>CM077560.1:27669143-28280104 GCA_039657345.1 Stephania japonica
ACACTTATAAAATTCTTATATTTCCCTTAATTGAGTTATTTCCCTTAATATAATTGTTTAGTCTTCCACTGTGTATTATTGCAATCACTCTTTCATAAATTGTTAAAATTGATGAATTGAAGGCTGACTAGGCTCGTTAGTTTGCCGAGTGATGACTTGGGGCCTACACGGGTCTAGGCCGGGCGTACCCAATTGCACAGGGAAATTGGGGCTATCACAGGACACGCCGTGAGGTGTTGAACTCGACGACGTCTCGGGTAGTTTCGCGACGAAAATCTTAACAAAAATTTACCAATTGGGGTTTGTTCTAAGGATTTATACAGTCTATTTGGGATGTTTTAATTATGATTTGGGTATTGAATTGAGGTTTTCAAGGTTTGGGAATTTAATTGATTTATCGAAAATTAATAAATTAGGTTGGTTTGATAGGTAATTGGACATGCGTTGAAGGCGTGCATTTGGACTAGAGACGTAGTGGAGTGCGGTTTGAGGTGCGTAGTATCCCAACTGAAATTCACTTTAGTACTTACTACTTGTTTATTTGAATTCTTTCATGTTTATTCAGAAAATGTTATTTCCTTATTGTTTTATGGTTGGTTGAGTTTACTCCCATTTGGTGCTTATTCGTTGTGGGGGCATGGGGTCCATTAGGCCATAGCATGTGTTCTAGAGACACGTCGATGAATATGCTACCTGAGTGTACTAGACATATGTAAGTGCATCGTGGGTCTACGCCGACCACCTAGAGGATCCAGGGTCACCCGTTTGAGGTATCCTCACTGGCCGTGCTTGGCGTATAGCCCGAAGTATGGCTCTAGTCTGATTCATATCGTGCACGCATTTTGTTTCTTGACTATTTATATTCGTGCGATGATCTTCCACAGTTGCTTGTATTTTTTTCTTCCTCATGTTTATTTATAGTATTTTGATTCCAACATTTCTAATTATGTATTTACTTGGTGAATTTCCTTGAGATTACTCACTCTGGACTCGTCACCTGCCTTTTTGTGATTGTTTGAGTGTAGATCATGGTACGAGCAGAGCGAAGGGCAAGCTTGAGGACTACTTGTGATTGACTACCATTTGCCCTACTCGTACACTTGTTTATATTTATCGTTTTATGCTGGCTATGGGTTTTGAGTAATACATTTTGACCTGTATATGACTTGGAGGTTTATCTTTTGATATTTTGATGGATCATACTTGATATATACATTAAAGATATTTTGGTATGGTTTCCACATTAGGTAAAATGCTAATAAAATTTGTTTTTAACTTTCATTTTGATGATTTAAGTCTTCCGTTGAATATATGTTGATGTTACACACGATAATGAGACTATAAGCTAACCTGAACCAATTATTACTGAATATGATGTAAAGTTAGCAAAAATTAATTAATGTTGAGAAATGAGTGCGCATGGGGCACAACTAGTTAATGATTTGGCATGGTTGTGGGCCCGTGGTGCATGCTGTAGTGGCCGATGGATTTTGGGGCCGTTACATTTTGGTATCAGAGTTTAAGTTTATGGAACCTTAGGCTTGAATTTGGAGACTTAACAAGAGCATAAATTTTAATAAACTTAGATGTGGAAACCGAAAAAATGCTTAGAACTTTAGTTGGGAAGTGTTGTGGGGCGGGTAGGTTCAGGGATTTATATACGTGTATGTTTTGTTGTATGATACATATTATAGGCGTATATATTGAGTCTGATTCGATGCACATTGGTGGTGTAGATTACTATGAGAGGACAGATTCCTACTACTACTCAGCCGACTACTCAACTAGAGGTCGATGAGACTAATGACCCCACTGGGGAGGTTGTGACTCTGCAAGCTTTATCTTAAAGAGTCATGGATCAGCATATGTTACATCAGGCACAGATGGCGGTGATTTTGGAGTATATACGAGGCCAGATAGTGGCGACAGTTGTAACGACTACTATTGTAGCTACGCCCACTACCCAGACAATACTTGCGCTAACTGTTACTACACAGGCATCGGGGTCAGAGACATTGGTTGAGAGGACCAAGCCTGTTATAGCACCAGCGGAGAATACTGTAGTGACACCGGCAACGATTGAGCAGCCAGTAGTGGCATCGACATCTAGGAGCAGGATGTAGGAGGTAGCGAAGATGGTAAAGGATTTTATGAGGTTTAACCCCACTTACTTTCATGGGGTGAGCGACCCAGAGTTGGCTGGGCGTTGGTTGGTGACACATCGACGGTTACATTAGTTGTTGGAGGTGCTAGAGGTTGAGCAAGCCCGTATTTATGGGTATTGCTTGAGAGGAGAGGCGACAGTCTGGTGGACGACTTATACGGATATGCATCCAGAGCCATCGACTTGGGCTTAGTTTCATCAGCTATTCCTAGACGAGTATATCTCAATAGAGGTACACCTGGGGCTCAAAGAGGTTCTTGCATTGAGTCAGGGTGCCATGTTTGTACTGGCGTATATGGAGAGGTTTAAGTACCTAGTGCTGTAAGCCATTGATATGGCGAACACGAAGAGACTCCAGATTTATTATTTCATCAAAGGAATAGTTGAAAGGATTGTTGGTGTTATTATCCTGAGTGGAGCTTTGACTTTACAGAATATCTATGATAGGGCATTAGCTCGCTAGTTATACCTACTGTAGAGGGATAAGGTGATGTATAGGTCTGTATAGGGTTCTCAGTTTGAACAGAGACCGAAGAGACAAAGGGATTAGCTTGAAAGACAGAGATAGGACCAGCATGGTCGACATAGAGATTGGCAGTTTGATTAGGGTTGTCGAGATGCTAAAGACCGGCATCTGAAGCAGTAGAGAGTTGAGGATAGGTTGGTAGTGCAGGTTGCTGCACTTGCACCTGTGGAGTAACCATGACAGTGGGCTAAGGATGGAGGAGCCGTGGCAGAGGACAAAGAGGTCAGGGCCAGAGCTCAGGCACAGACAATGACACAGACTAGCTGGTAGGAGAGACGTTGATGTTTCAGATGCCATTAGATTGGACATGTGTAGGACGATTGTTCAATGGCACACGCTCCACTACTACCGTAGATTGAGCAAGCCAGAGAGAGCTCATGCTGCTGCACCGGAGGTGGTTAAGCCAGACCAAGGTGTGACTCGTCAGCTTGTTTAGGGTATGTTATTTATTTACGGTGTTTCCATGCATGTTATATTTGATTCTGACAGTACTTTGTCATTTATTGCGGGACGTATGGTAGATAAGATATACCCTAACTGGACATAGACTTTAGATACACATCTTGACCTCACTACGGCTGTTGGAGATAAGATATACCCTAACCAGATCTGTTGGGATTGTATAGTAGAGGTAGCGAGACATCAGTTTTAGGCTGATTTATTGGTTTTAGAGTACCTAGAGTCTGATGCTTTACGAGGCATGGATTAGTTGTAAGAATATCGCGCACACATTGACTGCTTTAGTAAGACTGTGATATTTGACATAGAAGGTATTCCAGCATTTACATTTGTTGGTATCGCGACAGCTCTATCGATTACTAGAGGTCGATTGGCGACAGCGCAGGAGATGCAGGCATTTATGGTAGCAATTGAGCCAGAGCAGAGGACAGTGATTAGATTTGAGGATGTCCCAATTGTTTGCGAGTTTCCTGAGGTATTCCCCAATGATTTGCCAGGTTTACCACTTCCTCAGGCAGTTGAGTTTATCATTGAGTTTATATTAGGGACGCAGCTGATATACAATCATTTGTATAGGATGTCAGCATCTGAGCATGAGGAGTTGAGGTCCCTGTTAGAGGAGTTATTGTAGAAGGGTTTCATTCTCCCCAGTATGTCTCCTTGGGGTGCTCCAGTTCTTTTTGCTTAGAAGAAGGACGAGACTATGTGGATGTGCGTGGACTACAGGAAGCTGAATAAGGTGACGATTCGGAATCGTTACCCACTTCCTAGGATTGATGATTTGTTCGATTAGTTGTCAGGAGCCAAGTTTTTCTTGAAAGTTGATTCACAATCTTGCTATCATCATTTGAGGATTCGGGAGAGTCATATTGAGAAGACGACCTTTAGTACGCGCTATGGATTGTTTGAGTTTACAGTCATGCCATTTGGGCTAACTAATGTGCTGGCTATTTTCATGGACTTGATGCACAGAGTTCTGAGGCCATTCCTGGATCTATATGTGATGGTATTCATCGATGACATCTTGATAGACAATAAGACTCGTATGGAGCACGAGAGACATCATAGAGAGATTCTGGCAACACTGAGAGAGCATGGGCTATATGCCAAGTTCAGCAAGTGTGATTTCTGGCTGAGTGAGGTGAAGTTTCTCGAACATGTCAGCAGTAGTCAGAGGATATCTGTTGATGGTGACAAAATTTGGAAGATCATTGATTGGAGGACACTTGAGTCTATTGCTGCCATTAGGAGTTTCTTGGGACTTGCAGGCTATAACCGACGATTTGTGCAAGATTTTTCTTTGATTGTAGCGCCAAGGACGAGATTGACCAAGAAGGATGTCAGGTTTGAGTAGTCCAAGGAGTGTGAGGAAGCATTTTGGGAGCTGAAGAGGAAGTTGACTTATGCGCCGATTTTGGCTTTACCTGAGGTGGGGAGAGGCTTCTCGGTCTTCACTGATGCTTCCAGTATTGGGTTGGGATGCGAGTTGATGCAGGATGGACACTTCGTTGCGTATTTGTCGAGGTGATTGAGACCTAACAAATTGAGTTACCTAGTGCATGACTTGCAGCTTGCAGCAGTCGTGTTTGCACTGAAGGCTTGGACACACTATCTCTATGGAGAGCGGCTCGTGTTGTTCATCGATCACCAGAGCTTGAGGTATCTATTTACTTAGAGTGATCTGAACATGCGATGGAGGCAATGGCTCGAGTAACTGAAGGACTATGACTTCTTGATTGAGTACCTCTTGGGAAGGCGAATGTCGTAGTAGATGCATTGAGTCAGAGCAATACTAAGAGTCAGACCGTGCTACGATAGATGACACATGAGTATGGATTGCTAGAGGCTGTGACGGTGATGTGTTTGTCTGATGCTATTGCTGATTCGCATATCTGTTGTCAGATACGTGTTCTTATTATGTCGTTAAAGTGGGTTGCTGAATGGCAAAGGGCTAATAGACATTTTGCTCGCTTCAGCTATCTAGCTCAAGATCCGAGTTGCACAGATTGGTTTAGTTCATCAGACAGGTGCTTGAGACATAAGTGCAGGTTATGGATGCTTGAGGTGCAGAAACTACGTGACAACATTCTTGAGGATGCACATCCTTCGCAGTTTACAGTTCATCTTGGCAGGACCAAGATGCATCATGATTTGTGACATTTATTTTGGTGGCCATGTATGAAGGCAGACGTGGGTTTGTACATCCGAGCTTGTCACATTTGTCAGTAAGTCAAAGCCGAGCACAAGAGACTAGTCGGGTTACTGCAATCGTTGCCCATTCCACATTGGAAATGGGAGCATATTACGATGGATTTCATAAGTGGGTTAACGCAGACTGCGAGGCGTCATGATGCAGTTTGGGTTGTGATTGACAGGTTGAGGAAGTCTACACACTTCATCCCTATCTCGATGAAGTATTCGTTTCCTTAGTTGAGTATTATCTTCAAGCGAGATATCGTCAGGCTATATGGAGTGCCAGTATCGATTGTATCTGATAGAGACCCCAGGTTGACTTCGAAACTCTGGGAGAGCATACAGGAGCAGTTCGACACTAGACTCCAGCTCCGTATGGATTATCATCCTCATACAAACGGTCAATTAATGAGGTTGATCAGATATTGGAGGACATGCTTAGGGCATATATTTTGAAGTTAGGGGGGTTTTTGGGAGGAGTATTTGTCATTGTACGAGTTTGCGTACAACAACAGTTATCAAGCGATTATTGGCATGCCATCGTTCGAGGCTTTATATGGTAGACCCTGTAGGTCACCAGTTTGTGGGGCTGCATCTGAGGATCTGGCCGTAATTGGGCCTGAGGTTGTTATTGATCATAGAGAGAAGATTCGACTAAAATTGTAGGCAGCTCAAGACAAGTAGAAGAAGTATACCGATAAGTATCTTGAGTGCGACGGCCCCAAATTTTGAGGTCGCCCCGTGGCTTCCCATTTCCCCTGCTCGTGCACTAGAAACGCCTGCCACGTCACTCGTCTGCCTTCGTACTTAGGTAGTTATCATATAAGTTGTTATAGTCACTTAATTGATCATTTAGAAGAAATTAACAGCGGAAGAATTTAAAGTTTGACAAAATGCATTCATATATATATATAAAAGTTTTACTGATCAAACCTATAGTGGAAAACTTGGCTGTACTGTGCATACAGGCGATCAACTGCTATAGTATGTATACCAGTACAAGTATGTATCCAGTTTCCCAACCCAAAAATGTAATACAAAAAATCAAAACGTGGTAATATCTACACACATGCCAGCAGGCCTCGGCGTAAGCAAGTCAGATGAAATCACCGATGATCCCCTTACCCCTGCTAGTACTAGGATCTACGCTCGGCCACCACAAAAAGACAGATGGCGAGCCCAGTAAGTAAAATCCCAAGGAAAACCACCGTGCATAAATAATTAATGAAATAAGTAACAGAGCTAAAAGTAGTGTTAAATAAACATGCGGTAGGAAGGAAAATATGCAGACAACTGCTCAAAGCTAATCGCATGTATATAAACACATTGATAGACAAAGGGGTGTGAACACAGCCACTAAGTGTGCACTAGGACCAGGAGCCCTGGCTGTGGCCCATGCCTCCGACCCTACGACTGTATCCCAGCGACATTTACCCTGGTGGGCTAATCGAACTCGTGAAATGGAGCCCAACTCGGAATATCATCTACCGAGTTCCTAGACCACGCGCTACACACCTAGCCAGCAACCTCAACTACCCATGGATACATAGGCGGTCCCATAATCGTCCCAGTAGGAATAAAATTCACAGATTTTCAAGGAAATAAAGCTCAATGGAAATAAATAAGTAAATGCAGTAGTGGTGTTCAGTTGGGTTTTACGTACGTGAGAATACGCACTCCGACTTCCCGGACCCGTCAGTACGCCCCACCTAGCTCCCCAATGTCCGAGCTATGGTTTCCCGGTCCCTGAAGTCCATTTTATAGTGTTTTATAATTTTTGGAAACATATTATATCATTTTATGATATTATATTATATTTTTAAAATTTTCAGTTGTGGTACCTCTCCCGGGCTGGGTCGGGGTTCCAAAAATACCCAAAAAGTCTCGAAACCACTTTTCTACCTTTTTCTAATTTTCTATATTTTTTCTAGAATTTTTTCCAATTTTTCTGATATTTTTCACTTATTTTTTCCTATTTTCCAGCAAATAATAATATATATAAAATATATATATATTATTAATTTTTTTTTTATTTTTAAAAGAAAAAATTATTATTATTTTTTTAATTGGGGGGGCCCACCTGGACCGGCCTGGCTGGCCGGTCCGGCCCGGTCCCGGTTCAGGGAAGGGATGCACGCGCGCTGCACACGCGTGCATCACCTTCTTCCCCAAAGAGACGATTTGTCTCTGGTTTAAACCAGAGACAAATCGTCTCTGCTACACATTTTCTTTTTTTTTTTTTAAAAAAAATTCCTTGCTTCTTCTTCTCTTCTCTCCATTTCTCTTCACTCTATTTCATTTGAAGACCCTTAAAACCTCAAAATCTCACCTCAAATCCACAAAAACAACAACAAATTTTCGGATCAACATGCATAACCATAAATCACAAAATTACCCATTTGGTCACCAATTCATGCAAATCCGAGTAATACCAATATAATTCACCATAAGAAACTCAAAAACCTCAAAGATGACCTCCAAAAACCATTAAAAAATCAATGTAAATTCGAATTTCACCAACACCCATTTTAATGAAAAATCCACAAAATTGAAAATTTATTACCTTAGCTTGAGTGTTAGATGCCCAGAATCATCTCCCCCAAGCCTTAAAATTTTCCTCTCCAACCTCAAATCTCTCCCTGATCTCTCTAATTTATTTGAGCAATTGCATCATTTTGCATGTTGAACACCCATCGATGATATATATATAGTTGTGATTTTAATCTAGCGCGAACACGCATCCCAAGGATGGTCTAGCGGCCACTGAACACCATGTGTCACCAACTTTCTGGACACCCTATCATGACACCATGCATCTCGAATTTCCTTGTTGTGCATCTCGATGACAATCCTAAGTGTACTGATTTATTCACTTCAAACTATAGGATTCTATTTATTCCAATTTGATTTAACTTATACAATTTATTCTAGGCATCTATAAATTCCATAAATTTGTAAATATGGTCACACTAACTCCCCGACCACTCGGCACCCCGTGCCCCATGTCCGGCACGCTTCCCGAGGCAATTCCACACTTAGTGTACCCAATTTAATTTCCTTAGCTTAGCCTAAGCTTATATATTTACATTTAATTAACTAAATCTTCAACCATAACATGTTTATATAATTTAAATCTAATTAACCCTCAACGCCCGGCCTCATTGCTACCAAAACCCCGCGTTGGCCTGTCTTACGAACGGACCCCGGCGCTCAACCTCGCCCGACAAATACTACCTTTACACACCGGTGACAGATAATACATCATTATCGAGAAAATGAAAATATTAATAAATCACCGAACTTAGAACAACAAAATGCACAGTTAATACCTAGGTCCGGAACATGCCTAATCTATCCGCGGCATCCACGTGTCGTCCGAGCTGGCATCCCTATCTGAAATAAGTAAATAACGACGTTAATTAATAATGGGTCGTTACAATTCTTCTCAACTAAAAGAAATTTCATCCCGAAATTTGGGTTAGTTTAGAACATACCGTGGAATAACTGGGGATAACGCTCTCGCATGGTTGACTCCAACTCCCAGGTAAGTCCCTCTGTACCGTGATGCTGCCACCGCACGAGTATCTTAGCTATCTCTCTGTTCCTGAGAGTCTGGATCTTACGATCTAATATCGCCAATGGCCGCTCCTTGTAAGTTGCGTCAGGCTGAACATCCACCTGTCGCACGTCAACCATGGGTCGTGGCCCGGTCCTAGCCAATCGTAACATCGAAATGTGGAAGGTAGGATGAATCCCTGCTAACTTCGCTGGTAAGTCTAATCTGTACGCCACCCTGCCAACCTTCGCTATAACTCGATAGGGTCCGATAAATCTCGGTGCCAGTTTCCTCTTAATCCCAAACCTCTGCTGGCCCTTCCAAGGAGAAACCTTCAGGTAAACCATATCGCCAACCTCATAGCTCAGACTATCGTGGTATCTATCCGCGTATTTCTTCTGCCTGTCCTGTGCTGCTCGAAGCCTATGACGAATCTGTCAGATCTTCTCTGTGTGATCAACAACTATCTCCGGCCCAATCGTAACTGTATCTTTCGGCTCTGCCCAACACGCTGGTGACCTGTAGGGCCTCCCATACAGCGCCTCATAAGGAGGCATCCCGATACTAGCCTGATAGCTGTTGTTGTAGGAAAATTCACACAGTGGTAAGTAATCCTCCTATGAGCCTCCAAACTGCAAAATACAACCTCTCAACATATCCTCTAAAATCTGCATCAATCTCTCAGACTGGCCATTTGTCTGCGGGTGATAAGCCGTGCTGAACTGCAACCTAGTACCAAACTGCTCCTGCATCGCCTCCCAAAATCTCGAAGTGAACCTGGGATCCCAGTCAGATACTATAGAGATTGGTACCCCATGCAGTTTGATGATCTCCTGCTCGAACAATCTGCTCAACTGGTGAAACGTATACCTCATCGAAACTGGTATAAAGTGTGCAGATTTCGTCAATCTATCTATCACCACCCAAATCGCATCATGTTGCCTCGAAGTCTGGGGTAATCCACTGACAAAATCCATAGCGAGGTGTTCCCACTTCCATGAGGAATGGGTAACGGCTGCAACAATCCTCCAGGTCGCCTATGCTCCGCCTTCACTTGCTGACATATGTGACACCCTCGAACATATTCACCAACATCAGCCTTCATCCCCGGCCACCAAAACAATCTCCGCAAGTCATGGTACATCTTGGTTCTGCCCGGATGAACTGTGTATCGCGACCGGTGAGCATCCTCTAATATACTATCTCGTATTTCTGACACGGTTGGTACCCATAGTCGACCTCGATGCCGCAAACATCCATCAGATGTCTCCGCCCAATCAGTGCACTCGGGATCCCGTGCCAATCCACTGAACCGCCCATAAAGCCCATCAGCCCTCTGACACTCTGATACCCGTTCCAGTGACACTGTCGGTACCCTCATCTGACCACAAATCTGTAGATCCTGCATAACCGAATGGTCTGACATGCTCATAACTGACGCCATCTCCAACAGTCCCATGTGTCGAGTCTCGGTCTGACTGTCAACCTCGCATCTGCTCAATGCATCCGCCACTACATTAGCCTTTCCGGGATGATACTCAATCGTAAAAACATAATCCTTCAACAACTCTAACCATCTCCTCTGACGCATATTAAGATCTTTCTGTGTGAAAATGTAGCGTAGACTCTGATGGTCAGTGTAAAGTACAAACTTCTCTCCGTAGAGGTAGTGCCTCCAAGCCTTCAGCGCAAATACAACTGCTGCAAGCTCCAAATCATGTAAGGGGTAGTTACACTCATGTGGTCGCAATCGCCTGGATAAATAAGCCACTGGTCGTCCTTCCTGCATCAGAACACATCCCAGTCCAGTTCCTGATGCATCAGTGTATACTGTTAACTCCTTCCCTGGCTCAGGTAATGCCAACGCTGGCGCAGTCGTCAACTGTTTCTTCAACTCCAGAAATGCTTGCTCACATTCCTCAGACCACTCAAATGGAACATCCTTCTTCGTCAACCTCGTCATCGGTGCTGCAATCGTGGAGAAATCCTGTACAAATCGGCGGTAGTAACCTGCTAAACACAAGAAACTTCGTATCTCAAAAACAGTCTCCGGTCTCTTCCAGTCAATCACCGCTCTAATCTTGTCTCCCTCAACAGAAACGCCCTGACCGCTGATCATATGTCCCAAAAACTTCACTTCCCTCATCCAGAATTCACACTTACTGAATTTCGCATACAGCCGATGCTCCCTCAACGTCGTCAACACCGATCGAAGATGACTCTCGTGATCCTCTCGCGTCCGACTATATATCAGTATATCGTCAATGAAGACTATCACGTATCGGTCCAAGTAGGGTCTCAGTACTCTATGCATCAGATCCATGAAAACTGCCGGAGCGTTCGTCAACCCAAACGGTAACACCATAAACTCGAACAACCCGTATCTGGTACTGAAAGCCGTCTTCTTGATATCCTCTTCTCGAATTCCCAACTGGTGATATCCCGAGCGTAAATCGATCTTCGAGAAGAACTGTGCACCCGTCAGCTGGTCAAACAGACCGTCGATCCTCGAAAGCGGGTAACGATTTTTAATCGTCACCTGGTTCAGCTTCCGATAGTCCATACACATCCTCATCGATCCATCCTTCTTCCTCACAAATAACACTGGCGCTCCCCACGGTGACATACTCAGTTGAATAAATCCCTTCGCCAACAATTTCTCTAGCTGTTTCCTGACCTCCTCCTGCTCCATAGGCGACATACGATAAGGTCTGCTAGATATAGGCTGGGTCCCTAGTAACAACTCTATAATAAACTCTATCGCACGTGGTGGTGGTAATCCGGGTAGATCATCTGGGAAAATGTCCACAAACTCTCGGACTATAGGTATGTCCTCGATCCTAACAGATCCTCCGGTCTCAGGCTCAACGATTGCTGCAAAGTCCTCCATCTCCTGAGCAGTCGCTAATCTACCCCTCGTAATAGGCAATTCGGAGGCGGTCCTGGTCAACGTAAACTCCGGTAAACCCGGAATACGGAACTCTACCCTCTTCCCATAACAATCTATCTGTGCATGGTAAGCTGAGAGCCAATCCATACCAAAGAGTGCATCAAACTCTAGGTACTCCAGTACTCGGAGATCGGCTGGTAACTGATGTCCGGCAACCTCAACCATGACGTCCCAAACTATCCGGTTAGGGTAAATCTTATCCCCAGCAGCCGTGCTGAGAACAAGATGGGTCTCTAGTGTGTGTGTGTCCAACCCTAACTCCCCCACTAACCGACCAGCAATAAAAGATAATGTACTACCCGAGTCAAACATGGCATGAGTAAGTCTACTGTGAATGAGTAACGTACCCTCAACTAGCTGCCTGGTAGCTCCTGGATCTGGCTGTGCCACTGCATGTACTCTGTCTCTCTCCTGACCCTGCTCCCATCGTGGCGATGGCACCTGACAATCCAATTTCAAATGTCCCCTCCGACCGCACCAGATAAATCTGCGTGTCTCCCGTCTCCCAGTCCGCGCATCATCTGATCTCGGCTCCTGACCCCGGTCCCTCTGACCCCTGTCTCGGCCACCCTGATCTCTAACCTGGTGCTGCCGAGAGGCCGTTGCGCGCATTCTTGTGGTCTTTGTAGCTATGGTGTGTACAGGCTACCTGTCCCTATACCGATCCCTGCCATCCTGACGTCTGTCTCTGCCATCCCGGCGGTCATCCCGGCGACCTCTAATAAACTAGTCCCACTGTCTCTTCGGCCTCCTATCCTGTCGAGAGCTCTGCCCAACTTCCACCTCGGCCGATGCTGTCATAGGAAGACCATTCTTCTTCATCAAGAACGTCTCGTAAGTCAGTGGTCGCTCAAACATCGCCTGAACTGTCGGAGCCCCAGACGATACGATCGCGCTGGCAATGTCATCCCTCACTCCCCGAATGAAGTAGTAGATCTGTAATCGCTCTGTGCCCGCGATATCCATCGAGAACTGCAGCAAGTATCGGTACCTATCCATATACTGCATCATGCTCCGGTTTCCCTGCCTTAGGGATAAAAACTCCTCCCTCAATCTCAATCGCACCTCCATCGGTATGAACTGGTCATAAAATATCTCTCGGAACTCTGCCCTATTCGCAGGATCAGCATGTGTCTCCTGGTAGTTAGTCCACCACACTGCGGCATCTGATCTAAAACACGTCCCAGATAGTCTCGCTCTAAACCTCTCTTCTGTATTCAACTCCTTGTGTAGGCGCTGGTGCGACATAATCCAATCTCCTGCAGTCTCAGGGTCTCCTCCTCCATAAATGTAAGCGGGCTGAAACTTGAGGAAATCCCGTAACCTCCTGGCCTGCGGATCCATCACATACTCGGACACTACCGTCGGGGTAACCTCTACTGCTGCTACTACCGGTGTAGTATCGACTGCCTGAACCTCGGGTACCACTGCCTGAGTAAGAGTAACTACAGTCTCTGTGGGTCCCGTAGTCGCCATTGCATCCCTAGACATAGCCAATCCAGCCATCATAGCGGTCTGCTCTCTCAATAGTCGTAAGATCTCGGCTATCTGAGTCTCATGCGCCGTAACTCGGTCCTCTAAGGGAACTGACGATCCGGAAGCCCTCGCGGTATCATTAGATTGTCCATCCATCGTGTCCTGCATCGGGATGTGTGTCCGGATCAGCCTCGTATATACGTATTCGTATAGTATATATATATACAACAATACATATATCACATAACAATCGTAGCTCTACCCGCTTTCTTGCTTCCCAACTAAAAGTTCTAGGCAGACTCATCGGGTTTCCACATCTAGTTTGTTAAGGTTTATGATCTTGTAAAACTTTTAAACAAATTATTTCTCGAAACTCTCGCTCTGATACCAGTTGCGACGGCCCCAAATTTCGAGGCCGCCCCGTGGCTTCCCATTTCCCCTGCTCGTGCACCAGAAACGCCTGCCACGTCACTCGTTTGCCTTCGTACTTATGTAGTTATCATATAAGTTGTTATAGTCACTTAATTGATCATTTAGAAGAAATTAACAGCGGAATAATTTAAAGTTTGATAAAAATGCATTCATATATATATATAAAAGTTTTACTGATCAAACCTATAGTGGAAAACCCGGCTGTACTGTGCATACAGGCGATCAACTGCTATAGTATGTATACCAGTACAAGTATGTATCCAGTTTCCCAACCCAAAAATATAATACAAAATATCAAAACGTGGTAATATCTACACACATACCAGCAGGCCTCGGCGTAGGCAAGTCAGATGAAATCGCCGATGATCCCCTTGCCCCTGCTAGTACTAGGATCTGCGCTCGGCAACCACAAAAAGACAGATGGCGAGCCCAGTAAGTAAAATTCAAAGGAAAACCACCGAGCATAAATAATTAATGAAATAAGTAACAGAGCCAAAAGTAGTGTTAAATAAACATGCGGTAGGAAGGAAAATATGCAGACAACTGCTCAAAGCTAATCGCATGTATATAAACACATTGATAGACAAAGGGGTGTGAACCAACCACTAAGTGTGTACTAGGACCAGGAGCCCTGGCCGTGGCCCATGCCTCCGACCCTACGACTGTATCCCAGCGACATTTACCCTGGTGGGCTAATCGAACGCGTGAAATGGAGCCCAACTAGGGATATCATCTACCGAGTTCCTAGACCATGCACTACACACCTAGCCAGCGACCTTAACTACCCGTGGATACATAGGCAGTCCCATAACCGCCCCAGTAGGAATAAAATTCACAGATTTTCAAGGAAATAAAGCTCAATGGAAATAAATAAGTAAATGCAGTAGTGGTGTTCAATTGGGTTTTACATACGCGAGAATATGCACTCTGACTTCCCGGACTCGTCAGTACGCCCCACCTAGCTCCCCAATGTCCGAGCTATGGTTTCCCAGTCCCTGAAGTCCATTTTATAGTGTTTTATAATTTTTGGAAACATATTATATCATTTTATGATATTATATTATATTTTTAAAATTTTCACTTGTGGTACCTCTCCCGGGCTGGGTCGGGGTTCCAAAAATACCCAAAAAGTCCCGAAACCACTTTTCTACCTTTTTCTAATTTTCTATATTTTTTCTAGAATTTTTCCCAATTTTTCTGATATTTTTCACTTATTTTTTCCTATTTTCCAGCAAATAATAATATATATAAATATATATATATTATTAATTTTTTTATTTTTAAAAGAAAAAATTATTATTATTTTTTTTAATTGGGGGGCCCACCTGGACTGGCCTGGCTGGCCGGTCCGGCCCGGTCCGGTTCAGGGAAGGGATGCACGCGCGTGCATCACCTTCTTCCCCAAAGAGACGATTTGTCTCTGGTTTAAACCAGAGACAAATCGTCTCTGCTACACATTTTTTTTTTTTTTTTTTTTTTTAAAAAAATTCCTTGCTTCTTCTTCTCTTCTCTCCATTTCTCTTCACTCTATTTCATTTGAAGACCCTTAAAACCTCAAAATCTCACCTCAAATCCACAAAAACAACAACAAATTTTCGGATCAACATGCATAACCATAAATCACAAAATTACCCATTTAGTCACCAATTCATGCAAATCCGAGTAATACCAATATAATTCACCACAAGAAACTCAAAAACCTCCAAGATGACCTCCAAAAACCATTAAAAAATCAATGTAAATTCGAATTTCACCAACACCCATTTTAATGAAAAATCTACAAAATTGAAAATTTATTACCTTAGCTTGAGTGTTAGATGCCCAGAATCATCTCCCCCAAGCCTTAAAATTTTCCTCTCCAACCTCAGATCTCTCCCTGATCTCTCTAATTTATTTGAGCAATTGCATCATTTTGCATGTTGAACACCCATCGATGATATATATATAGTTGTGATTTTAATCTAGCGCGAACACGCATCCCGAGGACGGTCTAGCGGCCACTGAACACCATGTGTCACCAACTTTCTGGACACCCTATCATGACACCATGCATCTCGAATTTCCTTGTTGTGCATCTCGATGACAATCCTAAGTGTACTGATTTATTCACTTCAAACTATAGGATTCTATTTATTCCAATTTGATTTAACTTATACAATTTATTCTAGGCATCTATAAATTCCATAAATTTGTAAATATGGTCACACTAACTCCCCGACCACTCGGCACCCCGTGCCCCATGTCCGGCACGCTTCCCGAGGCGGTTCCACACTTAGTGTACCCAATTTAATTTCCTTAGCTTAGCCTAAGCTTATATATTTACATTTAATTAACTAAATCTTCAACCATAACATGTTTATATAATTTAAATCTAATTAACCCTCAACGCCCGGCCTCATTGCTACCAAAACCCCGCGTTGGCCTGTCCTACGAACGGACCCCGGCGCTCAACCTCGCCCAACAAATACTACCTTTACACACCGGTGACAGATAATACATCATTATCGAGAAAATGAAAATATTAATAAATCACCGAACTTAGAACAACAAAATGCACAGTTAATACCTAGGTCCGGAACATGCCTAATCTATCCGCGGCGTCCACGTGTCGTCCGAGCTGGCGTCCCTATCTGAAATAAGTAAATAACGACGTTAATAAATAACGGGCCGTTACATTGAGGGTCTGAGTTATGCTGTAGATGACTTGGTGTATTTAAAAGCTTCACCCTAGAAAGGTCATCAAAGGTTTAGGATCAAGGGGAAACTAGCATCGAGGTTTATTGGACCATTCAGGGTTATGGCACGCATTGGTACTTTAGCCTACAGATTAGAGCTACCATAAGAGTTAATGAGGGTTCATCCCCTGTTTCATGTATCTATATTGAGGCT
This sequence comes from Stephania japonica, assembly GCA_039657345.1. Lineage (NCBI taxonomy): Eukaryota > Viridiplantae > Streptophyta > Magnoliopsida > Ranunculales > Menispermaceae > Stephania > Stephania japonica. The sequence continues at coordinate 27,685,789 of CM077560.1, forward strand.
GGTTAGACCAGGACTGAGACTGATGGTTGACATCAGACAGATTGAGGTTTAGCCTGATGTTTCTTACGAGGAGTAGCCTGTGGAGATTATGGATCACAGGATAAGACTTTGCGAAAAAGGGAGATCCCGAAGGTGTTAGTACGATGGCACCATCGTGGGACTGAGGGACTCACCTGGGAGCTCGAGTCTACAATGCGACGGAGATACCCTTAGCAATTTGACGGTAAGTATTTGGTTGGACTTAAATTTCGGATGAAATTTCAACTAGTTTGGAAGAACTGTAACAACCCAATTAATAATTATTGTTAATTATGATGTCATTGCAAATGTAGATGCCAACAGTGACGTTTGTGGGTCCCACACCAAGGACAGAGCACGCATGAATTAGGTATATAGTCCGTTTCGTATGTTTTTGTTGTGTTTTTGCAATTTATATGTTCAATTTAGTTAAATTGCATCGCAATATGTGTGTTTATATTGTTTTATTGACGAGCGAGATAGTGTGATGGGTATTCATTGCGTATAGCGTGTAGACGTGGGTATCGGGTGGCGAATGACTAGTACATTAGGCCAGGGGACTTAAAACACACAATAAATGATAAAATTCATTATATAATTAATATAAATAATGTTGAGGCGATTGGTACTGTTGTTTTGCGAGAACGGAACGGTTCGTAGAATGGAGTCGGGTACCATAATGCCCGGGGACAAAGGGTTGTGACTAGAAGGATAAGGTCCATAGACCAAGAGTGGGTTCATTTTGTCAATAAGAGTGAACTATTTGACCTCATCTCACCCATGCAACAAGGCCTAGGGATGGGTAAGTTAGGCAAGATGACAATTTTGTATATAAAGAAGAGAGTTTCTTATTTGTCATCAACTTTTCTATCTCCTATAGGGAAAATCCAAAAAATTGGTGAGCTTGTGATGGTTTGGAGTATTTTGTTTTATCATTTGGAGCTTAAGAGGTCAAAGGAAATCGATAATAAGGTTAGATCTTCAATCCCCATCTCCTTCTCTACATTTCGGGATAATTTTCGAGGAATTTTACAATGGTTTTTGATGGTGGGTTTGAGCACACCAATCCAATAAGGTGTTGCTATGGTTTTCAAGTGGTTTTGAGGTTGTAAATGTGGAATTTGGTGGTGGTGTTGTTGTGATTTTCAAGTGGATTGTCGAGTTTTTGGTCAAAAAACATGGGGTTTGCATTTCGAAAGTGTTTGGTCAAGGGTTTTTGTTGGTATGGACTTGAGTGAGTGTTTAGTGGGTTATTGGAGCGAGCGCGGATCACGACGACGAGTTGAGGAGGTTCGAAAAACCAAAAAAATCACCTCTACTGTAGACGCTACCAAGCGAGCTGTGGGGTTTAAAAGCCCACGACACCATTCGCGATGTCTGGGACAGAGGCAAAATTTAGGAAATGAGTGGCGTTTCGGGAGTCTATGTGGAGAGTAAAATGTGGGGGCATCTATCACGACGCCTAGGACGTCGTGGACACGCCGTGAGGTGTTGAACTCGACGATGCCTTGGGCGGTTTCACGACGAAAATTTTAACATGGGTTTGTCCTAGTGATTTATACAATCTATTTGGGACGTTTTAACGATAATTTGGGTATTGAATTGAGGTTTTCAAGGTTTAGGAATTTAATTGATTTATTGAAAATTAATGAATTAAGTTGGTTTAATGGGTAGTTGGACACGCATTGAAGGTGTGCATTTGGACTATAGAAGTAGTGGAGTGCGGTTTAAGGTGTGTAGTATCCCAAGTGAAATTCACTTTTGTACTTACTACTTGTTTATTTGAAGTCTGTCTTGTTTATTCAGTAAATGTTATTTCTTTATTGCTTTATGGTTGGTTGAGTTTACTCCTACCTGGTGCTTATTCGTTGCGGGGGCATGGGGTCCACTTGGCCATAGCATATGTTCTAGTGATACGTTCGTGAATATGCTACCCGAGTGTACCAGGCATATGTAGGTGCATCGTGGGTCTACGCCGACCACCTAGAGGGTCCAGGGTCACCTGTTTGAGGTATCCTCATGGGTCGTGCCTAGCGTATAGCCCGAAGTATGGCTCTAGTCTGATTTAGATCGTGCAGGCATTTTGTTTCTTTACTATTTATATTCATGCGATGATCTTCCACAGTTGTCTGTATTCTTTTCTTCTACATGTTTATTTATAGTATTTTGATTCTAGCATTTCTAATTATGTATTTACTTGGTAAATTTCCTTACGATTACTCACTCTTGACTCGTTATCTGCCTTTTGTGATGGCTTGAGTGCATATCCTGGCACAAGTAGAGGGAAGGGCAAGCTTGATGACTACTTGTGATTGACTATCATTTGCCCTACTCGTATGTTTCTTTTTATTTATCATTTTATGCTGGGTATGGGTTGTTAGTGATACATTTTGACCTGTATATGACTTGGAGGTTTACCTTTTGATATTTTAATGGATCATACTTGATATATACATTAAGGATATTTTGTTATGGTTTCCACATTAGGTAAAATACTCATAAAATTTGTTTTTAAAGTTCATTTTTGATGATTTAAGTCTTCCGCTGAATATATGTTGATGTTACATACGATAATGAGACCATAAGCTAACCTGAACCAATTATTACTGAATATGATATAAAGTTAGCAAAACTTAATTAATGTTGAGATATAAGTGCGCATGAGACACAACCAGTTAATGATTTGGCAAGGTTGTGGGCCCGTGGTGCATGCCATAGCAACCAATGGATTTTGTCGTTATAGGTTAGGTATTTAGCTATTCGAGATACAATTGAAATTAAAATATTGACAAAATATATTAAAATATAACAATTAAATGTTGGGTAACGTGTTCGATACCGTAGTAGGCTCGTGGGCACACGGTGGTGCGAGTCGTGTTGCGGATCGGGTGCAAAAATGTTGGGAAATGCATGTAAGGAAGTGTGTGCTTAGAAGGGTGTCCCTAAGTGAGTCACCTATGGGTGTTAGTGAAAGGTTTAGTGGAATGGCTGGAGCGAGGAGGAACCATAGGATCGTTCTCAGGATATGTGCGTAAAATTTGATGAAAGGATAAATATAAAAGTTTTGTTTTCTCTCTCTTTCATCGATTCATTTCATTTCTTCTACGTTTGGTCTGTGTGGAAACGAATGACGATTTTCTCGATTGGATTCGACGCCAATGAGGTACCAATCGCTGAAATAAAGGTAGTATTCCTACTCTTCGTGAGGTTCTCATCGGTAGACGGGTGTTTTGTGGGTTTTTATCGTGGTATTTTCGAACACCATTTTGGAATTTTGGTTTTCCAAATGTTTCGATGATTTATATGAATAGTTGGATCGGTGTGGAGCACAACTTTGAAGTTGTTTTGGGTGTATGGATTGAATTGGTATTTTTGGTTATTTTTTAGTTAATTTCCACACCGAGGTTAAAGGTGCTGGTTTTGATCGGTTTGAATGTTGGATATGGTTAATATGAGTGTCTCTATAAGTTTGGTACACGCTCGAAATGCGGCAAAGCGAGCCGGGGTGTCGAAAAACCCCAGATTCAAAAACAACAATTGATGCTGCGGGAGATGTTGTGAAACATTTTACCCCACAATGTCCGTCATGGCATCTAGATCAGAGAGTCTGGAATTTTGGCGCTTTAAGTGATGCCACTAGGCATTTGGTTCGACGGTGCCACTCACAGCATGGCACTGTTCATCAGGCCAATTTTTTGATTTTTTTGAAAACTTCGGCAATCTCTCTGGTATGTAAATTGGTTCAAATACGAGCAAATACGCGAGTAATTGACCCAAATATACAAATTAATAAAATCTTGGAAAATTGGATAATTTGGAGGATAATTAACTGATTTTGTAATCAATTAGTCAACAGGAATTGTAGAACAGTGATAGTTAAACGTGGGATTCGTAAGGGACGAATTTAGGTCGTGTGAGCGCATAATAGCATTAGACACGACTAAGTAAACTAGTAGGAAATTTTACAGTTATTTCTTTGAGCTTTTAATTTATTATTTTTATTGTTCTATTCTTGGTTCGTAACTCTATTCGGATTGAGTGGTCTGAGGGCAAGTGAGTCAGTGTGATCTTTGGGAGCGTGGCCTACTGATTTAATATGTCAGAGTCAGTAGATCAGGATGCACAATATTTTGTGGTTTTATACGAGGTGAGATTTCTTCGCTAGATTATTGGGGAACTTTGTATCCGCGTAGACTTTATGATGGTTTGGTTGTACCACGTCCTTAACTCCAAGTATTGGAGGTAATATTCCCATGACTCAACAATTCTTTGGTCAGGACTACTTGCGCCTTTATATTGTTTTCCTGGACACTCATTTTCGATTGATTTATATTTATTTATAGTCTTTATTTGTTCATACATTCCCTATTCTTTTCTTTCTTTCGGCATGGATATAGACTGCTTTTTTCTTTCAAAATACTATAAACATCCTGCTTGGCATTACTTACCTGGAACTCGTCATTCTTATGTTTGACTGAGTGCAGATCTACAGTCGAGCAAGGGAAAGGCTCCTCAGCTTAGTGATTTGCTTTGAGGATATTGGAGCGGTTCTCCTTTATTGTAGACGTAGGTTTAGACATGCATACATGGTTATTACTATCTTATCATTTGACATATGGCGGATGGTATACATATGCAAGGTTTCCACACTCTTGGTTGTCCTTACTCATGCCTTAAGGTTGTTTTATTAGTTTGAGATGTTAAATGCTTCTGCTTATCTTTGAATAACTCACTAATATTAATAACTCTCACTTAAATTGCTTATGAAAGTTTAATGGTAATATAAGGCTGACTAGGCTTACGTTGACTGTGCAAGGGTTGACTTGGGGTCTACGTAAATCTAGACGGGGCAGTGCCCAATTTTAGGGTTGTGGAACTGGGGCCGTCACAAAATACTTGCGATTTTTTATAAAATTTAGTGTTACAAAGATATTTTGGTTTCAAAATCATTAACTTACGAATTTTCAAAACCATGGTGTCTTGAGGTGTTATTCAGTTTTCTATGAGCATGCATGTTGAATATTTGGTTTTTTTTTTATAGTTTTGATGATGAATATGAAGTGCCTGGTGTTGTTTGTAGTTGTGAAAGGTGTATTGAGTCTCTAGTCAAGGGGAATAGAGACCCAAGGCAATGGAGAAGGCCATCTCCATGGGTAGAGCTCGGGATTCTACAATTGGTTTCAAAATTTTGGTTCTGCCATCACCCAGCGCGCTCGGTGATTATGGTAGCAGGATTTTCCCGCAACTTTTCTAAATTTCCTGCAACTTTTCAAATTTTCTGCAACTTTTTTAAATTTCCTGCAACACCTAAAACACAACAAATACACTATAAACCTACTGAAAAATACTCTAAATCAAATCTAAACATACTAGGAGCCTAGGGAAGTGTTATGGGAGTTCGGGTCCGCGAGTCGAAGTGTTGGGAAGCTGGTAAAGCTAGGATATACATTGCTTAATGTAAGTATACCCAATTATACATTATATTGCATTTCATTTCCAATATTATTACTGTTTTCATAGTCCTTTTTACTATATGACTCTTGTATTCTAATATCACGATGCCTTAAAGATGTTGCTCATATGTTAAGTTTTGATTTTATGATATTCATTCCTTGTGTTGGTTCATTGATTTCAATCCAATGCTATGTCGAGTCTTTGATGTTGTGAATTATTAAATTGGTTATGAAAATAACATGCTATTAAGATTAGAGGATTTATGAATGAGACTATGGACTTTGTATTCGCTTTGATTAGTCCAATAGCTTGTCCATATGCCTTGGTATTCCATGCCTGAGTCATTTATTGAACACATATAAAGTAGTCTTAGTATCTTGGTCCCTTACTCGATAAAGGTGTGCGCGAATCACGGGGTTAGAGTCCCTAGGGATCTCGATACTTGTTATTTGGTTGTGTGCAATACAACAGGGTTAGAGCCCCTAGTGACACTTGGGTTATAGTCCCTTGTAATGTTATGACTATTGAGTTAGTGTCACGCGGCTCATTACCGACCGGACCTAGATCACTACTACTTAGCCGAATGTCAGTAATTCTTGTTTAACTCTAGAATTTATTCGCATATGGGTTATTTTTTAGTATTTTCTATTTATATGCTTTTAAATACCATTATAATGTTTGGAAATGTGAATTAAACTTGTCATCTGAGATTACTGTTATTTTCTCGTAATCACCGTCCTTTTTATGACGGTGAGTGCAGAGCCGTCAACCAGCAGACAAGGCAAGGAGAAGATCGATAATAATCTCTGAGCTAGCGACGCGACATTGCTTTTGATCTTGTAGGTCTTTTGATATTTTGTTGTATTAGTTATATTATGTCTTTTGATACACTTAGGGCTATATATAGGGCTGAGCGATAGTTCCCCAATTTTATTATGACTTTGACACTGTATATTCACCACTTTATGATATATCTATGTGATCGTTACTTTCCTAGTTTCCACACTTATGATTTAATGTGATTGCTTCCGCATAAACGTTAAGATTTCAACAAATTTATTAAACTGTTTAAAAGTTTTAATTAACTCTAAATTTCAATAACGGTATAGCTTGTGTATTACTTATCCTAAATACGAGTAACAACGTATATAGGTTGTAAAAGCTGACTAATACGTAGTTAAGTCCTACGGGATTGAGATTAGGGCTAAATTACAGGGTTAGGCCAGGTAGGGCCCTAGATTAGGAGAGGGGCCATCATAGTTGGTATCAGAGCATAGATTCTCGATAAGTAAAATATAAACTTGAATAGAACACAAACTTTAGAAGTGGAAACCAGACAATCCTTGCCTAGAAACCATTTTGTTGGGAATTGAGTAAAGGTGAGCTGGGATTGCTATCTGTATGATTATGTTTTATATGTACGTATATGCCGTTAGGAAATGTGCCCTAGGTCAATCCATTAACAGTCCTTATGAATACATTTTAGTTAATAAAATAGAGGATTTTATTTGCTGTTTATTATAATTGATTTGCATGTTTACATTATAATAAGATCTATGGGTATTTACAGAAATATCCTAAATGTCCCTAGTCGATTATTATACTGGGAACTATAATGAATTAAGACTAGTGTGAGTCTCGATTGATGATCATGCGATGATCATACGTATAGGAATACGAATCAAGATCATGAGTACTTGTTAGGGAACAAAGTACTGGACCGACCCGCTATGAGAACATCACATGGATTAAGTCATAGTTGTTTCTCATGATAGGTATAGTTTTCAGTCCTCTGACTTGAGATTACCAGAGACTTCAACATTAGGAATACAGTGATTCGACACAATCAAACGTTGTCTTTAACCAGACGATTATAAAGGCTGTGATTGGTTACTGTGTGAATAATGTGGTGAAGTTGTGTAATCGAGATAGAATTTGTCCCTCTCATATAAAGAGAGATATCCAGTGGATCCCTCGATGTGTTAGACTGTTAAAAGGTCTAGTCTAAGTGAATTGATATTGATCAATGTCACTTAGATGTTTTCAGTCTACCTAGAAATCGAGACTAGCACGATTGAACATGTTGGATGACAATTCCATGCCTTATGCTTGATCAAAAGGATATCATGTGACAAAAGGATGTTATATACACTATTGATTAGGTCGTATCAATTTGATATTCGTACAACTTGGGTAGTCATAATGTCTTGCTAGAGTCCGCTTATGACTTGTATACCAAAATGTGTTTTAGTACACTGCCAACGTTGTATGAGCCTAGTGGGTCGCACACTGATAATGGTTTTGCGAGATTTTAAGATGGTTTAGAAAAATGAATTTTATATGATAAAATTCATGACAGAAACGTCCTTGTAGTGTATTACAGTTGTACTGTTGGGAAATGTGCCCTAGGTCAATCCATTAACAGTCTTTATGAATACATTTTAGTTAATAAAATAGAGGATTTCATTTGCTGTTTATTATAATTGATTTGCATGTTTACATTATAATAAAATCCATGGGTATTTGAGAAATATCCTAAATGTCCCTAGTCGATTATTATCTGGGAACTATAATGAATTAAGACTAGTGTGAGTCTTGATTGATGATCATACGATGATCATACGTATAGGAATACGAATCAAGATCATGAGTACTTGTTAGAGAACAAAGTATCTTGGACCGACCCGCTATGAGAACATCACATGGATTAAGTCATAGTTGTTTCTCATGATAGGTATATTTTTCAGTCCTCGACTTGAGATTACAGAGACTTCAACATTAGGAATACAAGTGATTTGACGCAATCAAACGTTGTCTTTAACCTAGGACGATTATAAAGGTTGTGATTGGTTCTTGTGTGAATAATGTGGTGAAGTTGTGTAATCGAGATAGAATTTGTCCCTCTCATATAAAGAGAGATATCCAGTGGATCCTCGATGTGTTAGATCTGTTAAAAGGCCTAGTCTAAGTGAATTGATATTGATCAATGTCACTTAGATGTTTTCGATCTACCTAGAAATCGAGACTAGTACGATTGAACATGTTGGATGACAATTCCATGCCTTATGTTTGATCAAAAGGATATCGTGTGACAAAAGGATGTTATATACACTATTGATTAGGTTATATCGATTTGATATTCGTACAACTTGGGTAGTCATAATGTCTTGCTAGAGGCCGCTTATGACTTGTATACCAAAATGTGTTTTGGTACACTGCCAAAGTTGTATGAGCCTATTGGGTCGCACACTGAGAATGGTTTTGCAAGATTTTAAGATGGTTGGAAAAATAAATTTTATATGATAAAATTCATGACAGAAATGTCCTTGTAGTGTATTACACTTATACTTCTTTAAGTAGGGGTATATGTGTAATTTACTTAACCGTCTATATACAAGGGTTGTATAAATAGACGCTTTGAGTTAGAATACAAGTACGAGAAAGATTTTAAAAGGGCCGAAACTCTATTTTCGTTTTAAGAAACGACTTAGAGGTTTTTGGTATGCTCTGGATCGTTTTGGAGAGAAACAAAAAGGTTTGGTATTCTCTCGAAACTAGCACTTCAAATCTCGGCCGCCGTTCGTGTGTGGACTACTGATAGAAGGCGTTCGTCGTTGGCCGCGCCTTAGAGATAGATTAACCTTCAGAAAGGTATTGCGATTGAGGTATGATTAAGTTTTCATAGTTTAAACATGTTTTAATGGAATCAGATTCGGATCCTGTTTTGGGGTTTTTCTCAAAATTGTTTTGTAATCTCCGCTGCGCCTGAACCCCAAAACCCAACAGTGGTATCAAAGCCTTCGAGTTTGATTCCATTAAACTTATTGCATGTTTTTATGATATATGATTGAAAACATGTTAATAGTTGATGTATATGTGATATACATAAGTTTTCTGTGAGATTTATTATCATGTTTTGTGTATATGATACATATATTCGTGATTTAATTGAAATTAGTTTCGTACATGCTAGTAACCATGTTAGGTTAATTTGAATAATTTTAATGAATTGAGTTTCGTGTTCTATGATCCATGACACCATTAGGTTCGATTGGGATAGTAGTTCATGATTCAATTACATGTTTGTGGTTATTTGGATGAAGATCGAAATTGCAAATAATTAATTTTCGAAATTATTTATTAATAAATAATTAATTTTTGAAATTATTTATTTATCTTGTTATATCTATTTTGTTATGAAGTCTCTATTTGATAAAGATAGATAACAAATTAGAATTGGAGATAAATATCAAGAATCTTGTTATTAGTGATATACTAGGATTCAAATATCTTAAATCCAAAATAAATAATTCATTTTCGAAATTATTTATTAATAAATAATTAATTTTCGAAATTATTTATTTATCTTGTAATATATATTTTGTTATGAAGTCTCTATTTGATAAAGATAGATAACAAATTAGAATAGGAGATAAATATCAAGAATCTTGTTATTAGTGATATACTAGGATTCAAATATCTTAAATCCAAAACAAATAATTAATTTTCGAAATTATTTATTTATAAATAATTAATTTTCGAAATTACTTATTTATCTTGTTATATCTATTTTGTTATGAAGTCTCTATTTGATAAAGATAGATAACAAATTAGAATAGGAGATAAATATCAAGAATCTTGTTATTGGTGATATACTAGGATTCAAATATCTAAAATTTATTTATAAATAATTAATTTTTGAAATTATTTATTTATCTTGTTATATCTATTTTGTTATGAAGTGTCTATTTGATAAAGATAGTTAACAAATTAGAATAGGAGATAAATATGAAGAAGTTTGTTATTGATGATATGCTAGGATTCAAATATCTAAAGTCCTAATTGGATTAGGATAAGATGGTTAGTTAGATGTGGGCCCGGGTTAATTAAAAATGTTTTAATTGACTTAATTTTGGATAAATTAAGGGGTAAATTTAGTATAGTAAAATCAATGAAAAATATGATTTTCTATAGCAAATTTCAATTTTTGAAATTGAGAGTTGTCTTCTAAAAAAAAAAAAAAAAAAAAAAAAAAAAAGCGTACGCCCTCTGTTTCCGTCATCATTGTGCCCGGACAATGGATCGCTGATTATTGACGGCCAATGGGACCGCCGTCTAACTAATCCTAGTGCACGAAAATTCTTCTATTAGTGAATAGCATAAAAATTTCCTAAATTGTTTAGTGGTTCTAGAAATCAATAAAATATATGATATTTCATTGTTTAATTAAAATCACTAAAACTGAATAAAATCCCTCTATTAAATCTTAAGTCTTGTGCCATCCAATTTTAAACACTTGTCAAGGCCTCGATCGCACTAATATAGTTTCAGCCATAGTTGGGTGTATTGTGTTATCTTGGTGAGATAAGTTGGGTAAGAGTTACCTAAATGTTTAAATTGGTCCGACTTAATAAAGCTATCAAAATAGTTTTGGACTTTAGGCATATGATGAGATAAAAACATGCTAAGACATAAGATGTCCTGTATCTCATAAAAGTATCTAAAATTACATAAGATGTAATTGGTGGTCATTACCTACCTAAATAATCTAGTTCGTGTTTCATGCCATAATTTGTCATAGAATTAGGTGAAATATGGATTTAGTCCCCTAAATAAACAAGTATGTTTTAGGAGGGTTGTTAATTTAGTGGGAGTCTATTCCTCTATACTAAAATAAACTCGCATAATTTTTATTGTAGATCAATGGCCTCTTCAAGTAACAATAATCCCCTGTCATGCGATCTATCCTTGAGAAGGATAAGCTATCGGGACTAACTTTCTTGATTGGTTCGAAACTTGAGAATCGTTCTCAAGCATGAACGCAAGTTGTATGTCCTGGATGCTCCGATCCCCGAGGACCCACCGATCAATGCTACGAAAGTGTGAAGGATGCGCATAATAAGCATGTCAACGATTCTACCGATGTTGCATGCATTATGTTGGCAACTATGGTTCCCGATCTTCGAAGGACATGGAACTAATGGAAGCCTACGACAAGGCATTCGTAATGTATTTGAAGGAAATGTTCCAACAAAGAAGCTAGGCAAGAAAGGTTCGAGACAGTCAAGAACCCGCATTCTTGTAAGATGACCGAGGGTGCGTCGTTAGTCCTCATGTTCGAAGATGAAGGGCTATGTTGACCAACTTGATAGACTTGGATTTCCCATAAGCCAAGAGTTGGCTACGGATTTGATCTTAAATTCATTACCAGAGAGTTACTCACAATTTGTGATGAACTACAATATGAATAATATGGAGAAATCAATTTCAGAGTTGCATTTGATGCTCAAAACTGCTGAACAAAATATCAAGAAACCCTCTAGTAATGTGCTGATGATCCAAAAGGGAAAGGGAATGAAGAAGAAAGGCAAAGGCAAGGCTAAAATTGCCAAGGTTGCTGCTGCACCTATCGCAAAGCCTGTGGAACAAGTCAAGCCCCAGCCTGTTCCTGCTTTAAAAACACCCAAAAGAAAAGGAATGGAGTTTCTGAAAGGAGAAATCGAACCTTATTAGATATGGTTCGATCTATGATGAGTCATGCGGATCTTCCATTATCCTTTTGGGGTTATGCATTACAAACTGCAGCTTTCACTCTAAATCGAGTTCCTTCTAAAGCGGTTGATAAAACACCATATGAGATATGGTATGGGAAGAGACCTAGTTTGTCTTTTCTTAAGATTTGGGGTTGTAAGGCTTACGTAAAGCGACAAGTCTCAGAAAAACTAGCACCTAAATCTGATAAGTGTTTATTTGTGGGGTATCCTAAGGAAACAAAAGGATATTACTTTTATAATCCCACCGAGAACAAAGTGTTTGTTGTTCGATATGTGTGCCTTTATGGAAAAATAGTTTATTTCAAAAGACACTAGTGGGAGAGAAATAAATCTTGAAGAAGTTCAAGAATCACAAATAAACATTGAACCGCATCTGGAAGTTCAACAACGTTACGAACTGTTGAATCTCCACAAGTGACACAAGGCCCACGTAAATGGTAGGGTAAGACATGAGCGAGAGAGATTCAGATTTCTCATTACTGATAGTCGTGATGTGTTGCTTATGGATCAAAATAAGCCCACCACTTATCAGGAGGCTATGTCTGGACCAGACTCAGATAAATGGCTAAGTGCCATGAACTCTGAGATGCAATCCATGTATGATAACCAAGTTTGGAACTTGGTTGATGTACCTGAAGGTGGTAAGACCATTGGATGTAAATGGGTTTTCAAGAAGAAAACTGACATGGATGGCAAAGTGCATACTTTCAAAGCAAGACTTGTTGCAAAAGGTTTCAGGCAAACTCAAGGTGTTGATTATGATGAAACCTTTTAACCAATAGCCATGCTTAAATCCATAAGAATTTTAATTGCCATTGCTGCATATTATGACTATGAGATATGAAAAATGGATGTAAAAACAACATTTCTTAATGGAAAGCTGCTTGAGGACGTGTATATGACATAACCTGAAGGTTTTGTACATCCTGAGAATTCTAGGAAGGTATGCAAGCTTCAAAGATCTATTTATGGATTAAAGCAAGCTTCTCGAAGTTGGAATCTTCGTTTTGATGAAGCAATCAAGGATTTTAGTTTTATTAAGAACGAAGATGAGCCTTGTGTATACAAGAAGGTCAGTGGGAGTGTAATTGTTTTTCTGGTACTGTATGTTGATGATATATTACTCATTGGAAATGACATCCCAACATTGCAGAGTGCCAAGTCTTGGTTAGGGAAGTGTTTCTTAATGAAAGACTTAGGAGATGCAGCCTATATCCTAGGGATAAGGATCTATAGGGATAGATCTAAGAGGCTAATCGGTCTAAGTCAGAGTACTTACATAGACAAGGTGCGAATAGGTTCGATTTGCAAGACTCTAAAAGAGGATTGTTGCCAATGTCTCATGGCATAAGTCTCAGCAAGAATCAATGTCCTAGGACAAATGATGAGTGAGACCGTATGAATAAGATTCCATATGCATCTGCTATTGGATCTATCATATGCGCCATGCTATGCACTCTACACGATGTATCATATGCTTTGAGCACTATAAGCGAGATATCGGTCGGATCCGGTGAGAGTCACTTTGGATAGCAAGAAAGAACATCCTTAAGTACTTAAGAAGGACTAAGGAAGTGTTCTTGGTCTATGGAGGTTTTGAAAATGATCTAGTTGTAAATGGTTACACGAGATGCAAGTTTTCAAGCGATATAGATGATTTTAGATCGCGATCTGGATATGTGTTTACTTTGAATGGGGGTACGAGAAGTGAAAAAGTTCAAAGCAAGAGAGCGTGGCAGATTCTCTGATAGAAGGCGAGTATATTGCAGCGTCCGATGCAGCAAAGGAGGCAGTTTGGATCAAAAAGTTCATTTATGAACTAGGTGTGGTTCCAAGTATTGCTAACCCTGTTTATTTGTATTGTGACAATAATGGGGCAATAGCACAGGCCAAGGAACCTAGATCACACCACAGATCCAAACATATACTTAGACGTTTTCATCTCATCAGAGAAATTATTGAGAGAGGAGACGTAAAGATTTGCAGAGTACCTATTGAAGACAATGTTGCGGATCCATTGACAAAGGCTCTTCCACAAGCGAAACATGATGGTCATGTTAGATCATTAGGCATTAGATGCATGAATGATTGGCCCCAGAGCAAGTGGGAGATGTTGGGAAATGTGCCCTAGGTCAATCCATTAACAGTCTTTATGAATACATTTTAGTTAATAAAATAGAGGATTTCATTTGCTGTTTATTATAATTGATTTGCATGTTTACATTATAATAAGATCCATGGGTATTTACAGAAATATCCTAAATGTCCCTAGTCGATTATTATACTTGGGAACTATAATGAATTAAGACTAGTGTGAGTCTTGATTGATGATCATACGATGATCATACGTATAGGAATACGAATCAAGATCATGAGTACTTGTTAGAGAACAAAGTCTTGGGATGACCCGCTATGAGAACATTACATGGATTAAGTCATAGTTGTTTCTCATGATAGGTATATTTTTCAGTCCTCGACTTGAGATTACAGAGACTTCAACATTAGGAATACGGTGATTTGACGCAATCAAACGTTGTCTTTAACTTAGGACGATTATAAAGGTTGTGATTGGTTTCTTGTGTGAATAATGTGGTGAAGTTGTGTAATCGAGATAGAATTTGTCCCTCTCATATAAAGAGAGATATCCAAGTGGATCCCTCGATGTGTTAGGCGTTGTTAAAAGGCCTAGTCTAAGTGAATTGATATTGATCAATGTCACTTAGATGTTTTCAGTCTACCTAGAAATCGAGACTAGTACGATTGAACATGTTGGATGACAATTCCATGCCTTATGTTTGATCAAAAGGATATCGTGTGACAAAAGGACGTTATATACACTATTGATTAGGTTATATCGATTTGATATTCGTACAACTTGGGTAGTCATAATGTCTTGCTAGAGGCCGTTTATGACTTGTATACCAAAATGTGTTTTGGTACACTACCAACGTTGTATGAGCCTATTGGGTCGCACACTGAGAATGGTTTTGCAAGATTTTAAGATGGTTCAGAAAAATGAATTTTATATGATAAAATTCATGACAGAAATGTCCTTGTAGTGTATTACACTTATACTTCTTTAAGTAGGGGTATATGTGTAATTTACTTAACCGTCTATATACAAGGGTTGTATAAATAGACGCTTTGAGTTAGAATACAAGTACGAGAAAGATTTTAAAAGGGCCGAAACTTTATTTTCGTTTTAAGAAACGACTTAGAGGTTTTTGGTATGCTCTGGATCGTTTTGGAGAGAAACAAAAAGGTTTGGTATTCTCTCGAAGCTAGAACTTCAAATCTCGGCCGTCGTTCGTGTGTGGACTACTGATAGAGGGCGTTCGTCGTTGGCAGCGCCTTAGAGATCGATTAACCTTCAGAAAGGTATTGCGACTGAGGTATAATTAAGTTTTCATAGTTTAAACATGTTTTAATGGAATCAGATTCGGATCCTGTTTTGGGGTTTTTCTCAAAATTGTTTTGTAATCTCCGCTACGCATGAACCCCAAAACCCAACATATACTTCTTTAAGTAGGGGTATATGTGTAATTTACTTAACCATCTATATACAAGGATTGTATAAATAGATGCTTTGAGTTAGAATACAAGTACGAAAGATTTAAAAAAGAGCTGAAACTCTATTTTCGTTTTAAGAAATGACGTAGGGTTTTTTGGTATGCTCTGGATTGTTTTGGAGAGAAACAAAAGCGCCGTAGAGATCGATTAACCTTCAGAAAGGTACATTGCGAGTGAGGTATGATTAAGTTTTCATAGTATAAACATGTTTTAATGGAATCAAATTTGGATCCTGTTGGGGTTTTTTTGAAAATAGTTTTGAAATCTCCGCTGTGCATGAACCCCAAAACCCAACATATGCGGTATTTATGTAGTAGCTGATCCCGAGTTCATTGTCGATGTGCAGTCCTCAATGGCAGATCCATGCCACAGTGGAGATACTGGAGCTTGCAACAGTCAGCCTCCTATTATCTGCAGACGACTACCAGTGGTTATCTGACCGTATAGTTGCCCATGGGTAGCAACTAGCCGACTTTATTTCATTCGTGACGACACCCATGACGACATTAATACCGGTCGCCCCCACTATCACTCGAGCTACTACTTCTGTATTGTCCCTAACTTTATAGAATTCAATTGCACCGATAGAGCCTACAGTACCCTGTCCGCCCGAGTTGCCGATTGTTACAACATCGGTAGTGGTACCAGCCAAGGATACACCAACACCTACTACTTATGAGACAAGTGGCATGTCAAGGGACGCCAAGTAAGTGAAGGAGCTTATCAGACTCAGACCGGAATACTTTGTTAGAGAGAGAGATGACGAGAAGATAGAGAAATGGATCTTGTCGTAGGAGAAGTTACACCTACTGTTGGGGATCGAGGACCGATAATAACCCATCCTTTCTTACTACACCTTAGAGAAGGGTGCCAACGTTTGGTGGAGGACCACAGTGGCGAGCCAAGGCAGTTTCACATATTGGATAGACTTCAAGAAGTAGTTATACAATAAGTATTTTCCCGCGTCCATTTTATAGAGGTTGAAAAGGAAGTTCATGAGTCTGAGACAGAAGGAGGGAGAGGCAGTGATCTTGTACCGCGATAGAAATGGTTAACTAAGGCAGTTTGCAGGCAATCTAGTTAAGGATAACTCGGACGATGTCTTCTACTTCATAGATGGACTAAGACCTGACATTGCTAGACACGTAGTTGACACTAGAGCCTACACTATACAGGAGATGTACGAGAGAGCATTGGCACAGGAGACGTACAAGTTGGATAGAGAGGAGGAAGGATGTGCTAAGTTACCATACAGAGAAACAAAATACTACCAGAAAAGGCATAGGGGTAAAGGACAGAGGAGAGGAGACATGAGGTCCCAAAGGGGTGAGACACCAACTACGTATGCACCACCAGTTTCGAACTTACCACCAATACCATGACAATAAATGGCATGGTTTCCAGAGTGGAGGCAGTGAGTTATAAGGGCAGAGGCTATGTTATCATTGCAGACAGTCGGGACATATTGTTGAGTATTGTCCTTAACTGACGAGTAGGCTACATGGCGAGGTACAAAGGTTATGTTACCATTGCAGGCAGCTGGGGCACATCACTACGTATTATCCTCAATTAATAAGCATACTGCATGGCGACACTCATCCGCTTTTGTGAGAGAGAGTCTACATTATTGCAGATCTAGGTCCAGTGCCAACACAAGACCCTATTGCTAGTAAAATTTACTTTAGTGTCGTCCCGTGAGTGTAGATTGAAGGTTCGTAGCTTAGATATGAAATAAGGTGACTTTATGTAAGTTTGTCATTCGAAATCATGTAAAGCTAGAAAGTTAAATGACTCTAGGTGAGTCAACAACCCAATATTAGCTTTCTGAACTATCAGTAAAACGACACTATGTGGGTCCAATCTAGTATGATAGATCAAATAATCAACTACAAGATCCTGTGTGAGTTTTTCCTTCGAGATGGGAATATCAAGCGGTGTGTGATGGCCTGTGTGGGTTTTCTCCTTACGTTATGATGTCAAATCATGTGTTTTGACTTTGTGCGAGTCCATACTTTGAAGTGATGTATCATAACTTTGTGCATTGACTCTATATGAGTCCATAAGACATGGAGTTATGTGTTGTGTGAGTCTGTAATCCATGGTAACATATCAAGACGTATGTGTTAACTCTAAGTGAGTCTGATGTCAAACAAAGTGTTTCTTTGGCGTGTACCCTTGATGGAATTTGCCTTACGTAAATGTAATTTCGGGGACAAGATTTCTATTTTGTTGAAAATATTTTTCACGACCCAAATTTCTAATCCTAGATTTGGCCGTAACCAAGACTACCGACCCATGACATGGGACCCACGTTGGGACACATGCACTGACCGAGGCACGTGGCCGAGGTATATTTTATATTTGATGTGGTGAATGCCTAGGTATTATATGTATGTACTTTATTCTTGAAATTGTTAAGTTTGATAACTTCGTTGATTCGGTGCGGCTCGGGAAGCACCTCGAGTTGCGTGCAAACTGTGGGACTGAGTAGATTGTGTTATGATATGTCTTATTTATTTTTAATAAGAATTAGTAATTTATCTAGATAGCCTATGGTAGTATTAAATTGCAAATCAAATAAGAAATCCTATAGTTTTGAAGTTAATTAATAAGACAAAGACTCACCTCGAGATATGTGCAACCACTCATCACCATGTAGCCTTGTGTCACTATGTGTGTTAGTGGGCTGATTTTAGTGGGTTAGTAGGAGTGTTTAGTGACCATTTGATCACATAGAGATGTGAGTAGGCACACTTGATTAAGACTTAAGTATAAATACCAATATTTAGCAACTTTGATTCATTTTGCATGCTTGTGAGAAAAGAGAATTCAGAGGTAACATGGTCGAAATATTGGAGTTTCAAGGTATAAATTGAACAACCAATTGAAGCTTAAGTTATAGGGATCAACTTAATAAACCTAGGTGAGCTTTGCAAACTTCTAATGCTTCAAATTCATGAGACTTGAGCCCAAGTGATAGGGCTTTTGATTTCTGAATAAAATAGTCTTTATGTTAGTATTAATGAAATTGAAGTTTGGTTTCAGTCCCCAAGTCTTGATTTTAGATTTGTAAGGTTTTAACAAAAATTGGGAATTTTTCTCATGATTCTGATTTTTCAAAATTCGGGTTAGAAAATGGGTTTATTTATGAAAACTAAGTTCATATTTGAAATATATGCGATTTTCTAATAAATTTAGTGTCAAGAAGTTTTGATTTTGGTTTCAAAATCATTAATTTGTGAATTTTAAAATCCATGGTGTTCTTGAGTTTCCTATGAGTATGCATGTTGAATCTTTGGTTTTTATTTTATAGTTTTCTTGATGAATATGAAGTTCCTGGTGTTGTTTGTTGTTGTGGAGCATTCATTAGGTCTCTAGTGGAGAGGAACAGAGACCTAAAGTGTTGGAGAAGTCCATCTTCATGAGGAGAGCTTAGAATTCTGCAACTAGTTGCAGAAATTCGATTTACCCGCACCCCCCTAGCGCACTAGGTGATTCTAGCAGCAGGATTTTCCTGCAACTCTTCTAAATTTATTGCAACTTTTCCTGCAACACCTAAAACACAACAGTTACCCTATAAACCTACTGAAAAATACTCTAAATCATATCTAAACATACCAGGAGCCTAAGGAAGTGTTCCGGGAGTCTAAATGTGCGAGTCGAAGTGTCGGGAAGCTGGTAAAGCTAGGATACACATTGCTTGATGTGAGTATATCCGATGATATTTTATATTACATTTCATTTCCAATATTATTACTATTTTCCTTGTCCTTTTGACTCTATGACTCTTGTATTTTGATATCATGATGCCTTGTTGATGTTGCTCATATGTTGAGTTTTGATTTCATGATATTTATTCCTTTTATTGGTTCATTGATTTCAATCCAATACCATGTCAATTCTTTGCTGCTGTGAATTATTAAATTGCTTATGAAAATAGCATGCTATTAGGATTAGAGGATTTATGAATGAGACTATGGACTTTGTATTCACTTTGATTAGTCTAATAGCTTGTCCGTATGCCTTGGTATTCCATGCACAAGTTATTTATTGAACACATATTAAGTATTCTAAGTATCTAGGTCCCTTAATTGATCGAGGTGTGCACGACTCACAGGGTTAGAGTTTTAAGAGTTTCCATTACTTTCAAATTACGCCAATTAGCCTTTGTTTCCATTATTTTCAAATTACGCAGTGGAGTTTAAGAGTTTTAAGTTGAGTTATTCAAAATTTTTAAGTTTTACAAGTTTAGCAGAAGCGATGAACTTGAACAAATTAAATGACTCTAAATCAGTAAAGTTAGGACAACCTATGGTGTAGAACACTACAAATATACAATCAAAATGTATATCAAGTAAAAAGAAGTATAATGAAACCATCTATATGTCCCATTACATCTCATAATCCAAAATATTCCGATGTGGCAAAAACAATATACTTGAATAAAAGTCAGAAAACATACAAAAATGAGGGAGGGAGGGCCGCTCCAATATCTTCAAAGAAAATAACTTAATAACGGCGCCTTAAACCTTGCTCGACAGCAGATATGCACTCGGTTAAACACAAAAAATAACGAGCCCAAGTATGTAAAATCCAATAGGATCTAAATAGCATTTCGAGATAAATAAAATAGTCAAAATTCATGCAGATAGAAAGAAAGCTGTAAGAACGCTTGAATAATAATAAGACTGTAAATAAACAATGCCAATGAAAAATAAGTGTTTGAAGAAACCAAAGAGATGCGCCAAGTAGTCCTGGTTACCTAATGTGGGTGCCACAATGTCGGAGTCATTGAGTCACAGCAATGCCAAACAGACTTGGGCCTCAGGACGCTGCAACACCTACTGTAACTAGACCCTCATGGATAAGTGATATCGATGATAACCTGGACAAGAGCTCCCAACACGAACAAAAAAATCAACCAGAGTAATGCCTCGAGGTCATGGCTCTGGTAGCTAGCCGACAACTACTCCTCTAGAGACACTTGACTCCCTTTGCACACGGACACTTAATCAAAGTATGAATTCCATGGAAAAGGTATCGAAGCAATAAACAATAACATTTAAAGCTCAATGAAATAACTATGCATTTTCTTGCTGGTTTACTTACCTGTAATGCAAGCTAACACATTCACGCACTCCGACTTGCCACCAAATCGATCCCTGATTGCTCATCAATGACTCATTAACTCCTTGATAATTATTTGGATCAAATTTGGTTGTGTTTAAGTCATATATACTTGTTATGTTGTTTACATTTCAATTCAAGTTTTGGGGTTTAATTTAACCTTATAACACCACACTCCGATCCCATTATCCGTAACACATATTTTGGGATGATTTATAAGGTACTGATTCACATTCGGACTTGTTGATATGTCCTAGGAGAAGCCACAAAAACTCATAGGAAATTGGGCAATTTTTTATAAGTGTTTTGTCCCCTGCACGGTGGGAACAACTTCTACGACACTGCCTGGCAGTGATATGAGTTAGTGGTTTTTCGAAACCCACGGCTACGTCGGCGTGTTTTGAGTCTATCCCATCTTTTTAAGGGCTTTCAAAATTACCATAAATAACTCCCAAAGTACTAATTATACCAACAATACAATATCCCAACAATTTAACACAAAAATCACCAAAAATATCAAAATCTCATAACTTCCTTCACCAACCTCAAAACCAAGAATACATCAACTTATAGATGATTAAACAACCTTAAGTTTAGTGAACCATGATTTCAACCATGTTTTTCACTACAACCCCCAAAAATTTGGCTTATATTGATTGAAATTGAGATAATATACAGGATCTTACCTTAATCATCGTTGTTGATGATCATTAGCCTTCCCAAAATCCACCAAAAGCTCATAAAAAACCTCTTCTCAATCTCAAATTTTAAATGTTTGGCTTGTGGTATGAGAAAGTTTGGTCAAATGACCAATCTTTGCCTCTGTATACTTTCTTTTCATTATCACTTCATGTGTACATCCCTAGGACCATCTAATAGACACAATACAATCCTTCCAACCACTTTAATGACTTCAAAGGGACACTCACCCCTTAAATCTTATCTAATTTGACTTTTGAATTTTCTGTCGATTCACCCGTCAACGCGTAATGTGGGGCGCATTTTGTCAAATTTTTTTGATTCGGTTTGCTAGGTTTTCTCTTTGATTAATTGTTTTATTAACCTCAATCTTTGGTAAAAATTATTTTCCAATCCCCATATACCCGTATATCACTTGTCCAGTAACCGTATCAACACATATTCCTCAGCGAACCTTGCCCATAATTTTAACGCAATAACAAAACTATATTAACAGGTTTGGACAATGGGATTTCATATTTGGGTATAAATATATAATACAAATACAAAACAAAAATAATATACCTCAGTGTCAATTCTCAAGAATTGGACAAATACATCACGACGCCTGGACCCATAGTACGACCCTGAATTGACACGTAGCACGAATTAAAATTTTAGGGTCGTTAGAGTCTTTCCAACTAATAAGAATTTTGTACTTGAAATTAAACAAAACTTAAAGTAAACACTCACCGAATCTCCAAATAGGTATGGGAAGTGCTCACGCATGTAGGACTCGAGCTCCCATGTAATGACCCTAAAATCTAACTCGTATCATGTGTCATTTCGGGGTTGTCCAATGGGACCCAATTAACGTGATATTCTTGTCTAGTATTTCTCGGGCATCGATACCAATCTGGTGTTTGTATTATATATTTTATATCCAAATGTGAATTCAGTTGTCTAAATGTATGAGGACATATTCATTTACGTATTTGAGTTTTGGATCGTGTTTGCCTAGAGAAATGTGTCGAAATGAGTATTGGGATACGAGTATATTGAGGTATAAGGGGATAATTTTTATAAAACACTAACATAAATAAAATTAAATTTAAATATGAAATCGAAGTCTAATGAATTGAATCGTTATAACATGCAATGGTGCAAGTCGTGATGTGAGTCGGGTATCGGAATACCTGAGTGAAACCAATAATTTTGTTTGAATAAGATAAAACCAAAGGATCAATTAACCCAAATCAGTCACAAATATTGGTTAATGGCTTGATTTTGATCTCTTGGATGAGCCTAGGGATGGAAAAACAGAGTCAAGATGAGAAGGGGGTATAAATAGGTGGAGTTGTTGATTTTCATTAACTTTTCACTCTCCTGTTAAACAAAAAACCAAAAATTGGTGATTAAAGGCAAGGGATCGAACAAGGACATATTAAGGTTAAGTTTCATTTCACCTTTCAATTCTAGTCGTTTTAAACGTAATTTTTTTGGTTTTCATCAGATTTGTGAGCACCAGTTTGGTTATTGATTTTTTGGATTTATGTGTGTTGTTTTGATAGGTTAAGTGATCAAGTGTAGCATGTGTGAGGTTGGTTGTTGTGGTGGGTGTAAACGTTATGAATTTTGAGCAATTTTGATGATTTTTGGTTTGAATCTTAGAAAATGGTTTGTAGACGCTTTTGGAATGGTTTGAGGGTGATTTTTGGTGGTAATCAAGGTCCCTATGAGGATGGGATATGCTCGGAACACTGTGATGGGAGTCAGAATTCCGAAAACCACCGAATTCATTGGTAGCACTAGGTGCTGCCAGAGGCGCCATATAGTGCAACTCTCCACAGCGTCCAGGGCAGTGAACTGCCCTAAATAATGCTTTAAGAGGTGCTGCAAGGAATTGACCCGCACGACACCAGTCACGACGTCTAGAGCTATGGACTTCCCTATATCACGCTATAGGTGATGCTTTGAGGAAATAACCTCCACGGTGCCACCTACGGCGTCAACCCTTTTTTTGAATAAAATTTCCCAAAACTTTGGAAAACTTTGGGGATTTTGATATAGGTATAAACACGTCTCTAATACAACCAAATTTAATCCAAATGATTACCAGATGGTGTAATTCATTGAGCAGTATATGGGGATTAGTTTAGTGGCGTGTCGAAGTCGAGAGAATGTGTGGAGCACAATTATTTCATTTAAGCTTTTGAATATTATTGTTCATTGCTTCGATATCTTGTTGTTGGAATTCTATTCTAGTTAAAACCGAGGTCCAAGGTGAGTCAAAGTGATCCTTCGAAGAATTGGTTATCTAGGTGACATTCCGGAACCATAACCTCAGGAAGCATTGTTCTAGTTAGTTTGGTTCTATATAAGGTGAGAGTGCTTAGCTGGAATACCAAGAAGTCTCTCATCCCCGTGGGTTTAAGGTCGCTAGGCTTTGCTGCGTCCTAATACTCGAGTTAGCTTGGCTTTGTAGTGACTCAATGACCTTAGTGGTTGGGACTACTTGGCGCCTCTCTATTTTGATTTTGGGACACTAATTTATTGATTGATATTAATTCAATTTAGAGTCTTTTATTATTCACACGTCCTTACAACTTTCTTTCTATCTGCTTAAGTTTAGGTTGTTTTATTTATTTCGAAATGCTTTTTACATCCTACTGGCTTTACTTACCTGGGCTCATCATTCTTGTGATTACTAAGTACAGATCCGCTGTCGAGCAGGAGAAAGGCGCTAATACTTGGTGACTTACTTTGAAGAAATTGTAGTGGCTCATCAGTGCGAATAGACAGGGTACTTCATCAGTACATGTCCACAACTGGGCAGAGGGTAGCAATGGCAGAACCGTGAACAAGTTCATGTTATTGCGCATTAGACCCGACTGCTACTCGTAACCTGATTGAAAGTATGATTTACATTTGCAATCGATTTATGTATATTATGATTGACTTTGGTTCTACAGTATCCTTTATTTCTCATCGCCTGGTTGATGAGTTAGGTTTGAGATCCATTAGACTATAGATACCCTTAATCCTTTCATAGCAACTGGGGACAAGATATACCCGAACTTGAGATCGAGGGTCACGTATACCTGCAGACTTGAGAGTGTTGGAGTTCTTAGAGTTTGATGTGTTATTGGACATGGATAGGTTTGGTGCCTATCATGCGCATATTCATTGCTTCAACAAGACGGTCACATCTCAGATTCTCGGACAACATGAGTTCAGTGTTTAGGGGACTTCGACTAGATTGTCGATCACCAGAGGTAGAGTGGCTTCTAGCGTCGATGTTGAGACATTGAGACTAGGATATAGGAGGTACCTGTGGTATGCAAGTTTTTGAATGTGTTTCCTGTGGGAATTATCAGGCTTACCACTGCCTAGGGAGATCGATTTCATCATTGAATTGGTCCCAAGGACCAGACCTATATCGATTCTGTTGTACCATATGTCTCTTAGAGAGCTAGAGGAGCTAAGAGCTCAGTTTGATGAGTTATTGGAGTTGGGATTCATTCACCTAAGCATGTCACATTAGGGTGCGCCGGTCTTATTTGTGAAAAAGATGGTAGTTGGAGACTGTGTAATGATTACAAACAACTTAACAGGGTTATAGTGAAGAATAAGTATACACTTCCATACATTGATGACTTGTTTGACTAGCTGATAGGGGCACAGTGGTTCTTGTAGATTGATTTGAGATTTGGGTACCATCAACTGAGGATTAGAGCAGAGGATAAGGAGAAGATTGTTTTTCATACTCAATACGGGCATTACCAGTTTACCGTCATGCTTTTTTGGCTGACGAATGCCCCAAAAATGTTCATGGATGTCCTGCATTGAGTGTTGAAGGAGTATTTGGATAGGTTTGTCACAGTGTTCATCAATAACATTCTTATCTACTCCAGGACTCGTAAGGATAACAAGGTGTATTTCAGGATGATTTTGCAGATTTTTAGGGACCATAGAATGTATGCCAAGTTTTGTAAGTGTGAGCTTTTAACTTTCAGAAGTCAAATTTCTTGGACACATCGTCGGAGCTAGCAGAGTGTCTGTGGATCTCGCTAAGGTCAGTGCAATGATTAACTGGCCTGCTCCGAGATCAGTGATTGATGTCCGTAGTTTCTAAGGATTAACAGGCTATTACAAAGGTTTTGTTCAGGAATTCTCCAAAATTGCGGCACCGATAATGCAATTGACGAAGAAAAAGGCTAGTTTTCAGTGGAAAGATAGTTGAGAACAAGCCTTACAGACTTTGAAGGAACGCTTGATTACCGCACCACTAATAGTATTACCTGAGTTAGGGAAGGGTTTTGAGGTGTACAACGATGCTTCTAAAGTCAGTTTGGGTTGTGCTTTAATGCGGGATGGTATGGTGATAGCTTATGCATTTTGACAGTTGAAGATTCACTAGAAGAATTACCTTACTCATGACTTAGAGTTAGCGACAGTTGTGACGGCCCCAGTTCCACAATCTAAAATTGGGCCCCGCTCGGCCTAGACTTACATGGATCCCTGAGCCAATCTCGTTGAGTCACACAAACCTAGTCAGCCTTCCTTATCATTTACCATTTATTACGTAATTAAAAGTCGAGTAAATCCAATTTAGTGAGTTAATCAAAGTAATGCGAAAGCTATAAAACTCAAACTAAATTAAAATTTTAAAATACTAGTTAGGACAACCTAGAGTGTGGAAACCCAAAATATGTATATCATCATTAATAAAATAAGTCAGAGAAGAGTATCATCAAGATATACATGCCCAAGATCCTTCATAACCCAAATCCCATGTTTCAAAACATATCCATACAATACTACAAAATAAATCACCTACATCAGCCAAGAGGGGAGCCGCTCTGTATCCTCAGATCAAATTGCCTAGCTGTGGAGCCTTCCTCTTGTTGGACTATGGATCTGCACTCCGTAAAATACAAGAATAACGAGCCAGGTATGTAACGCCAAATAGGACATATATACAACATTTCAAAATAAATAAAGTAGTTTAATGCATGCTAATAGAAAAAGAGGTACAAGGAATGAATGAAAATATAAAGACTATAAATAAATCAATAAAAAAGTGAGGGTCTAGAAAACAAATCCGAAAAGGAAGTAGTCCCGACAAAAAGGTCGTTGAGTCACGACAAACGCCCAGCAGACTCGGGTTTCAGGATGTGAACACAAGCCTACTAGCCCTAACTTTCGCGACTATGAGATATTCATGGTATCCGGATAAGAGCCCCCAACGTACACTCATTTAAGAGATATCAACAATACCCAGATAAGAGCTCATATCACGTATAAATCAGTAACCATGACTCATTTTCCATTTGACCACTCAACCAATAGGAATTCCAAGAAATAGAATATACAAAGCAATAACAACAAATTAAAGCTCAATGAAATAAATGTAAAATTCCTTGCTAGTTTACTTACCTGTATCGAAGCTAATACCCACTCACACGAACTCTGACTCGTCTCTTACGAATCCCCATGTGTTTCGTGAATGACTAAAACCCCCTGTTAGTCATTTAATTGCAATTCCCTTTAATAAACCTCAAAATTACCCAATTTTCTATAATTTATTCATTAATGTAATTGGGTCAATTTCTCGGTTATTAGGTCATACTCGGACCCATTTAGATCCCTGAGAGATTCCCGAAGTTTTCTGAAAATTTCTTAAAAATTGGTCGATGAATAGCGTTGTGGGGGTCATAACCTTGCGGCGTCACTTAAAGCATGAAACCTAAGACCTTCTGTGTTAGATGTCGTGGGGTATGCCCCTCCACGGTGTCACTTAAAGCGTGAAAACCCCAGAGGCTCTGCTTTAGGTGTCGTGATCGAGGCCGTGGGGCTTTGTGCTCTGTGGCGTCCTTCGCGCCGTTAAACCCTGAACATAATCTAGGGTTTTTCGAAACCCCAGCTCGTGTCGCCACGTTTTAAGCCTATCCCAAGCTCATAGGGACGTCCAATACTACTCAAAACACCCATTCAAACCCCTGTCTAAAATGTCCAGAAATCCTCGATACCAAATCACGTCCATAATCCCTAAAAATCCACAAAAATCATACAAAACTCCCAATCCTTAAAATCACCATAGCAACACCCTCAATTCAACCTTATGAACATAATTTCATCAACAAAAACATCAAAACTAAAACCCAAGTCGTTGCTCGAAATCATCTTGACGAAAATGCATAAAATAGGCGTCAAAACATAGATAATCGTGTGGGGAGTTAGGATCTTACCTTAAAACACGTAGTTGGTCGATCCCCGATGTCGCTTCAAGCTCAAAACCCACGAAACCCCAACACCCAATTCGTTTTCTCACGTTGAAAGAGTGGAAGAAAGTGAAATAAGAGGAGAGAGAAAAGTTGATGAGCTTATATACATCACACCTCATCATCTTGCACACACGTCACGAGGCACATCCTAAGGTCCCTAATCACACCAACCACCTATCTTGACTCAAATCTTGTGACACTTTTTGTGACTTGCACCTTACAACTTAACCATTTCTTGCTCAAATCTTTAGTTTCTCGGACCCACAACACACCACAACTTGCAATTTGTGTACTCCCAGATGTACCAATGTACTGAACAAGTTACACCGCATTTATTTATTAGTTAAATTGCATTTAGTAAGTGTTTTTAATTAAATTAATCCTCCGGACTGCTAATTACCCATCAACTCTTCGCCCAAAACCGTTTCCCAGCACCAACGCTCACATGCAAACGTCTTCACACGTTTAGGACATTGGAATTCACATTCAACTAAACATATAATACAAACACCAAACAAAAATAACATACCTCGGTGTCGACGACTGAGAATTGGACAACTATATCACAGCAAGTGGGCCCACATACGACCTAAATTGACACGTAGCACGAGTTAGATTTTAGGGCCGTTACAGTCTTCCCAACTAATTGGAATTTTGTCCTTGAAATTAAAACGAAACTAAAGGAAAGACTTACCAAATCTAAAGAGGTTGGGAAAGTACTTGCGCATGTAAGACTTGAGCTCCCACATCAGCATATTGTCCCCGTGGTTCTACCATTTGACAAGGACTAATGAGATCTCCTTGTTCCTAAGAATCTTCACTTTCAGGTCCAGTATTTGAGTAGGTTGCTCGTCATAAGTGATGTCCTCCCTCAAGTCTATCTGGCACAAGTCCACTGTAGGTTGCCTGCCTTCTCTCAACCTATCTAGTCGGAGCATAGAAATGTGAAACACAGGGTGAATTCCAGATAACTAAAGTTGCAACTCCAACTCTTACGCAACTCTATCTATCCGTTTCCCTACTCTGAATGGACCAATGAACCTCGGCGGAAGCTTTCCTCTGATCCCAAACCTCCTGTGACCCTTCATCGGAGACACCTACACATAGACGTAGTTCCTGACCTGGTACTCTAACTCCTCGTGATACATGTCATAATACTTTTTCTGCCTCTCTTGCACACCTTTCAGTCTTAATCTGATAAGACATATCTTCTTTATGTGATCCATTAGAATCTTTGGCCCAATAGCTGCCATATCCTCTGGCTCAGCCCAGTAAGATGGAGATCTGCTTGATCTACCGTAAAGTACCTCAAATGGTGCTATACCAATATTGGCTTGATAATTGTTATTGTAAGCAAACACACACAAGTGAAGATACTCCTCCTATGACCCATCGTACTCCAACACACACATCCTCAATATATCCTCGAGTATCTAAATCAAACACTCTATCTGTCCATCATATTGTGGATGATAGGCGGTACTGAGATCCAACCATGAGTTGAACTATACTTGCATGCTTTGCCAATTTTAAGACGTCAACTGTGGCTCTCTGTCAGACACAATCGATAAATGTACACCATGCAGTCAAACTCTCTCCCTCATACAAACTAGCTAACCTATCCACCTGATGTATGGTTGAAACCGACAAAAAAGGCACAGATTTCGTCAATCTGTCCACCATCACCCAGATCTTATCATTTCCGTGCTGAGATCTAGGTAAACCACTAATGAAATCTATGGTAATATGCTCCCACTACCACTGAGGAATGGGAGGTAACTATAATAACCCACTGGGTCTGCGATGCTCAACCTTAATTGGCTAACATATCTCATATCCCCGGCCATCAAAAAAGACGACACACATCTGCATACATTTTGGTCATGCCCGGATGAACCGTAAAACATGAGCGGTGTGCCTCATGAAGAAGTTCATCACGTAGCTCAACCACTGATGGAATCCACAGTCGCCCTTTAAACCTCAATCATGAGTCTGCCAACTAACTCCCAATCTAGATGATCTGAACACTAAGCCAACCCAAAAAATCTCCTGTACTGTTCATCCCTCTATTGACCATTAAGTACACTCTTAATAGAGACTATCTGAGTCCTTATCTGCCAACAAATAAATACTCTAGTGTTGGTTGGAATATCAACAAAATACAACTCTCGACCGCCTCGAGCAAACCATACTCATATGTCATGTGGCAGGTAACAACCTGTGAGTCCAGTTTTCTATGGCTCAATGCATCTGCAATAACATTAGCCTTCCTTGGTTGGTACTCTAAAGAGAAATCATAATCCTTGAGGAACTCAAGCCAACGCCTTTGTATCATATTCAGATCCTTCTGAGTAAATAGGTACTTCAAACTCTTTTGGTTAGTGAATAGCACAAATCTCTCACCATAGAGATTGTGGCTCTAAATCTTCATTGAAAACACCACTGCCGCCAACTCCAAGTCATGCGTAGGGTAGTTCTTCACGTGATCCTTCAGCTGTTTGGATGTGTAAGTTGTCACTCTACCGTCCTGCATCAAAACATAGCCCAAACCGAATTTCGAAGCATCGGTGTTCACCTCAAAGCCATTACCTAACTTAGGTAATACTAGTACTGGTGCGATAGTCAAACCTTCCTTCAATGTTTGAAATGCCTACTCATAACTATTCGTCTACTATGTCATAGGAGCCACAATCTTCGAGAAGTCCTGAACAAAGCGCCGATAATACCATGCCAAGCCAAGAAAACACTGAATATATGACACTGATCTCGATGTAGGCCAATCTATCACTACTCTGACCTTAGTGATCACGTGTCGTGCGTGCCAAATATAACCCGTAATTGAGTTACAAATCCTACAAGGGTGTAGTAGTAGTAAATACGGAGTCGAATCCAATGGACTTGAGTTTCACTCTAAGTTAACTAAAAATAGGGGTTTTAAAAAGAAATTTTAGAGCAAACAATTAAAATAAAAATTGCAGGAATCAAGATTGCAAGAATAATATCAATGAAAGAAAACACCTAAGTCTATGATTCCACAAGACAAGATCAAGATTCAATAGCATATCATGGTCGTCAATTTTTCTTAAAACAATTATTAATTCAAATTCTTCTTGACTAGCTATAGAAAATCGACATCCTCCAAAAATTCCTAATTCTCCTAATCTCAATAGCTAGGACATCCGCCACTAACTACTTACCTAATTAATGCATAACCCTAGACATCCACCATGAGGTTTAACATACTAATTTCAGTAATAAACTTTTATGGGAATACTAAACCTAGATAATCGAATCGCATCCGCTCTCGATTTAGCCTAGACTCAATTGTTGCATATTCAAGAACTGAAAGGTTTTGACGGCAATCGGGTAAATGTTTGTCACTTATATTGTCCCAAAAGTACAATTACGGATACAATTGAGTCAATTGACTATAGATTTTTCACCTAGAAGTATGCAATGACTATATACATACCCTAGATTTAAACCATATTCATGAAAACCAACAACAAAGAAATAGAAGAAACTAAATAAAATAAAATAATAAAAATAATAAATCTCACAAGTTATGCCATGAATCCATAATCTTGAATTGCTTCACCTCTGACCTAGGCAATGACTTGATTAGCTAGACATGTTCTTCATAAAATAATACAGAGAGTTCACAAAAGAATAATATATTGTTCTTCTAATACTACCTAAAGTCCTAATATATAAAACTACTAAAAATTGGTCTATGGAAGAGAGAAAAAACTGTTTTGGGTATTTTTTTTCGTTCAGGACATGTGTCAGCGTGTGATTGGTTGATTTTTTGGCTCTGCTGACGTGTCGTGAGCTGATTGGAGGAGAGGGCTGCGACCGACTGACGTGGTGCAATGCAATTGGATGAAAATAGAGTCCGTGATGCGTTTGAGTGGGTCTGGTGACACTAGGCGGAACCAGATTGGTTGGAAGGTGATGTTGGCGACGCCTTGGACCAATAAGACGACGACACGTGGCATCAAACTGGCAGGAACAAAGTCTCGCGAGTATCACCAAAAATCTGGGAGTTCGTACTGACGCGGGTCTCGAGGCAAATCGAGCAACTAAAGAGAAAAGAACCTGTGATTGTCCATGTGGCAATTTGTGAATGGTGATGACGTTGCTGGGAGTGATGATGTGGCAAAACCTGATTGGCTGGAATGGACTGTGCGACGCGGCTGGACCAATCGACTTCTGACACGTGGCACTCTAGACAAATGATGAGACGACATGTGGCACGACACAAACTGTGTTTTAGTATTGGACTCCAATTACCCTACTGTCGGTGTATATTTCGAGATAAACCCTCTCGGTATCTGATTACTGTAAGTAAATACTTTATTGTAAGTATTTTTAAACCCCGGATTCAACCGTGCACTCCATTTCACCTTAACATTAAAACTAAATATAATTAGATATATATTTTACAAACTTCCACACTAAACAATACTAAAATAGACTATTAAATGCTATAAATACTGACTTATCACTTAGTGGAGTCCACTGACATTCCGCCTGCTCCGACGATGTGTCATAGAAATTTGGCCTCTACAAGTCAAAACTCGCACTTACTGAACTTGAAGAACAACCTGTGCTCCCTCAGTAGCTGCAAAAGCATCCTGAGTTGCTCCTCGTGATCCTTACGAGTCTTGGAGTAGATCAAGATGTCGTCGATAAACATAATGACGAACCAATCCAAGTACTGTCTTAACACTAGATGCATTAAGTCAATAAACATTACTGGTGCATTAGTTAGTCCAAACGACATGACTGTAAGCTGATAATACCCATATCAAGTGCGAAATACAGTTTTCTCCTTATCCTTTTCTCTAATCCTCAGCTGATGGTACCCAGATCTCAAATCTATCTTCGAGAACCACTGCGCTCCTATCAACTAGTCGAACAAGTCATCAATACGTGAAAGTGTATACTTGTTCTTCACTGTTACCCGGTTCAACTGTCTACAGTCGATGCATAACCTCAGACTGTTGTATTTCTTCTTAACAAACAAGACCAATACACCCCACGATGACATACTCAGGTAGATGAAATCTAACTGAAGCAACTTATCAAGCTGTACCCTCAGCTCCTCTAGTTCTCTCGAAGCCATACGGTATGACAAAATAGAAATAAGTCTGGTCCTTGGGACCAAATAAATAAAAAAATTGATCTCCCTAGGCGGTGGTAAACATGGTAGCTTCGCTAGAAATACGTCAGGAAACTCGTGACCACTGGTACCTCCTCCAACCTAGTCACAACCCGCTCCATCTTACTCAATACACTAGTGAACGTCTCGACATCTACGCTAGTGGCTACTCTGCCTCTGCTGATCAACAAACTAGTTGAAGTCCCATGAAAACTAAACTTTGGATGCCCAAGAATCTGAAATGTAACTGTCTTACTGAAGCAATGGATTTGTGCATGATAGGCACCTAACCAATCTATGCCCAGCAATACATCAAACTCTAGGAACTCCAACACTCTCAGGTTTGTTGGCATGCTATGACCCTCTATCTCAACTGAACAATCAACACAACAAATTCTGGTAGATCTTGTCCCTAACAACAGTGCTAAGGAATAAGGGTCTATTTAGTCTAGTGGGTCTCAATCCCAACTCATCAACCATATGACATGAAATAAAAGAAATTGTAGAACCAAAGTCAAACATAACATGCCTAAAATGACTGCAAATATAAACTGTACCCCCAATCAAATTACGGGTTGTAGCCAGATCTGGTGCGGCAACTGCGTGAACCTACTCCCGACTCCGTTGCGGCTGCCCTCGGCCTCGTTGTGGAATGCACTGATAAAATGCCCCATGGGCTTTCCCTTTATAGCCACCATGCTACACCACCAAATAACGTCCTCTTTGAATAGTGAAGTTGACGAAATGCTAGGCCACATTTGCACCGGTGTGGCCAATATGTCGTGAATTTTCTCATGATTTCACATGTACTTCTCCGCAGCCTCGAGGTTAGCGCCCCCGCGAAACTTCTCTAGGTGGTGCCTCTGAAACTCACGAGCCTACCTCGCCTCAGTTCTAGCCCTAGTACCCGTGTCATTCAGCGTACTCGGCGTATCCTCAGCTGGTGTATCAGGAGTATGCGGTACTATCTCTGCCTGAACCGATGCTTCTTCGGCCACCATGGGTCCTGCCTGTATTGCGGGTGCTGCAGGAGTATCCTGCATCATTGGAACATTCCCAGTCTGCGTAACTGGAGTTGCAAACGTAGAGGTGATTTTGTTGCTTGATCCCTCAACAGTCGAAGAATCTCTTGAAGCTGTTGATCATGCGACATAATCATCTGGGACATCATCTAATCCCCCTTGTACGTCTTTCAAACCACTACCGCTGGTCTCTGGCTAATCAACCATCGTAATTTGAAAAGAAAATGATTTCACGAGAAGTACATAACTATCGATAGTAATAATACAACAAATCAAATAACTCATAATCTAGTTTTAATTTCCCAACTCTCCTCACTTCCCAACTAAGGCTTGAGTTAGGTTATAGGGTTCCACTCTAAGTTCATCCAT
Organism: Stephania japonica; assembly: GCA_039657345.1. Classification (NCBI taxonomy): domain Eukaryota; kingdom Viridiplantae; phylum Streptophyta; class Magnoliopsida; order Ranunculales; family Menispermaceae; genus Stephania; species Stephania japonica. Next base: position 27,720,032 of record CM077560.1, read on the forward strand.
TGTCCGAACTTCCGTTAGTTTTTATCTTAATTGATTGTGATTTAAATCAATAGTCGAATATTAAACTTTGGCTCTAATATTAACTATGACGACCCCAGTTTAACAATCCAAAATTGGGCCCCGTTCGGCTTAGACTTACAAACCAATCTTGCTGAGTCACACAAGCCTAGTCAGCCTTCCTTACTATTTACCATTTATTAAGCAATTAAAAGTTGAGTTAATCCTATTTAGTGAGTTATTCAAAGTATTGCAGAAGCTATAAAACTCAAATTAAATGAAAACTCTAAAACACAAGTTAGAACAACCTAGAGTATGGAAACCCAACATATGTATATCATCATCAATAAACAAGTCAGGGGAGAGTATCATTAAGATATACATGCCTAAGATCTCTCATAACCCAAATCCCATGTTTCAAAACATATATATAACCCCAATAACCTACATCAGTCAAGAGGAGAGCCGCTCCGTATCATCATATCAAATCCCCTAGTTGTGGAGCCTTCCCTTTACTAGACTGTAGATCTGCACTGCGTCAAACACAATAATGACGAGCCCAAGTAAGTAATGCCAAACAGGACATATATGCAGCATTTCGAAATAAATAACGTAGTCTAATTCATGTTGATAGAAATAAAGGTACAAGGAAGACATGAATATCTAAAGAAAAAATAAATCAATCGAAAAATGAGGGTCCAGAAAACAAATCTAAATAGTAAGTAGTCCCGACCAAAAGGCCATTGAACGCCCAGTAGACTCGGGTTTCAGGACGTTAACACAAACCTACTAGTCCTAACCCTCGCGACTATGAGATATCCATGGTGTTCGGATAAGAGCCCCCAACGTACACTCAATTGGGAGATATCAATAGTACCCAGATAAGAGATAATATCACGTATAAATCAGTAACCATGACCCACTTGCCATTGGACCACTCAACTAAAAGAAATTCCAAGAAATAGAATATACATAGCAATAACAACAAATTAAAGCTCAATGAAATAACTGTAAAATTTTTCACTAGTTTACTTGTATCGAAGCTAATACACACTCACACGAACACCGACTCGTCTCCTACGAATCACCGTGTGTTCTGTCAATGACTAAAACCCCTTGTAAGTCATTTAATTGTAATTCCCCTTAATTAACCTCCAAATTACCCAAATTTCTATAATTTATTCATTAATGTAATTGGGTCGATTTTCCGAGTATTGGGTCATGTTCGGACCAATTTAATACTTGAGAGATTCCCGAAATTTTCAAAAATTTCTAAAAAATGGGTTTGTGAAATTTGCTAAGCCGCAGATGGTGTCGAGGGGGTCAGAACCCTGCGGCGTCACTTAAAGTGTTAAACCTAAGACTTTCTGTCTCGAACGTCGTGCGGTATTCCCCTTTACAACATCAATTAAAGAGTGACAACCTTAGAGCATCTGGTCTAGGTGTCGTGACCAACGCCATGGGGCTTTTGTTGGGTTTTGGGGTTCATGCGCAGCGGAGATTTCAAAACTATTTTGAGAAAAACCCTAACAGGATCCAAATCTGATTCAATTAAAACACGTTTAAACTATGAAAACTTAATCATACCACAGTCGCAATGTATCTTTTTGCAGGTTAATCAATCTCTAATGCGCTGCCAACGACGAACGCCCTCTATTAGCAGTCCACACATGAACGGCGGCCGAGATTTGAAGTGCTAGCTTCGAGAAAATACCAAACCTTTTTTTATTCTCTCCAAAATGATCCAGAGCATACCAAAAAACCCTAAGTCATTTCTTAAAATGAAAATAGAGTTTCGACCCTTTTTAAATCTTTCGTACTTGTATTCTAACTCAAAGCGTCTATTTATACAACCCTTGTATATAGACGGTTAAGTAAATTACAAATATACCCCTACTTAAAGAAGTATAAGTGTAATACGTTACAAGGACATTTCTGTCATGAATTTTATCATATAAAATTCATTTTTCTGAACCATCTTAAAATCTCGCAAAACCATTCTCAGTGTGCGACACAATAGGCTCATATAACGTTAGTAGTGTACCAAAACACATTTTGGTATACAAGTCATAAGCGGCCTCTAACAAGACATTATGACTACCCAAGTTGTACGAATATAAAATCGATACAACCTAATCAATAGTGTATACAACGTCCTTTTGTCACACGATATCCTTTTGATCATAAATAAGGCATGGAATTTTCATCCAAAATGTTCAATTGTACTAGTCTCAATTTTTAGGTAGACTGAAAACATCTAGGTGACATTGATCAATATCAATTCACTTAGACTAGGCCTTTTAACAGTCTAAAACATCGAGGGATCCACTAGATACCTCTCTTTATATGAGAGGGACAAATTCTATCTTGATTACACAACTTCACCACATTAGTCACACAGTAACCAATCACAACCTTTATAATCGTCCAGTTAAAGACAATGTTTGATTGCGTCAAATCACTGTATTCCTAATGTTGAAGTCTCTGGTAATCTCAAGTCAGAGGACTGAATAATATACATATCATGAGAAACAACTATGACTTAATCCATGTGATGTTCTCATTGCAGGTCGGTCCAGTACTTTATTCCCTAACAAGTACTCATGATCTTGATTCGTATTCCTATACATATGATCATCGTATGATCATTAATCAAGACTCATACTAGTCTTAATTCATTATAGTTCCCAGTATAATAATCGACTAGGGACATTTATGATATTTCAGTAAATACCCATGGATCTAATTATAATGTAAACATGCAAATCAATTATAATAAACAACAAATAAAATCCTTTATTTTATTAACTAAAATGTATTCATAAAGACTATTAATGGATTGACCTAGGGCACATTTCCTAACATCTCCCACTTGCTCTAGGGCCAATCATTCATGCATCTAATGCCTAATGATCTAACATGACCATCATGTTTCGTTTGTGGAAGAGCCTTTGTCAATGGATCCGAAATGTTGTCTTCAGTAGGTACTCTACAAATCTTCACGTCTCCCCTCTCAATGATTTCTCTGATGAGATGAAAATGCCTGAGTATAAGTTTGGATCTGTGGTGTGATCTAGGTTCCTTGGCCTGTGCTATTGCCCCGTTATTGTCACAATACAAACAAATAGGGTTAGCAATACTTGGAACCACACCTAATTCAGAAATGAACTTTTTGATCCAAACTGCCTCCTTTGCTGCATCGGACACTGCAATATACTAAGCTTCTATTGCAGAATCTTCCACAGTCTCTTGTTTCGAACTTTTCCAGCTTACTGCACTGCCATTCAAAGTAAACACATATACAGACTGCAATCTAAAATCATCTATATCAGTTTGAAAACTTGCGTCTGTGTAACCATTTACAACTAGATCATTTTCAAAACCTCCATAGACCAAGAACACTTCCTTAGTCCTTCTTAAGTACTTAAGGATGTTCTTTACTACTATCCAGTGGCTCTCACCAGGATCTAACTGATATCTGCTTGTAGTGCTCAAAGCATATGATACATCAGGTCGAGTGCATATCATAGCATACATGATATGTCCAATAGCTGATGCATATGGAATCTTATTCACACGATCTTGCTCATCATTTGTCCTAGGACATTGATTCTTACTGAGACTTATGCCATGAGACATTGGCAACAATTCTCTTTTAGAGTCTTGCAAACTGAACCTATTCAGTACCTTGTCTATGTAAGCACTCTGACTTAGACTGATTAGCCTCTTAGATCTATCCCTATAGATCCTTATCCCTAGGATATAGGCTGCATCTCCTAAGTCTTTCATTTAGAAACACTTCCCTAACCAAGACTTGACACTCTGCAATGTTGGGATGTCATTTGCAATGAGTAATATATCATCAACATACAGTACTAGGAAAACAACTACACTCCCACTGACCTTCTTGTATACACAAGGCTCATCTTCGTTCTTAATAAAACTAAAATCCTTGATTGCTTCATCAAAACGAATATTCCAACTTCGAGAAGCTTGCTTTAATCCATAAATGGATCTTTAAAGCTTGCATACCTTCCTAGAATTCTCAGGATGTACAAAACCTTCAAGTTGTGTCATATACACGTCATCAAGCAACTTTCCATTAAGAAATGCTATTTTTAAATCCATTTGCAATATCTCATAGTCATAATATGCAGCAATGACAATTAAAATTCTTATGGATTTAAGCATGGCTACTGACAAAAAAGTTTCATCATAATCAACACCTTGAATATGCCTGAAACCTTTTGCTACAAGTCTTGCTTTGAAAGTATGCACTTTGCCATCCATGTCAGTTTTCTTCTTGAAAACCCATTTACATCCAATGGTTTTACCACCTTCAGGTAAATCAACCAAGTTCTAAACTTGGTTATCATACATGGATTGCATCTCAGAGTTCATGGCACTTAGCCATTTATCTGAGTCTGGTCCAGACATAGTCTCCTGATAAGTGTTGGGCTCATTTTGATCCAAAAGCAACACATCACGACTATCAGTAATGAGAAATTCGAATCTCTCTGGCTCATGTCTTACCCTACTAGATTTACGTGGGCCTTATGTCACTTGCAAAGGTTCAACTAGTTCAGAACGTTGTTGAACTTCCAGTAGCAGTTCAGTGTTTATTTGTGATTCTTGAACTTCTTCAAGATTTATTTCTCTCCCATTAGTGTCTTTTGAAATAAACTGTTTTTCCATAAAGGCACCGTACCGAGAAACAAGCACTTTGTTCTCAGCGGGATTATAAAAGTAATATCCTTTTGTTTCCTTAGGATACCCCATAAATAAACACTTATCAGATTTAGGTGCTAGTTTTTCTGAGACTTGTCGCTTTACGTAAGCCTCACAACCCTAAATCTTAAGAAAATACAAACTAGGTCTCTTCCTGTACCATATCTCATATGGTGTTTTATCAACTACTTTAGAAGGAACTCGATTTATAGTGAAAGCTGCAGTTTGTAATGCATAACCCCAAAAGGATAATGGAAGATCTGCATGACTCATCATAGATCGAACCATATCTAATAAGGTTCGATTTCTCCTTTCAAAAACTCCATTCCATTGTGGAGTTACTGGTGGAGTCAATTGGGAGTCAATCCCACAATTTCTAAGATGATCATTAAATTTTTGGCTTAAATACTCACCACCTCGATCTGATCGAAGTGTTTTGGTAGTTTTACCAAGCTGATTCTGCACTTCACTTTGAAATGTTCGAAACATCTCAAATGATTCAGCTTTATGTTTCATAAGATATATATAACCAAATCTGCTGAAATTATCAGTAAATGTAATGAAGTACTGATAACCTCCTCTAGCCATTGTGTTCATAGGACTGCATACATCAATATGTATTAGACCCAATAAATCACTTGCCCTTTCACTGTGTCCAGTAAAGGGACTTTAGTCATCTTGCCTCGTAAACAAGATACGCACATTTCATATGTTTCTAAATCAAATGAATCTAGAAGTCCATCTTTATGGAGCTTCTTTATGCGTTCTCATTTATGTGCCCGAAACGACAATGCCAAAGATAGGTTTGATTCAAATCATTTGACTTAAATCTCTTTGTATTTACGTTAAAGACTAGAGTATCAGTAGACTTTTTCATGTTTAGAATATAAAGATCGTCACACAAATCAACATCTGCATAAAATATTCCTTTACGAGAAATGGAACATCTATTATTCGCAATAATAAAATCAAAACCATCCATATCCAAGCATGAAACAGAAATGATGTTTCTGCTCAAGGCAGACACAAAATAACAATTATTTAAAGTTAAGATAAGTCCACTAGGTAAGACTAAGTCATATAATCCAATAGCCAGGGCAGCAACTCTTGCTCCATTCCCTACACGGAGGATGACTTCTCCTTTTTCAGCTTCTTACTTCTTGTGAGTTCCTGCACATTTATACAAATGTGAGATCCACATCCGGTATCCAATACCCAAGAATCACTAGTGGATAAATTAATTTCAATAACATAAATACCTGAGGTGGTAGTCGCACTACCCTTTTTCTTCTTTAGATCTTCCAGATAAAGTTTGCAATTTCTGAACCAATGTCTAGGTGCATGGTAGAAATGACAATTTCCTTCCTTTTCCTTTTGGTGCTTTGAAGCAGAAACAGTCTGGGGTTTGACTTGTTCCATAGGCTTTGCGACAGGTGCAGCAGCAGCCTTGGCAACTTTAGCCTTGCCTTTGCCTTTCTTCTTCATTCTATTTCCCTTTTGGACCATCAGCACATTACTAGAAGGTTTCTTGATATTTTGTTCAACAGTTTTGAGCATCAAATGCAACTCTGAAATTGATTTCTCCATATCATTCATATTGTATCACAAATTGTGAGTAACTCTCCAGTAATGAATTTAGGATCAAATTCGTAGCCAACTCTTGGCTTATGGGAAATCCAAGTCTATCAAGTTGGTCAACATAGCCCTTCATCTTCAGAACATGAGGACTAACTGATGCACCCTCAGTCATCTTACAAGAATGCAGGTTCTTGACTGTCTCGAATCTTTCTTGCCTAGCTTGCTGTTAGAACATTTCCTTCAGTGTTACAGCCATGTCGTAGGCTTCCATTAGTTCTATGTCCTTCTGAAGTTCAGGAACCATAGTTGCCAACATAATGCTTGCAACATCAGTAGGATCGTTGACATGCTTATTATGCGCATGCTTCACAGCTTTCGTAGCATTGGCTTGTGGGTCCTCAGGGATTGGAGCATCCAGAACATACAACTTGCGTTCATGCTTGAGAACGATTCTCAAGTTTTTGAACCAATCAAGAAAGTTAGTCCCAGATTGCTTATCCTTCTCAAGGATAGATCGCAATGACAGGGGATTATTGTTACTTGAAGAGGCCATTGATCTACAATAAAGATTATGCAGAGTTTATCTTAGTATAGAGGAATAAACTCCCACTAAATTAACATCCCTCCTAAAACATACTATTTATTTAGGGGACTAAATCCATATTTCACCTAATTCAATGACAACTATGGCATGAAACACAAAACTAGATTATTTAGGTAGGTAACAGTTACCAATTACATCTTATGTAATTTTAGATACTTTTATGGGATACAAGACATCTTATGTCGTAGCATGCTTTTATCTCATCATATGCCTAAATTCCAAAACTATTTTGATAGCTTTATTAAGTCGAACCAATTTAAACATTTAGGTAACTCTTACTCAACTTATCTTACCAAGATAACACAATACACCCAACTATGGCTGAAACTATATTAGTGCGATCGAGGCCTTGAGAAGTGTTTAAAATTGGATGGCACAAGACTTAAGATTTAATAGAGGGATTTATTCAGTTTTAGTGATTTTTAAGTAAACAAAGACATATCATATATTTTATTGATTTTAGAAGCACTAAACAATTTGGAAAATTTTTATGCTATTCACTAATAGAAGAATTTCCGTGCGCTAGGATTAGTTAGACGGCGGTCCCGCTGGCCGGTCAGTGGGCGACGGTCCCACATCTAACTAATCATATTTTTCGCTGATTTTACTATACTAAATTTGCCCCTTAATTTATCCAAAATTAAGTCAATTAAAACGTTTTTAATTAACTCGGGCCCACATCTAACAAATCATCTTATCCTAATCCAATTAGGACTTTAGATATTTGAATCCTAACATATCACCAATAACAAACTTCTCCATATTTATCTCCTATCCAATAGGGATATTGAAACCGATTTTGCATATATCTCCTAATCTAATTGTTATCTATCTTTATCAAATAAAAAGTTCATAAAAAATAGATATAACAAGATTAATAAATAATTTCGAAAATTAATTATTTACAATTTCGATCTTCATCTAAATAATCACAAACATGTAATTGAATCATGAACTACTATCCCAATCAAACCTAATGGTGTCACGGATCATAGAACACGAAACTCAATTCATTAAAATTATTCAAATTAACCTAACATGATTACTAGCATGTACGAAACTAATTTCAATTAAATCATGAATATATGTATCATATACACAAAACATGATAATAAATCTCACAGAAAACTTATGTATATCACATATACATCAACTATTAACATGCTTTCAATCATATATCATAAGAAAACATGCAATGAGTTTAATGGAATCGAACTTGAAGGCTCTAATACCACTGTTGGGTTTTGGGGTTCATGCGCAGCGGAGATTTCAAAACTATTTTGAGAAAAACCCCAACAGGATCCGAATTTGATTCCATTAAAACACGTTTAAACTATGAAAACTTAATCATACCTCAGTCGCAATGTACATTTCTGAAGGTTAATCAATCTCTAAGGCGCTACTAACGATGAACGCCCTCTATCAGCATTCGACACATGAACGGCAGCCGAGATTTGAAGTGCTAACTTCGAGAGAATACCAAGCCTTTTTTGTTTCTCTCCAAAACGATCCAGAGCATACCAAAAAACTCTAAATCGTTTCTTAAAATGAAAATAGAGTTTCGGTCCTTTTTTAAATCTTTTGTACTTGATTTCTAACTCAAAGTGTCTATTTATATAACCCTTGTATATAGACGGTTAAGTAAATTATACATATACCCCTACTTAAAGAAGTATAATTGTCGTATACTACAAGGACATTTCTGTCATGAATTGTATCATATAAAATTCATTTTTCTGAACCATTTTAAAATCTCGCAAAACCATTCTCAATGTGCGACCCAATAGGCTCATACAATGTTGGTAGTGTACCAAAACACATTTTGGTATATAAGTCATAAGCGGTCTCTAGCAAGACATTATGACTACCAAGTTGTATGAATATCAAATCGATACAACCTAATCAATAGTGTATATAACATCCTTTTATCACACGATATCCTTTTGATCGAATATAAGGTATGGAATTGTCATCCAACATGTTCAATCGTACTAGTCTCAATTTCTAGGTAGACTGAAAACATCTAAGTGACATTGATCAATATCAATTCACTTAGACTAGGTCTTTTAACAGTCTAACACATCGAGGGATCCATTGGATATCTCTCTTTATATGAGAGGGACAAATTCTATCTCGATTACTCAACTTCACCACATTATTCACACAGTAACCAATCACAACCATTATAATCGTCCAGTTAAAGACAACGTTTGATTCCGTCAAATCAATGTATTCCTAATGTTGAAGTCTCTGGTACTCTCAAGTCAGAGGACTGAATAATATACATATCATGAGAAATAACTGTCTTAATCCATGTGATGTTCTCATAGCAGGTCGGTCCAGTACTTTGTTCCCTAACAAGTACTCATGATCTTGATTCGTATTCCTATACGTATGATCATTGTATGATCATCAATCAAGAGTCATACTAGTCTTAATTTATTATAGTTCCCAATATAATAATCGACTAGGGACATTTAGGATATTTTTGTAAATACCCATGGATCTTATTGTAATGTAAACATACAAATCAATTATAATAAACAGCAAATGAAATCCTCTGTTTTATTAACTAAAATGTAAGACTATTCATGGATTGACCCAGGGCACATTTTCCAACAACTTTGTACTCCACGGTGTCCCTCGTGGTGTCAAACCCTGAACACAAATTTGGGGTTTTCTAAATTCCCGGCTCATATCGCCACGTTTCGAGCCTATTCCAAACTCATAGGGACGTCCAATACTACTCGAAACACCATTCAAACCCCGTCTACAATATTCGAAAATCCCCGATACCTAATCATGTCCAAAATCCCTAATAATCCAATAAAATTGTATAAAACTGCCAATCCTTAAAAACACCGTAGCAACACCCTCAATTCATCCTTATGAACACAATTTCATCAATAAAACCACATTAAAACTGAAACCCAAATCATTTTCTGAAATAATCGCGATGAAAATGCGTAAAATAGGTGTCAAAACATAGATAATTGTGTAGGGAGTCAGGATCTCACCTGAAAACACGTAGCTAGTCAATCCTCGACGTCGCACCGAGCTCGAAACCCTTACGCCCAATTCCTTTTCTCACATTGAGAAAGAGAGGAAATAAATGAAATAGGAGGAGAGAGAAAACTTGGTGAGCTTATACACATCTCACCTCATCATCTTGTACATACGTATCCCGAGGCACATCTTAAGGTCCCTAATCACACCACCTACCTACCTTGGCTCAAATCTTATGATACACTTTGTGACTTGCACCTTAGAACTTAACCATTTCTCGCTTGAATCTCAGTTTTATCGGACTCTCACTACACCACGACTCGCAAGTCACGTGCTCTCGGACATACCAACGTACCGGACACGTTACACCAATTTATTTATTAAGTAAATTGCTTTTTTCAGTGTTTTTTTATTAAATTAATCTATCGGACTGCTAATTACCCATCAATTGCTTGCCCAAAACCTGTAACTCACGTTTTTCTCGTGTTGAAATTGTTTCCCAATACCAACGCTCACAAATTAATGTCCTCACACATTTAGGACATTGGAATTTATATTCGGATAGTAACATATAATACAAACACCGAACAAAAATAACATATCTAAATTGATATGTGGCACGAGTTAGATTTTAAAGTCGTTACAATAGTGGTTTTTGCACGAGTTAGATTTTGAAGTATCTCTTCACTCAGAAAGAGTTGAATATGCGATAGGGGCGTTGACTTGAGTTCCTTAGGGACTTTGATTACTCTTTGGAGTATCACCCAAGGAAGGCCAATGTTATGGCAAATGCATTGAGCCAAAAAGGGTCAGACTCAGAAATTGCTACTTGCCATATGACACATAAGTATGGGTTACTCGAGGCGCTCAAGTTGATGTATTCTGTTAATATCTTAACAACTACCAAGGTGTTGATTTGTGGGTAGATGAGAACTCAAATAGTGTAGATTTAGAATATACTAGGGGTTAGCAGGCAGATGAGAGTACTAGAGGTTTATGGAGTTTTCTAAAAGTATAGATCATCCAGATTGGAGTTAGTCGACAGACTCATGCCTGAGATTTAGAGGGAGACTATGGATTCCATCATTGGTTGCGTTACATGATTAGATATTTCATGAGGTGCACTGCTCACGTTTTGCAGTTCATCTTGGATGAACTAAGATGTATGCTGATGTGCGTCGTCTTTTTTAGTGGTTGTGGATGAAGATCGATGTTTCTAATTACATTTAAGCATGCGAGATATGCTAGCGAGTTAAGGCTGAGCGTCGGAGACTTGGTAGGTTATTATCGCCACTTCCCATTCCTCGTTAAAAGTAGGAGCATATTGCCATAGATTTTGTCAGTAGGCTACCTTGATCTCAACGTATGCTTGATAACATCTGTGTGATTTTGGACAGGTTGACGAAGTCTGCGCATCTTTTACCAATCTCTACCGCACATCGAACGGATAGGTTGGTGACTTTGTATGAATAAGATATTGTTCGACTGCATAGTGTAACATTATCAATTGTGTTAGACAGAGGACTGCAGTTTACATCGCAGATTTTGCAGAGCATGCAGGCATAGTTCGGCAGGCAGTTGTATCTCAGGACCGCCTATCATCTACAGATTGACGGACAGTCAGATAGACTGATCCAGGTGCTTGAGGATATGTTGAGGGTGTGTGTGTTAGAGTACGATGATTCCTGGGAGCAATATCTTCATCTGTGTGAGTTTGCCTACAATAACAGTTATCAAGTCCGTATTGGTTTGACACCGTTTGAGGAACCTAACAGTAGAATGTTCAGATCTCTATCTTATTTGGCCAAGCCCGAGGATGTGGCAGCTATTGGGCCAGAGATTGTAGTGGATCACACAAAGAAGATAAAAATGATCAGATTGAGGTTAAAAGGTGTGCATGATAGACAAAAAAAGTACTATGATGAATACCAAGGCAAGTTAGAGTATGATGTCGGTGTGACGACCCCAGTTCCACACCTAAAACTGAACCTCGCCCGGCCTAGACTTATGTAGCCCAAAGTCAATCCTCCCTCAGTCAACTCAAGCCTAGTAAGCCTTACCTTACCTTTTTACTATTTATTTAACAATTTAAGATGAGATTATTGATAATAGTGAGTTATTCAAAGATAAGCGGAAACATTTAAAATAATCTAAGTAATATAACAACCTTAAGATATAAGTTAGGATAACCTAGAATGTGAAAACCTATTTATATATATTGTCACCATATATCATGTCCTAAGAGAGTAATTCATCATATACATGCCCAAGATCTCTAATTCTCAAAACCTAGTTTCAAAACACACACACACACACTCACATATATATATATATATATACTATAATACAAAATATCAAACCTACGTCGAGACCAAAAGATGAATAGCCAAGTCCTCAACCAAATCACCGAGCTGAGGAGCTTTCTCTTTGTTAGACTTTAGATCTGCACTAAGTCCAACACATGAATGACGAGTCCAAGGTAAGTAACGCCAAATAGGATGTTTATAGTATTTCGAAATAAATAATAGCCTATATTCATGCTGATAGAAAGAAAAGTACAGGGAATGCATGAATAATAAAGAATGGAAACAAATCTACATCAATCAAACATGAATGTCTAGGAATCAAAAGAAAAGGCGCAAGTAGTCCCGACTAGTGAAAAATTTGTTGAGTCGAGGGAAAATATCTACCAAACTCTCATCGAGTCGAGGGAGAACACCTACCAGACTCATAGTTTAGGACGTGGTACACTCACACCATCCTAAAATCCATGAGCATGAAGAATTCCCCAACAAACTAATGGAGAGTTCCCACCCCGTATAGAACCACAAAAATATTATGCATCCCGAGTTCTTGGCTCTGGTCAGTCACTCCAGATAACCTGTCATTCTAAGGATCATGTTGACTAACTTACCCTCGGACCACTCAGATATAATAGAATTATGAAACAGGATAGAGCAATAACAAAAATAAATTATAGCTCAAAGAAATAACTGTAAATTTCCCCACAGGTTTACTTACCCGTGTCCAATGCTAGTATGCACTCACACGCCCATAATCCATCTTATGAATCCCCATGAATACTTATTATTGTCTTATAATCCCTGTTACCAAAATCCATCATTTATCCCTCAATTATCCAATTTCTTATAATTTTAATCCTTTACTTTATTGGGTTAATTACTCGAGTATTGGTCCTTTGAAACCCATTTAGGTACTCAAGAGATCCCAGAAGTTTTCGAAAGAAAATGAAAAATTGATTTGATGAACAGTGCCACTTCGTGAGCAGCCCCGTGGCCCAAATATCTTGACGACGTCATCAAAAGCGTGAGTTTATCAGCCACTCTAGTCTGGACGTGATCGACGTCGTTGGTGAAATGGTGCATGGCGTCCCTCACGGCTCCAGTTCCTGAAATCATCTAGAGGTTTTTTGACACCCCGGCTTGCTTCACTGCGTTCTGAGCCCATCCCAAATTTATAGGGACACTCAAGTACATCAACTCCAACAATTAAATAAACCAAAACAGTGGTCGATAACCCTGATGTGGAAATTAACTAAAAAACCACGATAATTCCCAAAATTTACATAACTCATTCAAACACCTAAAACAACTGCATGGTTGTGCTCTACATCGATCAATTAGTCCATAGGAACGTTCAAAATACTTGAAAACCCAACTTCCAAATTTGACATAAAAATACCATGACGAAAACCCTCAAAAGACTCGTCCAAACATAGATAACCTCGCGATGAGTAGAAATGTTACTTTAGTTTTCGAGTTTGATCACGTCTTGGTGTTGTTCCGATCTTGAATCCGGTTGAAAAATCTTTCTCAAGTTCGTTCTCTCAATCATGTGAAATGAAACAATGGAAACTGATGAGAGAGAAACAAACATTATATATATCCTATGCATCATCGCGTATGCACATATCTCGAGAACGATGCAGCAGCTCATTCTCACTCAAACCATTCCACTAATGCTAGGCTAACATAGAATGATGACTATGCTAGGACACTCCCTCCCATGCACACACTTCTATACACATTTTCGCACCCTTGTTCGTACCACAACTCACACTGTCGTGTGCCCAAGAACCTAGTAAGGCATCGAATTTGTTACTTAACTTTTAATTATTATATTTAAATGTATTTTGTCAGTGTTTTATTCACATATGTCCCCCAAACAACTAAATACTCGTCCACAGTTCACCCCGACTCCCGTAAAACATAGTTCCTAGAATCGAACCCATTTCTCCTCATCTATGCTCACACATAAACATCCTCATACATTTAGAAGATTGAAATTTAAATTTGGTTAAGTAGTATAATAATACAAACAATAAACAAAAATAGCATACCTCGGTGTCGACTACCGAAAATTGTTCACACGTATTATGGCAAGATGTCCACGTACGACCTAAATTGACACGTGGCATGAGTTAGATTTTAGAGTCATTACAGTCTTCCATACTTCTTAGAATTTTGTCCTTGAAATTAAATCAAAACTAAAGGAAAAACTTTCAAGACTCAATAGAGGTAAGGAAAGTACCCGTGCATATATGACTTGAGATCCCACGTCAGTTCCTCATACCCGTGGTGTTGCCATTTGACAAGAACTGATGGGACCGCCTTGTTCCTCAAAACCGTCTCCTTTCATCCAGAATCTGGATAGGCTGCTCATCGTACTTGATACCCTCTCTCAAATCTATTTAGCTTAAGTCCACCATCAGTCATCTGCCCTCTTTCGACATATAAAGTCGAAGCATCGAGACATGAAATATTGGGCAGATCCCTTATAATTGAGGTGGCAAGTCCAACTTATAAGCAACTTTGCCTATCCGCTTCCCAACTCGAAATGGACTAATAAATCTTGGCACAAGCTTCCCTCTAATCTCAAACCTCTTGACCTTTCATTAGAGATACTTTTAGATAAACATACTCTCTGACCTGGTACTCTAACTCCCCGTGATACATGTCATAGTACTTCTTTTTCTTGTCCTACTCCTTTCAACCTTAATTTGATCAGGTGTATCTTCTTAGTGTGATCCACTACAATCTTAAGTCCAATCACTGCTACATCCTCTGGCTCTGCCCAGTAAGATAGATATCTGCACGGCCTCTCGTATAATGCCTTAAATGGTGCCATACCAATATTGGACTAATAATTCTTAGTGTAGGCAAACTCACATAAATGAAGATACACCTCCCATGATCCACCATACTCCAACACACACATCCTCAGCATATCCTTAAGAATCTAAATCAATCTCTTTGACTGTCCATCAACCTGTGGATGATAGGTAGTACTGAGATCCAACCATGTACCAAATTGTGCCTGCATGATCTGCCAAATATGACATAAGTTGTGTCCTTCTATCTGATACAATCGATAATGGAACACCATGCAATCGAATACAAACTCGCCAACCTATCCACCCGATGTATGGTTGAAATTTGTACGAAGTGCGCAGATTTCATCAACCTATCAATAATCACCTTGATGTTATCATGTCTGAGCTGAGATTGAGGTAAACCATTGACAAGATCCATAGCAATGTGCTCCCATTTCCACCTAGGAATGGGAAATGGCTAAAATAACCCATCGAGTCTCCGATGCTCAGTATTAACTCGTTGACAAATATCACACCCTCTAATGTAATCAGAAGCATCGGTCGTAATCCATGGCCACCAAAAGAGACGAATCACACTGTGATGGCCCTAAATTCCACGATCCTAAAATCGGGCACTGCTTGGCCTGGACCAGCAAACCCCCAAGCAAATCCCACCAAGTCGTGCAGGGCCATTGAGCCTATCCTTATCATTCAATCATTTATCAAGCATTTAGATGTTAAGTCAATTAATTAGCGAGTTATCAAAGTAATAAGCAAAAGCAATTAACCTTAACTAATCAATCAACCTCGAAAGCTTTAAGTTAGGACAAAAACCTAGGGTGTGAGAACCTCGTATGTCATATTAACCATGTAAAGTAAAGAGAGTATCATCAAGGTCATACATATCCAACAATCTCTCAACCCATAACCCTATGTACAAAAAATAATATATGTAGCTAATACACCAAAATGTCACCCATATCAGTAGAAGAGGGCCGCTCAAAGTAAATCGCCTAACTGCACGACCTTTCCTTTATTGCAATGTGGATCTGCACTCAATCAAACACAAGAATGACAAGCCGAGGTAAGTAATGCCAAGCAGAAACAACAATAAATACAACATTTTGAATTAAATAAAGAAACATTCAATTCATGTAGATAGAAAGAAAGGACAGGGAGCGTATGAATATATAAAGACTGTGAATAAATAAATGAGTAATCGATATTAAGTGTCCCGGAGCACAAGGGAAAGGCACAAGTGGTCCCAACCAATCAAAGTCGTTAAGCCGAGGATAGAAACTCCTCAAAGGCTAGGAGTCGAGGACAAAATCTCCTTTAAGACCCCTACGCGACTGCAGAGTCTATAGTAATCTAGTGGAGAATTCTCATCCTGTACATGTCATCACAACCAAACATGTATCCCTAGCCGTAAACCCCAGTGTAATACACTGAGTCCAGAATTTTGCAAGGATCATGCTTGACACACTTGCCTTGGACAACTCATAAGAATGGAATGACAAGATAGCATAGAAACAATTTTAACAAATAATTCAAAGCTCAAGAAATAACAGTTGTGTTCCTCACTACTTTACTTACATCAATCCAAGCTAATAGCACTCTCGCGGACTCCGACTCGTCCCTATGTAGTACCGCATGCTAATACTTTTGATAATATAATTCATTGTGGTTTCCCATTAACTCTTATCCAAACTTCCTTATTTATGTTTATTGCGTTTTCGGGTCGAATTTTGGGTTATTGGGTCATATTTAGACATGTTAGATTACCCCGAGAAGGCCTCAATTCTTTCCAAATATCCCACAAAAAGTTGGGGATTTTTTGGATTACGACGCCGCCGAGACGCCGTGAGGTTTTACCCTCGGTGGCATTTCCACGGCCTGGGGTAACGGGTCTTTGCCCCAGACGACGTGGGCAGCGCCGTGGGGTGTTATACCCCACGACATCTTTACGGCGTAGGGCCGAGATCGACTTTGCCCCAGTCGTATGTGGGGGGTGCCATAAACCCTCACGCCGCCCCCATTGCGTGCAGGACAGAGAGACCTCTCTATCCCCAGCGCCGCGCTTGGCGTCCGCGTATGTGGGACTTTTTTCGGTGTGTTTACCACCCCCGGCTCCTACCGCCTTTCGCCGATTCGGTCCATTTCCCATCGAGGATGCAACACCATCCCAAAAACATCCTCAACACATTCCAAAACGTCCGAAAACCTTAACGAAAAACGCAAAACGAAAATCCTTTGAAAAATCCCTAAGAATCATCAAAAATCCCAAAACCATCCAAATTGAAAACCACCTTCACAAATCATGTTTTGATCATCACTAGCATCACCAATACATCGAGAGTTTCGATCGAATTCGAAATCTCGATGTGGTGTCTAAATTTCGTCGCGACGAACACGAGTAAAACTTATACCAATGCGTAGAAGGTGGCGTGGAGATGCGAGATCTTACCTCGGATAATCCGAAATAGCCACTGGCGAGCCGCTCTGATTACCACAACCTCCGGTGTTATAAGAGAGACGTTAGGGAGAGGGAGAGGAGAGAGAAGAGAGAGAAGAAATGAGGGAGGAGAGAGAGGAGACGTGGGTGTGGGGGTTTTTACATCCCTTACTTAAATCTTGGCCCAACACGCTATCCCTAAGCCCATTCAAGGGTTCGTACTCACCTCATCTCTTCTACTCAAATGACTCTATTGGGTGACTCTAATTCCTCACTCGTCCTCATATATTTAGACATTAACATGACTGTTAAAACTATACAGTATAATACAACCACCAAACAAATGTAACATACCTCAGTGTTGACACCTGAGGATTGATGACTGTACAATGGCGTGGGCCCATGTGCCACCTGTATTGATACGTGGCAAATGTTAGATTTTAGGGTCGTTACAGTCTTCCTAACTAATTGGAATTTCATCCTCGAAATTAAACGAAAATTAAGGAAAGACTTACCAAAATCAGAAGAGGTAAGGGAAACACTCACGCATATATGACTCCAGCTCCCATGTTAGCTCCTTGTTCCCGTGGTGCTACCACTTGAAAAGGACTGATGGGATTTCCTTGTTCCTCATTATCTTGACCTTGGAATCTAAGATCTGGATAAGTTGCTCGTTATAGGTGACATCCTCCCTCAGATCTATCTGTCTCAAATCTACTATCGGTCATCTGCCCTCCCTGGACCTATCCAGTCACAACATCGATATGTGAAAGACAAGATGAATCCCTAACAACGGAGGTGGTAACTCTAGCTCGTACGTGACCTTGCCTACCTGCTTCACCATTCTGAATGGACCAATGAACCTCAGCGCAAGTTTCCCCTTGATCTCAAATCTCTTGTGACCCTTCAATGGAGACACTTTCAGATATACAAAATCCCCAACCTAGTACTGCAACTCCCCGTAATACAAGTCATAGTACTTCTTCTGCCTTTCCTGCGTGCCTTTCAGTCTCAAACAGATCTGGCGTATCTTCTTTGTGTGATCTTCCATAATCTCTGACCCAATTGCTGCCACATCTTCGGGCTCTGCCCAACAAGATGGACATCTGCACGGCCTCCCGTACAATGCCTCAAATGGCATCATGCCAATACCGGCTTATGACTGCTATTATAAGCAAAATTATACATTTGAAAGTACTCCTCCTATGATCCATCGTACTCCAACACATCCATTCTCAGCATATCTTCGAGAATCTGGATCAAATGCGTCAACTATCCATTTGTCTGTGCATGATAGGCAGTACTGAGATTCAACATCGTGCCGAACTTTGCCAGCATGCTCTTCCAAATCTGCGAAGTGAACTATGTTACCCTATCAGACACGATACGTAGTAAAGTCAAACTATCTCTCGTTCGTAAAATTCTGCCAACCTATATACCCGATGTGTGGTTGAGATCGGTATGAAGTGCGTGGACTTAGTCAATCTGTCCACAATCACCCAGGCGCTATCATGTCCCTACTGAGATCGAGGTAGCCCACTGACGAAGTTCATGGAAATGTGCTCCCATTTCCATTGAGGAATGGGAAGTGGCTGTAATGACCCCCCAGGTCTGCGATGCTCAGCCTTAACACGTTGACAAATATCACACCCTCGAACAAAATTAGCAATGTCAGTCTTCATATCCGGCCATCCGAAGAGACGACATACCTCTACGTATATCTTAGTTCTGGCCGGATGAACCGTAAATCATAAGAAGTGTGCCTCATGAAGTATCTCATTGCGTAGCTCAGCCATTGATGGAATCCAAAGTCGTCCTCTAAATCTCAGGCATGAGTCTGTTGAGTGACTCCAATCTGGATGATCTAAACTCATTGCCACCTCTAAGAACTTATGATACTGCTCGTTTGCCTGCTGGCCCTTGAGTACACTCTGAATCGACACTGTCAGGGTTCATATCTGCACACAAATCATCACTCTAGTATTGGTCAGAACATCATTGAAATAAATCCTCTCAACTGCCTCGAGTAAACCGTAATCGTACATCATATGGCAGGTAACAACCTTTGAGTCAACCCCTTTACGGCTCAATGTATCCGCAACCACATTAGCCTTCCCATAGTGGTATTCCAATGAGAAATCATAGTCCTAGAGGAACTCTAACCTTTGCCTCTATCGCATATTCAGCTCCTTTTGAGTGAAGAGGTACTTCAAACTCTTATGGTCAGTGAATAAAACGAATCTCTCCCAATAGCGATAGTGGCACCAAATCTTCAGTGTAAAAACAACTGTCGCCAACTCCAAGTCATGAGCAGGGTAATTCTTCTCATGAATTTTCAGCTGTCAGGACGTATAGGCAATCACTCTACCCTCCTGTATCAGAACACAACCTAAACTAATCTTAGAAGAATCGGTGTTCACCTCAAAACCCTTCCCTGACTCGGGTAAAACCGAAACCAGTTGTTCCTTCAATTTCCTGAATGCTTGCTCATAATCGTCATTCCACTGAAATCTAACATCCTTCTTCGTCAACTATGTCACGGTGTCACGATCCTCAAGAAGTCCTGTATAAAACGCCGATAATAACCTTCCAAGCCCAAAAAACTACGCATATCTGACGCTGATATCAGTGTAGGCCAATCGCTAATTGCCCTAACTTTAGTGGGGTCCACTGACACTCCTCCGGTCCCAGCAATATGACCTGGGAATCCTACCTCTGTTAGCCAAAACTCACTCTTATAGAACTTTGCGAAGAATTGGTTCTCTCTCAGTTTCCTTAAAACCAACCTAAAGTGCTCCTCACGAGTCCTGGAATTGAACAAGTGTCATCCACTAAAACACAATGGCAAATTTTTCCAAGTACTGTCTCAACACTCGATGCATCAAATCCATGAACATTGATAGGACGTTAGTCAGCCTAAACAGCATGATTGAAAATTGGTAGTGCACATGTTGAGTGCGAAATGCAGTCTTCTCCATGTTTTTTCCTTTAATCCTCACCTGATGGTACCCAGATCTCAGATCAATCTTCGAGAAACACTACGAACCCGTCATCTAGTTGAGCAAATCATCAATGCGAGGAAGTGGATACTTGTTCTTCACCGTAGCCTTGTTCAACTGTCTGTAGTCGATGCATAGTCTCAAGCTACCGTATTTCTTCTTAACAAAGAACACCGACGCTCCCCAAGGCGACATACTCGGTTGAATAAAGCCTAACTCCACAACTCATCGAGTTGTGTTCTCAGCTCCTCTAGCTCTCTTAAAGCCATATGGTACGATGGAATAGAAATGGGCTTAGTCCCCGGGACTAAGTCAATGAGGAAATCGATCTCCCTAGATGGTGGTAAGCCTAGTAACTCCACTGGGAAAACATCAGGGAACTCGCATACTACTGGCACATCCTCCAACCTAGCCTATACTCTGGCCGTTGTACTCAGCACACTAGCGAATGTCTCTACATCTATATTAGTGGCGACTCTACCCCTGGTGATCAGTAACATGGTCGAAGTCCCCTGAAAGCTAAACTCAGGTGTCCAAGAATCCGGAATGTGATCCTCTTACCGTAGTAGTGAATTTGTGCATGATAAGCACCCAACCAATCCATGTACAGTAGTGCATCGAACTCTAGGAACTCCAACACTCTTAGGTCTGCAGGTAAGGTGTGACCCTCTATCTCTACCAAACAGTTCACGCACATTAGGTTCGAGTAAATCTTGTCCCCACTAGCTGTGCTAAGAATCAAGGGTCTCTCTAATTGAATAGGTCTCAACCCTAACTCGTCAACCATACGACCTGAAATAAAGAAAACTGTAGAACCAGAATCAAACATGGTGTGCATAAATTGACTATAAATTTAAACTGTACCTTCAATCAGGATCCGTATGGCAATTGTGTCTGGTGCGGCAATGGCATGTACCTACTCCCATCCTTGTGGCTGGCCTCGACCCAGTCGTGGACAACCACTGATGAAATGGCCCAACTATCCGCACTTATAACATGCTCCCCTTTGTGACCATGAACAAGACGGACCACACTGCCCCTATCTCGGTGCTTGACTGGAACTCTGTCCTTGGCCCTAATCGCGTTGCTGTCCCTGTCGGTATCTTTACTCCTGATCGCCGCCCCTACTCTCGCCTCCCTCGGTGCTTCTTTCTTTCTCTTTGGCTCGACAAAGTCTACGGTGGCTGAATAATAGCATACCTCCATGCCGAAGCAGATGGTACGATTGTTGTGATGGGTAGAGACACTACAGATGCTACACTATGAGCTCGGTCCCTCTGCGAACACTGCCTGAATCTCTTCCTCTTCCTACCATCCCCCGAAGGCCTCTTCGACTAGGAAGGTGCTGATGAAGTAGCCTGTGCCTTGGTGCGTGTATTGACAAATACCTCATTGGCCATAGCTCTCTCATACGCCGCCTGTAATGTGCTCGAAGCCATCATCACCACCATCTAACCTATCGAATCGAGTAGCCTGTGCATAAAGTAAAACGTCTGGTCGGCGTTAGTATCTGCTGCTCCTCCGACATACTCCATCAGTCGTAGATATCGGTCCATGTACTACATCACAAACTCATTAACTCTTTACCGGATGTTCTAGAACTCGGTCCTCTTCAAGTTACGTACTTCTGCTCGAACCTCCCCTTGAACTCAGCCCAATCTAGGGGCTTCCCCTTCATGGCTACCATAGTGTGTCATCAGACGTCTACCTCTCCAAATAGTGAGGCAGATGAAATACTCGGCTACATGTGGGCAGGTGTAGCCAAGATGTCATAAATCTTCTCGTGGCTCCTCAAGAAGATCTCTGCTACCTCCAAATCCATACCTCTGTAGAAATTCTCAAGCTGATGCCTCTAAAACTCTCTGGCTTGCCTCCCCTCTGGCATAGACTTAGTACCCAGAATAGTTGGTGTACTAGGTGTCTCTACAGCTGGTGTACCCGCCGTCCATGGTATCACCTCCGTCTGTACTATCGGAGCTATTGCGATTTTCGGCATCGCTGCAATTGGAGTAGGAGCTGTCGATGTCGCTGCTGTAATTGGTGTGCCAGTTTCCTGTACAGTAGGCAACTTGGAAGTAGTCGGCGTAGATGGTGTCGCTTGTAGGGGTGCTCTCAATAGTATCAAAATCTCCTTAAGTCGATGATCATGACTCCTAATCCTCTGAGTCCACATCTGGAACTCCTCCATACCAATGCCTCTAGAACTAGGTGCCCCACTATCATTACCAGAACCTGACTGATCCGTCATTGTTGTCTGCAATTAGGTGAATCCCTAAATCAGTGAATAGCTAATCAATATCATAATAATACACCATCTCAAATATAACATGAACATTTCAAGTTCTGACTTTTTCTAACTCCCCTCACTTCCCAACTAAGACTTAAGTTAGGTTCGTAGGGTTCCACTCTAAGTTTGACAACTATTAATTTCTGTATTCCAATGTCTTAGTGGATTATGATTCAAATTTAAGTGTTTTTATTCAACCTTTACATTTAGATACCAACTGTAACGGCCTTAAATTCCACAATCCGAGAATCAGGCGTCACCCGGCTTGGACCCGCACGAACCCCTGAGCCAATCTCACCGAGTCGCGCAGGGCCAATGAGCCTATCCTTACCATTCAATCATTTATCAAGCATTTAGATGTTAAGTTAATTAATTAACAAGTTATCAAAGTAATAAGCAGAAATAATTAACTTCAACTAATCAATGAACTTCGAAAGCTTTAAGTTAGGACAAAAACCTAGGGTGTGGGAACTCCGTATGTCATATGTACCATGTAAAGCAAATAGAGTATCATCAAGGTCATACATATCCAACAATCTCTCAATGTATAACCCCATGTACAAAAAGACAATATATGTAGCTAATACACCAAAATGTCACCTATATCAGTAGAGGAGGGTCATACAAAGTAAATTGCCTAACTGCATGACCTTTCCTTTACTGCACTATGGATCTACACTCGATCAAACACAAGAATGACGAGCCCAGGTAAGTAACACCAAGTAGGAAGAACAATAAATACAACATTTAGAATTAAATAAATAAACAATTAATTCATGTAGATAGAAAGAAAAGACAGGGAGAGCATGAATATATAAATACTGTGAATAAATAGATAAACAATCGATATTGAGTGTCCTGGAGTACAAGGGAATGGCACAAGTTGTCCCAACCAATCAAAGTCGTTAAGCTGGGGATAAAATCTCCTCAAAGGCTAGGAGTCAAAGACAGAATCTCCACTAAGACCCCTACGCGAGTACAGAGTCCCCAACAATCTAGTGGAGAACTCTCACCCCGTACATGTCATCACAACCAAAATGTATCCCCAGCTATAAACCCCAGTATAATACATCACGAGTCTGAAATTCTGCAAAGATCACGCTTGACACACTTGCCTTGGACAACTCATAAGAATGGAATGACTGTTGGACTAAGTGATTAGTCACTCTAACTCCGACCGAGATTTTGATGGAAACAAATAAGGTGAAAATATACTAATAAGTTTATTAATTGTATTTCAGTTTCGTCAAAGGTTGCGAAACATCACATCACAGGCATCCGAGCATTCAAGCCATTCAAGTTCAAGACTTGGCATACAAAAAGGAATGAAGGCAAAAGATCAAGACACGAGTTATAAAATTGATATAAGGTATTCAAGTTCACTTACGCAAGCCTATTGCATTAGTTCATGCACGTCATGTTTTTAAATTGGATTTTCAAATGTCAAGTGATTACTTGAAGATTTCAGTCCTATAAGTCTAAACAATGTTAAACTATATGTGTATGTTAATATCGTACTTTGAAAATCATTGTGGAAGCTTTTGAAAAAGAAAAACTTGTTTTTGAAAAGCCTTTGAAAAGAAAATTTCATATTTGTAGAAAAGTCCCTCGCAAATCATGAAACCGAAATTTTCCATTTTTGGGATTTGTGAAAATATCCGGACTATCCAAATAGGCCATATGACCCATAACAAACATGTATTATATGTTATATGAGGGTTTGTTGGGTTTAGGACGCGTTAAAGGGTCACTAACACAAAGGAAGAAATTAATTATTTTGAGGTCCCTGCAGTAAGCGCGCTAATATTGCTATTAGCGCGCTATGTGCAAAGTTAGCGTGCTAGGTCATAAAATTAGCGCGCTAATTGCATTCCTGACAGCTTTTTTATAAATTTTGAAAATTCACTTTAATTCGAATTTTTGATCAAATCTCGGCCCTTGGATGCACGTAACGGTTATACACGGATCTGTAAATATATAGAACACTCTCAAACATACAAGGCACACAAATTAGTTTTTGAAATCAAAGAAAAACACAAGTGCTTAAATTTTTCAAGAGGATGAGCTTAGAGTTTTCAAGTTATACTTTGAAGCTATTCATTCAACATTAAAACTAGCACTCTTGAGGCACTCTAAGGAGTACTACAACCTCTCCAAAACTGATTTTTCAAGTCATCTTCTAAAGGTTGTAAGAAAGTCCATTTCCTAGCTTTTCTTGTGCTTAAATTATATATTCTTGTGTGATTGACTTAGGAAATTAGTTGTTGCGTTATTAAAGACACTTGTCTTAGGTTTTACACTTAAACTTGATTTATTAAACTCTTGGACTGATTTGAACAAGTGTTTGTGCTTAAACTTGATTTTTATCAAATTATTTGTTCTTTGAATTTGAAACCGGCTTTGTTCTCATCAATCCATTTGAAACGGTTTCATATTTGAGTTTTTGCATAAAATCAGTTTTATACTTGCATTTCTCAAGTGTTTTCATACTTGCATGCATAAGAGTGGTTAGGCTCTAGGAGGCTTGCTTGTATTTGAACTTGATACCACTTTACATTGTAAAGTATATTTCAATTGTATTTAATCAAATCTTGATTGTAAGACTTAGCGGGATCTAAGTCGAAAGGGAAGACCTAGTTGAGGCCAGGAATATATCCCAGTTGTGGCTAGGTGGGAAAAGTCCTAGGTGGGTCTAGGTGGAAAAATCCTAGTTGCGGCTAAGTGGATGTATAAGACCTTATTGCGATTAGGCATCGTGTAAAAGACCTAGTTGAGGCTAGGCATTCACTAGGCTAGTTGGCTTAGGGTATAACACTTATTGATAATATAAGTGAGGTTTGAAAATTCTAACTGAAGAGGTTAGGTAGTGGATGTAGATCAGTTGGATTGAACCACTATAAATCACGTGTCTTATTTCCATCTCGTCTACCCCCTTCTTGATTGCATAGCATTGATATTTATCATTGGTGTATGCATTATCATTATTATTTGTGCATAAAGTTTTAAAAGGCGATAACTACTCGGTAACCCAATTCACCCCCTCTTGGGTGACCTTCAATTGGTATCAGAGTGGGTTTTTGCTCAAAGTGTTACTAACGTATCTTTGAATGTTTTTGTGTAAGGATGCAATCTCTAGATTTTTCTCGCCATAGGGAAGGCAACTCATCCGTTCGACCTCCCTACTTTGATGGGACAAAGTATGCTAATTGGAAAGTTCGAATGAAGTTCTACATTAGAGCACAAGGTAGACATTTGTGGGATGCAATTGAGAATGGCTACACTCCACCAAACAAGCCTTTGAAAGAGTACACCACCAAGGAGATCAACATTAAGCTCTCAAATGATCAAGCCGTGAATCATTTGTTTTGTGCAATAAGTGAGAACGAATTCAACAGAATTAGCGCTTCTCAAACGGCCAAAGAAGTGTGGAAAAAACTTAAAGTGCATTATGAAGGTACACAACAAGTCAAGAACACTAAGTTGAGGATTCTTGAAGAACATTATTAGACTTTTTGAGTGGAGCCCCATGAAGACAGCAACGGCCATTACAAGGTTCACGAAGCTCTTGAATGAAATCAAAAACCTTGGCAAACATTATGATCAAGAGAACTCGGTGTACAAGTTCCTTAGAGGCTTGCCTAAGGAATGAGATGTGAAGAAATATGATATTCAATTGGCTCAAAACCTTGGAAATTATACTTTTGATGCATTATGCAGAGAATTGACGGTTCATGAATTTGAGCTAAAAGACCGTGCTAGATTGGAAGCACTTGGTGGTTCGACTAAGAAAGAGTGAAAGAAGGAGCATGCCTTCAAAACTACTTGCCTATCGGCCGAATATGATATGAGCTCAAGTGAAAGTGACTCCATTGAACAAGAAGTGGCCATGTTATCAAGAAAGCTCAAGAAGGCAACATACAAAAGAGACAAGTACAAGAAAAAGTACAAAGGTGCAAACAACGTAAGCAAATCACCCGAGATGATTTGCTATAAATGTGGCAAACTGGGACATAAAGCATCGGAATGCAAGTACTTGAGAAGAAGCAAGAGACATGAATCATCATCATCATCATCATCATCATCTAGCTCTGACTCCGAGTCGAAAAATGAGAAGGCCATCCTTTGTCTTATGGCGAGGAGTTGGGTAAGTGACTCTATATCTTTCAATCATGATGATGTAAATACATTGGATGATATATCTATTATTTATGACCTTAGGAATGAATTAGAAAAAGAGGTAAAAAAGACCAAACAACTCAAAAAGTGTTTGATCAAAGCCATTAGTGAGATTGAATCTAAAAAATGAGAATATTGATGATCTCGAAAAGAACTTAGAATTGCCCATAAATGAGAAAAATGGCTTAGCAAAAAAAGTAGAGGACTTGACCACTACGGTGACCAAGTTCACAAGTGGTACCAAAATGTTTGACATGATGTTGGGCGCACAATGACGTGCACTCAACAAGAGAGGCATACGCTATGGTGCAAGCCTATTGAGCTATGAAAAGCTTTTGGCCGAGTCTAAGAGATGCTAAAAATGTAATAGATCTCATAATGTTGGCAAATGTGTCCTAAATAGGACCAATAGAGGTAAACTTGCATGGGTAGAAAAGAAAGTATATGATACACATGTTATGGAACACAAAGGCATATGGGTACCAAAGTTCATGATTCATAAAGTGAACTAGATTTACTTTAGAACATGAATGTGTTAAAACGATAGATTAATATTTAAGAGTTAAGCATGATAGGTTTTGCATTAGTTACATATACATAGCATGCATATACTGTTATTTTTGATGTCATGACTGCATTTCATATACATTTTATGTAGGACCATAATGAATTAATACAATGTAGCCAAGCACTTTTAGGCCAAATTCATTGACATGGCGTGAGTTAGGCATTTCTCATAAATCAGACCTTCTACACATGTTTTAAGTGTTTTAATCATCTTTATATGGTTTTAATGAAGTGTCTATGAAGTTTGAGATAAATCGGAGTTGTGCGTCAAAAACTCAAAAATTTCAATTCCAAAATTCCGGAGAGGAATTAGCGCGCTAGGTATTTCCATTAGCGTGCTAGGTCCAGCAATTAGCGCGCTAGGTCCATCAATTAGCGCGCTAATACCCCCTGGCCAGACAAACTTCACATTCACTATTTTTTAAAGTCATGTGTTAAAGTCATTGTATTGCATTGGGGGAGAATTTTTGATAATGTGAATGATATTGATAGGAGACTTTATACCCATTTATTTTGTTGGTATCTATTTTTTTTTGGGTAAGACATGTACCTAAAATGAGAAATTTATTGGTATCACAAACCGAAATATACATGTTGATAGGGGGAGTCTAGACGCTCAATTATTTTCTTAAACTTTCATTTGATGCATATCGATAGGGGGAGCACTTATTTGGTATCATTTTTCATAAAATGGGGGAGCCTTTCTAATGGTATCATATTTTTTTGTACCCCACTTTTTGATGGTATCAAACGGGGGAGATTGTTGGACAAGTGGTTAGTCACTCTAACTCTGACCGAGATTTTGATGGAAACAAACAACGTGAAAATATACTAATAAGTTTATCAAGTATATTTCAGTTTCGTCAAAGGTTGCAAAATATCACATCACGGCCATCCGAGCATTCAAACCATTCAAGTTCAAGACTTGGCATACATAAAGAAATGAAGGCAAAAGATCAAGACCACGAGTTGTAAAATTGATGTAAGGTATTCAAGTTCACTTACGTGAGCCTATTGCTTTAGTTCATAAACATCATGTTTTTAAATTGGATTTTCAAATGTCAAGTGATTACTTGAAGATTTCAGTCCTATAAGTCTAAACAATGTTAAACTATATGTGTATGTTAATATCGTACTTTGAAAATCATTGTGGAAGCTTTTGAAAAAGAAAAACTTGTTTTTGAAAAGTCTTTGAAAAGAAAACTGCATATTTGTAGAAAAGTCCCTCGCAAATTATGAAATCGAGATTTTCCACTTTTGGGATTTGTGAAAATATCCGGACTATCCAAACAGGCCATATGAGCCATAACAAACATGTATTATATGTTATATGAGGGTTTGTTGGGTTTAGGACGCGTTAAAGGGTCCTAACACAAAGGACATAATTAATTATTTTGAGGTCCCTGCAGTTAGCTCGCTAATACTGCTATTAGCGCGCTATGTGCAAGGTTAGCGCACTAGGTCATAGAATTAGCGCGCTAATTGCATTCCTGACAAATTTTTTATAAAACTGGAAATTTTAGTTTAATTCGAATTTTTTTATCAAATCTCGGCCCTTGGATGCACACAACGGTCATATACTGGTCTATAAATATATAGAACACTCTCAAATACACGAGGCACACAAATTAGTTTTTGAAATCAAAGAAAAACACACGTGCTTAAATTTTTCAAGAGGAGGAGCTTGGAGTTTTCATGTTATACTTTGAAGCTATTCATTTAACATAAAAACCAGCACTCTTGAGACACTCTAAGGAGTACTACAACCTCTTCAAAACTGATTTTTCAAGTCATCTTCTTTGGGTTGTAAGAAAGTCCATTTCCTAGCTTTTCTTGTACTTAAATTATATATTCTTGTGTAATTGACTTAGGAAATTACTTGTTATGTTATTAAACACACTTGTCTTGGGTTTTGCACTTAAATTTGATTTATTAAATCCTTGGACTTATTTGAACAAGTGTTTGTGCTTAAACTTGATTTTTATCAAACTACTTGTTCTTTGGATTTGAAACCGGCTTTGTTCTCATCAATCTATTGGAAACGATTTCATATTTGAGTTTTGCATAAAATTAGTTTTATACTTGCATTTCTCAAGTGTTTTCATACTTGCATGCATAAGAGTGGTTAGGCTCTAGGAGGCTTGCTTATATTTGAACTTGATACCACTTTACATTTTAAAGTGTATTTCAATTGTGTTTAATCAAATCTTGATTGTAAGACTTAGTGGAATCTAACTCAAAAACGAAGACCTAGTTGAGGCTAGGCATATATCCTAGTTGTGGCTAGGTGGGAAAAGTCCTTGGTGGGTCTAGGTGGGAAAATCCTAGTTGCAACTAGGTGGATGTATAAGACTTTATTGCGATAATACATTATGTAAAAGACCTAGTTAAGGCTAGGCATTCACTAGGCTAGTTGGCTTAGGGTATAACATTATTGATAATATAAGTGAGGTTTGAAAATCCTAACCGGAGAGGTTAGGTAGTGGATGTAGACCAGTTGGATCGAACCACTATAAATCACATGTCTTATTTCCATCTCTTCTACCCCCTTCTTGATTGCATAGCATTGATTGGTGTATGCATTATCATTATTATTTGTGTACAAAGTTTTAAAAAGGCAATAGCTACTCGGTAACCTAATTCACCCCCCTCTTGGGTGACCTTCAATTGGTATCAGAGCGGGTTATTGCTCAAAGTGTTAATAATATATCTTTGAGTGTTTTTGTGTAAAGATGCAATCTCTAGATTTTTCTCGCCTTAGGGAAGGCAACTCATCCGTTCGACCTCCCTACTTTGATGGGACAAACTATGCTCATTGGAAAGTTCGAATGAAGTTCTGCATTAGAGCACAAGGTAGACATTTGTGAGATGCAATTGAGAATGTCTACGCTCCACCGAATAAGCCTTTGAAAGAGTGCACCGCCGAGGAGATCAAGATTAAGCTCTCAAATGATCAAGCCATGAATCATTTGTTTTGTGCACTAAGTGAGAACGAATTCAACCGAGTTAGCACTTGTCAAACGGCCAAAGAAGTGTGGAAAAAGCTTGAAGTGCATTATGAAGGTACACAACAAGTCAAGAACACTAAGTTGGGGATTCTTGAAGAACATTATGAGACTTTTCGAGTGGAGCCCCATGAAGACATAGCCACGGCCATTACAAGGTTCACGAAGCTCTTGAATGAAATCAAAAACCTTGACAAACATTATGATCAAGAGAACTCGGTGTACAAGTTCCTTAGAGGCTTGCCTAAGGAATGGGATGCGA
This sequence comes from Stephania japonica, assembly GCA_039657345.1. Taxonomy (NCBI): domain Eukaryota; kingdom Viridiplantae; phylum Streptophyta; class Magnoliopsida; order Ranunculales; family Menispermaceae; genus Stephania; species Stephania japonica. The sequence goes on from CM077560.1 coordinate 27,750,809, forward strand.
AGAAATATGGTTTCAATTGGCTCAAAACCTTGGAAATTATACTTTTGATGCATTATGTGGGGAATTGACAGTTCATGAATTTAAGCTAAAAGACTATGCTAGATTGGAATCACTTGGTGGTTCGACCAAGAAAGAGCGAAAGAAGGAGCATGCCTTGAAAGCTACTTGCCTATCTGCGGAAGATGATGTGAGCTCAAGTGAAAGTGACTCCATTGAACAAGAAGTGGCCATGTTATCAAGAAAGCTCAAGAAGGCAATATATAAAAGAGACAAGTACAAGAAGTACAAAGGTGCAAACAATGCAAGCAAATCACGCGAGATGATTTGCTATAAGTGCGGCAAACCGGGACATAAAGCATCGGAATGCAAGTACTTGAGAAGAAGGAAGAGACATGAATCATCATCATCATCATCATCATCATCATCATCATCTAGCTCCGACTCCGAGTCAAAAAATGAGAAGGCCATCCTTTGTCTTAAGGCGAGGAACGAGGTAAGTGACTCTATATCTTTTAATCATGATGATGTAAATGCATTGGATGATATATCTATTATTCATGACCTTAGGAATGAATTAGAAAAAGAGGTCAAAAAGACCAAAAAACTCAAAAAGAGTTTGATCAAAGCCATTAGTGAAATTGAATCTCAAAATGAGATTATTGATGATCTCCAACAGGACTTAGAATTGGCCATAAATGAGAAAAATGGCTTAGCAAAAGCAGAGGACTTGACCACCACGGTGACCAAGTTCACAAGTGGTACCAAAATGTTTGACATGATTTAGGCGCACAACGACGTGCACTCAACAAGAGAGGTATAGGCTATGGTGCAAGCCTATTGAGCTATGGAATGCTTTTGGCTGAGTCTAAGAGATGTTTAAAATGTAATAGATCTCATAATGTTGGCAAATGTGTCCTAAATAGGACCAATATAGGTAAACTTGCATGGGTAGAAAAGAAAGTATATGATACACATGTTATAGAACACAAAGGTATATGGGTACCAAAGTTCATGATTCATAGAGTGAACTAGATTCACTTTGGAACATGAATGTGCTAAAACGATTGATTAATATATAAGAGTTAAGCATTATAGGTCTTGCATTAGTCACATACACATAGCATGCATATACTGTTATTTTTGATGTCATGACTGCATTTCATATACATTTTATATAGGACCATAATGAATTAATACAATGTAGCCAAGCACTTTTAGGCCAAATTCATTGACATGGCGTAAGTTAGGCGTTTCTTATAAATCGGACCTTCCACACATGTTTTAAGTGTTTTAATCATCTTTATATGGTGTTAATGAAGTGTCCATGAAGTTTGAGGTAAATCAGAGTTTTGCGTCAAAAACTCAAAAATTTTAATTCCAAAATTTCAGAGAGGAATTAGCGCACTAGGTATTTCCATTAGCACGCTAAGTCCAGCAATTAGCACGCTAGGTCCATCAATTAGCGCACTAATACCCCCTTGCCAGACAAAATTTATATTCACTACGTTTTAAAGTCATGTGTTAAAGCCATTGCATTATATTGGGCGAGAATTTTAGATAATATGAATGATATTGATAGGGGGAGACTTTATACCCATTTATTTTGTTGGTATCTATTTTTTTGGGGTAAGACAGGTACCTAAAATGAAAAATTTATTGGTATCACAAATCGAAATATGCATGTTGATAGGGGAGTCTAGACGCTCAACTATTTCCTTAAGCTTTCATTTGATGCATATCGATAGGGGAGCACTTATTTGGTATCATTTTCATAAAACGGGGGAGCCTTTCTAATGGTATCATGATTTTTCCATGCCCCACTTTTTGATGGTATCAAATGGGGGAGAAAGAGTGTTGAACTTGAGAGAGTATAAATTTTGTATAACCATCAATGTGATGTTCATACACTTGTATTATGTTTTATGTTTGTCAAGTCACGTTGTTTGTTATTATAAAAAGGGGGAGATTGTTGGACTAAGTGGTTAGTCACTCTAACTCCGACCGAGACTTTGATGGAAACAAACGTGAAAATATACTAATAAGTTTATCAAGTGTATTTCAATTTCGTCAAAGGTTGCGAAACATCACATCACGGGCATCCGAACATTCAAGCCATTCAAGTTCAAGACTTGGCATACATAAAAATATGAAGGCAAAAGATCAAGACCACTAGTTGTAAAATTGATGTAAGGTATTCAAGTTCACTTACGCAAGCCTATTGCATTAGTTCATGCACATCATGTTTTTAAATTGGATTTTCAAATGTCAAGTGATTACTTGAAGATTTCAGTCCGATAAGTCTAAACAATGTTGAACTATATGTATATGTTAATATCGTACTTTGAAAATCATTGTGGAAGCTTTTGAAAAAGAAAAACTTGTTTTTGAAAGTCATTGAAAAGAAAATTGCATATTTATAGAAAAGTCCCTCGCAAATCATGAAACCAAGATTTTCCATTTTTGGGATTTGTGAAAATATCCGAACTATCCAAACAGGCCATACGACCCATAACAAACATGTATTATATGTTATATAAGGTTTGTTGGGTTTAGGACGCGTTAAAGGGTCGCTAACACAAAAGACAGAATTAATTATTTTGAGGTCCCTGCAGTTAGCGCGCTAATACTGCTATTAGCGCGCTATATGCAGAGTTAGTGTGCTAGGTCATAAAATTAGCGCGCTAATTGCATTCCTGACAGTTTTTTTATAAAGCAAGAAAATTTAGTTTAATTCAAATTTTTGATCAAATCTCGGCCCTTGGATGCACATAACGGTCATATACTGGTCTATAAATATATAGAACACTCTCAAACACACAAGGCACACAAATTAGTTTTTGAAATCAAATAAAAACACAAGTGCTTAAATTTTTCAAGAGGAGGAGCTTGGAGTTTTCAAGTTATACTTTGAAGTTGTTCATTCAACATCAAAACCAGCACTCTTGAGGCACTCTAAGGAGTACTACAACCTCTCGGAAACTGATTTTTCAAGTCATCTTCTTTGGGTTGTAAGAAAGTCCATTTCCTAGCTTTTCTTATACTTAAATTATATATTCTTGTGTGATTGACTTAGGAAATTACTTGTTGTGTTATTAAACACACTTGACTTGGGTTTTGCACTTAAACTTGATTTATTAAACACTTGGACTGATTTGAACAAGAGTTTGTGCTTAAACTTGTTTTTGTCAAACTACTTGTTCTTTAGATTTGAAACCGGCTTTGTTCTTATCAATCTATTTGAAACGGTTTCATATTTGAGTTTTGCATAAAATCAGTTTTATACTTGCATTTCTCAAGTGTTTTCATACTTATATGCATAAGAGTTGTTAGGCTCTAGGAGGCTTGCTTGTATTTGAACTTGATACCACTTTACGTTATAAAGTCTATTTCAATTGTATTTAATCAAATCTTGATTGTAAGACTTAGTGGGATCTAAGTCGAAAGGGAAGACCTAGTTGAGGCTAGGCATATATCCTAGTTGCGACTAGGTGGAAAAAGTCCTAGGTGGGTCTAGGTGGGAAAATCCTAGTTGCGGCTAGGTGGATGTATAAGATCTTATTGCGATATGGCATTGTGTAAAAGACCTATTTGAGGCTAGGCATTCACTAGGCTAGTTGGGTTAGGGTGTAACACTTATTGATAATATAAGTGAGGTTTGAAAATCCTAACCGAGGAGGTTAGGTACTGGATGTAGATCGGTTGGATCAAACCACTATAAATCACGTGTCTTATTTCCATCTCTTCTACCCCCTTCTTGATTGCATAGTATTGATATTTATCATTGGTGTATGTATTATCATTATTATTTTTGCATAAAGTTTTAAAAAGCGATAACTACTCGGTAACCCAATTTACCACACTCTTGGGTGACCTTCAATGATAAGGTAGCATAAAAACAATATCATCAAATAAATCAAAGCTGAAGAACTAACTATAGTGTTCCGCATTGGTTTACTTACCTTAATTCAAGCTAATCGCATTCTTGTGGACTCTGACTTGTCCCTACGTAGTCCCGCGTGCTAATACTCCTGATAATACAATTCATTGTGCTTTCCCATTAACTCTTATCCGAACTTCCTTATTTATGTTTATTCTATTTTCAGGTCGAATTATGGGTTAGTGGTTCATATTTGAACCAGTTAGATGCCCGGAGAAGGCCCCAATTCTTTCCGAAGATCCCAAAAAAAGTTGGTAATTTTTGAGTTCAGGACGCCGCTGAGACGCTATGAGGTTTTACCCTCGGCGGCATCTCCACGGCTTGGGGCAGAGACAGATGTCGTGGGCAGAGCCGTAGGGCCGAGATCGACTTTGACCCAGTCGTATATAGGGGCAACGTGAGGGTTTATCTCTCACGGCGTCCCCATGGCATGGGGGACAGAGAGACCCCTCTCTGTCCCCAGGGCCGCACTTTGCGCCCCCATCTGTCGGTCTTTTTTCGGGGTGTTAACTACCCCCGACTGGCGCTGCCTAACGCCGATTTGGTCCATTTCCTATTGGGGATGCAACACCATTCCAAAAACATCCTCAACACATTCCAAAACGTTCGAAAACCTCAATGGAAAATCCAAAACAAAAATCTTTTGAAAAATCCCCAAAAATAATCAAAAATTCCAAAACCCTCCAAATCGAAAACCACCTTCATAAATCATGTTTTGATCGTCACTAGGATCACAAATACATCGAGAGTTTTAATCGAATTCGAAATCTCAACGTGGTGTCCAAATTTCATCATGACGAACACGGGCAAAATTTATACCAATACATAGAGGGTGGCTAGGAGATGTAGGATCTTACCTCAGATCGTCCAAAATCACCGCCGTCGCATCGCTCTAACCATCACAGCCTCTGGTAACGTGAGAGAGACGTTAGGGATAGGAGAGAGAAAAAAGAAAAGAAATAAGGGAGGAGAGAGAGGAAGGGTGGGTGTGGGGGTTTCTATACCCCTCACTCAAATCTTGGCCCACCCCATCCCTAGGCCCATCCAAGGATTCCTACTCATCCCATTTGACCTACTCAAATGACTTTGTTGGGTGACTCTAATTCCTCACTCGTCCTCACACGTTTAGACATTAACATGACTGTTAAAACTATACAAAATAATACAACCACCAAATAAATGTAACATACCTCAGTGTCAACACCTTATGATTGATAACTGTACCACGGCGTGGGCCCACGTGCTACCTGTATTGACACGTGGCACAGGTTATACTTTAGGGTGGTTACACACATCTACATACATCTTGATCCTACCCAGATGAACCATAAAACATGAGCGGTGTGCCTCCTGAAGTATCTCATTGCTTAGATCAACCACTGATAGAATCAACAATCGCCCTCTGAATCTTAGGCATGAGTGTGTCGACTGACTTTAATTTGGATGATCTGGACTCTAAGCAAAACCTAAGAATCTTCCGTACTGCTTATCCCTCTACTGACCATCAAGTATAAGTTGAATAGAGGTAGTTAGTGTCCTCATCTACCCACAAATCAACACCCTAGTATCGGTCAAAATATCAACAGAATAGATCATCTCGATTGCCTGGAGTAATCCATACTCGTGTCATATGGCAAGTAACAATCTCTAAGTCCACCCCTCTTCTGCTCAATGCGTCATCGACAACATTAACTTTCCCCGGGTGAGACTTTAAAAAGAAATCATAATCTTTGAGGAACTCAAGCCAACATCTTTGTCTCATATTCAGGTCCTTCTGAGTAAACAGATATTTCAAGGTCTTATTGTTGGTAAACAACATAAATCTTTCCCCATAGAGATAATAATGTGAAATGTTAAGTGAAAACACCATTACGGCCAACTCCAAGTAATGTGTAGGGTAATTCTTCTCATGTACCTTCATCTGTTTGAACGCATAGGCAATCACTCTACCATCCTGTATCAATACACAACTTAAATCGACCTTAGAAACATCAGTGTTCACTTCAAAGCCCTTCCTTAACTCAGGTAACACTAGTTCTAGTGCAGTAGTCAAACATTACTTCAAAGTCAAGAACGCCTGCTCACAATCATCGTTCCACAGAAAATGAACCTCCTTCCTTGTCAATTGCGTTATAAGAGCCATAATCTTCGAGAAGTCTTTCATAAAATGCCAATAATATCTCGCCAAACTAAGAAAACTGCACATATCTAACACTGATCTCGGTATATGCCAATCAATAACAACTATAACCTTAGCAGGGTCCACCGACACTCTGCTAGTCTCGACAATGTGTCCTATAAATTTGACTTCCACAAGCCAAAATTTGCACTTACTAAACTTGGAGAACAATCTGTGCTTCCTCAGTAGCTGCAAAACCGTCCTGAAGTACTTCTCGTGATCCTCACGAGTCTTAGAATAGATAAGGATTTCGTCAATAAACACAATGACGAACCTATAAAAATGTGGTCTTAATACTCGATGCATCAAATCCATAATCATGGCTGGCGCATTAGTCAATCTAAATGGTAATACCGTAAACTGAAAATACCCATACTGAGTGTGAAAAATAGTCTTCTCCCTATCTTCCTCTTTAATCCTCAACTGATGATACCCCGATCTCAAATCTATCTTTGAGAACCAATGTGCTTTTGTCAGCTGATCGAACAAATCATCAATACGAGGAAGTGGATACTTGTTCTTGACTATCACCCAGTTTAATTGCCTATAATCAATACATAATCAAAGGTTGCCGTCTTTCCTCTTAACAAATAAGACTGGTGCTTCTCAAGGTGACATGCTATGGTAAATAAAACCCAACTCCAACAGCTCATCCAGTTCTGATCTCAGCTCCTCTAGCTCTTTCGGAGCCATACGGTACGATGGGATGGATATCAGTTTGGTACCCGAAAACAAATCGATAATGAAATCAATCTCCCTAGGCGATGGTTAACACGGCTGCTCCACTGTAAATACCTAAGGAAACTCACATACTACAGGTAAATCCTCTATCCTAGTCTCAATCTTCCCTGTTGTACCCAAAATACTAACAAAGGTCTCCACTTCACTGCTATAAGCTATCTTGCCTTTGGTAAGTGGCAATTTAGTCAAAACTCCTTGGAAACTAAAGTCTGTATACTCCAGAATCTGAAAGATTTATCTCTTGTTGAAGCAATGGATTTGTCCATGACACGTACCCAACTAATCCATTCCCAATAATACATCAAACTCGAGGAACTCCAACACTCTCAAGTCTACAGGTAAGACATGACCTCCTATCTATATCGAACAACCCTCACATACCAAGTTCGGATAAATTTTATCCCCAACAGTCGTGGTAAGGATTAAGGGTCTCTCTAGACTAGTAGGTCTTAAACCTAATATATCAACCATGTGACTCGAAATAAATGATACTGTAGAACCAGAATCCAACATGGTATACATAAAACAACCACGAAAATTAATAGTGTGAACTGCCTTCTGGCTCTACTGCGACTGTCCTCTGCCCAATCATGGATAAGAACCAATGAAATGACTTATTTGACTACACTGAAAACAAGCTCCTCGAGAACCTAAACTAGAAGGAATGCCCTGATCTTGTCGTTAAGACTGGCCATAACTTTAACCCCAGTCATATTCTACCACTCATCAAAATCTCTGCCCTGACCACCACCTCTGCCATCAGTCTTCTACCCTTACTATCTCTAAGGACCTGATGATGTTGGCTGTTGTAATGCACTAAGATAACTTTGTACTGGAGCAAGTGATACCACAATAGTAAAAAGTGAAGATACAAGAAATGCTACAATTTGTGCTCTACTTACCCGAAACCACGGTCTCGACCTCCTTCCTCTCCTAGTACCTCTAGAACAAACTCTAGTCTGTACTGATGTTGAGGGTGTAGCCTGAAGTTCAGCATGAATGCCTAGAAAAGCCTCATTGGCCATCTCTCTCATAGACCTCCTGTAGAGTCTTAGGAGCTATTGTAACCACTACAAATCCAATTTGAGCCAATAGACCATGAACAAAATAATACACCTGATTGGTGTTGGTGTCAGTTATGCCATCAACATACTCCATAAATCTCAAGTACCAGTTCATGTACTACATTACTGACTCGCTAGCTGCCTGTTTGATATTCTGGAACTCAGTCCTCTTCACATTATCGACTATAGGAGGAATCTATTTCTCATTGAACCTCTCCTTAAACTCTACCCAATCCTTGGGTTTCCCCTTCTTAGCCATCATGCTACGCCACCGAGTATCAACCTCTCCAAATAGCAAGGCTGATGATATAATAGGCCTCATGTGCACTGGTATAGCCAATACATCGTGAATCTTGGTGTGACTTTGCATGTATTTCTTCAAAGTCACTAGATCTGTACCTCTATGAAATTTCTTCAAATGGTTTTATTGAAACTCACTAGCCTGTTTTTCCTCAGTGGTAGCCTCATTGCTTTCTCACCAGAAGTACTCGACAAATCCCTAGCTGATGTATCTATAATAGGTGGTACAACATCGGCTTGAACCTATACCTCCCCAGTCTCAGCAGGTCCTGTCTGCACTGCTGGTGCTGCAGTGTATCTTGTATAGTAGGAGCACTCCTAAACTTTGTATCCACTGATGTCGAAGAAGTAGGGGGTGAAGGTGTAGCCTGAGTCCTCAACAACCTAAGGATCTCCTCCATATGTTTTCCATCTGATGAGACTAACTGCGACATCTTGTCCAGTCTCCCCTGAACTTCTCTTGAACCACATCACTAGTACAAGGTCGAACAGCCATCGCAATCTGAAAAGATAGCGAGTACATGATCAAACATAGCTATCAATAATAGTATATACAATACATCAAATAGCTCATAGTCCAATTTTAAATTTTCCAACTCTCCTCACTTCCCAACTAAGACGTAATGGATTGTGATTTAATCAAGAGTCAAGTTTTACAAACTAAGGCTCTGATACCAACTGTGACTGCCCCAGTTCCATAACCCTAAAACTGGACCATGCCCGACCTAGACTTATATAAACCCTTAGTTAACCCTCGCTCAGTCAACGCCAACATAGTCAACCTTACCTTACCCTTTTACCATTTATTTAACAATTTAAGATGAGATTATTGATATTAGTGAGTTATTCAAAGATACGCGGAAACATTTAAAATCTCTTACTAATATAACAACCTCAAGATATAAGATAGGATAACCTAGAATGTGGAAACCCTGCACATATATATTATATACATATCGTTACCATATATCATGTCCCAAAAGAGTAATTCTTCATATACATGCCTAAAATCTCTCATTCGCAAAACCTAGTTTCAAAACATATATGTATATTGTAATACAAAATATGAAACCTACATCCAAACCAAAAGATGAACAGTTCCAAGTCCTCAAAGCAAATCACTAAGCTGGGGAGCTTTCCCTTTACTTGAATGTGGATCTGCACTCAGTTAACACACAAGAATGACAAGTCCCAGGTAAGTAACGTTATAATGACCCAAAAATCTAACTCATGCCACATGTAAATTTAGGTCGTACGTGGACCTTTTGTCGTGATGCATGGGAACAATTCTCGGTCGTCGATATCGAGGTATGTTATTTTTGTTCAATGTTTGTATTATTTTTTACTTACCCGAATTTAGATTCTAATGTCCCAAACATGTGAGGACATTTGAGGGTAAGCATTGATGCAGAGAAGTGGGTATGACTCGAGACAATATGTTTTACGGGCATCGAGGCAAATTGTGATCAGGTATTTAGATGTATGGGGGACAAACGTGAATAAAACACTAACAAAATACATTTGTAATATAAACATTGGTCAATGCATTTGATGCCTTGGTAGGTTCGTGAGTACACGATGGTGCTAGTCGTGTTGCGAATGGGGTCTGAAAACGTTGAGAAAACGTGTAATGAGGTATGTGTATGGGGTTATGTCCCAAACTGTGTTGCTATTGTGTTAGTCTTATGGTAGTGGAGGATGGCTGGATAGAAGAGGAACCATCAGATCATCCTCAGGATACGTGTACCACCATGGATGAAAAAGATAAATATAAAACTTGGTTTTCTCTGTCTTATGTTCGTTGTTTTAATTCTTCATTCAAACGACGAGTGAACGAAGCTCGAGAAAGATTTCTCGATCTGATTGGAGCTTGGAACGACACATAGGAGATACCAAACATGAAAACTAAGGTAACATCTCTACTCCTTGTGAATTATGCATCATTTAGACGGGTCTTTTGAGAGTTTTCATCGTATTATTTTTGGATGACAGATTTGGAAGTTGTTTCTTCGAGTGATTTGACGATTTATATGGACTACCAGATTAATGTGGAGCACAACTGCATCATTGTTTTGGGTGTTTGGATGAGTTTTGTAATTTTTTGGGAATTATCTTGATTTTTGAGTTAATTTTAACATCGGGGTTACAAACCACTATTTTGGTCAATTTGAATGTTGGATGTGATGTAATTGAGCGTCCCTATGAGTTTGGGATAGGCTCAAATGCGGCAAAGTGAGTCGGGGTGTCGAAAAACCTCATAAATGATTTCAGGAATTGGCGCATGAGCAATTTCACCCATGTTTTCAGTCACAGCGTCCAGACCAGAGAGGCTGATGAATTCACGCTTGATGTTGCAAGACAATTTGGCACACAACGCCACTCTTGGTGTGGCATTGTTCATCAGACCAATTTTTTATTTTTTTTTAAAACTTTAGAGATCTCACGGGTACTAAATGGGTTCCAATAAGGACTAATACTCGAATAATTGACCCAATTAAGTAAATGAATAAAATTATGGAAAATAGGATAATTGCAGGAAAAATGATGGATTTTGGTTAACAGGGATTGTAGGACAATAATAGACCTACATGGGGATTCGTAGGAAGAATTACGGGCGTGTGAGTGCATAGTAACGTTAGACACAGGTAAGTAAACCAGTGGGAAAATTTATAGTTATTTCTCTATTATTGTTATTGCTCAATCCTGTTTCGAAATTCTATTCTACTTAAGTGGTTCAAGGGTAAGTTTGTCAATGTGATCCTTGGGAGGACGGGTTATCTGGAGTAATTGACCACGTCCTAAACTCCGAGTCTGGTAGGTGTACTCTTTCAACTCCATTAGAGTCTGGTAGGTGTTTTCCCTCTACTCAACGACTTTTCCACTAGTCGGGACTATTTGCGTCTTTTCTATTGATTCCTGGACACTCATTATTGATTGATTCAAATTTATTCCAGTTTTTATTTATTCATGCATTCCATGTACTTTTCTTTCTATCAGCATGAATAAAGATTGTTATTTATTTTGAAATACTATAAACATCCTGCTGGGCCTTACCTAACTGGGACTCATCATTCTTGTGTTTGACTGAGTGCAGATCCATAGTTGAGCAAGTGGAAAGCTCCTCAGCTTGTTGATTTACTTTGAGGATTTGGAGCTGTTCATCTTTTGGTCTCGACGTAGGTTTGCTATTTTGTATTACAGTATACATATATGTTTTGAAACTGGGTTTTGGGAATGAGAGATCTTAGGCTTGTATATGATGATATTATCTCCTGTGACATGACATATGATGGTGATATATGTATATGGTGGGTTTCCACATCCTAAGTTATCTTAACTTATGTCTTGAGGTTATTTTTGAGAATTTTAAATATTTGCACTTATCTTTAAATAACTCACTAATATCAGTAATCTCATCTTAAATTGTTAAATAAATAGTAAAAGGTAAGGTAAGACTGACTAGGTTTGAGATGACTGTACTAGAGTTGACTCGGGGTCTACGTAAGGTTAGGTCTGGCGAAGTCCAGTTTTAGGGTTGTGGAACTGGGGCCGTCACACGCCATGTAGGATGTTTAAAGTATTTTGAAATAAATAGCATTCTATATTTATGCTGATAGGAAGAAAAGTGCAGGGAATGCAACTGAAAACAAATCTACATCAATCGACCATGAGTGTGCTGGAATCAAAAGAAAAGGCGCAAGTAGTCTTGACCAGTGAAAAAGTCATAGAGTCGAGGGAAAACATCTACCAAACTCTCATTGAGTCACCTATAAGACTCGAAGTTTAAAATGTGGTACACTCACACCATCCTAAAATCCACGAGCATGCAGAATTCCCTAGCAATCTAGTAAAGAGTTCCAACTGCGTATAAAACCACAAAAAATATCATGCATCCCGAGTTCCTGGATTCGGTCAATTACTCTAGATAACGCGTCTTTCCAAGGATCACGTTAACTAACTACCCTTAGACCATTAAAATAGAATAAAACTCCAAAACAGGATAGAGCAATAACAAAAAAATAAATTAAAGCTCAAAGAAATAATTGTAAATTTCTCCACTGGTTTACTTACCCGTGTCAAAACTAACACGTACTCACACACCCATAATTTGTCCTACGAATCCAAAGGTATACCTATTACTATCCTACTACCGCTATTAACCAAAATCCATCATTTATCTCTCAATTATCCTATTTTCTCTAATTTTAATCATTTACTTAATTGGGCAATTACTCGAGTATTAGTCCTTATTGGAACCCTTTTAGGTACTCGAGAGATAATCGAAGTTTTTTAAAAAAATAAAAAATTGGTCTGATGAACAGTGTTACGTCGTAAGTGGCGTCGTGGCCCAAATTGCCTGGCAGCATCATTTAAAGTGTGAGTTCATCATCCGCTCTAGTCTGGATGCCGTGATCAATGTCGTGGGTGAAATAGCTCATGGCATCCCTCTCACCGCCAGTTCCTGAAATCAACCCAGGGTTTTTCGACACCCTGGCTCGCTTCGCCACGTTTCGAACCTATCCTAAATTCATAGGGATGCTTAAATACATCAACTTCAACAATGAAATTGACAAAAATAGTGGTCGATAACCTTGGTGTGGAAATTAACTCAAAAATCACGATAATTTCCAAAAATTACAAAGCTCATTCAAACACCCAAAACAACCGCATAGTTGTTTTCCACACTAATCAATTTGTCCATAGGAATGTTCAAAATAATTGAAAACCCAACTTCCAAATTTGACATCCAAAAATACCACGATAGAAACCCTCAAAAGACTCATCTAAATGTAGATAACCTCGCGATAAGTAGAAATGTTATCTTAGTTTTCAAGTTTGGTCCCGTCTTGGCATCATTCCGAGCTTGAATCCGGTCGAGAAATCTTTCTCCAATTCGTTTTCTCAATCGTGTGAAATGAAACAATGGAAACTGATGAGTGAGAAACAAACCTTATATATATCAAATGCATTATCGCGTACGCGCGTATCTTGAGAACAATCTAGCAGCTCATTCTCACTCTAGCCATTCCACTAATGTTAGGCTAACATACAATGATGACTGTATTGGGACACTCCCTCCTATGCACATGCCTTCATATGCATTTTCGCACCCTCGTTCGTACCACAACTCATACCACCTTGTGCCCACGAACTTACCAAGGCATCAAACACGTTACTCAATGTTTAATTATTATATTTAAATATATTTTGTCAGTGTTTTCTTCCCATTTGTCCCCTGGACAACTAATTACCTGACCACAATTCACCCTGACTCCCGTAAAACACATTTCCTCGAGTCGAACCCGCTTCTCCTCATCCATGCTCATACACAAATGTCCTCACACATTTGAACATTGGAATCTAAATTTTGGTAAATAAAATCATAATACAAACACATAAAAAATAGCATACCTCAGTGTTGACCAGGAATTGTTTACACGTATCATGACAAGATGTCCACGTATGACCGAAATTGACACGTGGCACAAGTTAGATTTTAAGGTCATTACAGTGGGAGATTATGTTTACTTGAAGGTCTTTCCAATGAAGGGTAAGCTTGCGTCGAGATTCATTGGTCCATTAAGAGTGAAGAAAAGAATATACAAGGTTGCATATGTGCTGAAGTTACCACTTCAATTGTCAGGGATGCACCTTGTGTTCATATTTTGATGCTTCGACTAGATAGGTCGAGAAAAGACAGACGACCAATACTGGATGTGAGCCAAATAGACTTGAGGGAAGACATCACTTATGACTAGCAACCTATTCAGATTCTGGACCGTAAGGTTAAGATTTTGAGGAACAAAGAGATCCTATCAGTCCTTGTCAAATGGCAGCATCATGGGGACAAGTAGCTGACGTGGGAGCTCGAGTCTTACATACACGAGCATTTCCCATACTTGTTCTAAGATTTGGTGAGTTTACTTTGGACTTGTTTAATTTTGAGGACGAAATTCTTATTAGTCAAGAAGACTCTAACGACCTTAAAATCTAGCTAGTGCCTCGTGTCGTTTCAGGGTCGTATCGTGGGACCCTGTTGTCAAGGTATTCTTGTCCAGTTCTCGGGCACCGACACCGAGGTATATTATTTTTGTTTAATGTTTGTATTATGTATTTTATACCTAAATATGATTCCAGTTGTATAAACATGTGAGGACATATTCGCTTAACGTTTGAGTTACAGACCGTGTTTGCCTAGGGAAACATGTCAAAACAAGTACCGAGCGAGCAGGATACGGGTATATTCAGGTCCAAATAGATAATTTTTATCAAAAACTAACATAAATAAAATAAAATTTCAATCTAAAATTGTAGTTTAGTGGATTGAATGGATCTAGCATGCGACAGTGCGAGTTGTGGTGTGAGTCGGGTGTCAAAATACTCGAGTAAAGCTAATAATTTTGTTTTCGAGGAAAAGACCAAAGGACCAAGTCACCCAAATAAGTCACAAAGGTTGGTGGATGGCTTGATTCTGATCCCTTGAATGAGCCTAGGGATGGGAAAATTGAGTCAAGATGAGAAGGGGGTATAAATAGGTGTGGTTGTTGATTTTCATCAACTTTTCTCTTTCCTCCTAAACAAAAATCTGAAAATTGAGGTGGGGTTTTAATGATTTCAATTGGTGATTAAAGGTAAGGGATCGATCAACAACGTGAATCAAGGTTAGATCTCGTTTCACTATTCAATTATCGTAGTTTTGAGCATAATTTTCAGGTTTTCGTCAAGATTTTTGAGCGCCATTTTAGTTACTAATTTTCGGGGTCAATGTGTGTTGTTTTGATAGGTTAAGTGATCAAGTGTGGCACGTGCGAGGTTGGTTGTTGAGGTGGGTGCAAAAGTTATGAATTTTGAGCAATTTTGTTGATTTATTGTTTGAATATTGGAAAACGGTTTCTGGACATTTTTTTCATAATTTGAGGGTGATTTTTTGTGATAATCGAGGTCCTACGAGAATGGGATAGGCTCAAAACATGGCGATGAAAGCCAAGGTTACAAAAGCCCCTGAATTCATTGGCAGCACTAGGGGCTGTTAGAGGTGCCGTAGAGAGCAACTCTTTATGGCACAAGTCACAACTGCCTTGGCAGTGAACTGCTTTGAATGAAACTTTAAAAAACCATTGCGGGGAATTGACCCCCATGATGCCAATCACAGTGTCAGGGCAGTGGATTGCCCGGGATCGTGCTTTTCATGATGTTGTGAGGAAATAACCTCCATGGTGTCGACCTTGTTTTTGAATAAAATTTCCTAAAATTTTGGAAACTTTGTTGATTTTGATACGGTTATAAACGTGACTCTAATACAACCAAATTTAATCCAAATGATTACCGAAAAGGCGTAATTCATTGACCAGTATACGAGGATTGGTTTGGTGGTGTGTCGGAGCCGAGAGAGAGCATGTAGTTCGGATATAAGTAAGTAAACTAGCTAGGAAATGCATAGTTATTTCATCTAAGCTCTTAAATATTCTTGTTCATTACATTGATATTCTATTGTTGGAATTCTTTTCTGGTTGAGTTGTCCGAGTGCCAAGGAAGTTAATGTGATCCATAGAAGAAATGGTTATCAGGATGATATTCTGGAGCAATGACCTCGGGATGCATTGTTCTGGTTGGTTTGGTTCTATACGGGGTGAGATTTCTTAGCCAAAATATTGAGAAGTCTCTCATTTGCTTGGGTTTAGGCCTGCTAGGTTTTGCTTCATTCGAATACCCGAGTCTCCTATGGTTTGCTGCGACTCAACGATCTCGATGGTCAGGACTACTTGGCATTTCTCTATTTTGATTTCGGGACACTCATTTATCGATTGATATTGATTCAATTTCTAGTCATTTATTATTCATGCGTCCTTACAACTTTCTTTCTATTTTCATGGGTATATACTGCTTTATTTATTTTAAAATGCCGTTTAGATCCTATATGCGTTACTTAGCTGGGCTCGTTGTTCTTGTGATTAATTGAGTGTCAGTGCATAGTAGAGCAGGGGAATGGAACCAATACTTGGTGACTTACTTTGAGGACTTTGGAGTGGCTCTCCTTCTCACACTTTTGTAGGTTTTCTGCTACTTTTGTATTACATATATACTCGTTTTGTTACATGTGATACATTTTGGCTTGTGACATATATTGGGACATGTATATTAGTCATTTCACTATCTTTTATTTGATATAAATGTTGACTATATATATGCAGGAATTCCACACATTGGATTGTCTAATTTAATTGATTTAAAGTTGTTCAGTTTGTTTGAGGTTAAAACGCTTCCGATGAACTTTTAATAACTCACAAATTTTGAATAACTCAACTTAAATTACTAAATTCTTCTGCTTAATTAATGGATAATGGATATGAAAGCTTACTAAGTTTACGTTGACTTTACGAGGGGTTAACTTGGGGGTCTGCGTAGGTCTAGGCTGAGCAAGGTCCAGTTTTACTGGGAGTTGGGGCCGTCACATGCCACATCAATTCCTCGTTTTTGTGATGCTACCGTTTGACAAGAACTGACGGGATCTCCTTGTTTCTCAATATCTTCAGCTTACGGTCCAGAATATGGATAGATTGCTCCTCATAGGTGTTTTTGTAGTGGCCAAAATTAATTTAATTAAGTATTAGTATCAATCACGATGATTAACGGGTAATTCAGGAGTTACGGGGACAGCTGGGTGACTCAGATGTGGGAACCCAGGTTATATCAATACTATTTATGCATGGTGTGATGCCTAGTATTGCGATGTGGGGTAGTTAATTTTGTGTGTTTAATTGGTGCTTTTGATAGGGAATTGATGCTATTGGAGTGTGTGTATGGTTTATATGATGAATTGAGGTGTTGGGAACCTAATAAACCCAGAATCAGTTTCTAGATTTTATGGCCAGCGTGCAATTAGCTTGCTAATTCCCCTGACTAGCGCGCTAATAACAGACCCCTGAATTTTTTAAAACATGAAATCGAACCTAATTGATTATCAACCCACTTAATTAATACAAAATACTATAAATGGACTTCAGGGACTAGGGAACCTTAGCTCGGACACCGGGGAGCTAGGTGGATCGGATTGACGGATCTGGGAAGTCGGAGTGCGTCTTTACAGGTGCGTAAAACCCTTGAGAATGTTTCACTTTAAATTCATGCGTGGTTTGTCCCAGTGATTGAGTGTTTATTTAGTTATTCAGTTATCGTTTTGTTACTTATTTGGTTGCCATGTTTATTCACTATGATCATGTGTTGGTCGGTGTTTGATTTGTTCACATGGTCGGAGGTTAATCGAGATGGTCGTGTTACGGAATTGAGCAGGCTAGATTATAGTGCATTTACTAGGCTCAACTGGTGAGTAGCCACCCTCGTAGTAGAGTGCATGTGTTCGGTGGGTTGTGATATGTTTCCGGTCACCATTAGTAGTTCAGGTGTGGTTTAGGCTTGATGTGCTCAACCGAGGCATCTGAATCTACAAAGTATGATCTAGTTTTGTTAGACTCCGTCACACCTCTATCTAGCTTTAAATGATATCGTGGTTGAATCGGGTTATTCGAATGTTGTTTTATTTCTAACAGTGTGTTATCGATACGTTGCTGTAAATGTTGTTTGTTGCCAGCCATAGGAATATGATTCGTATTGCTTGGATCATATTCACATGTCTCACAGGTTATTGTGATTTTCATGATTATCGTGTAGACTTCTCTTAGGAATTTACTCACTGGGCTCGTTGCTGTATGTGTTGGGCAATTGAGCGCAGATCCTGGTATGAGCAAGAGTAAGGGAAAAGAGGTACTAGGCGACTATCTTTGAGGCCGTTACTGCTGATAGCTCATGTTTCGACTATCTAGTATGTATATTTTATTTTTCTGGGTTTTGGGGACTTTAGAACTTTATCACATGTATATAGATTACTGTTTACCTCGTCTCAGTTATATACATGGTGTTTATTTCTGGGTTTTCCACTACTTAGGTTAAATAAATTCTCATTAAAATACGAATTTAATGCTTTCGCTATGGTTATTACTATTCACTAACCTGCTAGATGTTTAGGAGAATTTAACAATTTAATATAGTAGGATTAATTAAATGAAGCGTCACTTCACAGAGCTACGGACGTGGCAGCAGTGGTGACGTGTCCGGTGACATGACAGGCGCTGCTGGGCTTGTGAGCGGAGGGCGTGGGTCACGGGATGACCCCAGAAGATTGGGGCCGTCACATTTTAGTATCAGGGACTAGGTTTGAGGAGCCTAAGGGATGGAGCCTAGGTTTGAGAAACCTAGGGGATGAAACATGGATTATGGAAGCTCTGATACAGTCACACTTTGGTATCATTAGAGCGAGAGTTTACGAGGAACCTCGGAATAAAAATTTTCAAGAGCATAAACTTTAAAACACACACTGGATGTGGAAACCCAATGAGTTTGCCTATAACTTTTAGTTGGGAAGCAGTAGAAGTTGGGTAGAGTAGGGACTTATATGTGTGTTATGATTTGGTTGTATATTATATATATACGGACTACGTAGTAATTCGATGCACAACTTTTTGTGCAGATTTTGATGGATGGACTGCATGCACCATTAGGGTCAGAGACTAGTCAGGCGAGGGATCATACAGGAGCTGAAGTTATGGATCTTGCGGTTGCAGCATGACTTGCCGCTCACGATAGGCAGTTTGAGCTATTATTGGACATGATGAGAGTTCAGACAGCTGCCATAGTAGCCTTTACGACATCGAGAGACCTGATTGCAGTTGCAGTACCGACAGAGACAACGATAGAGCCTACTGAGATTCAGACACCAGCCCAGACAGTAGCGCAAGAGACACAGACTATTGAGACTAGACCAGTAGTGGAACCAGTAGATATAGGGACTCTGACACACTCACCGATAGTTGCGACTACTACTACTTCAGAGTATAGGATGAATCCAAAAGCGAGGAGGCTGAGGGATTTTCTTCAGTTCTAGCCCATGTATTTTTATGGCGGTGGAGATCCTAAAGTAGCAGAGAAGTAGATCGTATCGTATCAGCGGCTACACAAGGAGCTGAACACAGAGGAGAGGCACAGGGCGAGACTATCCGGGACGTGCTTAAGATCTGACGCAGCAGTGTGGTAGACTAACTACCAAGAGACACATGCTGATCAAGCGACTTGGGCTAAGTTTTTAGAGATGTTTTATGATCAGTTTATTCCTATGGAGGTCCGACTGAGATTGAGAGAGGAGTTTTTATCCCTAAGGAAGGGAAATTGTACGATGCTATAATATATGGACCGATATCGCTATCTTCTGTAGCTCTTTATGGACATCACCGGTACCGAACGTTTATAGATTTACTACTTTGTTCAGGGGGTTGAGGAGGTGATTGCGAGTGCGATTGTGTCGTCCAAAGCTTCGACATTACAGGATATGTTTGAGAAAGCCTTGACTTATGAGTTATTCATGCTACAGAAAAATGGCATTCAAGTGATAGCGTTGGCTGGGATAAAGAGTGGTCAGGGTTTATGGCCAGATAGGAGACCGAAAAGGCAACTTGAGGGATCTGACTGAGATAGTAGGAGTGATCACCAAGACAGTAGACCCTGATATGATGATAGACAGCGGGATCGACATCACAGAGGTGATGACCGAGATGGCAGGACATATGCAGTATTAGCACCACAGCAGCGGTACACTCAGGGCCAAAGTGGTAGAGATCAGGATCAGCGAGATCAAAGTTAGGATCAAAGAACTGAAGGTCAATAGTCTGGAGGAAGTGACAGACATAGATGTTATAGGTACAGTTAGAGAGGTCACATCAGTGTGGTTTCTTGTAGAGCCTCTCCAGCACTAGAGATTCCACAGACAGATGAAAGAGTTCATGTGGTGACACAGTCGGTCAGAGAGATGACTCGACAGCATGAGTAAGGTACATTATGGATATGTTTTCCTATGCATGTGTTGCATATAGGTGAATTAGTTCCTTATATTTGTTGCATTTATGGTAGTGTCATGCATTAAATTGCATCTAGGTTGATCAGTTCACTTAGACTGGGGCATCTTAGTTGATTAGTTCACTAGGGATTGAGAAGGTTAGTTGATTTGTTCACCAGGGCCAAGGAATTAGTTGAAGACTGGTTAATTTGTTCACCAGGTCCAAGGAATCAGTGAGGACTGGTTGATTCGTTCACCAGGACGGGGCTGATGTGTTTCCCTAGAATAGGTTGATTTGTTCCCTAAGAATTCAGTTGATTCGTTCACTGTGGAGTTAGAGTTGATTAGTTCCTCTAGACCACAGGTGTCAGGTTAGACTAGCGAGTAGTTGCATCCGTTTTGCGACCCCTAAAAAGCGGTATTGGTTATCTTTAATTTTGGAGACGAAATTCTCCTAGTTGGGAAGAATTGTAACAGCACAAATTAATTAAATTGAGTATTAGTGTTAATCACGATGATTAAATGGTAATTTGAGCATTACGGGGACAGTTGGGTGACTCAGATGTAAGAACCCAAGTTATATGAATGCTATTTGTGCATGGTGTGATTCCTAGTATTGCGATGTGGGGTAGTTAATTTTGATTATGTATGTAAACATCGCATGTGTGTACATTAATATCGGGCAAGGTCACGAGTTGTGTATATGTCTCGAAATGCGTGTTGGGGACTAGGTACCGAGTATCGAGTAGCCGGGGTATGGGAGATAAGTTGTCGAGTAGCTGAGAGCTAGTCTGACCTTACATATGAATTTTTATGAATTATTTGGTGGTCAAGCCTAAGGTATTTGAGCCAAATCAAAATATTAATTCATTTCCTAAGGTTGTAGGTAGGAAGATCAGGGTGCATAGGATGATCCTCGAGATGCACAATAAGGTAAATCAAGGACTGCACTGTCATGATAAGGTGTCCAAAACTAGAGTGACACAGGGTGATCAGTGAACATTAGATCGTCCTCGGAATGCGTGCACACATTAGATTAGAACTAATGGTATAAATACACGTTTGATCGAGGAATGCATGTAAAAAACCATTTTCTCAACAAATTTTAGAGGCTCTGTGAGGAGAAATCGGACTGAGGAAGGGTGAAATTCGAGCTTGGAGAGTGAATTCGAGCCTCAGAGCATAGATCCTAGGTAAGTTTATCCCTCATAAATGTGAATTTTTAATAAAAATGGGGTTTTGTGGGTTGAGGATAAAATGGATTTTTAGATAAAATGACCACTGTTTTTGCTGAATTTGGTGTTCTTGAGGTTGGTTTTAATGAATCATGTCAATTAGAATCGGATTTGAGGAAAATTGAGTTGAATTTGGTGATTTCGAATTTTAAAACATGCACACTGTGATTTTTGATTTTGTGGGAAAACCTTGCTTAATTGGTATTTTTGATAGTAAATTGATGCTATTAGAGTGTGTGTATGGTTTGTATGATGAATTGAGGTGTTGGGAACCCAATAAACTTTGAATCAGTTTCAAGATTTTCTGGGCAGCATGCAATTAGCGCGCTAGGTGATGAACACTAGCGCACTAATCACGCTGGGGAAGATGATGAATAGTGCCGAAGATCAATTAGTGCACTAATTCCCTTGACTAGCACGTTAATAACAGACCCCTGAATTTTTTAAAACATGAAATCGAACCTAATTGATAACCAACCCACTTAATTAATACAAAACACTATAAATGGACTTCAAGGACTGGGGAACCTTAGTTTGGACACCGCGAAGCTAGGTAGGTCAGATTAACGGGTCCAAAAAGTCGAAGTGTGTATTTATAGGTGCGTAAAACCCTTGAGAATGTTACACTTTAAATTCATGCCTGGTTTGTCCTGATGATTGAGTGTTTATTTAGTTATTCAGTTATCTCTTTGTTACTTATTTGGTTTGCCATGTTTATGCACTGTGATCATGTGTCGGTCGGTGTTTGATTTGTTCACATGGTCAGAGGTTAATCGAGATGGTTGTGTTACAGAATTGAGCAGGCTAGATTGTAGCACATGTACTGGGCTCAACCGGAGAGTAGCTACCCTCGTAGTGAGGTGCATGTGTCCAGTGGGTTGTGATGTGTTTTCGATCACCGTTAGTGGTTCGGGTGTGGTCTAGGCATGATGTGCTCAGCTGGGGCATTTGACTCTAGAAAGTATGATCTAGTTTTGTTAGACTCCGTCACACCTCTATCTTGTTTTAAATGATATCGCGGTTGAATCCGGTTATTCGAATGCTATTTTATTTCTAACTGTGTGTTATCGATATGTTGTGGTAAATGTTGTTTGTTGCCAGCCATGGGAATATGATTCCTATTGCTAGGATCATATTCACATGTCTCACAGGTTATTGTGATTTTCATGATTATCGTGTAGACTTCTCTTGGGAATTTACTAACTGGGCTCGTTGCGGTATGTGTTGGGCAACTGAGCGTAGATCCTGGTACAAGCAAGAGCAAGGGAAAAGAGGTACTAGGCGACTATCTTTGAGGCCGTTGATGCTGATAACTCATGTTTTGACTATCTAGTATGTATATTTTATTTTGCTAGGTTTTGGGGACTTTATAACTTTATCACATGTATATGGATTACTGTTTACCTCGTCTCAGTTATATACATGGTGTTTATTTCTGGGTTTTCCACTACTTAGGTTAAATAAATTATCATAAAATACGAATGTAATGCTATCGCTATGGTTATTACTATTAACTAAGCTGCTAGATGTTTAGGAGAATTTAACAATTCAATATTGTAGGATTAGTTAAACGGAGTGTCACTTCACAGAGCTGCGGACGTGGCAGCAGTGGTGACGTGTCCGGTGACGTGACAAGTGCTGCTGGGATTGCGATCGAAGGGCGTGGGTCACGGGATGACCCCAGAAGATTGGGGCCGTCATAGTTTTCCTACCTCAAGTCAATCTGACTTAGATCTACTGTCGATTGTCTGCTCTCTCTCGACCTATCTAGTCGAAGTACTAAAATACGAAACCCTGGATAGATCCAGACCAACTTAGGCGGTAACTTTAACTCATATGTAACCTTACCTATTCTTTTTTTAACCCTAAATGGACCAAATCTCGACGCGAGCTTTCCTTTGATTCCAAATCTCTTGTGACCCTTAAATGGCGAAACCTTCAAACATACGTAGGCTCCTATATCATACTCTAACTCACCATAGTACTTGTCGTAATACTTCTTTTATCTCTCATGCGCACCGTTCAACCGTAATTTGATCAGTCTTATCTTCTCTATGTGGTCCATTACAATCTCTGGCCCAACAATTGCCATATCTTCAGGCTCTACCCAACAAGATAGAGATCTGCACGGTCTACCGTAGAATGCCTCTAATGGTGTTATCCCTATACTAGCCTGATAACTATTATTATAGACAATCTCACATAGATGAAGATAATTCTCCCAAGAACCACCGTACTCTAGTACATGCGTCCTCAACATATCCTCGAGTACGTGGATCAGTCTCTTTGATTGTCCATCAGTTTATGGATGATAGGCGGTACTGAGGTCTAACCGCGTGCTAAGCTGTGCTTGCATACTTTGCCAAATCTATAATGTAAACTGTAGCCCTATACATGACACAATCGATGATGGAACACCATGCAGTCAAACTATCTCTTTCATACAAACTCGCTAACCTATCCACTCGGTGTATAGTAAAGATTGGTATGAAGTGCGCAAAGTTAATCAACCTGTCCACAATCACCTAGATGTTATTATGAACGTGCTGAGATCAAGGTAACACACTGATGAAGTCCATGTCAATTTGTTCCCACTTCTATTGAGGAATGTGAAATATCTTTAGAAATATATCGAGTCTCCGATGCTCAGCCTTAACTCGCTGGCATTTCTCACGCTCGAACTTAGTCACCAACATTGGTCTTCATCTTGGAACACCAGAAAAGACAATAAATATCAACATATATATTGGTCCGATCGAGATGAACCATAAAACGTGAGCAGTGAGCCTTTGAAGTACTTCATCACGTATAACAGTCACTAATGGAATCTACAGTCTCCTTATAAATCTAAGGCACGAGTCTGTCGGCTGACTCTACTCTGAATGATCGGGACTCTAAGAAAACTTCGTGAAACTCTGATACTACTCATCTGCCTGCAGACCCTCAAGTACACTATGAATTGACACTGTTTGAGTCCTCATCTGCCCACAAATCAACACTATGGTAGCGGTTGGTATAACAACTGAATACATCAACTAGATCGCTTCGAGTAACCCATACTCGTGTGTCATGTGGTAAGTCACTATCTATAAGTTTGACCCTCTGCAGCTTAATGCATCTGTGACGCCATTGGCCTTATCTGGGTGGTACTCTAAAATGATTATAGTCTTTGAGGAACTCTAGCCAACACATCTGCTGCATGTTTAGCTCTTCTGAGCGAAGAGGTACTTCAAACTCTTATAGTTAGTACATAAAGTGAGTCTCTCTCCGTGAAGATAATGGAGCCAAATCTAAAGCGCAAAAGACTATTGCCGCTAACTTCAAGTTAAGAGTTGGGTAATTCTTCTCATGAATCTTCAGATATCGTGATGCATAGGCTATCACTCTACCTCACCAACAGTCATTTCACTGAAAACTGACTTCTTTGTCAACTGTGTCATCTGTGCCGTAATATTGGAGAAGTCATGAACAAAACGTTTGTAATAGCCTGCCAATCCTAAAAAACTGTGAATATCTACCATTGATCATGTTGTGGCCAATCAATCACTACTTTGACCTTAGCGGAATCCATAGACACTTTTCTAGCTTCGACGATTACTCCAAGAAATTCGACCTCTATAAGCCAAAACTCGCATTTATTGAACTTGGCATACAGTCTATGCTGCCTCAAAATTTGCAAAATTTTCTTGAGGTGCTCATCGTGATTCCTACGAGTCCTAGAGTAGATAAAGATGTTGTCGATAAACATTGTAATGAACCTATCCAAATACTCTCTCAATACGCAATGCATGTGATCCATGAACATTACTGGGGCATTCGTCACCACAAAAGGCATGACAGTAAACTGATAATGCTCGTATCTAGTCCGAAAAATAGTATTCTCCTTATCCTCTGCTCTAATTCTCAACTGATGATATTCGGATCTCAAATCAATCTTTAAGAACCACTATTCTCCAGTTAGCTGGTCAAACAAGACATCAATGCGTGGGAGTGGATACTCGTTCTTCATTGTAACCTTGTTGAGCTATTTATAATCAATACACAATCTTAAGGTGCTATCCTTTTTCTTTACAAATAAGACTGGCGTGCCCCATGGCACAACATACTTAGGTAGATAAATCTCAACTCTAACTCCTCGTCATGTTGGATCCTCAACTCCTCTAACTCCTACAAAGCCATCTGGTATATCGTAATCGGTATGGGTTTGGTTTTGGGAATTAAATTAATGATGAAATCAATCTCTCTAGGTGATGGTAATCTTGGAAACTCTACGAAAAACATCCAAGAACTCACATACAATGGGTACCTCCTCAATCCTAGTCTCAACTCTCTCTCGTCGCACTCATAATGCTAGCAAATGTCTCAACATAAATGCTTGTAGCCACTATGCTCTTGGTGATCGGTAATGTAGTCAAAGTCCCTTAAAAATTGAATCAACACGATCTCGAAGCCTAAATGCCATGATCTTACTGAAATAGTCTAACTGTGCACGATACGAAGCTAACTAATCCATACTAAGGAAGGCATCAAACTCTAGGAACTCTAACACTCTCAAGTATTCTAGCAACTCATAACACTTTATCTCCACCAAATAGTTAACACATAATAAGTTGGAAATAAATGATACCATAGAACTAAAGTCAATCATCCTATGCATGAATATATGACAAATATAAACCATACCCTAAATTAAGTTATGGGTGGCAGCCAAATTTGGTGTGAAAATGGAATGAACCTGCTATCAGCTTTGTTGCGCTTGCGCTCTGCCATGTCACGAACATGTACTGATGGCAGTTTATATCTCTGCCCTTGTGACTGACCAGAGCTCTGTCCTTGTCCCTACGTCTGACTGGATCTCTAACCTCGTCCCTGGCCATATCTTTGTCCTTGGCCCTGTCCATGCCTCTACCCCTAACCACTGCCCTATCCTTACCACTGCCCTCAGTTTGCTGATGTTGTTGCTAAGGACCTGACTGTGCTTGCTGCGGTGGTGTATTGGTGTAACTTCGTGTTCGAGCAGATTGCGATGGCGCGATATGTGTTGGATATGATGGAGATGCTACAGATCCTACTATCTAAGCTTTGTCTCTCGGCCTAGAGTTACACGGTCTATTTGTCCTCCTATTGCTTCCAGATATGAAATTTGACTACAATGATGGTAAGGCCAAAATGACCTTATCGGGATACGTGCTCAAGTATGCCTCACTGGCCAGATTCCTTTCGTACGCCATCTATAGAGTCCTTAATCTAGTGTTTGTCGTCATGCCTCTAATATCTCTCCATAGGCCATGTGTAAAGTAGCATGCCTAGTCAGCGTCAATATCCGCGATGCCCCCGCCATACTCTAACAACTATAAAAACTTGGCCATATATTGCATCACCGATTCTCTAGTGTAATGTCAGATGCTCTGAAACGCAGCCCTCTTCATATTCATGATCGACGGCAAAAAATACTTCTTAAAAAACTTCCTCTTAAACTCAGCTTAGTCCTTGTGCTAGCCTTTGGTAGTCCACCGTACTATGCCACCATGCATCAGCCTCTCCAAACATCGATGTTAATGATATGCTTGGCCTCATGTGCTTCGGTGTGGCTAAAACTATTTTTTCTTAGTTGTTGCCCTAGTGCTAGTTTTAGTAGGCGTGGTCGACGTATCCTCCACTAGTGTAGATGGTGTCGATGGTACTGTCTTAATCTGAACCTATAATATCTCATCTATTACAAAAGCCACTAGAGCATCTTGTACAGTAGGCACACTCCCTTAAGAGTAAAAAGCAGTGATAAGGTAGACAATGACGATGTTGCCTGTGCCCTCAATGGCTTGAGGTTCTCTTCAAGCTAATGACTTTGAGATGTAACTAGATTGGACAATTCATCTAGCCTCCCTTGAATGTCTCCCGATTCGTTATTGCTGGCCTCAAGCTGATCGACCATCGCGATCTGCAACAAAGGCGAATTCTTGATGAGTTTATAGGTAATGATAGTAGTTATATGCAATACATCAAATAGTTCATATAATCCAATTTTAATTTCTCCAACTCTCCTCACTTCACAACTAAGACTCTGCGTCCGGATCATAAGGTTCCACTCTAAGTTCCAATCATGTCCTAACTTTACTAATGATTTGTGTCTTATGCTGGTTGTAGTTTAATCAAGAGCTAAGTTTTAAATGTTAGGATTTGATACCAACTATGACGGCCTAGTTCCCTACATAGTGGGCCTTATCCGGCCTAGACTTATGTGGACCATCGAATCAACCCTCATAAGGTCAACGCAAGCTTAGTCAACCTTCTTTTCCATTATTTCTAAGTTAAGTAGCAGAATTTAGGAGTTTTAAGTTGAGCTATTCAAAATTTGGAAGTTTTACAAGTTTAGCGGAAGCGATAAACTTGAACAAATGAAATAACTCTAAATCAGTAAAGTTAGGACAACCTATTATGTGGAACCCTATATATATACAATCAAAAAGTATATTATGTAAAAATGAGTGTAATGAAACCATATATATATGCCTCCGTACGTCTTACAACCTAACATATCCCGATATGGAAAAAATAATATACATAAACAATACAAAACTCAAAAAACCTACAAAAATGAGAAAGGGATGGCCGCTCCAATTTCCTCAAAGCAAGTCACCTAATAACGAAGCCTTAACCCTACTCAACTGTGGTTCTACCTTTGGTCAAATATAAGAATGACGAGCCTAGGTAAGTAAAAGATAGTAGGATCTAAATAGCATTTTAAAATAAAATAAAGTAGTCTAAATTCATGCTGATAGAAAGAAAAACTGTAATGGCGTATGAATAATAATAAGACTGTAAATAAACAATGACAACAACAAATGAGTGTCCCAAGAAATAAAAGAAAGGTGCCAAGTAGTCCTGACCACAGAATGGGGGTGCCACAGGGACGAGGTCATTGAGTCGCAACAACGCCAAGCAGACTCGGGCCTTAGGAAACGACAACGCCTGTTGTACCTAGACCATCGTGGACAAGAGATATTGACGGTAACCTGGATAAGAGCTCTCGCCTCGAACAAAACAATCGACGAGAGTAATGCCTCAAGGTCATGCTACGGTAGCTAGCTGACAACCTTTACTCTAAAGACACTTGACTCCCTTAGCCCTCAGACATTCAATCAGAGTAGAAATTCCAAGGAAAAGGTATCGAAGCAATAAACAATAACATTTAAAGCTCAATGAAATAACTGTGTATTTCCTTTTGCTTGTTTACTTTCCTGTAATCCAAGCTAGTACTCTCTTGCGACTCCAATTTGCCGCCAAATCGATCCCTGAATGCTCGTCAATAACTCACTAACTTCCAGATAATCATTTGCATCAAATTTGGTTGTGTTAAAGTCGTATAAACTTGTTGTATTGTTTACATTTCAATTCAAGTTTCGTGGTTTAATTTAACTTCAAAACACCCCAGTCTGATCCCAATATCCATAACACGTATTTTGGGATGATTTTTAAGGTATTGGTTCATATGCAGACTCGTTGATATGCCCGGGAAAAGCCCCAAAAATTTGTAAGAAATTGGGCAATTTTTATCATGGGTTTGTACCATACGGTGTCGTTGCTGTTAAGACGTGATACGCATTGGAGGTTTTTCAAAACCCCCGGCTTCGTCGACGTGTTCTAAGCCTATCCTATCCTCTTAAGGGCTTTCAACATGACCATAAATCACTCCTAAACCACCAATTATTCCAACAATACAATATCCCAACAATTTAGTACAAAAATCACCAAAAATATCAAAATCTAATAAATTCCGTCACTAACCTCAAAACCAACAACATATCTACTCATAGATGATTAAAAAACCTTCAAAAACATAACACCATAAATACAGTGAACCATGACTTTAGTCCCCTTTTTCACTAAAAACAAAAATTTGGTTCATATTGATTGAAAATGAGAGAATATGCAAGATCTTATCTTAATTATCATTATTGACGATCACTAGCCTGCCCAAAATCCCCCAAAGGCTCATCAAAACCGTATACTCAATTGCAAATTTTCAGATTTTTTGCTTGTTGTTTGAGAAAGTTTTGACAAATGATCAATTTTTGCCTTTATATGTTTTTTTTTCATTATCACTTCATTTCTACATCCCTAGGACTATCTAATGGCCACAATACAAGCCATCCAACCTCTTTAATGACTTTAATGGGACGCTTCCTCATAGTTCTTATCTTGTTTGACATTTTAATTTTTGGGCGATTAACGCATCAACACCCAAGATGGGACACATTTTGTCAAATTTCTTGATTCGATTAGCTAGGCTGGTTTTCTCATTAATTTATGGTTATATTAACCTTGACCATTGGTAAAAATTATTTTCCAATTCCTATGTACCCGTATCTCACTTGCCAAGTATCTATATCGACATGTCTTCATAGGCGAACCTTTCTTGTAATTTCAATGCGATAACAAAACTGTATTAACATGTTTAGACAATTGGATTTCACATTCTTGTATAAATTTCTAATACAAACACAAAACAAAAATAATATACCTCGGTGTCGATTCTCGAGAATTTGACAAGTACATCACGATGTTTGGGTTTCACAGTACAACCCTGAATTGACATGTGGTAAGAGTTAGAATTTTTGGGTCGTTACAAGCATCTTCCTAAAGTGGAAAACCTGACATGTTGTACGATGAATACCAAAAAATAAAATATAACCTAAAAGTGAAACATACATGTACAAGTCTCTTACAAGTCCCCTATACACAAAAGAATACGATAAAACAAAATATCAAAATACATATGAGTCAATCTAAGATAGTAGGCAGTCATAGGTAGTTGCCCAAGATCCCCTTGCCCTTACGCGTACTAGGATATGCACTCAATCATCACAACAAAACAAATGGCGAGTCTAGGTGAGCAAATCTCAAGTAACTTCACTAAGCATTTTACATAATAAAGTAAAAGAATCCATATATATTATTACATAAACATGCAGAAAGTAAACATGCAACTGTAAATTCATCATCGCATGCTTAAGTAATAGTAGTGCTCAAAAGTATGTATCCGTCCTGGTCAAACTAGAATCATACTTAGAAATTTACCCTAAGTACCACCAGTGAGTGCACTTAACACGAAGAGTCCCTGATCCTCTCGATGGGCAGCGTAGAATCATGATGCACCAACACGTGTACGACGAAAGTAAACTCTGAATGACCACCCACATGGGACTCTAAGCATGCTATGGTCTAGCGTGCGATAAACACACAACGGATAAATCAAGAGGGAGTAAACTCAACCAACTGTCCAAATAGTAACAACGAATATGAATAGACTGAATACTCGAGTGCATTTCAATTGAGCTTTTAAGACACCTGAAATCACACTCCAAATCCCTTAGAAATGTCCTGCCCACGTCTTGAGATGCGAACCCAACAATCGACTATGGCCTCTTAAGTCTCTGGTGTCAGAATAAACTATTAATTCCTTAAACCTTAGAAAATCCACTTCAAGTTTATAGGGTGATTTTAAAAATATTTTTCACATTTTACTTGGTGGAGATCCCCTAGATCTATGCCCACAATAGTTCGAGAGAAATTTGACAAAATTGTCAAATTTCTGATTTTCTTTTTTTATTCCTACTGCCCTAGGTGGCGCTAGGCCATTGATGTGAGTTGGGGGTTCTCGAAACCCCTGGCTTCATCACCATACTTTGAGCATATTCCATCTTCCTATGGTATGCCAAAAATAGAACATGTACCCTCGACGAGCTGGCGGTCGCCTCCCTGTCAAGCTATGCAAAGACAAATACAGCTACATGGGCCCTCTTTCTGGACTGATTTAGCTGTAGTGGTGGTGATAGTCTCCGACAATCCGCCTTGTGATTTCAAGTCTGTCTACAACGAAAACAACGACGTCTACCATGCCTTCAATCTGGCCCATCACCCGTGTCCCTGACCCTGACCCTAGCCCCTATCACGGTCTCCAAGATCCCAGTCTTATCTATACTGCTGTCTCAAATGCTCAGCATATACAGGGACAATCGTATGTACCGCCTCGCAGTCATTATATTTAAGCTAGCTATTTGGCAATCCCTGTCGCTTTTGGGACCCTGATCTGCTTGTCAATGAACCTTGCAAGCTCTCTACCTCTATCCTTATCTACTTTGCTGGTCTTTCTGCTTCTTCAACTTCTGATCTTGCCGAGAACTCTATCTATACTGACCATGATATGCAGTAGACACTTATTAGTTACCTCTTTGCAGAAGATAAGAGCTCAATGATAAATCTTCTACAGAATGCGAGCTCTAGTGGACATAATGGCGTTGGTAATCATCTCATATAGACCACAAAAAAATACTGAATCTAAAGTCTCTCCATCCCTGGCACATTTTTGGAGAACTGCAACAAATACTGGTACATTTCCATTTACTATATGGCCGACATGTTACCCTGTCTCAGGGCCAGAAACTCCTCTTTCAACTTGAGTTATACCTCAATAGGAACATACTCATCATAGAATAGTTGTCTGAACTTAGCCCATGTAGAAGAATCTGGATGAGTATCCGAATATGGGTCAATAAGACTGTTGCATCACCCTTGGAACAAAACTTGACAGGCACGCCTGGTCCTTCTCCTCAACCTTCAGCTGCGTATGAAGCCGTTGATGTGATAGTAACCACCTTCTACTGCCTTCGGGTCACCTGCTCTGTAGAAATAGCTATATTGAAATTGTATGAAGTCCATGACTCAATTGGCCTCTACAAAAATAGTACTACCTAAAGTGGATGTAATAATAAGCTACTCAATAGTCGTCAGAGAAGGAACCGAAGTCTCAACAGGTACTACTACTAGCGCAACTCCCTCAACCAATGTCGTCAAAACCGCCTCCTGAATCGGTGTCTTAGATGTAACTAGGGCAACTGTTGCCTTCATAGTATGTGCAGCTATAACTAAAGTGGGAGCTGCTGCTTGAACTCTCAACAACTAAAGTATCTCAATAAGCAAGGCTTGGGGTACCGCGAACCTATCATCAACACTTTAAGCAAGTGAGTGTACTGTCAATGTATCCCTAGTCATGTAATTAGTATCTCGGACCTCAAGCTGAGCAGTAGGAGGCAGTCCACCAATCAGAATCTACATCGAGAAGCGTGTGTCGAATCAACCTCAGTATATACACGCTTATCATATGTCAAGGACATCTGGTTTCCACATCTAAGATTTGTTTGTTAAATTTTTTATGCTCTTTCTTAATTCCCTACTTTCTTTGAACCATGCTTTGATACGAACTGTTGCGGCCCCAAATTCCCAGGCTGCTACGTGGTTCGTCGAGGGCCCCATAACCTTGCCAACTTACTAACCTGTTGGGTCCCACACGCCACCGACATCCATTACCACGTCACTTACCTTGTATTGCGCCTAACTTGTATCATTTTATTGTAAAGCTAAACAGTTCATTCATTTTGTTAGCCCTGTTGTTAACCATGTTCTTAAAATTTCCATTGAGTTATTCAATTGACATTTGGTTTTGTTTTACGGAGTTATAAATAGATAACCAGTATTTTAGCAGCAAAAGTCTTATTCGACATGAATAACTTGATATTAATATAAAGTACATGTCAATATAGAGCATCGTCCTAAAGTGGAAAGCCTGGCGTAATTTACAACGTATACCAAATAGCAGAATATAATCAAAAAATGAAACATGGATGTACAAGTCTCTTACAAGTCCCTTGTAACTAAAAGAAAGCGATAAAAAAAACATCAAAATTTGTACGAGTTAATCCAGGACAGTAGGCAGTGATAGGTAGTCGCCTAATCTTCGTACTAGGATTTGTACTCAATCATCACAACTAAACAAATGACGAGTCCAGGTGTGTAAATCCCAAGGAACTTCACTGAGCAATTTACATAATAAAATAAAAGAATCCATAAATACTATTAAATATACGTGCGAAAAGTAAACAGATAACTGTAAATTGATCATCACATGCATAAGTAATTGTAGAACATAAACGTGTGTGCCCATGCAAGTCAGAGTAAAACCATACTCCAAATTTACCCTGGGTATTACCAGTGAGTGCCCTCCACTGGTACAATCCTGGATCCTCTCGGCGGCCAGCGAAAACCATGACGCATCGATACATGTATGACCAAAGTAAACTCGGGTTGACAATCCACCGAGGACTCCTGTTGGACTAAGTGGTTAGTCACTCTAACTCCGACCGAAATTTTGTTGGAAACAAACAAGGTGAAAATATACTAATAAGTTTTATCAAGTGTATTTCAGTTTCGTCAAAGGTTGCGAAACATCACATCATGGGTATTCGAGCATTCAAGCTATACAAGTTCAAGACTCGGCATACAAAAAGGAATGAAGACGAAAGATCAAGGCCAAGAGTTGTAAAATTAATGTAAGGTATTCAAGTTCACTTAAGCAAGCCTATTGCATTAGTTCATGCATATCGTGATTTTAAAATGGATTTTCAAATGTCAAGTGATTACTCGAAGATTTCGGTCTTATAAGTCTAAACTATGTTAAACTATATGTGTATGTTAATATCGCATTTTGAAAATCATTGTGAAAGCTTTTGAAAAAGAAAAACTTGTTTTTGAAAGATCTTTGAAAAGAAAACTGTATATTTGCAGAAAAGTCCCTCGCAAATCATGAAATTGAGATTTTCCATTTTCGGGATTTGTGAAAATATCCGGACCATCCAAATAGGCCATATGACCCATAACAAACATGTATAATATGTTATATGAGGGTTTATTGGGTCTAGGACGTGTTAAAGGGTCGCTAACACAAGGGACAGAATTAATTATTTTGAGGTCCCTGCAGTTAGCGCGCTAATACTGTTATTAGCGCGCTATGTGCAGAGTTAGCGCGCTAGATCATAAAATTAGCGCCCTAATTGCAGTCCTGACAGCTTTTTTATAAAGCTGAAAAATTCGCTTAAATTCGAATTTTTGATCAAATCTCGGCCCTTGGATGCACACAACGGTCATATATGGGTCTATAAATATATACAACTCTCCCAAACACAAAAGGTACATAAATTAGGTTTTGAAATAAAAGAAAAACATTTTGTGCTCAATTTTTCAAGAGAAGGAGCTTGGGGTTTTGAAGTTACATTTAGAGGCTGTTTCTTCAACTTCAAAACCAGCATTCTTGGGGCACTCTAAGGAGTACAACAACCTCTCCAGAACTGATTTTCAAGTCATCTTCTTGGGGTTGTAAGAAAGTCCATTCCCTAGCTTTTCTTGTGCTTAAATTATATATTCTTGTGTGATTGATTTGGGAAATTACTTGTTGTGTTGTTAAACACACTTGTATTGGGTTTTGCTCTTAAACTTGATTTATTAAACCCTTGGACTGATTTGAACAAGAGTTTGTGCTTCAACTCGATTTTTATCAAACTTCTTGTTCTTTGGATTTGAAACCGGTTTTGTTCTCATTAATCTATTTGAAACGGTTTCAGTTTTGAGTTTTGCATAAAATCAGTTTTATAATTGCATTTCTCAATTGTTTTCATACTTGCATGCATAAGAGTGGTTAGGCTCTAGGAGGCTTGCTTGTATTTGAACTTGATACCACTTTACTTTGTAAAGTGTAATTTCAATTGTATTCAAATCTTGATTGTAAGACTTAGTGGGATCTAAGTCGAAAGAGAAGACCTAGTTGAGGCTAGGCATATATCCTAGTTGCGGCTAGGTAGGAAAATTCCTAGGTGGGTCTAGGTGGGGAAAATCCTAGTTGCGGCTAGGTGGTTGTATAAGACCTTATTGCGGTAAGGCATCGTGTAAAAGACCTCGTTGAGGCTAGGCATTCACTAGGCTAGTTGGCTTAGGGTGTAACACTTATTGATAATATAAGTGGGGGTTGAAAATCCTAACTGGGGAGGTTAGGTAGTGGATGTAGATCGGTTGGATCGAACCACTATATATCGTGTGTCTTATTTCCATCTCTTCTACCCCCTTCTTGATTGCATAGCATTGACATTTTTCATTGGTGTATGCATTATCATTATTATTTGTGCTTAAAGTTTTAAAAAGGCGATAAACTCTCGGTAACCCAATTCACCCCCCCTCTTGGGTGACCTTCAATTGGTGTCAGAGCGGGTTATTGCTCAAAGTGTTACTAACGTATCTTTGAGTGTTTTTGTGCAAGGATGCAATCTCTAGATTTCTCTCGCCTTAGGGAAGGCAACTCATCTGTCCGACCTCCCTACTTTGATGGAACAAATTTTGCTCATTGGAAAGTTCGAATGAAGTTTTACATTAGAGCACAAGGGAGACATTTGTGGGACACAATTGAAAATGGCTACTCTCTACCGAACAAGTCCTTAAAAGAATACACCGCCGAGGAGATCAAGATCGAGCTCTCAAATGATCAAGCCATGAATCATTTGTTTTGTGCACTAAGTGAGAACGAATTCAACCGAGTTAGCGCTTGTCAAAAGGCCAAGGAAGTATGGGAAAAACTTGAAGTGCACTATGAAGGTACACAACAAGTCAAGAACACTAAGTTGAGGATTCTTGAAGAACATTATGAGACCTTTCGAGTGGAGCCCCACGAAGACATAGCCACGGCCATTACAAGGTTCACGAAGCTCTTGAATGAAATCAAAAACCTTGGCAAACATTATGATCAAGAGAATTCGGTGTACAAGTTCCTTAGAGGCTTGCCTAAGGAATGGGATGCAAAGAAATATGCTATTCAATCGGCTCAAAACCTTGGAAATTATACTTTTGATGCATTATGCGGAGAATTGACGGTTCATGAATTTGAGCTAAGAGACCGTGCTAGATTAGAAACACTTAGTGGTTCGACCAAGAAAGAGTTAAAGAAGGAGCATGCATTGAAAGTTACTTGTCTATCGGCCGAAGATGATGTGAGCTCAAGTGAAAGTGATTCTATTGAACAAGAAGTGGCCATGCTATCAAGAAAGCTTAAGAAGGCAACATACAAAAGAGACAAGTACAAGAAGAAGTACAAAGGTGCAAACAACGCAAGCAAATCACGCGAGATGATTTGCTATAAGTGCGGCAAACCGAGACATAAAGCATCGGAATGCAAGTACTTGAGAAGAAGCAAGAGACATGAATCATCATCATCATCATCATCATCTAGCTCCGACTCCGAGTCGGAAAATGAGAAGGCCATCCTTTGCCTTATGGCAAGGAGTGAGGTAAGTGACTCTTCATCTTTTAATTATGATGATGTAAATGCATTGGATGATATGTCTATTATTCATGACCTTAGGAATGAATTAGAAAAGGAGGTCAAAAAGACCAAACAACTCAAAAAGAGTTTGATCAAAGCCATTAGTGAGATTGAATCTCAAAATGAGATTATTGATGATCTCCAACAGGACTTAGAATTGGCCATAAATGAGAAAATAGGCTTAGCAAAAGAAATAGAGGACTTGACCACTACGGTGACTAAGTTTACAAGTGGCACCAAAATGTTTGACATGATGTTGGGCGCACAACGACGTGCACTCAACAAGAGAGGCATAGGCTATGGTGCGAGCCTATTGAGCTATGGAAAGCTTTTGGCCGAGTCTAAGAGATGTTTAAAATGCAATAGATCTCATAATGTTGGCAAATGTGTCCTAAATAGGACCAATAGAGGTAAACTTGCATGGGTAGAAAAGAATGTATGTGATACACATGTTAGGGAACACAGAGGTGTATGGGTACCAAAGTCCATGATTCATAGAGTAAATTAGATTCACTTTGGAACATGAATGTGCTAAAACGACAAATTGATATATAGGAGTTAAGCATGATAGGCCTTGCTTTAGTCACATACACATAGCATGCATACATTGTTATTTTTGATGTCATGACTGTATTTCACATACATTTTATGTAGGACCATGATGAATTAAAACAATGTAGCCAAGCACTTTTAGGCTAAATTCATTGACACAGCATGAGTTAGGCATTTCTCATAAATCGGACCTTCTACACATGTTTTAAGTATTTTAATCATCTTTATATGGTGTTAATGAAGTGTCCATGAAGTTTGAGGTAAATCGGAGTTGTACGTCAAAAACTCAAAAATTTTAATTCTGAAATTTCAGAGAGGAATTAGCGCGCTAGGTCTAGCAATTAGCGTGCTAGGTCAATCAATTAGCGCGCTAATACCCCCTGACCAGACAAACTTCACAATCACCATGTTTTAAAGTCATATGTTGAAGCCATTGTTTTAAATTGGGGGAGACCTTTAGATAATGTGAATGACATTGATAAGGGAAAACTTTATACCCATTTTTTTGTTGGCATTTTTTTTGGAGGGGAGCAAGACATGTACATAAAATGAGAAATTTGTTGGCATTACAAACTGAAACATGCATGTTGATAGGAGGAGCCTAGATTCTCAATTATTTCCTTAAGCTTTCATCTGATGCATATCGATAGGGGGAGCACTTATTTGTTATCATTCTCATAAAATGGGGGAGCCTTTCTAATGATATCATGATCTTTCCGTGCCCCACTTTTTGATGGTATCAAACGGGGGAGAAAGAGTGTTGAACTTGAGAGAGTATAAATTTTATCCATTATTGTGATGTTCATACACTTGTATTATGTTTTATGCTTGTCAAGTTCACATTGTTTGTTATCATCAAAAAGGGGGAGATTGTTGGACTAAGTGGTTAGTCACTCTAACTCCGACCGAAATTTTGATGGAAACAAACAAGGTGAAAATATACTAATAAGTTTTATCAAGTGTATTTCAGTTTCGTCAAAGGTTGCGAAACATCACATCATGGGTATTCGAGCATTCAAGCTATACAAGTTCAAGACTCGGCATACAAAAAGGAATGAAGACGAAAGATCAAGGCCAAGAGTTGTAAAATTAATGTAAGGTATTCAAGTTCACTTAAGCAAGCCTATTGCATTAGTTCATGCATATCGTGATTTTAAAATGGATTTTCAAATGTCAAGTGATTACTCGAAGATTTCGGTCTTATAAGTCTAAACTATGTTAAACTATATGTGTATGTTAATATCGCATTTTGAAAATCATTATGAAAGCTTTTGAAAAAGAAAAACTTGTTTTTGAAAGATCTTTGAAAAGAAAACTGTATATTTGCAGAAAAGTCCCTCACAAATCATGAAACTGAGATTTTCCATTTTCGGGATTTGTGAAAATATCCGGACCATCCAAATAGGCCATATGACCCATAACAAACATGTATAATATGTTATATGAGGGTTTATTGGGTCTAGGACGTGTTAAAGGGTCGCTAACACAAGGGACAGAATTAATTATTTTGAGGTCCCTGCAGTTAGCGCGCTAATACTGTTATTAGCGCGCTATGTGCAAGAGTTAGCGCGCTAGGTATAAAATTAGCGCGCTAATTGCAGTCCTGACAGCTTTTTTATAAAGCTGAAAAATTCGCTTTAATTCGAATTTTTGATCAAATCTCAGCCCTTGGATGCACACAACGGTCATATATGGGTCTATAAATATATACAACTCTCCCAAGCACAAAAGGTACATAAATTAGGTTTTGAAATAAAAGAAAAACATTTTGTGCTCAATTTTTCAAGAGAAGGAGCTTGGGGTTTTGAAGTTACATTTAGAGGTTGTTTCTTCAACTTCAAAACCAACATTCTTGGGGCACTCTAAGGAGTACAACAACCTCTCCAGAACTGATTTTCAAGTCATCTTCTTGGGGTTGTAAGAAAGTCCATTCCCTAGCTTTTCTTGTGCTTAAATTATATATTCTTGTGTGATTGATTTGGGAAATTACTTGTTGTGTTGTTAAACACACTTGTATTGGGTTTTGCTCTTAAACTTGATTTATTAAACCCTTGGACTGATTTGAACAAGAGTTTGTGCTTAAACTCGATTTTTATCAAACTTCTTATTCTTTGGATTTGAAACCGGTTTTGTTCTCATTAATCTATTTGAAACGGTTTCAGTTTTGAGTTTTGCATAAAATCAGTTTTATAATTGCATTTCTTAATTGTTTTCATACTTGCATGCATAAGAGTGGTTAGGCTCTAGGAGGCTTGCTTGTATTTGAACTTGATACCACTTTACTTTGTAAAGTGTAATTTCAATTGTATTCAAATCTTGATTGTAAGACTTAGTGGGATCTAAGTCGAAAGAGAAGACCTAGTTGAGGCTAGGCATATATCCTAGTTGCGGCTAGGTAGGAAAATTCCTAGGTGGGTCTAGGTGGGGAAAATCCTAGTTGCGGCTAGGTGGTTGTATAAGACCTTATTGTGGTAAGGCATCGTGTAAAAGACCTAGTTGAGGCTAGGCATTCACTAGGCTAGTTGGCTTAGGGTGTAACACTTATTGATAATATAAGTGGGGGTTGAAAATCCTAACCGGGGAGGTTAGGTAGTGGATGTAGATCGGTTGGATCGAACCACTATATATCGTGTGTCTTATTTCCATCTCTTCTACCCCCTTCTTGATTGCATAGCATTGACATTTTTCATTGGTGTATGCATTATCATTATTATTTGTGCTTAGAGTTTTAAAAAGGCGATAAACTCTCGGTAACCCAATTCACCCCCCCTCTTGGGTGACCTTCAATTGGTGTCAGAGCGGGTTATTGCTCAAAGTGTTACTAACGTATCTTTGAGTGTTTTTGTGCAAGGATGCAATCTCTAGATTTCTCTCGCCTTAGGGAAGGCAACTCATCCGTCCGACCTCCCTACTTTGATGGAACAAATTATGCTCATTGGAAAGTTCGAATGAAGTTTTACATTAGAGCACAAGGGAGACATTTGTGGGACACAATTGAAAATGGCTACTCTCCACCGAACAAGTCCTTAAAAGAATACACCGCCGAGGAGATCAAGATCGAGCTCTCAAATGATCAAGCCATGAATCATTTGTTTTGTGCACTAAGTGAGAACGAATTCAACCGAGTTAGCGCTTGTCAAACGGCCAAGGAAGTATGGGAAAAACTTGAAGTGCATTATGAAGGTACACAACAAGTCAAGAACACTAAGTTGAGGATTCTTGAAGAACATTATGAGACCTTTCGAGTGGAGCCCCACGAAGACATAGCCACGGCCATTACAAGGTTCACGAAGCTCTTGAATGAAATCAAAAACCTTGGCAAACATTATGATCAAGAGAATTCGGTGTACAAGTTCCTTAAAGGCTTGCCTAAGGAATGGGATGCAAAGAAATATGCTATTCAATCGGCTCAAAACCTTGGAAATTATACTTTTGATGTATTATGCGGAGAATTGACGGTTCATGAATTTGAGCTAAGAGACCGTGCTAGATTGGAAGCACTTAGTGGTTCGACCAAGAAAGAGTTAAAGAAGGAGCATGCCTTGAAAGTTACTTGTCTATCGGCCGAAGATGATGTGAGCTCAAGTGAAAGTGATTCTATTGAACAAGAAGTGGCCATGCTATCAAGAAAGCTCAAGAAGGCAACATACAAAAGAGACAAGTACAAGAAGAAGTACAAAGGTGCAAACAACGCAAGCAAATCACGCGAGATGATTTGCTATAAGTGCGGCAAACCGGGACATAAAGCATCGGAATGCAAGTACTTGAGAAGAAGCAAGAGACATGAATCATCATCATCATCCTCATCATCTAGCTCCGACTCCGAGTCGGAAAATGAGAAGGCCATCCTTTGCCTTATGGCAAGGAGTGAGGTAAGTGACTCTTCATCTTTTAATTATGATGATGTAAATGCATTGGATGATATGTCTATTATTCATGACCTTAGGAATGAATTAGAAAAGGAGGTCAAAAAGACCAAACAACTCAAAAAGAGTTTGATCAAAGCCATTAGTGAGATTGAATCTCAAAATGAGATTATTGATGATCTCCAACAGGACTTAGAATTGGCCATAAATGAGAAAATAGGCTTAGCAAAAGAAATAGAGGACTTGACCACTACGGTGACTAAGTTTACAAGTGGCACCAAAATGTTTGACATGATGTTGGGCGCACAACGACGTGCACTCAACAAGAGAGGCATAGGCTATGGTGCGAGCCTATTGAGCTATGGAAAGCTTTTGGCCGAGTCTAAGAGATGTTTAAAATGCAATAGATCTCATAATGTTGACAAATGTGTCCTAAATAGGACCAATAGAGGTAAACTTGCATGGGTAGAAAAGAATGTATGTGATACACATGTTAGGGAACACAGAGGTGTATGGGTACCAAAGTCCATGATTCATAGAGTAAATTAGATTCACTTTGGAACATGAATGTGCTAAAACGACAAATTGATATATAGGAGTTAAGCATGATAGGCCTTGCTTTAGTCACATACAAATAGCATGCATACACTGTTATTTTTGATGTCATGACTGTATTTCACATACATTTTATGTAGGACCATGATGAATTAAAACAATGTAGCCAAGCACTTTTAGGCTAAATTCATTGACACAGCATGAGTTAGGCATTTCTCATAAATCGGACCTTCTACACATGTTTTAAGTATTTTAATCATCTTTATATGGTGTTAATGAAGTGTCCATGAAGTTTGAAGTAAATCGGAGTTGTGCGTCAAAAAATCAAAAATTTTAATTCTGAAATTTCAGAGAGGAATTAGCGCTAGGTATTTCCATTAGCGCGCTAGGTCTAGCAATTAGCGCGCTAAGTCAATCAATTAGCGCGCTAATACCCCCTGACCAGACAAACTTCACAATCACCATGTTTTAAAGTCATATGTTGAAGCCATTGTTTTAAATTGGGGGAGACCTTTAGATAATGTGAATGACATTGATAAGGGAAAACTTTATACCCATTTTTTTGTTGGCATTTTTTTTGGAGGGGAGCAAGACATGTACATAAAATGAGAAATTTGTTGGCATCACAAACTGAAACATGCATGTTGATAGGGGGAGCCTAGATTCTCGATTATTTCCTTAAGCTTTCATCTGATGCATATCGATAGGGGGAGCACTTATTTGTTATCATTCTCATAAAATGGGGGAGCCTTTCTAATGATATCATGATCTTTCCGTGCCCCACTTTTTGATGGTATCAAACGGGGGAGAAAGAGTGTTGAACTTGAGAGAGTATAAATTTTATCCATTATTGTGATGTTCATACACTTGTATTATGTTTTATGCTTGTCAAGTTCACATTGTTTGTTATCATCAAAAAGGGGGAGATTGTTGGACTAAGTGGTTAGTCACTCTAACTCCGACCGAAATTTTGATGGAAACAAACAAGGTGAAAATATACTAATAAGTTTTATCAAGTGTATTTCAGTTTCGTCAAAGGTTGCGAAACATCACATCATGGGTATTCGAGCATTCAAGCTATACAAGTTCAAGACTCTGCATACAAAAAGGAATGAAGACGAAAGATCAAGGCCAAGAGTTGTAAAATTAATGTAAGGTATTCAAGTTCACTTAAGCAAGCCTATTGCATTAGTTCATGCATATCGTGATTTTAAAATGAATTTTCAAATGTCAAGTGATTACTCGAAGATTTCGGTCTTATAAGTCTAAACTATGTTAAACTATATGTGTATGTTAATATCGCATTTTGAAAATCATTGTGAAAGCTTTTGAAAAAGAAAAACTTGTTTTTGAAAGATCTTTGAAAAGAAAACTGTATATTTGCAGAAAAGTCCCTCACAAATCATGAAACTGAGATTTTCCATTTTCGGGATTTGTGAAAATATCCGGACCATCCAAATAGGCCATATGACCCATAACAAACATGTATAATATGTTATATGAGGGTTTATTGGGTCTAGGATGTGTTAAAGGGTCGCTAACACAAGGGACAGAATTAATTATTTTGAGGTCCCTGCAGTTAGCGCGCTAATACTGTTATTAGCGCGCTATGTGCAGAGTTAGCGCGCTAGGTCATAAAATTAGCGCGCTAATTGCAGTCCTGACAGCTTTTTTATAAAGCTGAAAAATTCGCTTTAATTCGAATTTTTGATCAAATCTCGGCCCTTGGATGCACACAACGGTCATATATGGGTCTATAAATATATACAACTCTCCCAAGCACAAAAGGTACATAAATTAGGTTTTGAAATAAAAGAAAAACATTTTGTGCTCAATTTTTCAAGAGAAGGAGCTTGGGGTTTTGAAGTTACATTTAGAGGCTGTTTCTTCAACTTCAAAACCAGCATTCTTGGGGCACTCTAAGGAGTACAACAACCTCTCCAGAACTGATTTTCAAGTCATCTTCTTGGGGTTGTAAGAAAGTTCATTCCCTAGCTTTTCTTGTGCTTAAATTATATATTCTTGTGTGATTGATTTGAGAAATTACTTGTTGTGTTGTTAAACACACTTGTATTGGGTTTGCTCTTAAACTTGATTTATTAAACCCTTGGACTGATTTGAACAAGAGTTTGTGCTTAAACTCGATTTTTATCAAACTTCTTGTTCTTAGGATTTGAAACCGGTTTTGTTCTCATTAATCTATTTGAAACGGTTTCAGTTTTGAGTTTTGCATAAAATCAGTTTTATAATTGCATTTCTCAATTGTTTTCATACTTGCATGCATAAGAGTGGTTAGGCTCTAGGAGGCTTGCTTGTATTTGAACTTGATACCACTTTACTTTGTAAAGTG
This sequence comes from Stephania japonica, assembly GCA_039657345.1. NCBI lineage: Eukaryota > Viridiplantae > Streptophyta > Magnoliopsida > Ranunculales > Menispermaceae > Stephania > Stephania japonica. The sequence goes on from CM077560.1 coordinate 27,794,671, forward strand.
TAATTTCAATTGTATTCAAATCTTGATTGTAAGACTTAGTGGGATCTAAGTCGAAAGAGAAAACCTAGTTGAGGCTAGGCATATATCCTAGTTGCGGCTAGGTAGGAAAATTCCTAGGTGGGTCTAGGTGGGGAAAATCCTAGTTGCGGCTAGGTGGTTGTATAAGACCTTATTGCGGTAAGGCATCGTGTAAAAGACCTAGTTGAGGCTAGGCATTCACTAGGCTAGTTGGCTTAGGGTGTAACACTTATTGATAATATAAGTGGGGGTTGAAAATCCTAACCGGGGAGGTTAGGTAGTGGATGTAGATCGGTTGGATCGAACCACTATATATCGTGTGTCTTATTTCCATCTCTTCTACCCCCTTCTTGATTGCATAGCATTGACATTTTTCATTGGTGTATGCATTATCATTATTATTTGTGCTTAAAGTTTTAAAAAGGCGATAAACTCTCGGTAACCCAATTCACCCCCCCTCTTGGGTGACCTTCAACTCCAAGTGTGCATGTTATAGTTTATCGTGCCACAAACATACAATGGATAAACTCGGTGGGAGCAAACTCAACCAACCGTTCAAATAGTAACAACGATTATGAATAGATTGAATAAATGGAAATAAAAGCAATAAATGAAGCAAGTAAATACTCGAGTAAATTCTAATTGGGTTTACAACATACCTCAAATCGCACTCCAAATCCATCCAAAATGTCATGTTCACGTTTCAAGATGTGCGCCCGACACCTGACTATAGCCTCCTAAGTCCCTGGTGTCAGAATAAACCATTAATTCCCTAAACCTCAGAAAATCCACTTCATGTTTATTGGGTGATTCTAAAAATATTTGTTCACATTTTACCTAGTGGAGATCCCCGGGATAGGCCCACAATAGTCCGAGAGAAATATGACAAAATTGTCAATTTATTATTATTATTCATGTTGCCTAGGCATTGCAGGTGGCGCCGTGGGGATTTGCTTCGTAAGGCGCCATTGGTGGTGTTAGGTCGTGGATGTGAGTTTGCGATTCTCGAAATGCTCGGATTCGTCACCGTGCTCCGAGCTTATTCCATCCTCCTATGGGGTTCCAAACCTACCATAGGGCATTCTTAAACATCCAATTATGCCAATAAATCAGTGAGCCAAGTCATCTAATTCATTTTCCATCAATTCATCACTATTTGGCAATTTCATAGATTCTCTTGAATACCAAAGTAATAACACAATAACTTGGCAAATTAAACTCCAAAATAACTTAGAAACACATAAAATCAATGAGTTTGACTTCACAAATTCAAATTTGCACCAAAACCAACAAAACTTGGTTCAATTGATAGAGAACTGAGAGAAGATAGAGAAGCTTACCTTGATATCTAAGTTGGTACCACAATTCCTCATAAATTTTTGCAAGGATTTCACCACAAAAACTCTCTCTTGTCTCCCAATTTTTAGATTAGAGGTTTGAAGAGAAAAAAAATGATCAAATATACTCTAAAGTCAATACTTATCCTCTTAATTATAATCTCATGTGACATAAGAATTTCAAGGAAATCGTAGGGTCTCAAATTGGGCCATCCAACTCATAGTTATGACTCCAAAAGCTCCCTAACCTCCTAGACTTATCGTCAAATATCTCAGTTTCCCGACGTTAGGCACCTCGCCTCGCACTATGACTCGTGCCATTGCCTACTAATTCAATAATTTGCTAGAAGTCTAACAAGAAGCTTGTAAGACACAGAATGGTGTAAAATACATAAAATTTAATAAAACGCAATTGAGGTAAGTGGGTCTTACTTATTTATCATTTATGCCAAGCTATTAGTTATGTTTTGGATTCATATAGTTTTTGGACTGGGAATGGAGAGCGGTGTACTGTGACGCAAAAATATTGGTTTTAAAATATAATGGAATGAATGTATAGTGCTTGGTGTTCTCCTGACCATATTAATGTGGATGCATCAGGTGTATATTGGAGATCGAGAATGTTGGTGGACTAGGGTTAGGGTGGCACTCTAGACTATTTGTAAATCCAAACTCGATAGATTCGTAGCATAGTTATATCTTGGTTCAAAGGTTTTTGACAGAGCTATTGGAATGAGGATAAAGCTGAATTAACAATACTTTACCAGGGTATTGGTTTAGTCAGTTGGTAGAATCGAGGAATGGCACATTTGACCCTCATTTTAAGAAATGAAAATGAAAACGTCACCGTATCACATGTTATGGAAACCAGTTGATGTGCATGCTGCTTATATATTAATTATATGATTTGCAATACCCGGTTTAAGTATGTTGTTGGTTTATATTGTTATGGAATTTCTCTTAATTATTTTATTGATATCTGATGGCTAAGTGTGTGTCGGCCGTAAACTCCGATGCCACCGCAGGCACCACCAGGTCACCGGACCCATCACCAACTTCTGCCACATTTGCAATTCCATTGATGACGACCCACAAACTTGTCCAGTCGCTTGCACGTTCCTCAAGAAAACCTAGCTTAACTAATTTTTTTAGTTATTAATAGTTCAAATGTTAAATTAGTTAAGTTAACCAATCAACAATTATTTATATTGCGAAAGTGTTAATATACAATGAAAGTTATTTTAGTTGAGTTATTTATGCAAAGGATAACAATCCTAAGTAATGGAAAACACGGCAAAAAATACCATGCATGAGGTGAATATAAACATAAATCCATATACAAGTATTCAATGTTCTATAGTCCCTAAAACCCAACAAAAATATAAATATATGCATTCTGTATGCCCAAGGCCTCCTTACCCATGTTCTTGCTCATCGAAAAATCTACACTTAGCCAACTAACAAATACGGTGATGAGCACAATAAGTAAATTCCCAAGAAAAGTCCACTCAACATTCTTGAATAAAACAGATAAACTACGACACATGCGAATATGACCTTTGGTAACAGAAAGGCATACTCCCATGAATTTTGGCAGCATACGAATAAGTAGGAAACCAACAACAATATAAACTTAAAATTAAAAGCATTTATTAACAGGCTTAAATATAAAGTTGTTAAATAAATAAACAGTTTAGTCACATGAATAAATCCTGACCTAAACTGATCAATACGATAAAACAAAGAAAAAAATCATGCACTGCACTGTGTATATGATGTAAGCGATACAGTGACTAAATCCCAACTTCAGTAACTGGCCGAACCTTTCCAAATGCTATTTCAAGTCAAGTGAGCCCCTAATCCCTCTCGACAGTCGTAGATAAATTCTTTTGCCATTGACAAGAGCGTTAAAACAAGCCAACTCACGCAAGAGCTCTAGGCGCAACCAATAGTGACATACCCATGCGTGACCAGTCGCAATCACACATGAAACGATACTATAATCAATTAAAAAACAACAACATAAATAAAGTGAAGCATTCTCACGGGCTTTATGCACTTCAATATGTGCTCCGACAACCCTAGACTATCAAATATGATGTGCCTAGCTCCCCGATTCCTGAGCTATGGTCCCTCAGTCCCTGAAGTCCATTTTATGTGTTTTAGATTGATTACAAGTTGCTTCGATCGGACTTATACACGCTTAACCAAAACAAGCCGTTAGAAGTTTATTTTAAAAACTGCTCTTAATAGTGCTTAACGTGCTCGAGAAGTCGACTACCCTCTCCTTGTTTGTAAATCTTAACGTCAACAACCACCAACAATTTAACAACAAATTTATGATTTGATTATCACTCATGCATGTCATTCGATTTCCTTAAAAAACTTTAATTCCATGAAAATCAGTTTTAAAAACCTTAATTGGTGAGCAAAATGAACTCTATGTTCATAACGGACATAGAAAAACTAGTGGGCACTCTTAGATTTTGAATATTGACTAAAACACCAAGTTTTAGGTTGCATGTCTATGTTGAAGATGAACAAGAGAGGGGAAGTTGCTTACCTAAGTTGGAGCTTTTGATCCGTTCCTTCAAAGACCAAGTTCAACTCCTAATTCAATTTCAGGCATGTTCTTCCAACCAATTTCTCAGATTTTGATGAATAATATGTGCATGTGAGCCTCCTCCACTCATCAACTCATATATATACATATGCCTTGAATCTTGTGTGAGATCCACATCCCAAGGATTAACCTAAGGCTCCAAGTAATGCTTTCCACATCTTGTTAACATAAAATAATAACTCATATTGCCTTATGGTTCACAACCTATAATCATCTTGATGCCCATCTAAGGTCCTTAACTCTTAAATCCAAACTATAGGCCTAGGACTGATTCGATCTAATTAAAACCATATAAACAAATTAGGATTGTCACATTGGGATTATAATCACATAAGGGGCCACACTAACCCCACGACTACCCGACACCCAGTGCCCCATGCCCCAACACGCATCCTGAGGTGCACTATAACTCATAATATAATTATTAACTAACTTAGGCTATGGTTTAATTCGATGTTCTATACTATTCCTATCCTCACTTAGCATCCCCAGGTAACTCCTGCTCGATACCTGCGTCCATACACATTTTGAGATAATTACTCTTCACACCAACTCGCCCGGTATGACAATGTACATATATGCAATGCAATACAATAAATATTGACTTGAAATAGCAAAAATTAGACAAATATCAACCATAAATTGTTGGGTTATGGGTTTCATATGCAGCGAAAAATTCAAAACAATTTTGAAAAACCCTAACAGGATTGCAAATAAGTTCTATTAAACAAGATCTACAAAAGTAAACCATACCTTAATTCATGATTTTCTTCTCTGATTGTTCTATCTTTAAGGCATTCAAGCGCGCGTCTTCTATCAGAAAGTCACACATGAACGGTGACCACAATTTGAAAAGCTAGACCCAATAGAGATTGAAAACATTTTTCTTTCTCTCCCAAAATCCAGTGAGTTCGAAAATTGGAAAAATGAAAATTCTTTTTTACGCTTTGGGTATCACCCTTTATTTATATGTGTAGATAAGCACTCACTTAAATCTTATTCGTAATACAACTATTGTATTTATGAAGTTCAAGTAAATTTGAAATACAGCTATTGTATATATGTTATTTAAACAAATTATACATATATCCCTATTAATAAGCTATCATATAATGAATCATAAGGGCTTATATATTATGACTTTAATCTTATAAAATTCAATACTCTGGGCCATTTGAAATTGTGCAAAGCCATTCTTTGTGTACGAACCAATAGGTTCATACGACGTTGGTAGTGAACCAAAACTATTTTGGTGCACAAGTCATAAGCGGTCTCTAGCAAGGCATTATAACTACCCAAGTAGCATAAATATCAAAATCCATATAACCTAATAAATAGCATATATCATATCCTTTTGTCGTACAGTATCCTTTGATTAAATATAAGGCATGGAAAGTCACCCTTAATATTTAATCGTACTAGTCTCGATCTTTAGATAGATGGAAAACATCCAAGTGACATTGATGATATCAATACACTTGGACTTAGCCATTTAACGATCCAACGCATCGAGCGATCCACTGATATCTCTCTAATTACATAAGCGATAAATTCTTTCTTGATTACACATGTTTACATATTGCTCACATGATAACCAATCACAAACTTTACAATCGTTCGGTTAAAGACAATGTTTGATTGTGTCAAATTACCATGCTCATAATAGTGAAGTCTATGGTAATCTCAAGTCGAAGGACTAAATGATATACCTATTAAGAGTAACACCTATGACTTAATCCATGTGGTGTTCTCATAGAAGGTCGGTCCAGTACCTTGTTCCTTAACAAGTACTCATGATCTTGATTCGTATCCCTATACGTATGATCATCACATGACTATCAATCAAGATTTATACTAGTCTTAATTCATTATAGTTCCCAGTACAATTACTAACCAGGGACATTTAAGATATTTCAATAAATATCTATGGATCTTACTATAAGATAAACATGCAATCACTTATAATAAATTAGCAAATGAAAAACCTCTAATTTATTAACTAAAAGCTGTAAGATAAACAATGTTTGTAGATTGACTTAGGGCACATGCCCCAATACAAATAACATATAACCTCAGTTCTCATGTCTGAGTCAACTGAGTTGTCCACGTTACACCTGAATTATGGCTGTTGATCTCTAAGATTAATGCTAATCCTAGTTTAATTATTTTGGACTGTTATAAAGTGAACACCACTTTACTGAGCCTGTTGAATACTCACCCCCTTTTTGACAATCTCAGGTACCTCGTTTAGCATGCAGGAACGAAAAAATGAGGCAAGCTTAGGAGTTTAGTCTTTTGCCTTTTGATGTTTGAAATCAATATTAGTTGTATAACAAAAGTTTTAATTTTCTTGTATAATATTATATTATCACAGGGTCGGGAAACTTGTAATTTCCTCGATTTTATTTGGGTTTTCTAATTATGTTTGGAAAACTGTATTTTAAAGTCTTCGCTTGTTATTACTATTGTTTATTTGGTTTTCCTAGAGATATACAAGTTGTTTTATCAGGTACTACAGAGAAGATGTTAGCTCTAGTTAAGTCTGGTTAGTGTATCTAGGGCTTAATTAGGGTTTTAGGCTAAACGATGCCGTAATCAAGATCATGATCATTGTAGTTTGGTATCAGAGGCAACCTATCTTTAAGTAATAGCTGTGATATAGTTTGGTATTAGAGCCTAACTTTATCACTTTCAAATTGGTTTGGAACGAAGTGATAACACTAATACAGTTGATATCCGAGACTAGTTTATAAAGCTTGGTTTCACTATTCCAAGATATATTAAAATCAAGGAATAGCTCTGATATAGTTTGGTATTAAAGTGTGATTCAGAGCCTTGCTTCAATACTAAGAGTCAAGGTTTATAGACTTGGAGTGTAAACTCGAGTCAAGGAGTAAACTTTAAACTTAGTAAAAGGTTTATCAACAGTTTTTGTCAAAATAGGTTAATACAATGATAAAATCCATGATGTGGTGTTATTTGTTGGTTTTGTATATCATCTATCGTGATAGATATTAGACTGTTATTTCCTTACGATAATCTTGATGGTCTTATATCTCATCATGTATCTCAGAATATGATGAGTACTCGTAGAGATGATCTAAATAGACATTGATCTCAGGATGAACTAGAAATGGAAAATAGTGAAAAACCAAATGGAATAGCAAATGAGAGATTTCTTGGAGTCTTAGAATAGACTTTTGGCCATGTTTGTTGCATGGAGAGTTCAACTTGCGCAACAATTTTGAGCCTTTACATGAAACTATTTCTGAATGAAATATGGTACCAAACATAGTGGAGTACATAGGGAATATTCCAGTTCAACCAGCGGTAGTTATTCAGGCTCTATATATAGCCCCAGTAGTACCGTTAAACCTTAAGAAGACTGCATATCTCAGGACTAGAAATGAGTTTATGAAATACAACATTATGAGATATAATGGTACTATAAAGGAGGGTGTTGCAGAGGCTTGGATACAAGAAATGGAGCAATGGTCTTTACCTAATGAAGTTGAGGACCAATTTAAGATTGAGCTAGTCACATTGTTGCTGATAGATTTTGCATGAAAGTGGAGGAATTCTCTTAAAAGAAGAGGAAAAACATTTACAATATGGCCAAAATTCTAGACTATCTACAATAAATAATACTTTCCTAAGTCAGTTAGATACGAAAAGAAGGTTGAATTCATGATTCTAAAACAGGGTGATATGACTGTGAGAGCGTATGAATAGAGACTCACTAAGCTGAATGGGTTTACTCCTAAGTTAATTGAGGTTGAGGAGGATTAGATTGATATGCTCCTTAATGGGCTGAGACGTAAGATACAAATAATCATACCTTCAGATCCCCATACGAGTTATGCATTTATTTTTAACATGATAAAGGACGTTGACACGACAATGTTAGATAGGATATAAGAATAGGTGTCAATTCCTTCTTCAAGTTCACAATAACTTGGTAGCTAGAGGGCAAGGAAGTTTCTTTATATTTAACCAATTTAGTCATATAGAAATTTGAGTCATCATGATCTTTCTCTACAACAGCTGTCACAATTGAGGTTTGAAGAGAAAAGATCGAGTTAAGTTAGAAAGATTAGACCTGGGAAGAAAGAAAGAGTTGAGGGGTATATAAATACATATATTACGCTAGGAGAAACTTCAAGTTTCTAATCAGAGTCGGCGAGAACTATGTATGTTAGTTCCACAACTCCTTCTAATGCTCATAACTTTGAATTGTAGAGATCGCATATGATATGTTTTGAGTGTGGTCAGCTAGGGCATCTGAAGAGAGACTTCTTCCTATATTGATAAAGTAGTGATATGTCTCCAATAAGTGACCAATCATATGCAAAAATGCAAGAGGATTTAGAATAAGGGGAATAACTTATGAAAGGTAAAATTTAAATAATTACATTATTATGATTTAAATCCATTTTGCATGGTGATTTGATAATGTTTAAATGATGTAAATTCATTTCATGTGGTGATCTGGTAATAATCATGTGGTGTTATCCACAGTACAAGTTTGCCTTAAATTGGGGAGAGTAATGAACTAAGTAAAAAGATAAAATTGAGAGTTAAGGCCATGTAAGTGTTGATCATTTGAGACCCTGCAGATACAACATTTACTTAAAAAAATCTTAAATTATCAATTGAAAACTAGTGAAAGAAGATAAGCTTGATAATTAGTGTATCCAGATCTAGTAATGAATAATATTGTTTAACCACAAAATGGTGAAATTAACTTGTGGTTTAACCCAGTTAATGATAAAATTTGGTGTAACTGAATTAAAAATAAATGAAAGGGGTAAGTAGAGTTGTGGTATAACCACACTTACTAAAATACTAGTGAAAGGAAGTATATCAATGTAGTTGTTGTGTAACTACACACATTGAAAGTAAGGCTTGGAAAATTTGAAAACCTGTTAGTATAGCTGTGGTGTAACCACATATACTGAATGTGAAATTTGGAATTTATTTAGTGTTGTTGTGGTGTAACCATACACACTAAAAAAGTAATAAAATTGTCAGTGTGGTGATAGTGTAACCATACACACTGAAATTTAACAAATTGAAAATTAGTTAGTGATGTTGTGGTGTAACCACACACACTAATAAAATAATAAAAGATAATAGTGAAATTGTGGTGTAGCTACACACACTAAAGGAAAGACATCACGGTTGGAAGTGACATTTTGGTAGATCCATATATACTTCAATATAAAAAAATGAAATGATAGTAACGTTGTGGTGGAGCCGCATGCACTAGAATGAAAGTGAATAGTGTAGGAATGGTGTGTCCGCATACATTGGAATGATGATGTAAAAGGTAAAATAGTAGAGTTGTGGTGTATTTGCACTTGCTAAATTGAAAAAAGAGAACGGAATTGTAACTTAGTTACATTTGGATTAACCGGAAAGGGAGTGTGATAAGGCAAATCGAACTGCAGTGACGATGGAGGTGGTTGGATTATCACCAACACTTTCCCTTCACTAATTTGGAGGTACCTTATTTGCTATTTTCCAGTTAGAGTTGGTAGCTACTTTGTAACTCAATTACATTTAGTTTAAAGTAAAGATGAAAAAAACCTTTGATCTAATGATATGGTGGTATAACCATATACACTAGACAAGCGAATAAAGGACATAAGAGTGTTGTAACCACACGCCATATAATGAAAGTAGTATAGCTACATTTATTAAATTGAATGGGTAACAAAACTTGATTTCACCAAGTAGAAAAAAGTAATGAACGAATGATATTGTGGTATAACCACATACATTAGTAATGAACTGTTAATATTCTAGTTAGTGTGACTACTGGTGTAACTAGGTACACTTATTCAGTGAAGAAAATTGAAACTTGAAAGGAATTTGCAGAGGACTGGTACACCCAGGTAAAAAACCCTAAAAAACTAGTGTAACCAATGAATTAAGGGTATGAAGGGTTAAGAGTTACAATATTCTCAGGGATTTTGAAGGTTTTAAGGCGTGGTTACCTTACTTTTGAGGACAAAATTTCTTCAAATTGGGGAGAAATGTAGCGTCTTAAAAAACTAAAACCTAATTCATTACTATTAGTTATAGATTAACGATAATTAAACATTAGGTTTAGCCCAAGTTGATGAGATTGGTCTGTGGTTTAACCTCGGCAATCAAACATGGGTAGTTTAGTTAGTAGTAATATATGGTGTAAATTAGGGTTTGTGTGATGTCGTGGTGTGTATTTAATTTTATATAATTATAGGTGATTAATGTTAGTTAATGTAAATCCTATAATACAAAAAGGAATAATTAGTAAGCCAAGAATATGTCTCGTAAAAGGTTCAAGTTGTGGGGACGGTGTACATTCCCGAGTGAACTTGTTGAAGTGTCTGATAGGCTAATATACGGAAGAAAATAAAGGTGTATATATAATTGATTTTATATATATATATATATATATATTAAATCCTAAAGTTTATAAAATAAATAATAAGCCTTTGATATACCTTGGTGTGACCCCCGTGAGTGTGGGTGATCATGCAAATGGATACACCCGAGGCTACTCATTAGCACGCTTAGATAAATTATAGGTGTTATAATATAGGCGTATGTATATTTTTATATATAGTATATATAAATACATAAATTGAAAAAATAAATTATAAATTGTTCGTACGCTTAATGGGACACGCTTAAGACGTGGAAGTAATGTGCATGCCCAAGTGTGTGTTAGGGCATGTGCTTATGATTAATCTACAAACATTGTTTATCTTATTATTTTAGTTAATAAAATAGATGTTTTCATTTGTTGTTTTATTATACATAATTGCATGTTTACCTTATAATAAGATCCATCTGCATTTTTTGAAATATCCTAAATGTCTCTAGTTGGTCATCATACTGAGAACTATAATGAATTAAGACTAGTGTGAGTTTTGATTGATGGTCATGTGATGATCGTATGTATAGGGATTCGAATTGAGATCATGAATACTTGTTAGGGAACAAGGTACTGAACCGACCCACTATGAGAACACCATACGGATTAATTCATAGGTGTTACTCGTGATAGGTATATCATTTAGTTATTCGACTTAAGATTACCATAGACTTCAATATTATGAGCATGGTAATTCGACACAATTAAATGTTGTCTTTAACCATACAATTAAAAAAATTGTAATTGGTTATAATGTGAGCAATCTGTAAATGTGTGTAATTAAGATATAATTTGTCTCTCTCGTAAACAAAGAGATATCAATGCATCCCTCAATATGTTAGATTGTTAAATGACCAAGACCAAGTGAATTGATATGATCAATGTCTATTGGATATTTTCAGTCTACCTAACGATCAAGACTAGTACGATTGAACATTAAGGGTGACTTTCCATGCCTTATGTTTAATCAATGGATATCGAATGACAAAAGAATACAATATATGCTATTCATTAGGTTGTATCAGTTTTGATATTCATGCTACGTGGTTTGTTATAATGCCTTGCTAGAGACTGCTTATGACTTGTGTACCAAATTAGTTTTTGGTTCACTACCAACGTCACATGAACCTATTGGGTCGCATACTAAGAATGACTTTGCGCAATTTCAATTTATTAAGAGTAATGAATTTTATCATAATTTTATATGATAAAATTCATTACATAAAAGCCCTTATGATTTGTTGTATTATAAATTATTAATAGGGTGTATATGTAATTTGGTTAAACTGGCTAAATACAGTAGTTGTATTACGAATAGAATTTTAAGTGAGGGTTTATCTACACATATAAATGGATGGTCCCTAAAACGAATTAAGAATTTTGTTTATGCTATTTTAGAGTTCTCAAGATTTTGGGAGAAAAAGAAAAATGTTTTCTATAACTCTTGGGGCTAGCACTCCAAAATTGTGGTCATCGTTCGTGTGGATTTCTAATAGAGGATGCAGGCTTAAACTTCTTGGTGATCGAACAATCCGAGAAGGAAACCACGATTTAAGGTATAGTTTACTTTTGTAGATCTTATTTAATGAAACTTATTTGCGATCATGTTGGAGTTTCTCAAAAATTGTGTTGAATTTTTCTCTGCGTATGAACCTCATAACCCAATAATGTCCTCTTCGGTGCGCATGATGAATTTATAGGCGTTAAAATACAAGTGAATATACATATGGAGAAAATGGTATAACGAGTCGCTATTCCTGTCACTTTAAGGGTGTCATCTTGACTCATGATCTTTCGATTTTCCTCTGGATTCATACAATGCGAATCTCCAGGAAAACTTAAATATATAAACAACACCAACATTACCGCCTCATTATGCTTTTCAAACAAGAGAAAGAGTTAGAGTGAGAGAAAAATTGATGCAAGGTGAAAGAAAGAGATTGAAACCGGGGTAGAGGAAGAGAGATTGCACGAATAAGGGAGAGGTAATGGTGAATGTGAGGTTGTTGTTGTTATTATGGAAGGGGAGGATCTTACAGTTGTCCGAGGATACGAACTCCCTTGTTTAAACAAAAACTTGGGTTAGGCAATGCCCACTGTAGTTAAACAATTAAAAAACAGATGAAAATCGAAATAGAGTTGTTTCGATATCTTTGGGGAAAAAGTCGGCCTGATTCAGGATTAAACCCCTTCCCAAAATAAAAAAAAATTAATACAGGAAAATTAATAAAAAAATTAGGAAAAGATCAAGAAAAGTAATAATTTGGCCTAATAAATAGAAATTGGGGATTTCAATGAAAAAAGAGGATTTTGGGAGTTTTTTGAGACTTTACAGGGTTTTTACCTCGTAAAGTGCATAATGTTCAGATGAACTTTAAAATTGATAAAAATGGTTTCAAACTTGGGGAATCCATGTGGGATTTGTTCGAGACTTGGTTCAGAGTTCTAAGGTCTTGTTAGACTTAGATTAACATGAAATTACACTAAAAGCACCGAATATTAATACAGGTTTACCGAAAGTTTAAGCTTGCGATACTAAGAACAGAGTAAAATACATAATATTTTGGAAAACACTACCGAAGTTTGGGGTTTCACTTGTTTATCATTAAGGTCCTGCTATTAGTTATATTTTAGATTCACGTAGTTTATGTATAGAGTATGGAGAGCGGTATACTGTGATGATAAAATATTGGTTTTAAAATGTAATGGAATGAATGTATAGTGCTTTGTTTACTCGAGGCTATATTAATGGCAATATATCATGTGTATAAACTCATTATTGAGAATGTTGGCAGGGTTAGGGGTGGCACCCTAGAATATTTGTAAATTTGAAGTTGATAGATTAGCCTAGTTTTATCTTGGTTTAATGGAGCTATTAGAATGAGGATACAACTAAATGAACAGTATTTTGCCAGAGTATTGGTTTAGTCAGTTGGTAGACTCGAGAAATGGTGGATTCGACCCTTGTTTTGATAATTGAAAATAAAAACGTGACAATATCACATGTTATGGAAACCAATTGATTTGCAATACCTTGTTTAAATATGTTTTTGGTTTATATTGTTATTGCATTTCTCTTGATTATTATATTTATATGTGATGGCTAAGTGAACACCACTTTACTAAGCCCATTGAATGTTCACCCCTTTTTTTAATAATCTCAAGTACCTTGGCTAGCGTGCCAGAATAAAAAATTAAGGTAAGATTAGGAGTTGATTCTTTTGTCCTTCAATGTTTGAAATCAATATTTAGTTGTATAACAAAAGTTATAATTTTCCTGTATAAGATTATTTTATCACAGGGTTGGAAAACTTGCATATTTCATCGGTTTTATCTGGGTTTTGTTATTAAGTTTGAAAAACTGTATTTTAAAGTCTTTCGTTGTTATTACAACTGTTTTATTTGATTTTCCTCAAGATATACAAGTTGTTTTATCAAGTACAACAAAGAGGTTGTTGGCTCTTGTTAAGTCTATCTGGTGTATCTGGGGCTTAATTAAGTTTTTAGGTTGAACGAGCCGTAATCAGTGTAATGACCCTTAAATTTAACTCATGCCATGTGTAACGTTTCAAGATTATGGCCTGGACCATCGTGCTTGTCATACTTGTTCAAGCCTTGGAAGTCCACACCGAGGTATATTTTTATTTTTTGTGATATTTGTGTTATTATTTATATCCTAATGTGAATAGCGAATGTAACATCCCCTATCCCAAAACTTTTTCGATAATATTATACGGTATACCAAAACTATATAATACAGAAATTCATCGATTAATAAAAGCAACCTAACCCAGTTATATATACAACAGAGTCAAATAGTATATATTATAAATTCATCAATGTTAATACATCAAGAGAAGTCTTTGAAACCCTAAAGCTTCCAATTCCCCTTCTCTTCAATAGTCAATTGATAACTTGAAATTGTAAAGTTGGGTGAGCTCTTACATGCTAAATAAGTGACTCTCGTGAATACATCAATTATCAACTAAATAACAAATAAATGCATAACAATATGAATCCAACATATATTTAAGGAAGATATTGAAAGAATACAAACAATACATAACTGAATGCAAATTCATATGTCTTTTGCAGTTGTACTGTGTCTTTTATTTTCATTTCATTTCAATTAAAGAGTTGCACTCCCACTTCTCTCATGAATTACCACTGATAACTTCATGATTTATATGCCGCCAACTCAAATGGAAAACATTGATCGGGATATTCTTAAGTCACTGGGGGTGTAGTGAAGGGTGGCCACCCAACATAGTTTCAAACCCAAAATCGAACATAATCATATTAGTTTCGAATTAACATTCAGACTTATACAATTTAAGAAACTTAAATTAATGTAACCTAAATATGCATACTGAATTACAGAGATTTCATCCATGCATCAATACACGAAAATAAAGATTATATACCTAATGGTGTCATGGATCACAGAATACGAAATTCAATTCATTAAAATGATTCGAATTAACCTGACATGGTTACTTGCATGTACGAAACTGATTTCGATTAAATCACGAATATATGTATCATATACATAAACCATGATAATAAATCTCATAGAAAACTTATGTATATCACATATACATCAACTATTAATATGCTTTCAATCATATATCATAAGAAAATATGCAATGAGTTTAATGGAATCAAACTCGAAGGCTTTGATACCACTGCTAGTAATTTGGGGTTCATGCACAGCGAATATTTCAAAACTATTTTGAGAAAAACCCCCACAGGATCCGAATCTGATTCCATTAAAATACGTTTAAACTATAAAAAATTAATTATACCTCAGTCACAATGTACCTTTTTGAAGGTTAATCAATCTCTAAAGTGCTGCCAACGACGAACGCCCTCTATTAACAGTACACACACGAACGGCGGCCGAGATTTGAAGTGCTAGCTTCGAGAGAATACTTAACCTTTATATTTCTCTCCAAAATGATCCAAAGTATATCAAAACCCAAAGTCGTTTCTTAAAACGAAAATAGAGTTTCGGCCCTTTTTAAATCTTTCGTTAGAGTATTCTAACTCAAAGCATCTATTTATACAACCCTTGTATATATACGGTTAAGTAAATTACACATATACCCTTACTTAAAGAGGCATAAGTGTAATACACTACAAGGACGTTTTTGTCATGAATCTTATCATATAAAATTCATTCTTCCGAACCATTTTAAAATCTCGTAAAACCATTCTTAGTGTGTGACCCAATAGGCTCATAAAACGTTGGCAGTGTACCAAAACACATTTTGGTATACAAGTTATAAGCGGCCTCTAGTAAGACATTATGCCCCAAGTTGTACGAATATCAAATTGATACAACCTAATCAATAGTATATATAACATCCTTTTGTCACACGATATCCTTTTGATCAAACATAAGGCATGGAATTGCCATCCAACATGTTCAATCGTACTAGTCTCGATCTCTAGGTAGACTAAAAACATTCAAGTGACATTGATCAATATCAATTCACTTAGACTAGTCCTTTTAAGCGTCTAACACATCGAGGGATCCACTAGATATCTCTCTCTATATGAGAGGGACAAATTCTATCTCGATTAAACAACTTCACCACATTATTCACACAGTAACCAATCACAACCTTTATAATCGTCCGGTTAAGGACAACGTTTGATTGCGTCAATCACTGTATTCCTAATGTTGAAGTCTTTGGTAATCTCAAGTCAGAGGACTGAATAATATACATATCATGAGAAACAACTATGACTTAATCCATGTGATGTTCTCATAACGGGTCGGTCCAGTACTTAGTTCCCTAACAAGTACTTATGATCTTGATTCGTAGTCCTATACATATGATCATCAATCAAGACTCACACTAGTCTTAATTAATTATAGTTCCCAGTATAATAATCGACTAGGGATATTTAGGATATTTCTATAAATACCCATGGATCTTATTATAATGTAAACGTGCAAATCAATTATAATAAATAGCAAATGAAATTCTCTATTTTATTAACTAAAATGTATTCATAAAGACTATTAATGGATTGACCTAGGGCACATTTCGCAACAAATAAAAATATTGGAAATTGGTTAAAATGAGGGTTATTAATGGGATTTTCAATTTAAATGTATGTTAGGGGTTTTTGAACATTGACAGGACACGGGAGGTCATAGGAGACGTGTCAGGGGTTCGTTGAGTGTGTAGTTAGTTGGAGTACAGGTAAGTAAACCAGTGAGAACATTTACACTTATTTCTTGAGCTTTAATTTATTGTTATTGCTCTGTTTATCATCATATTTGTTGGAATCTCTTTTGGAGGAGTGGTCCACTATAAGGGAGTTATGGTTACTTTATTTGTGATATGAGCTCTTATCTAGACGCTATTGATATTTATCGGTTGAGTGTATGCTGGGGGCTCTTGTCCAGGTCTATGAATATCTTATAGTCACAAGGGTTAGGGCTGGTAGGCTATGTTCTCATCCTGAACCCGAGTCTTGAAGGTTTTACCTCGACTCAACGACTATTGTTGGGATTCCTTGCTATTCCATTTCATTACTTGGATACTCACATTTCGATTGATCTATTTATAGTCTTATATATTTCATGCATTCCTTATTCCTTTATTTCTATCAACATGAATGTGGACTAATGTTTATTTATTTCAAAATGTTGTATTATTGTTCTGTTTGGCATTTCTTAACTGGGCTCATCATTTTTGTGTTTGATGGAGTGCAGATCCACAGTCCAGCAAGGGGAAGGCACCAAAGCTTAGGGATTTGCTTTGAGGATACTATAACACGTCCTTGTACTTGACTGAGTAGGTGATTTTTGTCGTATTACTATATATATACGATGTTTTGAAACATGGGTTTGGGTATATGAGAGATTTTAGGCATTTATATCTATTTGGTTGTTCTCATCTGATTGATCATTGATGATGATATACATATGTGGGGTGTTCCCACATGCTAGGATGTCTTGTTTACTATGGTTGTGATTAATTGATTAGTTTGAGCTTTTCTTTTGCTATACTGATGATAATTCGCTAATTAATGGTATAAAATTGTAAATGAATGGTAAATGGTAAGGGTTAAGGCTGACTAGGCTTGCGTGACTCATCGAGACGGGCTCGGGTTTCGCGTAAGTCTAGGCCGGGCGGGGCCCAGTTTAGGATTGAAATCTGGGGCCGTCACAACATTCAAATAGCAATGACTTCAACAAGGGATTCATTGTGCTTTCTTCAAACATTACATGTGAAGAGTTGTTATCCTGTAAAATTCCTTATAATTGCTGCAAAAATAGCAAAGAAAAGAACAATAATCAATATAATGATCAAAATATCATATTCATACATTGGCCTGGCTATGTATAAACTAAATTTTACTATGGGCAAACCATAAGATGTGGGCACCCCCACCTATTGATGAGGGTACCCCACAAAGTACATTTACTTCCCAAAATGCCCTTGCCCTAGTACACCAAAAATTGAATTTTTTTCCAACACCAATAGCGAAGAAGAAGGAGAACACAAACCCTAGTTCGATCTTCGCGTCACCGCCACGGTTGTGCTTTAGCTTCGCATCAAGTCTTCCGATCTTCGCCCTCACGTTAGGTCTTGCTTTATCCAGGTGGTGGTCGGAGGGGCACGTGCTGTTGATCTTCGAGTCATACCTGGGTATAACTCGATTTGTAAGGTAAGATTTTGTTTATTTGTTCAAGTTTGTACTGTTATGAGCAATTTTAGTGGTTTTATATGTGTTTGTAAGTGTTTTTGATCGAGTATGCTGGTTGATTTGTGTGTTGTTGATGGTCGATGCTCGATCGGTGACACGGGATCGATTTAAAATGCACCGTTCGGTTTAACGTGACCGAACAATGCTTGTTCAATCGGTCTATGCTAACTGAAAAATATAGTAGTGTTCAAAACTTGGTCGATGAATTGAATGTTCTTGGTTTTTTTTTAATTTTCTAATTTTGTTGAGCAATTTTGGTTGTTGTAGATGTGTTGAGGAGGAGAGCTCAAACCACATCTTATAGAAAATTGAATGAGTTGGAAAAGGCTACGGGGAATAGTCCAAAGGTTGGTGAATTACATGACGAGGCACCTGCAACATAGGCCCTGGATTTGGTAGGTCGGGAATTGTCAATTATTAAGAGACAAGCAACTTCGGTCGTATACGTTCAATAAAAAATGTGTTCAATCATATAACACCAACCTATTAATATTCATTCCAGTGTGTCCAATCGATTATTATTTAAATCGAACTAATAATGTTTATTTTGGAAAATTGAAATTTGAATTTGATTTAGGTGTGTATATTAAATTCTACACAAGTGATCTACGTGTTCTTTGATATTTATTTCAAATGGACAACCATATTTTTTATCCACATTTGCCCCTTAAATTTGATTTAGGTGTAGTCAAGATAGTCAGACAAACACAAATTTTCCTGCAAAATAGTAAATCACAGTATTAAATTTGACCCAAAATCAAGAATCACAATAAAATTCAAAAATAACTCTGAAAACTGTTTATTTGGTCTAGTATTACAGACAAAAACTCAACAGGTGACCAAACATACATGTTTCAATTGGTAATGCTTAACCTAACAAAAGCCATTTGGTTGGCCATGCGAAGCTGAACCAGAATAGTTGTTGGTTTGAAAAAAAAATACAAGTATTCGTTCGGTCATAGGTGATCGAACAGACATGTTTCAATCGACCTCGACAAACTGAGCAAAAACCATTTGTTTGGCCCTATGAGGCCGAACTAGAGGCAGAATCCTTGGTTTGAACACAAAAAAAATAAAAATTGAATGAAAACTCAAGAAATACCTCTCCATCTTGCACATACGTGTCTCCAACACATCCATCCTCCATTTTTATGGTAAATAGTCTCCGAACAACGCAAACAAACAATGCCCTAGCAAGACAAAAAAATTGTTCAAACCTTATAAAATGCATTCAAAATAGTGGAGAAACATGATTTTCCAACAAGAAACATGAAGAAATCGACTCTTACAATAGTAGTAGGCTCTAACATCATAAATTCGCATCGCCAGTAGTCATAGGGGATCGTCGGAGTTGAAGGTGATGATTGGGTAGAGTGCACAACGTGAGAAGGAAGAAAGATATTTTTGGAAGTGGAGTGAAAAAAGAACTGGTTTGCCCATAGTAAAATGTGGTTTTGTACATAGCCAGGCCGTTCAAACACTGATAGCAGATCATAGTTGAAACACATACTAAAAAAAGTAGTTATGGAAACAAAGAGTCTATGAATATCTTAAAAAATATTCTTGTTATAGGAGGGGTTCATACTTCTTTGTTGAATTGCAAAAACTAATTATCAATTTCTAAAAATGGACAATATTGAAAAAGGAACAAGTATCATCCATGCAAATGTTAAGAAACAATACTTTACATATTCTTGAAGAAGTTCCACGACACTTTTCAAGTAAGTCAAAGGAAACAAAGAAAAACAAGTCCCTAAATGTAATGAATGAGTTTCTAAACCATGGATTTGTAATAAATTAGAACCATTAGTGGTCCAAAGTCTCTACAATGAGTCGCAGATGAGCCATGAGCTCAAATGTGATGAACTATATGTTATTGTTGTTTGGTGTGTTATTGTATGTATATTTTATTATTTATAAAGTAAACGGGTTGATTGGCCCTAATTAATTAGATTAAATCCCTTAAAACCAAATAAACATCAAATACCAAGCTATAATGCAAATTGACAATTTATGGCCTTGAATTAAATTCTTTCATATAATGGCGTGGTTTGTAAGTAAGTGAGAAGAACAAAAATGAAGGACATAATATGGGCCAAGAGATGGTCCTAAAACTAAAAAGAGAAGAGATGATGCGTGGATATTTGTTCTCCCAAGACCTTAACTTAAGGCTCTAGTATAGAAAAAAAGAGGTGAAGTGATATATATATATATATATATATATTAGATAAAGCAATGAAAAGAGAGGCTAGGGTTTGCTTTGGAATGACAAAGTCTTAGAGGAGAACAAATGATTTCAACACAAGAGGAAGCTAAAGTTACGGAGAACCAAAGATTTGATGCTTTAAGACTATGTTGAGAAAGTCCTATACGTGAGCATGAATTTCTCTTCCCTTGTTCAATCTCGTTTTTATTGATGGAGCTTTTGTTTAGGATATTGTAAATCAAGTTTTGAAAGTGATTTGAGGTTAAACCAACTCCTATTGTTTAGGATATTGTTGATGAATTTCTCTTCCCTTGTTGATTGGTGTTGTTTTTGTTGTTCTTGAACAAATACATGAAAATAAGAATTACACCTTGATGTTGGTGGGTAAGATTATGTTTATTGTTGTTGTTACCATGTTGTAGACCAAAATATACCTATGTTTAGGCTATTTGAACACTATTCTGGGGTTCGAGAGGGTGTCTGAACAACGTCAGAAGTGTCAAGACATAGCAGCATCCCGTGTTTGGCGCCCCGATCGGCGCCATGGCAATATAGAGCACGTCGCCACCCACGACACCATTTCCAAAGTATTCTTGGCACTTGACGACATCCTGGCACTGAGCCTATATAAGATACGATGCCACCCACAATGCCACATTACTACAATGATAGATTTTGGTAAAATGGGCATAACTTCTTCGTTTTAACTCCATTTTTGACGTTCTACCCAACTTTGGAAATCTAAAAGAGAGATTAACAACTATGAATTAATAAATCTTGAAAATAAAGTTATTCAATAATTCTAAAATAAAACTAGGTCATAGGTGTTGTTTAAGTGTTGCATTAGCGACACCACTCCATAATGAGAGTTCAAAACATAAACTAGGGTTAAGAGCTAAGTACTTAAGGGGCTAAAGTTCCTATTAGACCTATGTATATTGTAATAAGCATTGTTAAACTTGTATTACATGTAGATACTCGAGAAGCGCCATTAAGGACTTATCTAAGGGAGATTGGGATTCGGATTGCGACGATTCGAGGTAAGTTGGGATTTACATGGGTATCAATTATGTTATGCTACTGGTATATCTAGGATTCATAGTAGTCTAAGGATTAGGGAAAGTGGTGCACTATATCATGACTTTATGCATTATTCCAGTTCGAGATAGTTGTCTTCCATTCGAGTTGACTTTTCCCTAATATTTCATATATTTTACGTGCTAACACACGTTGGGTTTCCACTTCGGATGGTCACTTTCCATTGGAGTTGGTTGCATGTTGAAAGACGGTCTCTATATGTTGGGCATGTACCATAGGTCAATCTACAAACATTATTTATCTTACAGTTTTTAGTGAATAAAATAGAAGTTTTATATTTGTTATTTTATTACAAGTGATTTTATGTTTACCTTATAATAAGATCCATGGTATTTATTGAAATATCCTAAATGTCCCTAGTCAGCCATTATATTGAAAACTATAATGAATTAAGACTAGCGTGAGTCTTGATTGATGGTCATGTGATGATCATACATATAGGGATATGAATTGAGATCATGAGTACTTGTTAAGGAGCAAGATACTGGACCGACCCGCTATGAGAACACCACATGGATTTAGTCATATTCTTGATAGGTATATCATTTAGTCCTTCGACTTGAGATTGACATAGACTTCAATATTAGGAGCATAGTAATTTGACACAATCAAACATTGTCTTTAACCAGACGATTATAAAGATTGTGATTGGTTATCATGTAAGCAATACGTGAAGGTGTGTAATCAAAAAAAAATTTGTCGCTCTCTTAAAGAGAGAGATATCAGTGGATCTCTCGATGTGTTAGGTTATTAAATAGCCAAGTCTAAGGGAATTGATATGATCAATGTCACTTAGATGTTTACAATCTATCTAAAGATCGAGACTAGTACGATTGAATATTAAGGGTTACTTTCATGCCTTATATTTAATCAAAGGATATCGCATGACAAAAGGATATGATATACGTTATCTATTAGATTGTATCGATTTTGATATTCATGCTATTTGAGTAGTCATAATGCTTTACTAGAGACCACTTATGACTTATGTACCAAAATGATTTTGGTTCACTACCAACATCGCATGAACAATTGGGTCGCACACAAAGAATGGCTTTGCATAATTTCAAATGGTCTAGAGTATTAAATTTTATAAGATAAAATTCATAATATATAAGCCCTTATGATTCGTTATATGATAACTTACTAATAGGGGTATATGTGTAATTTGCTTAAACAACGTAAATACAATAGTTGTATTTTGAATTTACTTAAACATCGTAAATATAATAATTGTACTACGAATAGGATTTTAAGTGAGAGCTTATCTATACATATATATAAAGGGTGATACCCAAAACGTAAAAAGAATTTTAGTTTTTCCAATTTTCGTATTCTCTAGATTTTTGGGAGAGAAAGAAAATCGTTTTCAATCTCTCTTGGGGCTAGCACTACAAATTGTGGTCACCGTTCATGTGTCAATTTCTAATAGAGGATGCATGCTTGAACGACTTGAAGATCGAACAATCAGAGAGAAAATCACGAATCAAGGTATGATTTTCTTTGGTAGATCTTGTTTAATGGAACTTATTCGCGATCCCGTTAGGGTTTTTCAAAATTGTTTTGAATTTTTCGCTACATAAAAACCCCAAAACCTAACACTATACACCATAACCATCTGGTTTACTTCATGGTTATTGTAACGACCCATTACCTTAAGCAGGTGATTGACATTAATCAAAATTCTAATTAACCTGAGTGAAACTCGTGGTTAAACCTGATTTATCTTGATTAGCGTATGCATGGATTTGTATGTCGTTGGTGTTTGTTTGAATTGTATAATTAATTATGGAAATAATTAGAGTAATTAGCCTATAATCAAAGAATGAAAAATTTATGGAACACCTAATACCGTGTGTAGGTCAATGATGACATACATGGGTCATAGGATAGCGTGCATGCTTGAGTGTACTTGTTGGCGC
The DNA here is from genome assembly GCA_039657345.1 of Stephania japonica. Classification (NCBI taxonomy): domain Eukaryota; kingdom Viridiplantae; phylum Streptophyta; class Magnoliopsida; order Ranunculales; family Menispermaceae; genus Stephania; species Stephania japonica. The sequence goes on from CM077560.1 coordinate 27,818,027, forward strand.
ACAAGACTAAATTATAAACGTGTGAATATAGGCATGTATATACTGAAAATAAATAAATAATTAATAAATTGGTGGGCACCTTATGACACGCATGGATTGTGCAATAGTGTGTACGCCTTAAGCTGCTCGTTGGCGCGGTCAATGGAATTGTATGCGCGATAATGTTGGAAAATATATATTTATATATAAATTAAATATATAAATATATAAAAATATATGTTAAAAATCAAAAAATGAAAAGGGTATTTTCATTAGTATCACTTTAAGGTGTCATTTTGGACTCAATCCCTTGAATCAGCCTTAAGATTCGAACGTGCGAATCTAGAGGAAAATTATAAAATTAAACAAATCAACACCGCCACTCTGTTATTTATCTTGGCAAAACAAGAGAGATATAGAGATAGAAAGAGAGATGGAATTCGATCGAGTGACGAAGAGAGATAAGAGATCGAACCAGAGTGAAAGAAAGGGAGATCAAGCTATGGAGATGATCGAAAGTGAGTATGTGGTAGTAGTTGTTGTCGTTTTTGTTGTGTTCTTAATGTTGTTATTGTTGATGGTGTTGATGGATTGAGGAGGCTCGGATTCGCTTAAGGATAGAGATAGCATGGGAGTAGTCTCCCCTGCTAAGACCTAACTTGGGCTTGGGGTTGGGAGCTTTAGGGTTTAGGGTTGGGCCCCTAAACTGGGCCGATTTAGCTTAGTTGAGCCGAACCTGATTTGGCCTGGATCAGGCCAAACCCCTCTTCAATAAAAAAGAAATATATTCTAGAAAATAGGGAAGAAGTTTGGAAAAATGGGGAAAATCTAAAAAAATAATATTTTGGCCAACTAAATAGAACTGATGGAATTTCCTTGAAAAATGAAGAATTCATAATTTTATACTGGGCTTTTTACCTCCCAAAATATGAAATGGCCCTGATTCAAATGAGACTAGCTTGTACTTGTATCAATTATGCAATGCAAGTGACGCGGGCCGAACACGTCAATAAAATATTTCCTTAAACCAACTATTTGCAGATAGTGGCAAAGGGTCGATCCCACAGAGATTGGTAGTCTTTCTAAGGTTCTAAAAGAAAGGAAAATGAGGGTTTAGAGAAAATAACTAAATTAATTAATCTAATTACTAATAAAATAATAACTAAAATAAATATCTACGACTATGAACAATTAATTTAAATACCTAAGTCTATGGTTCCACAAGACAAGATCAAGATTCAATGGCATATCATGGTCGTCAATCTTTCCCAAAACAATTATTAATTCAAGTTCCCCTAGATTAGCTATGAAAAATTGACATCCGCCAGAAATTCCTAATTCCCCTAATCTCGGTAGCTAGGACATCCGCCACTAACTACTTCCCTAATTAATGTATAACCCTAGACATCCGCCATAAGATTTAACACATTAACCGCAGTAATAAACTTCTATGGGAATACTAATCCTAGATAACCGGATCGCGTCCGCTCCCGATTTAACCTAGATTCAATTGTTGCACACTCAAGAACCGAAAGGTTTTGACGGCATTCGAGTGAATTTTTGTTACTTATATTGTCTCAAAAGTACAATTACGGATACTAATGAGACAATTAACAATAGATTTTCCACCTAAAAGCATGCACTGGCCACATACATACCCTAGATTTAAACCATATTCATTAAAATCAACAACAATGAAATAGAAGAAATTAAATTAAATAAAATAATAAAATAGAAGATCTCACAAGTTATGCCATGAATCCATAATCCTGAATTGCTTCACCTCCGACCTAGGCAATGGCTTGATTAGCCGGACATGGCTACTCACAAAATAATGCAGAGAGAGAGTGAGAGAGAGTTCAATGAATAATCGATGTTCTATTTATACCTAAAGTCCTAATGTGTAAAACTACTAAGATTGGTTTGTGGAAGAGAAAGAAAACTGTTTTTGGTGTATTTTCGTCCTTGACACGTGTCAGGCTGTCATTGGTTGAATTTTGGGCTTTGATGACGTGTCACGTGCTGATTGGCACTAAGGTGATGACCGGGTGACGTGGCAAGCAGGCAATTGGTTGAGAGTGGAGACGCTGACGTGCTGTGCAGGGTTGAGAGCGCGACACGTGGCGGCTGGGACGCGGGAAGAAAGCTCGCGCGAAATGTGCAAAGATCTGGGAGACAACACCTGTACGCATCCCGAGGCCGATCGAGCGACTGGAGAGAGGAGACAGCTGTTGGGGATGACGTGGCAGTATCTGGTTGGCTGAGGCGCTGCTGCTTTGGTGATGTGGCGCGCTCCTAGTGGCTGGCAGCTGTTGTGTGACGCGGTTCGGCAAATCACAGATCGACATGTGGCTCTCTCGACAAATCACATGATAACACGTGGCACTGCTGGTGTATATTTAAAACGCTGGACCAGTAACAAAGTGACACATGGCAATGCTGCACCCCAATTATCCCACTGTCACGGTATATTTCGACACAAACTCCCGCGGTATCCGATTAATGCAAATAAATACTCTATTTTGAGTATTTATCTGCCCTGGTTTCAACCGTGCACTCCGTTTCACCTAAAAACCAAAAGTAAATATAATTAGATATATATTTTATAAACTTCCACACTAAATTATACTAAAATAGACAATAAAATCCTATAAATACCAACTTATCAGCAAGTTAATACATTTAGTCCATATAGCGTTATGGATTAGGAATAGGGGAACGTACCGTGACTTGACTGTTTCAAATATGAAAATACTCGAAAATGTGTGACAAGGTGGATCGGGACTGAGGAATGTAAATGCTTGCCTGGAAATGAACTTTGCCTTTTATCTTAATAACCAAAAAAGAATAACTTGGAAATGAACTCAACCTTTTCATCCTCAGTACCCAGAGTTTATCTTGGTCGGCATGTCCATTTAGAGTTGGCAGTTCAATCAAGTTTGAATAAACCAGCGGAATAACATGTCAACCAACATGTAGATTTAGTGGTTTTATTCTCGTGTGACGTAAGTGTACTACTCTATTTTGAATCTCAAATTACAAGTCATGATTATGGTTGCAATTTACTTCGCACTTGCATTATATTGTTTATTGTTTACATCATTGTACATGTTAGAATAGATGTGTTTTAGATTCATATTGCTTTAATTGATATTAGTTGATAATTTATATGGTTACGAGTATCACTTCACTACAAAAATCGGAAGTTTTAACGACGTAATATTCTGTTGCTAAACCTTATTTTTTCGTTGCTAATCCGCTTAGGGACAGAATAATGGCGTTGCTAAAAGCCTCCTCGCTAAGCAGTTTAGCAACAGAAAATAATAATTTCGTCACTATTCCATTGCTAAACAACAACGGATTAGCAAAGAATAATATTAATAAAATAATTATTTTAAAAAATATATATAAATAAATAGGTACCATTGCTAATCCATTGTGAATTAACAACAAACAATATTTAATTAAAATATTTATTTTAAAAAGTAAATATTAGTAATAAATAACATTAATAGCAATGAAATAGCGATGAAATCTACTTTTCCGCTGCTATTCCGTTGCTAAATGATTAAAAAATATATAATATATTTTTTATAAAATATTTAAAAATAAATTTCAAAGATTAGAATAAATTGGTCCAAAAGTAGAGATATTAATAAAAAACAACAAAAGTTTACAATAACGATTTTCAAAAAAGTTTCATAAAAAACAACCCTAAATAGTAACTACGGATGATCTAGGTCGATGTCGTCACAACCATCCTCTGCAACTTAGCCCTCAATATCATCTTCATGATAATCGTCGTGATCCGTCGTGCCTTGAGATGGTGGGGCATCAGAAGGTGGGGCTTGACGAGGTGATGTTTGAGAGGTGTTTGCCTCGAGATCGCCAAAGACTACTCTGGGGTGTTGATGTCTCATAAACGCCAAAAGATGACACATCATCTCATCGTGCCTTCATTGTTCCTCCCGAATAATGGTGACCTCCTCGTTCAACCTCAATACCTCCTCTGCTTATGACGTGGTAGCTCCTCAAAAAGTCCTCCTGCAAAAAGCAAAACGAGAATTCATTTACGAGCTTCTATAAACCAAATCAATCTATAGATAACATAACATGTATGACTATATCGATCCATATATAACAACTCTGATTAAATAAGAATAGTGACTTATATTTAACTTGCGAGACCTCTCATCGACGAATGTAACTCGATCATGACGACATGTGTGGGTGTGATTGAACAACACTTTTCACTCCCACTGGAGTCCCCCGTCTCATTGTCCTACAAAAAGTAAGTTGAAAACAATAGTAATAAGTTAATTACTATAATAAGCATATATATTTTTATAGTGGTAATTAATTAATAAACGATACTTACCAATGACTCTTTATGACACACAAATGACTTTGAACCTCTGGTATGTTTGGATATACCGGTCCCAGGTCTGTTCTTTTTACTCATTCTGTTCTTTGATGCTTGCTCTGACTTGGCCTTGTAGTCTGGTGTGCCGCATTTGGCTTGATATCCATCCCAAATCTCTTGTGTCAGGAAACCTAGCCTCTTATCAAGATTTTTGCGACAATCACTCATTAATGCTGAATATCTAGTCCCCGTTTTATGTAGCCTGGCTTTGTAGAACTGCGCATCTATAGCTGAATCCCATGTAAAGAAACGCTGCAAAAGAAAACAATTTAAATAGGTAAGCACTACAAAACACATTTTAAACTTAAGATAGCCATAAATTAATATTAACTTATGCTCCAATCCTCCCAATAAATATTATGTATGTGTTGGGGGACTTTCTTCCAAACGTATCCATTATGTGCATTTTACGCTTGAATGCCGCGCCGAGGTACTTGGCGGCGACATTACCAAGATGCAATCTATTGGAATTTTTAGGTATTAGTACTTTTCATATTCTACAAAAATGGATTGAAATAAATTATTTTATAGAAAAACTTATTCTTGTCATCTAAGCGCATATGGATCCTTATAGCTCGTCCATGTCTATCTCTAGGCAGCTCCGTTGGGACATCATCATCATCATGACCATCCGAGTCATCTAATATCGGTGATCCAGTAGTAGGACCAAGTATTGTGGTGGGAGGAGTAGTCCCCGGTGAAGAGTAAGGTAGGGATAAAGGAGAGCTGCTAGACAACGATACAATAGATAACGATAGAGATGACGAACGAGTAAACGTCGAACGAGTAGATGATGGTCTACTTGATGATGATACGGATGCACCATTCTCAGGAATCCACTGTGTAAGCTGACGAAGATTCAATAATGGTGCAAGTACATCACCAAGGTGACGATCGTACAATGGTGGTCAATTGCCTAAAGGCCGACCATCAATATGCAGAAGCCGACCTTGAGGTGCCTGTCCTCCCTGACGAGTCAATGTGTACATCAATGTCTGGGACTGCAATTGTGATGACGGCATGGGACGAGTGGTAATCGAAGGATGTCTGATAGGAGCAACAAGAGGATGCTCGATGTAGGTGTCTGAGCATGATCAACCGTAGGGGGTCTCGACAATGATCACTCGTGACGAATTACAACCATGGCTAAATTACAAAAAATAAGATAATAGGATAGGGTTAAAATTCAATACTATACATGATTCACAAACTAAAAAATTATATTAATTAAAGAAAAGAATTATCTTACTCAATCATTTTCAATTATAATTTAATTGTCACTATCTGATGATATTTCTTCATCGTTGGATTCCTTTACATTTGACATGTGCGAACTGGATGGATCAGCTAGGTCTATATCACTAGGGTCGAGGTACTCTTCAACAAGGAAATGATTGGGTTCATCATCTTGCAATGCAACGTCAGTAGGGGCAACAACTTCTTCCACGTGAGTGGAAATGTATTCCTCATTCACAAACTTAGGTTGAAGCTTAGAAAAAGCTAACCATTCATGGCGATCTCCCCATGAAGATGGGAAAGGAAGGAAATATACTTGAAGTGCGTGCATGGCTAAAATGAAGGGTTCATATCTGTTGTATCACCGATTTTTGTGTACATCAATCAACTTGAGTGAACGGTGAACTCGTGTACCATTACCTGGAGTCGGATCGAACCATTCATAATTAAAAAAAAGGTATGATAACAACCACCATATTCAAGCTCAATGACTTCTTGAACTCGACCATAGTAGTCGAAGCCATTGCCAACATAGTTGGAACCTTGTACCTAAACCTCACTATTTTCGGTTGATTTATATCTTGATCGATGGTTCACAATGTTAAACTTGTAACCATTTACAAGATAACCATGAAAAATGGAGCATAAATGACTAGGGCCACAAGAAATATAGACGATTGTCTCATCATCAATATTTTGACGTGCCTGTACAAAATAATTAGGCATAATAATTTATGGACACTCATAATTATATGTTTTATTGTGCATAATAAAATAAATAGAGTATTGACATTACATATTCCTCGAACCAATGAGCAAAGTGCTGCTCAAGGCTCTCATCAACAGCAAAATCTATAATGTTCGGCACTTGTGCACGCAATTCGTTGATGTATAACCTATAAAGAGTTGCATGAATATGAGAAAACAAGTGTATGTATTTGACTTTAGCATAATTCAAAATATATGATACTATCATATATTAATTATACTTACAAGACGTAAGGTTCAATTTCCAGATAATTAAGTAAGACGTAATTTCAAGCAGTGATGTACTCTCTTTCCTTGAGGTATTAGGCGGTACGTTTACCTGATGTTCGACCTGGATGTGTAAAAATGGAAAGGTACCTTGATATTTTGGTGTGGCCCCACATCACCATGTTCATTACAAGGACCCAATCATGCGTCATCACGACGTGGTTCTCGAAGAAGAAAAAACAAAAAGAAGTTGCTTCTTCCAATAAGTAAGCATTACAAATTGACACCTCTACTTTCGCTTTGTTTTGAATATTTTTTTAAGATGTTGAAGGTACCTAATTACCACATTTATGTTACAAAACATGTATTAACCAATGAAATGTGCTGAAAACTATTTCAATTTTAGGAAGGAAATATTTACCTGTCAAGTAGATACATCCACCGAAATTGTACTGGCCCAACTAGACGAGCCTTGTGGGGTAAGTGTATGGGAAGATGCTCCATTGAGTCGAAAAACTAGGAGGAAATAATTTCTCAAACTTGCACGAGAATTTAGGTATGTCACGGTCTAACGCAACAATATCATTAAGTTTCGTATTTTTGGCTCCTAGAGTCTAAAAAAATAGCTCAACTCGCTAATAGGTAGCCAAACTTTTTCGTCAAGGAGTTCTTGAAAGACGATTGACAAAAGTCTTTGCATGAAGACATGAGAATCATGACTCTTCATTCCAAACAACCGCAGTCTTATTTCATCTACACAACGACCAAGATTTGAAGCATACCCATTTGGAAAACATATGCGTGCTACCCATTCACAAAGTATTTGTTTTCTTGGCTTGTCAGGCATAAAAATTGCCTATGGATATTTCTTCAACATAGGGTCCATGTGCAAGGAAGGGTGGAGGGAAAGTTCGCGTACGTCTTGCCTAGATTTTGCATTGTCTTTGGTTTTTTTCGAAACACCCATCACCGTGTTGAACACGTTATCGAAGACATTTTTCTCAATATGCATGACATCTTGATTGTGTCTTGTAAGATTAGTCTTCCAATAAGGCAAGTTCCAAAAGGTGCTCTTTTTCCTCCATCCGATGGTTTTTTCGTGTCTTGCATTTGTCGCTTTCGCCCCTAGTTCAGTTACCTTCATCAACCCCAAATGTTCAATTTCCATCAACAACTGTTCACTAGATTTCAACAACAGATTTCAACAACGGTGCTCCTTCATGTAACACACTTCTGCCTCTGTGAAATTTACTCTATCTTTTCTAAGACTCAAACCCGATGGCAAAAATCGACGATGAAGATCAAACCAGGAAGTCTTCCCACTGTGTTTCAACTGGAACGAAGTTGTATTCTCCATACAATATGGACACGCCATCTTATCATGCGTGCTCCACCCTGATAACATGCTGTATGTAGGAAAATCGCTTACAGTCCACATGTGAGCTGCTCGCATAAAAAATTAGACTTTGTGGATACGTCGTATGTAATTGCACCGTCTTGCCATAAGTCTTATAATTCCTTAACCAATGGTTGTAGGAAAATGTCAATTCATTGACTAGGATGTGATGGTCTAGGTACGATTACAATAAGAAACATAAACTTTTTTTCATGTACATTGAAGGTGGAAGGTTATAAGGAGTCAATATCACTGCCCATGATGAGTATTATTTTCCAGAAATACCAAACACTTGAAAACCATTAATGCACAACCCCAAACAAATGTTTCGCACCTTGACGTTAAACTCTTCATTAGTCTCATTGAAATGCTTCTATGCAACTGAATTAAAACAATATTGCATGATGTCTTCCGATGAGTTGTGTTCGCCATGCCACAGCATTTGCCTTGTAGTTCTTTCAAAAGCATGAATACGCTGCAATCATGGAGTTATCAGAAAGTAATACATTTGTTTACACAATTTTTGAGTCTTCGATCTAGCTAGCTACTCTTAATTGTATCTGAACTTTCTACAAAACTTAAACTACTCCAACTTAGAGTCTACACCCAAAAATATCATGCAATTGTCTACACAACAATCAATCTGCTCAACCGACAAAACCAATCCTCACATTAGTCTCTTAGTGTCGTAGAAGCTTCTGACAAGCGAGTTTTCTTCTGGCAACATATCATGACAATACTGTAAGTTGTTGTCATAAGCTTGTTCAGAAAAATGAAATTCTATTTTCAAAGCCATTAACCTTGTCACTATAGACTACTTAGTCATTTTCTTCAACCCCACCCATAATGGTTCATTTCCCGCATTTGCAATATCATAAATTTGTTGTGTTTCAGGATTCAATGACTATTCCATGTATGTCAAGTCGAAGCTCGGCCCTGTCATATTGTACAACATCTCGTAGTAGGATGTCGAAAGTCCAATGTGTTAAGTATCTTCTTCGTGAAAAGTTTCATGTTATCGGTTGTCTAATGTTGGTGGCTCGGGAACATCTTCTCTACACTTTCCATGCTAATACCAAATGTAGTAGTCATGAACGAAATCATGCTTATAAATGTAGTACTCAACAGTCTCCAAGTCGTGATAATTACGAAAACGACATCTGGTGTGGTCGCATGGACACTTTATCAATTTTTCGCTTTTGTAAGTGTAACACTTGGTTTTCGCGAACTCTATGAACTATTTAACCTTTTCCATAAACTCACAGCGCAGTAACCCATTTTGGACACGATTGTACATCCATTCCCTATCTGGAGTAGACATGTCCTATGAAAACAAGTTTGTTTATTTAACATTTGTCGTTGATTGTGCTTTGTGGGTTGAGTTTGGATAGTTGGAGGAGTTTTCATCACCTAAGTTCAACTGTAGTCGAGTTTTAAGAGAATAAATCGCTATTTTGATTTACATTAACAAGATAGTAAAAAAATTGATTTACCTTAACAAGATGGTAAAAAAAAATTGATTACTAATTCACATCGTTTATTTGTATGCATCAATAGTGATTCAATTGTACTTTAAACTTACTAACATATTATTTTGAGTATTTTCTTATGCATCGAGATGCACGTAATCATCGAAGTGTATGAATTTAATAGAAACATAAAAGGTTATACATATATATTTTGTAGATAACCCTATTTATAACAGTAATTCATTTCTTATTAGTTTTTGGATCTATATATGTTGTATTATATATTATCATGACACATAACGAATATAATAAAATTAAGCTAGATAAGGCATAAATTATAGTCTACATGAATTATAATTAAGTATTTATTGATTTCACTTATTCTCTACAATAAATTATTAATCACAAAATAACACAGTAATTACATTTTTTTAATTCTAAATTTTAAAACATAAATTAATTCAACAAAAATAAAATTCCAAAGACTATTTAGAAAATTTTATAAATACCTCTAAACGCAATTATTATCAATCTCTCCTCCACGCGTGGCGGCAACGATCACAATACTAACATCATAGTTCCACAAACAACAATATATGAAGTAATTAATATATTCTCACAAACCACAACAGAAACATAAAAAAATTGTAAATAAAATAAATATAGTAAAAAAGTTAAGTTTTTTTTCTAAAAAATTGTTAAAAAATTAAAATAATACCTAGAGGGAGAGGCGAAGGGTTGAGGGCTGATGGTTGTCGTGGCGAAGACAGGTGAGGACTACGATAAGAGGAGGGGGAAAGAAGGCCTGGGAGGAGGAGGAGGAGGAAGGGGGGGGGGGGAGGGGGAGGGGGAAGGGGGGACAATAGGGGACAAGCAGGGGAGAGGGAGAGAGGACCGGGGGGGACTCCAAGTAGGGGGGGGTGGGAGACGGGGGGGGGGAGGGAGACGAGGTGGAGGGGGCGAGAGGGGGAAGGCATTGTTGGTTATTTGGGGTTCATGCGCAGCGGAGATTTCAAAATTATTTTGAGAAAAACCCCAACAGGATCGAAATCTGATTCTATTAAAACACGTTTAGACTATGAAAACTGAATCATACCTCAGTCGTAATGTACCTTTCTGAAGGTTAATCGACCTCTAAGGCGGTGCCAACGACGAACGCCCTCTATCAGCAGTCCACACACGAACGGCGACCAAGATTTGAAGTGCTAGTTTCGAGAGAATACCAAACTTTTTAATTTTTCTCCAAAACAATCCAGAGCATATCAAAACCCTAAGTCGTTTCTTAAAACGAAAATAGAGTTTCGGCCCTTTTAATCTTTCTTGTACTTGTATTCTAACTCAAAGCATCTATTTATACAATCCTTGTATATAGACGGTTAAGTAAATTACACATATACCCCTATTTAACGAAGTATAAGTGTAATACAATACAAGGACGTTTCTGTCATGAATTTTATCATATAAAATTCATTTTTTTGAACCATCTTAAAATCTCGCAAAACCATTTTCAGTGTACGACCCAATAGGCTAATACAACATTGGCAGTGTACCAAAATACATTTTGGTATACAAATCATTAGCGGCCTCTAGCAAGACATTATGACTACCCAAGTTGTACGAATATCAAATCGATACAACCTAATCAATAGTGTATATAACATCCATTTGTCACGCGATATCCTTTTGATCAAACATAAGGCATGGAATTGTCATCCAACATGTTCAATCGTACTAGTCTCGATTTCTAGGTATACTGAAATCATCCAAGTGACATTGATCAATATTAATTCACTTAGACTAGGCTTTTTAACAGTCTAACACATCGAGGGATCTACTGGATATCTCTCTACATATGAGAGGGACAAATTCTATCTCGATTATACAACTTCACCACATTATTCACGCAGTAAACAATCACAACCTTTATAATCGTCCGGTTAAAGACAACGTTTAATTGCGTCAAATCACTGTATTCCTAATGTTGAAGTCTCTGGTAATCTCAAGTCAGAGGACTGAATAATAAACATATTATGAGAAACAAGTATGACTTAATCCATGTGATGTTCTCATGGCGGGTCGGTCCAGTACTTTGTTCCCTAACAAGTACTCATGATATTAATTCGTATTCCTATACATATGATCATCGAATGATCATCAATCAAGACTCACACTAGTATTAATTCATTATAGTTCCCAATATAATAATCGACTAGGGACATTTAGGATATTTCTGTAAATACCCATGGATCTTATTATAATGTAAACATGCAAATTAATTATAATAAATAGCAAATGAAATCCTTTATTTTATTAACTTAAAATGTATTTATAAAGACTATTAATGGATTGACCTATGGCACATTTCCCAACATCTCCCACTTGCTCTAAGGCCAATCATTCATGTATCTAATGCCTAATGATCTAACATGACCATTATGTTTTGCTTGTAAAAGAACCTTTGTCAATGGATCCGCAATGTTGTGTTCAGTAGGTACTCTGCAAATCTTCACGTCTCCCCTCTCAATGATTTCTCTGATGAGATGAAAACGCCTGAGTATATGTTTAGATCTGTGGTGTGATCTAAGTTCTTTGGCCTGTGCTATTGCCCCATTATTGTCACAATGCAAAAAAACAGGGTTAGCAATACTTGGAACCACACCTAGTTCAGAAATGAACTTTTTGATCCAAACTGTCTCCTTTGCTGCATCGGACGCTGCAATATACTTAGCTTCTGTTGTAGAATCGCACGCGATCTCTTGCTTCGAACTTTTTCAGCTTACTACACCTGCATTCAAAGTAAACACATATCCAGACTGCGATCTGAAATCATCTATTTCAGTTTGAAAACTTGCATCTGTGTAACCATTTACAACTAGATCATTTTCAAAACCTCCATAGACCAAGAACACTTCCTTAAACCTTCTTAAGTACTTAAGGATGTTCTTTACTGCTATTCAGTGACTCTCACCTGGATCTGACTGATATCTGCTTGTAGTGCTTAAAGCATATGATACATCCGGCCGAGTGCATAGCATGGCGTACATGATAGATTCAATAGCAGATGCATATGGAATCTTATTCATACGGTCTCGCTCATCATTTGTCTTAGGACATTGAGTCTTGCTGAGACTTATGCCATGAGACATTGGCAACAATCCTCTTTTAGAGTCTTGCAAACTGAACCTATTCAGCACCTTGTCTATGTAAGCACTCTGACTTAGACCGATTAGCCTCTTAGATCTATTCCAATAGATCTTTATCCCTAGGATATAGGCTGCATCTTCTAAGTCTTTCATTGAGAAACACTTCCCTAACCAAGACTTGACACTCTGCAATGTTGGGATGTCATTTCCAATGAGTAATATATCATTAACATACAGTACCAGAAAAATAACTACACTCCCATTGACCTTCTTGTATACACAAGGCTCATTTTCGTTCTTAATAAAACCAAAATCTTTGATTGCTTCATCAAAACGAAGATTCCAACTCCGAGAAGCTTGCTTTAATCCATAAATGGATCTTTGAAGTTTGCATACCTTCCTAGAATTCTCAGGATGTACAAAACCTTCAGGTTGTGTCATATACACATCCTCAAACAACTTTCATTAAGAAATATTGTTTTTACATCCATTTGCCCTATCTCATAGTCATAATATGCAGCAATGGCAATTAAAATTCTTATGGATTTAAGCATTGCTACTGGTGAAAAAGTTTCATCATAATCAACACTTTGAGTCTGCCTGAAACCTTTTGCTATAAGTCTTGCTTTGAAAGTATGTACTTTGCCATCCATGTCAGTTTTCTTCTTGAAAACCCATTTACATCCAATGGTCTTACCACCTTCTAGTAAATCAACCAAGTTCCAAACTTGGTTATCATACATGGATTGCATCTCAGAGTTCATGGCACTTAGCTATTTATCTGAATCTGGTCCAGACATAGCCTCATGATAAGTGGTGGGCTCATTTTGATCCATAAGCAACACATCACGACTATCAATAATCAGAAATCCGAATCTCTCTGGCTCATGAATTACCCTACCAGATTTACGTTGAACTTCCAATAGCGGTTCAGTGTTTATCTGTGATTCTTGAACTTCTTCAAGATTTATTTTTTTCCACTAGTATCTTTTGAAATAAACAGTTTTTCCATAAAGTCACCATATGGAGCAACAAATATTTTGTTCTCAGCAGGATTATAAAAGTATTATCCTTTTGTTTCTTTAGGATACCCCACAAATAGACACTTGTCAGATTTAGGTGCTAGTTTTTCTGAGACTTGTCGCTTTACGTAAGCCTCACAACCCCAAATCTTAAGAAAAGACAAACTAGGTCTCTTCCCGTACCATATCTCATATGGTGTTTTATCAACCACTTTAGAAGGAACTCGATTTAGAGTGAACGCTGCAGTTTGTAATGCATAACCCCAAAAGGATAATGGAAGATCTGCACGACTCATCATAGATCGAACCATATCTAATAAGGTTCGATTTCTCCTTTCAGAAACTCCATTCCATTGTGGAGTTGCTCGTGGAGTCAATTGGGAGACAATCCCACAATTTCTAAGATGATCATCAAATTCTTGGCTGAAATACTCACCACCTCGATCTGATCGAAGTGTTTTGATAGTTTTACCAAACTGATTCTGCACTATATTTTGAAACGTTTGAAACATCTCAAATGATTTAGCTTTATGTTTCATAAGATATACATAACCAAATCTACTGAAACCATCAGTAAATGTAATGAAGTACTAATAACCTTCTCTAGCCATTGTGTTTATAGAATCGCATACATCATTATGTATTAGACCCAATAAATCACTTGCCCTTTCATTGTGTCCAGTAAAAGGACTTTAAGTCATCTTGCCTCGTAAACAAGATACGCACGTTTCATATGTTTCTAAATCAAATGAATCTAGAAGTCCATCTTTATGGAGCTTCTTTATGCATTTCTCATTTATGTGCCCGAGACGACAATGCCAAAGATAGGTTTGATTCAAATCATTTGACTTAAATCTCTTTGTATTTATGTTAAAGACTGGAGTATCAGTGGACTTTTTCATGCTTAGAATATAAAGACCATCACACAAATCAGCATTTGCATAAAATATTCCTTTACGAGAAATGGAACATCTATTATTCGGAATAATAAAATCAAAACCATCCATATCCAAGCATGAAATAGAAATGATGTTTCGGTTCAGGGCAGGCACAAAATAACAATTATTTAAAGTTAAGATAAGTCCACTAGGTAAGACTAAGTCATATGATCTAACAGCCAGGGCAGCAACTCTTGCTCCATTCCCTACGCAGAGGATGACTTCTCCTTTTTTCAGCTTCCTACTTCTGGTTAGTTCCTACACATTTATACAAATGTGAGATCCACATCCGGTATCCAATACCTAGGAATCACTAGTGGATAAATTAATTTCAATAACATAAATACCTGAGGTGGTAGTCGCACTACCCTTTTTCTTCTTTAGATCTTCCAGATAAAGTTTGCAATTTCTGAACCAATGTCCAGGTGCAAGGCAGAAATGACAATTTCCTTCCTTTTCCTTTTGGTGCTTTGAAACAGGAACGGGCTGGGGCTTGACTTATTCCATAAGCTTTGCGACAGGTGCAGCAGCAGCCTTAGCAACTTTAGCCTTGCCTTTGCCTTTCTTCTTCATTCCCTTTCCCTTTTGGACCATCAGCACATTACTAGAGGGTTTCTTGATATTTTGTTCAGCAGTTTTGAGAATCAAATGCAACTCTGAAACTGATTTCTCCATATTATTATTGGGTTTTGGGGTTCATGCACAGCGGAGATTTCAAAACTATTTTGAGAAAAATCCCAACAGGATACGAATCTGATTCTATTAAAACACGTTTATACTATGAAAACTTAATAATACCTCAATCGCAATGTACCTTTCTGAAAGTTAATCGATCTATAAGGCGCTGCTAGCAACGAACGCCCTCTATCAATAGTCTACACACGAACGGCGGCCGAGATTTGAAGTGCTAGCTTCGAGAAAATACCAAACCTTTTTGTTTCTCTCCAAAACAATCCAGAGCATACCAAAAACCCTAAGTCATTTATTAAAATGAAAATAGAGTTTCAACCCTTTTTTAAATCTTTTGTACTTGTATTCTAACTCAAAGCGTCTATTTATACAATCCTTGTATATAGACGGTTAAGTAAATTACACATATACCCCTACTTAAAGAAGTATAAGTGTAATACACTGCAAGGACGTTTCTGTCATAAATTTTATCATATAAAAATTCATTTTTTTGAACCATCTTAAAATCTCGGAAAACTATTCTCAGTGTGCAACCCAATAGGCTCATACAACGTTGGCAGTATACTAAAACACATTTTGGTATACAAGTCATAAGCGGCCTCTAGCAAGACATTATGCCTAAAGTCCAAAACTATTTTGATAACTTTATTAAGTCGGACTAATTTAAACATTTAGGTAACTCTTACCCAACTTATCTCACCAAGATAACACAATACATCCAACTATGGTTGAAACTATATTAGTGTGATCGAGGCCTTGATAAGTGTTTAAAATTGGATGGCACAAGACTTAAGATTTAATAGAGAGATTTTATTCAGTTTTAGTGATTTTTAAGTAAACAATGAAATATCATATATTATATTGATTTGTAGAACCATTAAAGAATTTTGGAGATTTTTATGCTATTCACTAATAGAAGAATTTCCGTGCGCTAGGATTAGTTAGACGGCAGTCCCGCTGGATCTGTGTAACCATATTTTTCGTCCAAAAATTGAAATTCGCTATAGAATATCATATTTTTCGATGATTTTACTATACTAAATTTACCCCTTAATTTATCCAAAATTAAGTCAATCAAAACATTTTTAATTAACCTGGGCCCACATCTAACTAATCATCTTATCCTAATCCAATTAGGACTTTAGATATTTGAATCCTAGCATATCACGAATAACAAAATTCTCCATATTTATCTCCTATCCAATAGGGATAATGAAACCGATTTTGCATATATCTCCTAATCTAATTTGTTATCTATCTTTATCAAAAAGAAACTTCATAACAAAATAGATATAACAAGATAAATAAATAATTTCAAAAATTAATTATTTGCAATTTCGATCTTCATCCAAATAATCACAAATATGTAGTTGAATCATGAACTACTATCTCAATCGAACCTAATCATATTAGTTTCGAATTAACATTCAGACTTATACAATTTAAGAAACTTAAATTAATGTAATCTATATATGCATACTGAATTACAGAGATTTCATCCATGCATCAATACACGAAAATAAAGATTATACCTAATGGTGTCATGGGTCACAAAATACGAAATTCAATTTATTAAAATTATTCGAATTAACCTAACATTGTTACTTGCATGTACAAAACTGATTTCAATTAAATCACGAATATATGTATCATATACATAAACCATGATAATAAATCTCACAGAAAACTTATGTATATCACATATACATCAACTATTAATATGCTTTCAATCATATATCTTAGGAAAACATGCAATGAGTTTAATGGAATCAAACTCGAAGGCTCTGATACCACTGTTGGTTATTTGGGGTTCATGCGCAGCGGAGATTTCAAAACTATTTTAAGAAAAACCTCAACAGGATCCGAATCTGATTCCATTAAAACACGTTTAGAATATGAAAACTTAATCATACCACAGTCGCAATGTACCTTTCTAAACGTTAATCGATCTCTAAGGCGCTGCCAATGACGAACGTCCTCTATCAGCAGTCCACACACAAACGGTGACCGAGATTTGAAGTGCTGGCTTCGAAAGAATACCAAACTTTTTAGTTTCTCTCCAAAACGATCCAGTGCATACCAAAACCCTAAGTCGTTTCTTAAAAGGAAAACAAAGTTTCGGCGCTTTTAATCTTTCTTGTACTTGTATTCTAACTCAAAGATTCTATTTATACAACCCTTGTATATAGACGGTTAAGTAAATTACACATATACCCCTACTTACAGAAGTATAAGTGTAATACACTATAAGGACGTTTCTGTCATGAATTTTATCATATAAAATTCATTTTTCTGAACCATCTTAAAATCTTGCAAAACCATTCTCAGTGTGTGACCCAATAGGCTCATACAACGTTGGCAGTGTACAAAAACACATTTTGGTATATAAGTCATAAGCAGCCTCTAGCAAGACATTATGACTACCCAAGTTGTACGAATATCAAATTGATACAACCTAATCAATAGTGTATATAACATCCATTTGTCACACGATATCCTTTTGATCAAACATAAGGCATGGAATTGTCATCCAACATGTTCAATCGTACTAGTCTCGATTTCTAGGTATACTTAAAACATCTAAGTGACATTGATCAATATCAATTCACTTAGACTAGGCCTTTTAACAGTCTAACACATCGAGGGATCTACTGGATATCTCTCTCTATATGAGAGGGACAAATTCTATCTTGATTACACATTTTCACCACATTATTCACACAGTAACCAATCACAACCTTTATAATCGTTCGGTTAAAGACAACGTTTGATTGTGTCAAATCACTGTATTCCTAATGTTGAAGTCTCTGGTAATCTCAAGTCAGAGGACTGAATAATATACATATTATGAAAAACAACTATGACTTAATCCATGTGATGTTCTCATAGCGGGTCGATCTAGTACTTTGCTCCTTAACAAGTACTCATCATCTTGATTCGTATTCCTATACGTATGATCATCGAATCATCATCAGTCAAGACACACACTAGTCTTAATTCATTATAGTTCTCAGTATAATAATCGACTAGGGACATTTAGGATATTTCTGTAAATACCCATGGATCTTATTATAATGTAAACATGCAAATCAATTATAATAAAAATCAAATGAAATCCTCTATTTTATTAACTAAAAATGTATTTATAAAGACTATTAATGGATTGACCTATGGCACATTTTCCAACAAAAAAGAGAGGGCGCGAGAGAGGGAAAAGGCGAGAGGGGAAGGAGACGGGGCAGAGGGGGGACGAGGTATGGGAAGGGGGAGAGGGACTAAGAAAATGGTGGCAGTGAGAGTGAGAAAGAGAGAGAGGGGCAGCGGATGGTGCTGCGGTGGCCATGGTGGCAGACGTCACAGCGATGGGTGGTGGTGGCCGATGAAAAGAGAGGGAGGAGCTGAGAAAATTAGGGTAGACAAATAGGGAAGATGAGTGGGATATATATATTGGTTATAGCAACAGAATAACTAATCCGTTGCTATTCCATTGCTAATAAAAGTCCCACATTTGCTGTACAATCCGTCGCTAACCCTTAGCGACGGAATAGCAACAAAATATTACGCGAGCAAATTGGGCACGAACTTTACCAACGGATAAGTGATAGAATGTTTTGGGGGGAAGCTTTGGCACCAAAATTAGCAATGGAATAGCTACTGAATTGATTCCATTGCTATTATGTGTCTACCCGAAACCTACTCGCCGTCCTTATTTCATCATTTTTCTGTAGCTAATTAGCAACAAAATAAATCCCGTTGCAAAATTTTGTTGCTAATACTGCCTATTTTGTAGTGCTTATTGGGCATGTTAGAGCACTCATTCTCCAATTAACATTACAGTTTATTGGCGTATGCTTCAACTTAGGAATGAAGAAGATTAGGAGTTTACATTCTTCTCTAAGATGTATTGACATCCCCAGTTGTATATATGTGGTATTGAAATACGGTTTTGTAATAAATATGGATTGGGATATGGTTTTTATACTAATGTTTATTCCGAGTTTTGTTTATCTTGAGTTTTATCAAAAAAGTTTTTATTTCTACTGCATTTTGTTTTAACTATTATTCCATTATCACGATATACAGGTTGCATTTATCAAGTGTTGGTGAGAGGCTGCTAGCTCTAGTTAAGTCATGTTGGTTTACTGGGGCTTAATTTTTCATGCCGGTTATTACTCTAATCGGGTTAGGGGATGTTATGTCGTATGTAAAGGATGTGGATAATTTGGAAAGAACTAACATGACTTAGGTGAGGTATGTAAAGGATGTGGTGACTATATTGAGAAAGGCCTAGGTGATCATGAACACATGTTGGGTTTTGGAGTTCATATGCGCAAAAAAGTTCAAAACAATTTTTAAAAAACCCAAACATGATCAAAAATAAGTTCCATTAAACAAGATCTAAAAAAGTAAATCATACCTTAATTCATTATTTCCTTCTCTGATTGTTCGATTTTCAAGATGTTTAAGCGCACGTCCCCTATTAGAAATTCTCAAACGAACGGTGACAACAATTTGGAGTGCCAGTCCTAAAAGAGATGGAAAACGTTTTTCTTTCTCTCCCAAAATTCAGAGAACTCTAAAATAGAAAAAACGAAATTCTTAATTTGTTTTAGGGTATGACCCTTTATTTATACGTGCTAATAAGCCTTCACATAAATCCTATGCGTAATACAACTACCGTATTTGGGTAGTTTAAGCAAATTACACATACACCACTATTAATAAGTTATGTCATAAATTTTATCATATAAAATTTATTACTTTGGACGAATTGAAATTGTGCAAAACAATTCTTTGTGTGTGATCCAATAGGTTTATGCAACGTTAGTAGTGAACCAAAAACTATTTTGATACACAAGTTATAAGCGGTCTCTAGCAAGGCATTATGACTACCGAAGAACATGAATATCAAAATCGATGCAACCTAATGAATAACATATATCATATCCTTTTATCGTGCAATATCCTTTGATTAAACATAAGACATGGAATGTCACCATTAATGTTTAATCGTACTAAGTCTCGAATCTTAGGTAGACTGAAAACATCCAAGTGACATTAATCATATCAATGCAATTGGACTTGGCCATTTAACAATATAACCTATCGAGGGATCCACTGATATATCTCTCTTTATGAGAATGACAAATTCTATCTTGATTACACACCTTCATATATTGCTCACATGATAACCAATCACAATCTTTATAATCGTCCGGTTAAAGACAACGTCTGATAGTGTCAAATTTTCATGCTCCTAATATTGAATTCAATGGTAATCTCAAATCGAATGACTAAATGATATACCTATAAAGAGTAACATCTATGACTTAATCTATGTAGTCTTCTCACAGAGGGTCAATCCAGTACCTTACTCCTTAATAAGTACTAATGATCGTGATTCGTATCCTTATATTCATGATCATAACATGACCATCAATCAAAACGAACACTAGTTTTAATTCATTATAGTTCACAGTATAATGATCGACTAGGGCCATTTAGGATATATTAATAAATACCCATGGATTTTATTATAAGTTAAAGATGCAATCACTTATAATAAAACAACAAATGAATACCTCTATTTTATTAACTTAAATTATAAGATAAAAAATGTTTATAGAATGATCTAGAGCATATGCCTTAACATCTTTCACTTGCACTAGGGCCAATCATTCATGTATCTAATACCCCATGACCAAACATGACCATCATGTTTCGCTTGTGGAAGAGCCTTCGTGAAAGGATTTGCAACTTTGTCTTCTGTTGGAAATTTGCATATCTTTACATCTCATCTCTAATGATTTCTCTGATGAGATGAAAACGTCTGAATATATGTTTGGATCTATGATGTGATCTTTGTTCCTTGGTCTATGTTATAGCCCCATTGTCATCACAATACGAGCAAATGTTGTTAGGAATACTTGGAACCACACATAGTTCATATATGAACTTTTTAATCCAAACATTCTCCTTAGCTTCATCGGATGTTGCAATGTACTCAGCTTCTGTTGTAGAATTTGCCACAGTCTTTTGCTTAGAACTTTTCTAGCTCATTGCACCTCTATTCAAAGTAAATACATATCCAGGCTGCGATCTGGAGCCATCTATGTTAGTTTGAAAACTTGTATCTGTATAACCATTTACAAAAAGCTCATCTTCCAAACTTCCATAGACCAAGAACACTTCTTTAGTCCTTCTCAAGTACTTAAGAATGTTCTTTACTGCTATCCAGTGACTCTCACCAGGATCAGACTTATATCTGCTAGTTGCACTTAAAGCATATGATACATCAGGTTAAGCACATAATATGACATACATGATAGATCTAATGGTTGATGCATATGGAATCGTATTCATGCGTTCTCGCTCATCACTAGTCTTTGGAAATTAAGCCTTGCTTAGACTTATACCATGAGACATTTGCAACGACCTCATTTAGAGTCTTGCATACTAAACCTATTAAAGACCTTGTCAATATAAGCACTCTTACTTAGACTGATCAGCCTTTTAGTTCTATCCCTATAGATATTAATCCCAAGGATGTAGGTTGTATCTCCTAAGTCCTTCGTTGAGAAACATTTCCCCAACCAAGATTTGACACCCTACAAGGTTGGGATGTCATTTCTAATGAGTAATATATCATTAACATACAGTACTAGGAAAACCACCACGCTCCCACTGACCTTCTTGTGTACACAAGGCTCATCTTAATTTTTAATGAAACCAAATTATTTAATTGCTTCATCAAAAAGAAGATTCCGACTTTGAGAAGCTTGTTTTAATCCATAAATGGACCTTTGAAGCTTGTACACCTTCCTAAAATTCTCAGGATGAGCAAACCCTTTAGGTTTTATCATATACACGTCCTCAAATAGCTTTCTATTTAGAAAAGCTCTTTTGACGTCCATTTGCCATATTGCATATTTATAATATGTGGCTATGACAATTAGAATTCTAATGGATTTAAGCATAGCTACAGGAGAAAAAGTCTCATCATAATCAACACCTTGAGTCTATCTGAAACCTTTTGCTACTAACCGTGCTTTATAAGTATGCACATTGCCATCCATATCTGTTTTCTTCTTGAAAACCCATTTACATCCAATGGTCTTACCACCTTTAAGTAAATCAACCAGGTTCCAAACTTGATTATTATACATAGATTGCATCTTAGAATTCATGGCACTAAGCCATTTATTTAACTCAGGGCTAGACATAACCTCCTAATAAGTAGTAGGTTCACTTTGATCCATAAGCAATCCTCACTACAATAAGTAACAAGAAATCCAAACCTCTTCAGCTGATGTCTTACCCTATTAGACCTATGTGGGCCTTATGATAACTGTAGAGGCTCAACTAGTTTAAGACATTGTTGATCTTCCACTTGCGGTTGAGTGTTTATTTTTGGTTCTTAAATTTCTTCAAGACTAACTTTATTCTTATTGTTGTCTTTTGAAATAAACTCTTTTTCCATGAAGGCACAATTTCGAGCAACAAACACATTGTTCTCAATGGGATTATAAGTAGTATCCTCTAGTTTATTTAGAATAACCAACAAATACACACTTGGTAGATTTGACTGATAATTTTTCTAAGATTTGTCGTCGTACAAAATCCTCACAGCCCTAAATCTTAAGGAATGAAAAACTTGGTCTTTTCCCAAACCACATCTCATGTGGTGTTTTATCAACCGCTTTAGAAGGAATACGATTCAATGTACATGCAACAATTTTTAAGGCATATCCCTAAAAGGAAATAGTAAGATCTGCATGACTCATCATAGATCGAACCGTATCCAACAAAGTTCGATTTCTCATATCAGAAACATCATTTCACCGTGGAGTTGATGGAGGAGTTAACTGTGAGGCAATCACATAATTTCTAAGATGATCATTAAACTCTTGGCTCAAATATTCACCATCTCGATCTAATCAAAGTACTTTAATAGTTTTGCCAAGTTGATTTTGCACTTCATTTTGAAATATTCGAAACATCTCAAGAGATCCACCTTAATGTTTCATGAGATACTCGTAACCATATCTACTGAAGTCATCGGTACAAGTAATGAAGTAATGATAACCACTTCTAGCCATTATGTTTATAGGATCGCATACATTAGTATATATTAGACCCAATAAATCTCTTGCCCTTTCACTGTACCCAGTAAAAGGACTCTTTGTCATCTTTCCTAATAAACAAGATACACATGTTTCATATGATTTAAAATCAAGTGAATCTAAAAGTCCATCATTATGGAGTTTAGAAATGCATTTCTCATTTATGTGGCCAAAAAGACAATGCCAAAGATAGGTTTGATTTAAATCATTTGACATTAATGTCTTTGTATTTACATTAAGAATAGGAGTATCTGTGAACCTTTTGTTGTTTAGAATATAAAGATCATCACATAAATTAACATTAGCACAGAAAACGTCTTACGAGAATCAGAGCATTTATCATTCACAATAATGAAATTAAAACCATCTAAATCCAAACATGAAACTGAAATGATATTTGTGCTTTAGGCAGAGACATAATAACCATTATTTAAAACTAAAACTAGTCCACTAGAAAAAGTTAACTCATAGCATCATGCAACAAACACAACAACCTTTTCTCCATTTCCAACTTGTAAGATGATTTCTCCTTTCTTTAGCTTTCTACTTCTGGTGAGACCCTGCACATTAATGCAAATGTGATAACGACATTCGGTATCCAATACCCAGGAATCACTAGTAGACAAGTTAACTTACTATTTTTTTCTTCCGATCTTCAAGATAGAGCTTGCAATTTCTAAACCAATTCCAAGGTGCATAGCAGAAATGAAAATTTCTTTCTTTTTCCTTTTCCTTTTGGGACCGTGAAGTAGAAACTACCTTAGGCTTAAGATGTTCCGCAGCTTTATGATTAGCACAATAACCTTAGCAACTATAGCCTTTCCTCTGGCCTTCTTTTTCATAGCCTTTCCATTCTAAACCATCAACATATTGGCAAAGAGTTTCTTGACATTCTGCTCAGCAGTCTGAAGCATCAAATGCAACTTTAAGATAGATTTCTCCATGTCATTCACATTATAGTTTATCACAAATTGTGAAAAACTATCAGACAATGAATTAAGGATTAAATTCATAGCCAACTCTTGGCTTGTGGGAAATCCAAGTATGTTAAGATGGTTAATGTAGCCCTTCATATTAAGAACATGAGGGCTAATTGACACACCCTCAGCCATTTTGTAAGAATGAAGGTTCTTGACTTTCTCAAATCTTTCTTACCTAGCCTATTGCTGGAACATTTCCTTCAGCATTTTAACCATGTGTTCCATGTCCTTTTGAAGTTCAGGAACCATGGTTGCTAACATAATGCATGCAACATCAATAGAGTTGTTGACATGCTTAGTATGTACATCCTTTACGGCTCTTGCAGCATTGGCTTGTGTTTCCTCATGAATAGGATCATTCAGGACGTACAGCTTGTGTTCATGCTTAACAACAAATCTCAAGTTTCTGAACCTGCCAAGAAAGTTTGTCCCTGATAACTTATCCTTTTCAAGGATCTATCGCAGGTACAAGGGATTAGTGTGATTTGATGAAACCACTAAATCTACAACAAAGATTATGCAAAAGTTTATTTTAGTATAGAGGAATAGACTCCTACTAAATTAGTAATCGTCATTTAAAAACAATATGTTATTTAAGGGACTAAAACCCATGTTTCACCTAATTCGAAAACAAATAAGGCATGACACTTTGAATTAGGATATTTAGATAGATATCTATTACCAATTACATCATATGTAACTTTTAGTTGTTTTATAAGATTATGACATCTTTATGTCTTAGCATGTTATATCTCATCTTGTGCTTAAAGCCCAAAATCGTTTTGATAGCTTTATAAAGTCTTACCATTTCAAACAATAGAGTAACCGTTACCCAACGTGTCTCACTAAGATAACAAAATATACTCTGCGAAGGCAAACCCATATTGATGTAATCAAAGCCTTGACAAGTATTTGAGAATGGATGACACTTGACTTAAAATTTAGAAGAGGCATTTTTATTTTGTTTTAGTGATCATAATTTAAACAAGATAAATATCATATACTACACAGAGTGTACAATCACCAAACCAGTTAGGAAAATTTACTAATATTCACTATTATATGAATTTCCTTGCGCAATGCAGAGTTATCGGAGGTCCATTTGGCCGGTTAACAAATACTAATTTCAAAAATTGAAAATTACCTAAACTATCTCATTATTTTAGTCAATCCAATTGACCAAAACTGCCCCTTATTTATAATTTTAAAAATTATGATAAGTTGGTATTTATAGGATTTTATAGTCTATTTTAATATAGTTTAGTGTTAAAGTTTATAAAATATATATCTCATTATATTTACTTTTGGTTTTTAGGTGAAAAGGAGTGCACGGATGAATCCGGGGCGGAAAAATACTCAAAATAGAGTATTTACTTGCATTAATTGGATACCGGGAGAGTTAGTTTCGAAATATACGCCGATAGTGGGATAAATGTACATAGCAGCGCCACGTGTCGTGATCCCATTCGTCAAGACGCGTCACATACATCCGTTTCTGGCAATGAGAGAAAGCCACGTAGGCCGTCCAGCACCGTCAGCAGCTTCTCATCTAACCAGCATCTGCCACGTGGACAAACACAGTTTCTCTTCTCTCCAGCTCGTCGATCTGCCTCGAGATACGTGCTCGTGCTGTCTCCCAGATCTTCGCAAGAAGTCGCACAAATTCGCCAGCACAGTTTCACGCCACGTGTCGCTGCGCGATTGGTCCAGCAAGGCGCAACTTCCAGCTCCAGCGAATGAGATCCCGCCATGTGTCACGGTCACACCCCTCAGCACGTCATAGATTCCAGTCCCAGCCAATCCGGTCTCGCCACGTCAACCGCGTCATCACCTCAGCTCCAATCACCTCCTGACATGTCAGCAACGCCCAGAATTCGCCAGCACAGTTTCACGCCACGTGTCGCTGAGCGACTGGTCCAGCAAGGCGCAACTTCCAGCTCCAACGAATGAGATCCCGCTATGTGTCACGGTCACACCCCTCAGCACGTCACAGATTCCAGTCCCAGCCAATCCGGTCTCGCCACGTCAGCCGCGTCATCACCTCAGCAACGCCCAGAAAACAGCCAATAAGCTCCTGCCACGTGTCAAGGACGAAAAACACCAAAAAAATAGTTTTCTCTCTCTTCCATAGACCAATCTTAGTAGTTTTACACATTAGGAATTTAGGTATAAATAGAACATCTATTATTCATTAGAAACTCTCTCATCTCTCTCTCTCTCTGCATTATTTTGTGAGTAGCCATGTTTGGCTGATCAAGCCATTGCCTAGGTCGGAGGTGAAACAATTCAGGATTATGGATTCATGGCATAACTTGTGAGATCTATTATTTTATTATTTTATTTAATTTTATTTCTTCTATTTCATTGTTGTTGGTTTTCATGAATATGGTTTAAATCTAGGGTATGTATGTGGCCAGTACATGCTTTTAGGTGGAAAATCTATAGTTAATTGAGTCATTAGTATCCGTAATTGTACTTTTGGGACAATATAAGTAACAAACATTCACCCGATTGCCGTCAAAACCTTTCGGTTCTTGAGTGTGCAACAATTGAATCTAGGTTAAATCGGGAGCGGACGCGATCCGGTTATCTAGGATTAGTATTCCCATAGAAGTTTATTACTGCGGTTAGTGTGTTAAATCTTATGGCGGATGTCTAGGGTTATACATTAATTAGGGAAGTAGTTAGTGGCGGATGTCCTAACTATCGAGATTAGGGGAATTAGGAATTTCTGGCGGATGTCGATGTTGCATAGCTAATCTAGGGGAACTTGAATTAATAATTGTTTTGGGAAAGATTGACGACCATGATATGCCATTGAATCTTGATCTTGTCTTGTGGAACCATAGACTTAGGTATTTAAATTAATTGTTCGTAGTCCTAGATATTTATTTTAGTTATTTAATTTATTAATAATTAGATTAATTAATTTAGTTATTTTCTCTAAACCCCCATTTTTTCCTTTCTTTTAGAACCTTAGAAAGACTACCAATCTCTGTGGGATCGACCCTTTGCCACTATTTGCAAATAGTTGGTTTAAGGAAATATTTTATTGACGTGTTGTCGGGGATTGGTTTTTCTTTCTTTGGTTTTATTTATTTATTTATTTATATTATTTGTAGTTTCTTTATACCCTTGTCTCTAACATGTTTGCAAGAAACTCCACCATGGCCGCCTCTTCACAATATTCTTCTAGCTGGCCTTTTGCAGTACAACAGGAACCTATCACAGCTTGTAATCTTTTTAGTGGTTGTCATCATTTTCCTAATGTACGTCCCTTTGACTACTGGAGTAATTCATCGCCACAGCCTGACAAATATAGTTCCATGCGGAATCGACCTTCAAGGGATAAAATAAGGTTTCTTTTAGAGACTGAACAGGACATGTACCTCAACGAGCAAGAATTAGACCAATGAATTCAAGGAAAGAATCAAGAAGCTGAAGAGGAAATAAAGTTAATTCTCCAGAAAAGATCAGCGAAGACCATGAGTGCAATTCCATTAAATAGTGTTGAGGTTAAAGATGAGGAATATATGAGTGATTACGAAGAGTCAGAGGGGGAACTTGAAGTGTCTCAATCAGAGCCGGAGATCGTTATGGCACAAACTTACGAAGAAGAAGCCGAAAAAGAGATTGAAGTCACTTTAACAAGGCCGGAGGATCTACAGCAAGATAGTAAGGACGACCAATCCTTTGTATTGGTAAACCTACCCACCCTCCCGTATATATTTGATAATTTTAAGATGGAGGTGGACGAAAAGGAGCGTTCGAAGACTTTTTGCACCGCCGACACCTTTGTGTTGGACGATCCAGAAATTATAGGCTCATATGTGTTAGAAGTCCCGGATAAGCTCCCATTTCTGCACAGGTGCGTGTCTCTTTCACTGCCCAATGCTAAAGGAGAGAGTATCATTCTTGGATACTCATTATTGGAAGGCATCACGTGAAGACAACATACGCCAAGTCGAGCCAAAGACTTTAAACAAAAGCGCTATTGGGAGGCAGCCCAAATTTTGATAAGTATTATTTAGTTTTTTTTTATTTTTTTATTTATTAGTATTATGCATGAACTTATATCATTTCCTTCTTCTTATCATTATCATCTTCTTATCACTATCATGTTCTTTCACCATTTTTGTTTATTTTTTTGCGTTTAGACCACTTGACTTGTTTTGAACCTTGAGGACAAGGTTCAGAATAAGTTTGGGGGTATTTTAGGGATTGTGGATAGTGTTGGATGGATTTTCTTGCTAAAGACCGCAGGTATGATCATTAATTTTTTTAAAAATTATGCGGTTGAAGGATGGTAATGGTGGTGTTATTTTTATTCTCTTATTTTTCCATCTCTTTTTCTTCTGTCATTGATACTTCCATCTTCCATTTCATTAGGATATGATACATTTTCATGCATGCATTTAGTAACTAGGAGTAGACATGTGTCTCTATGTTTGTTCTTGAATTTAGACCTTACATAGTGTCATATGTTGTCATATGTTGCACTTAGAGTCACCTGAAACTTTGGTTCATGCCTTTGATTGTGGATGAGTATATTATGGTTGCTTTTTGACTTGAAACTCAGGAAAAATTAGGAGAAACATTTAATCAAGCCATAGCTCGACATTTTTATGATTTCATGATTAGGGACTTAGTATGATGGTTAAACTTTGTGCTAGATACCGAAATGGGCAGACGGTCAGATTTGTGTAAGTAATAGTGCTTTAATTCTTATTTAATATCTGCTTAATCATAGTGAAAGTGAGAAGGGCTAACAGGAGTTTTCTTAATATAGAGAGTCCCACAAGATTCCATAGGAAATGGAGTAGGGAATCTTGTGGTGGGAAAAAGTGAGAAAAGCGGTCCATAGGAAATGGAGCAGGGACCGTACTACTTGAAAAAAATTATGAAGAAAAGAAATAGAGTGTATTTATTGAATAAATGAAGACGAAAGTATATGAAAACTCCTCAAATAAACAAGATTTAGCTTGAGTGCTTTCACTAGATTAAGTGAGATTTTAAACTTGCACGCTTGAATGTATAGACCAAGAAAACTCATGAGTAATTGATGGACTTTGTTTTGACTACATCTGTCTTTAAAGTGTGATCTTAACTGTGTTTGGGTTGCGAGTTTTGACATATCATAACTCTGAAATTTCTTGAGTGGCTTGTTACTTAGCGACCATGTAAATCAAAGGTACTCCATGAATTTTAAATTGGGTATAGGAATAGGTATAGGTATGAGTTTAGTTTTATGATTAGTTTAGTTAATGCATTAGGAGTTTAGTTTAGTTTGTGTTGTCAAATATACCTTTGCTCGGGACGTGCAAAGTCTTAAGTTTGGGGGTATTTGATAAGTTGGTATTTATAGGATTTTATAGTCTATTTTAATAGAGTTTAGTGTTAAAGTTTATAAAATATATATCTCATTATATTTACTTTTGGTTTTTAGGTGAAAACGAGTGCACGGTTGAATCCGGGGCGGAAAAATACTCAAAATAGAGTATTTACTTGCATTAATTGGATACCGGGAGAGTTAGTTTCGAAATATACGTCGACAGTGGGATAAATGTACACAGCAGCGCCACGTGTCGTGATCCCATTCGTCAAGACGCATCACATACATCCGTTTCCACCAATGAGAGAAAGCCACGTAGGCCGTCCAGCACCGTCAGCAGCTTCTCATCTAACCAGCATCTACCACGTGGACAAACACAGTTTCTCTTCTCTCCAGCTCGTCGATCTGCCTCGAGATACGTGCTCGTGCTGTCTCCCAGATCTTCGCAAGAAGTTGCGCGAATTCGCCAGCACAGTTTCACGCTACGTGTTGCTGCGCGACTGGTCCAGCAAGGCGCAACTTCCAGCTCCAGCGAATGAGATCCCGCCATGTGTCACGGTCACACCCCTCAGCACGTCACAGATTCCAGTCCCAGCCAATCCGGTCTCGCCACGTCAGCCGCGTCATCACCTCAGCTCCAATCACCTTCTGACACGTCGCAACGCCCAGAATTCGCCAGCATAGTTTCACGCCACGTGTCGCTGCGCGACTGGTCTAACAAGACGCAACTTCCAGCTCCAGCGAATGAGATCCCGCCATGTGTCACGGTCACACCCCTCAGCACGTCACAGATTCCAGTCCCAGCCAATCCGGTCTCGCCACGTCAGCCGCGTCATCACCTCAGCTCCAATCACCTTCTGACACGTCAGCAACGCCCATAAAACAACCAATAAGCTCCTGCCACGTGTCATGGACGAAAAACACCAAAAAAATAGTTTTCTCTCTCTTCCATAGACCAATCTTAGTAGTTTTACACATTAGGAATTTAGGTATAAATAGAACATCTATTATTCATTAGAAACTCTCTCATCTCTCTCTCTCTCTGCATTATTTTGTGAGTAGCCATGTTTGGCTAATCAAGCCATTGCCTAGGTCGGTGGTGAAGCAATTCAGGATTATGGATTCATGGCATAACTTGTGAGATCTATTATTTTATTATTTTATTTAATTTTATTTCTTCTATTTCATTGTTGTTGGTTTTCATGAATATGGTTTAAATCTAGGGTATGTATGTGGCCAGTACATGCTTTTAGGTAGAAAATCTATAGTTAATTGACTCATTAGTATCCGTAATTGTACTTTGGGACAATATAAGTAACAAACATTTACCCGATTGCCGTCAAAAGCTTTCGGTTCTTGAGTGTGCAACAATTGAATCTAGGTTAAATCGGGAGCGGACGCGATTCGGTTATCTAGGATTAGTATTCCCAGAGAAGCTTATTACTGCGGTTAGTGTGTTAAATCTTATGGCGGATGTCTAGGGTTATACATTAATTAGGGAAGTAGTTAGTGGCGGATGTCCTAACTATCGAGATTAGGGGAATTAGGAATTTTTGGCGGATGTCGATTTTCCATAGCTAATCTAGGGGAACTTGAATTAATAATTGTTTTGGGATAGATTGACGACCATGATATGCCATTGAATCTTGATCTTGTCTTGTGAAACCATAGACTTAGGTATTTAAATTAATTGTTCGTAGTCCTAGATATTTATTTTAGTTATTTAATTTATTAATAATTAGATTAATTAATTTAGTTATTTTCTCTAAACCCCTATTTTTTCCTTTCTTTTAGAACCTTAGAAAGACTACCAATCTCTGTGGGATCAACCCTTTGCCACTATCTGCAAATAGTTGGTTTAAGGAAATATTTTATTAACGTGTTCGGCTCGCGTCAAATTAATTAAAACATTTTTAATTAATACGGCCACAATAGTAACTATTAGAATTTAAGATACTTTGAATCTTGATCCAATACAAATTTGTTATATATCTCACCTACCATGTTGGATTTACAAATATTCTTATCCGATTATAAGTTTATCTCATATCTAATAGCAACATACCAACAGACCAAAACAATGAGATATATGATCAAAATTAAATTCGATTTTTATCAATAAAATAAACAATTGAATCAAGAAACAAGATATTAATCATGCATTAAACACTAGAATTATTTTAACCTAAACATGATTTATATCATAGAGACATACATAATTATTGCACAAAAATGAACTATGTATTCAACAACAAAATCATATTAAATTAATCATATTAACCAAAACATGATTTCTATCATTGGAAGATACAAAATTTGCATTGTTCTTTTTTAAAATATATGTTAATCAAAACATACTAAACATGTATTTTATCAATGAGTCATATCAAGCGTATGTATCAAATACATGAATTAACAATATGCTTTAAAATCAATTCTTGATAACAATTATTATATAACATATATGTACATCATATATACATTAATCAAGATC
Organism: Stephania japonica; assembly: GCA_039657345.1. Lineage (NCBI taxonomy): Eukaryota > Viridiplantae > Streptophyta > Magnoliopsida > Ranunculales > Menispermaceae > Stephania > Stephania japonica. Next base: position 27,850,227 of record CM077560.1, read on the forward strand.
ATGTTTTCACACATATATCACATATACATCGGAGAAAACATGCAAATGCTTAATAGAACCAAGCATAATGCTCTAATATCACTGTTGAGTTTTGGGGTTCATACGCATCAAAAAATTCAATATAATCTTTGAAAAACCCCAACAGGATCACAAATAAGATCCATTAAACAAGATCTACAAAAGTAAATCATACCTTAATTCTTGATTTCCTTCTCTGATTATTCGATCTCCAAGACGTTCAACCGCACATCCTCTATCAGAAATCCACACACAAATAGTGGCTGCAATTTGGAGTGCTAGCCCCAAGAGAGAGAAAATATTTTTCTTTCTCTCCCAAAATCTAGAGAATTTTAAAATAGCAAAAATGAAATTCTTAATTCGCTTTACTGTATGACCTTTTATTTATATGTGTTGATAAGCCCTCACTTAAATCTTAATCATAATACAACTATTGTATTTAGGCAGTTTAAACAATTTACGCATACACCCCTATTAATAAGTTATCATATAACAAATCATAATGGATTTTATGCCATGAATTTTATAATATAAAATTCATTACTCTGGACCAATTGAAATTGCGCAAAAGTTATTCTTTGTGTGCCACCCAATAGGTATATGCGATGTTAGTAGTTAACCAAAACTATTTTAGTGCACAAGTCATAAGCGATCTCTAGCAAGACATTGTGACTACCCAAGTAACATGAATATCAAAATCGGTACAACCTAATAAATAACATATGTCATATCCTTTTGTCGTGCGACATCCTTTAATTAAACATAAGGTATAAAAAGTTACCCTTAATGTTCAATCGGTCTAGTCTCAATCTTTAGATATACTGAAAATATCCAAGTGACATTAATCATATCAATTCACTTGGACTTGGCCATTTAACAATCTAACGTATCGATGGATCCACTAATATCTCTCTTTTTTTGAGATAGACAAATTCTATCTTGATTACACACCTTTATATATTGCTCACATGATAACCAATCACAATCTTTATAATCACCCGGTTAAAGACAACGTTTGATTGTGTTAAATTACTATACTCCTAATATTAAAGTCCTTGATAATCTCAAGTCGAAGGCCTAAATTATATAACTATCAAGAGTAACACTTATGACTTAATCAATGTGGTGTTCTCACAGCGGGTTGGTCCAGTACCTTGTTCCCTAACAAGTACTCAAGATCTTGATTCGTATCTCTATATGCATGACCATCACATGACCATCAATTATGACTCACGCTAGTCTTAATTCATTATAGTTCCCAGTATAATGACCGACTATGACCATTTAGGATATTTTGTGCGATGGCTCCAATTCCCCATAAAACTAGTTTTTGCCCGACTTAGTCATACGTGGACCCTCGAGCCCTTACCCGCGAAGTCTACGCATCCTAGTCAGCCTCAAATATTCAAATATATCATTAGTGAATCATTTAAATATGTAAGTTATAAGATTATAAAGTTATTAGGAGATTCGCAGCGAAAATCACTATAATCAACTATAACTAGTAAATGGAATCAGGACAAATAGATAACCTATCATGTGGAAACCCTTAGAAATGGATAAATACAAGCATCTTTTGTGATCACTGCTAAAAAAGCGATCATAAATGATATCCCTAGTCTCTCAATACTCGGTACATATCCCAGTGTTTTAAAACATATAATACAGTAATCACATTCAAAAGAACAAAAACCTATTGTGAGTAAAGGAAATGATTGCTCCGAGAGTCCTCAGAGGATATTACTTACCATCAGCTCTTTCCCTTTGTTCGTCTCAGCTCTATCTCTATCTGCACCACCGTCACAAACTAGATAGTGAGTGCGTGAAAAATTGAAAGTAATGCCAAAAAAACTAAACAGTAATTCAAGATTTAACAAATAAACAGTCCAAATATCATGCGGTATTGAAAGGCAGAAGATTTAACAAATAGCATGATAAGCAGACTGACAAGCTAACAACGAAATTTGAGTGTCCAAAGAGTCTATAGAGGCCCATAAGTGGTCAAAATCAATGCAGTACAGCAGCACCACATTTATAGTCACAACAGTGACCAACAAACCATAGACACAACAATGCCCAAATAATCCAGTACTCGGGGTATAACCCACTATCAGTAGGGTTGGATAACACACCAGTAGGTGTCTTTACGCTTACCCGTTAATATGGACCTAGGAGTACCTTCGTAACACACTTATGGCAAGACACTGAACCAAGGAAATAAAGAATAGATTTCCAATAATAGCTCAATTCAAACAAAAATGATAATAAATAAAAAACGAATTAGTGTATACTTTCTACTGGCTTACAATCGTACGATAACGTACCTCAATCGATATCAAAACTCTAATCCTCGAGTACCTCTAAGCTCTCCAATCGAAGTCTCAAAGTCTGTCAATTAACCCTAATTTGTAAATCCTATTAATATCATTCTAATTTACCCAATTTTTCATTATTATTAAATTAGTGTAATTGGGTTAATTTTCAGGGTATTGGGTCACATTCGAACCCAATTGGATACCCGAGAGATTCCCAAATTTATTTGACACGTTTAAAAAATTTTCCTATGAATAGTGTTACGCCGTAAAGGCGTCGTGAACTCATTATTCTGTACTGTGTCCCCCACGATGTCTTTTCTTGGCTATTTGCCTGAGACGCTGTGAGTGGCGCCGTGAGAGATAACTTCTCATGGTGTTCCTCACAACATGTTCAGCAGAACACCAATATACGGGGTTTTTTGAAACTCCAGCTCATGTTGCCGTGTTCCGAGTCTATCCCACACCCTTAGAGACGTCCATGACAATATAACACCTAACTCACTTTACAATGAAACCATGACAAAACACCCCGATTCGTAAATAACCTGAAGTTTCTTCAAAAATCTCCAAAAATCCCAATCAACTTTCAATCCACAAAACAACCACCAAATCACCAATGAATCTATCCATTAATCCCAAAACCATCATTCTAAATCAATATCCAACATTTTCTAAAAAATTTGTCTGAAAGCGTCGTGACAAAAACCTACAAAACTGATGCGAAACTGTAGATAAACACGAGATGAGTAGGGATCTTACCTTTGTAAGTGCATTTGGTCGATCCCCGACGTCGCAGTGAGTCAAAAACCATCGAAGCCCCTTCCTTCTCTCGTTGTTCTCTTCGTTTGAAAATGATAACAATGGATGTGGAGAAAGAAAAGTTGATATTTATATACAACTCCTTCATCTTATTATTCGCACGGATCTCGAGGCAAATCTTGTGTCTCCTCTTTACTCTATCCAACAACTCTAACTCAAATGAATAACTCCAATAGGTGACTCAAATTTTAAAACTAAGTCGTTTCTCGCATACAACACGTTTTTCTGGACCCGTTTCAACTCACGAGTTGCACTGCGTGCATTCTCGGACATAACCTCGCTTACACATTTTATTTAGTTATTCATTATTTTTGATAATTCACTAATTACCATTTTTTGTTGTATCATTATCCATATTATACCCTAAAATTTTCATTTTTCCTAGCTGAATCTCACACAGAAATCTTTGGCAATTAATAAACAAAAATCATGCATTAGGATATATAGTGTTCTCATTCAGGTATAAATAATAATAAAAAATCACAAGAAAATCAAATATACCTCAGTGTCGACTCCCGAGGCTTGAGTAGTATGACAAATCACAATGAGTAGGTAACGGTCCTGTAAAACACACGACACATGTCACCAATTAACTTTGAGGGTTGTTACATTTCAACAAATATCTAGGTATATTTTTATAAAGTAAACATGCAATCATTTATAATAAAACAACAAATGAAAACCTCTATTTTATTATCTAAAATTATAAGATAAACAATATTTGTAGATTGACCTAGGGCACATGCCCCAACAACACCAACTCAAACTTTTTTTTCTTGCTAATCTCATTTTTGTTATTGGGGCTTTTTTTTTGGTTGTCGATAATCAAGTTTTGGAATTGATTATGGATTAAACCAGCCATTATTTAGTGGATCTAAAAAAATATTTGCATTCTCTTGTTCGTTTGTGTCGTTCTTGTTGTTTTTGAACATATGAATGGAAAGTGGGCTAAGATCTTGATGTTGGTGGGCAAGATTATGTTTATTGTTGTTGTTACCATGTTATGGATCAAAATAAACCCATTTTTTGGCTATTAGAATGCTCTTGTGGGGTTTGGGATGGGCTTAAAACCCCACCAGATGTGTCAAGAAGGAGCGAAGTCTCTTTTTTGGTACCCCGACATACGTCGTGGCCATATAGGGCACGGTGCCTCCCACGGCACCACTTCTAAATGTCTTTGTGGCACTCACATGGCATCGTGCGCATCATGCTTATATATGGCACAGTGCCACAAGCCTGTATTGGGAGACTTTTGTAAAAATGGCATAACTTCTTCATTTTATTTTTGTTTTGACGTTCAACCCACCATTGGAAAGATAAAAGAAAGCTTAACAACATAGAATTAATAAATCTTATAAATCAAGTGAATAATTAATTTGAAAATGGAATTCAAGTCATATGTATTGTTTAAGTGGTGCCTCAGTAGTACTACTTCAAAATAAGTCATGTTAGACCAAAGTAAGAATATAATAAGCCTTGTTAAATTTTTGTTAAATGTAGATACTTAAGGAGCACCATCAAGGACTTCTCGGTGTATGGATTGGAATAGGATTGTAGCAAATTGAGGTAAGTGGGGTTTGCTCTATTATCAACCATATCGTGCTATTTGTATAACATAGGTCCCACGTAAGTTAGTGACTTAGGATGGGATGCCATGTACTATTGACATGATTTCATGCGATATCTATGGATGCTTTCACATGCCAAACGAGGGAACTCGTAGCCGTAAGGACTACCATTGTTACCAATTGTGTTGGTAGGTAGTGAAACAAGGACATATACGTCTTAGAAGATAGCTCCATGATCCACTTAAATCATAGCCATCTTGTTTTTAGTTGCTTACACAATCATGTTAGTAGTCGCTAACATGAAGGACATGGGAAGAGTGTTAGTAATCGCAACATTGATCTGGACTCCTACAAATGTTAGTCTAAAACACAGAAACATGTAATTGCATTTCAAAATAAACAACAAATATTACACATATAACAACGTGAAATCCATCCATTTATGTCTGAAGTTCACAAATAGAATGCACAATAATGTGAACTTAAAAGAGTATTAACGTTTCCATGTATGCTCCCGTGATCAACTCTATCGATCCCACAGGCACTTCCTTATAAAAGGAGTCTCATTGTGAGTCCCACCCATGAATAGAGGTTTAGTTCCTCAGGCACTTTCCTTTATAAGGCGCCTTACCATGAGTCCCACCCACAAATGGAGGTTTAGTAAGTCATTCAGATAACATGAATGCGTGACCAATAAATATGCAACATGCAATGTAGAGTAAAATACAAATGCAGGTACAAACATAATTTATTAAATAGCAAAGATAACTGTTGGGTTAACTTACCTCTTACACTACATTTTACCGAGTTTACAATGTTTGTTTAATTATTTTTTTGAGGAAATACGAGGCTAGCTCCTTAAAGTTATTTTATCACAAAAGTGGTATACATTGAGAGGCTGATTATGTTTGGTTTTGGGGTTCATACGCAGTGAAAAATTTAAAACAATTTTTGAAAAACCCCCTCAGGATCGTAAATAAGTTTCATTAAATAAGATTTACAAAAGTAAAACATACCTTAATTTGTGATTTCCTTCACTGATTGTTCGATCTCCAAAAGGTTCAATCACGCATCCTCTATAAGAAATCCACATACAAACGGTGATCGCCATTTAGTGTGCTAGCCCCAAGAAAAATAAAAAATGTTTTTTTTTCTCTCCCAAAATTTAGAGAACTATAAAATAGCAAAAAAAAAATTCTTCATTAGTTTTAGGGTAGGAACCTCTATTTATATGTGTAAATATGCCCTCACTAAAATCCAATTCGTAACACAACTACTGCATTTAAGTAGTTTAAGTAAATTACACATACACTCCTATTAATAACTTATCATATAACAAATCATAAGGGCTTTTATTTCATGAGTTTTATCATATAAAATTTATTACTCTGAACCAATTGAAATTGCATAAAGTCATTCTCTTGTGTGACCTAATAGGTTCATGCAACGTTATTAGTGAACCAAAAACAATTTTTGTACACAAATCATAAGCGGTCTCTAGCAAGACATTACGATCACCCAAGTTGCATGAATATGAAAATCGATACGAATAACATATATCAAATCCTTTTGTCGTGTGATATCCTTTGATTCAATATAAGATATGGAAAATCACCCTAAATGTTTAATCGTGCTAGTTTCAATCTTTAGGTTGACTTTCATGATATCAATTCAATTGGACTTGACCATTTAACAATCTAACGTATTGAGGGATCTACTGATCTCTTTTTCTTTATGAGTGTGACAAATTCTATCTTGATTACACACCTTCACATATTGCTCACAAGATAACCAATTATAATCTTTATAATCGTTTGATTACGGACAACGTTTGATTGTGTCAAATTACCATGCTCCTATTATTGAAGTCTATAGTAATCTCAAGTCAAAGGACTAAATGAAATACCTATCGAGAGTGACACCTATAACTTAATCCATTTGGAGTTCTCATACTGGGTCGGTGTAGTAGTTGTTCCTTAACAAGTACTCACGATCTCGTTTTGTATCCTTATACGCATGATCAACACATCATCATCAATCAAGACTCATGCTAGTCTTAATTCACTACTGTTCCTAGTATAATGACCGACTACGAACACTTAGGATATTTCAACAAATACCTAGGGATCTTTTTATAAGGTAAATATGCAATCACTTATAATAAAACAACAAATGAAAACCTCTATTTTATTAACTAAAATTATAAGATAAACAATGTTTGTAGATTGACCTAGAGCACATGCCCCAATAGATTACAACTAAAGATAATTACATAACGAATGGAAAAACTGCTATGTGCATTTTTTTTATTAGCAAAGACCGAATCCGGTTTAGGTTACATTAGTAACTACAGGATATCTTGCTCTAGCAAAATAAAAATTTGATTGGGAATATGTTCCCAAATCTTAAAATCAACATCACACTGAAAAACTTCCTTAGCCATGTGGTCTACATAGGGATTGTTCTCTCAAAATTGCGTGGCTAGAAACTATACTCCACTTCTTGTCTGTCTCCCTTAAAATATCATGAATCAATGGATCTCGAAATCGGCCCTGTGATAAGTCCAGATTAAGATCAATTTCTTCCTGCGAATCTAACTCCACAATGAGTTTCCTATATCTTTTATCTTACGCCAGTTGCAAGTCATGTTTAATTCCCCAGAGTTCGGTGCAAAAAGGTTAACACCGACCCAATTTTGCTTGAAATGCTGCTTGAAAATCACATTTCATCCCCCGTATCACTCCTGCCGCCGCGACTTCCCATCCTCCCCTTGTATCGCCTCATAACAATTTATTTTCAACCACACCTCCTCTGGTGTTACCTAATGGCAATATTTTCTTCTTGCTAGAGCTTGGGTCAATGTCGACCACAAACCTTATGAACAAAGGATTTCATTAGTTCTGTAAATAATGGATCGTCAAACCTTATATATTGTATTAGATTGATTCCTAAGTATGGTGTTATTTCTCCAGGACCACAACTTCCAACAGGAAACTGTTGGGGAATGTGCCCTAGGTCAATCTAGGGGTGGGCACGGGTCGGGTTTGGGTCAACCCGACCCGATGCACGACGACCCGACTCGGGTCGGGTCGGTATAAAAATGACCCATCACCCGACCCGCTAGACAAGACATCCGAACCCGAACCCGACCCGACCCGACCCGACCCATAGGTTCAAAAACCACAAAAATGCTATAAAAACCATGATGACATCCCGACCCGACCCGACTCGAACCCGACCCGACACTAATATAATACCACCCGAACCCGACCCGACACCCGATGGGTCGAGTTTTGATGACCCGACTCATTTTCTCAACTCATCTTACCCGACCTGCCACCCGCCACCCGATTCGGGTGACCCGACCCGAGTTGGGTTCTCGGGTTTCGTGCCCACCCCTAGGTCAATCCATAAACTGTCTTTATGAATACTTTTAGTTAATAAAATAGAGGATTTCATTTGTTGTTTATTACAATTAATTTGCATGTTTACATTATAATAAGATCCATGGGCATTTATAGAAATATCCTAAATGTCCCTAGTCGATCATTATACTAGGACCTATAATGAATTCAGACTAGTGTGAGTCTTGATTGATGATCATATGATGATTATACGTATAGGGATATGAATCAAGATCATGAGTACTTGTTAGGGAATAAAGTACTGGACCGACCCGCTATAAGAACATCACACGGATTAAGTCATAGTTGTTTCTCATGATAGGTATATTTTTCAGTTCTCTGACTTGAGATTACCAGAGACTTCAACATTAGGAACATAGTGATTTGACACTATCAAACGTTGTCTTTAACCGAACGATTATAAAGGTTGTGATTGGTTACTATGTGAGCAATGTGATGAAGTTGTGTAATCGAGATAGAATTTGTCCCTCTCATATAAAGAGAGATATCTAGTGGATCCCTCGATGCGTTAAACTGTTAAAGGGCCTCGTCTAAGTAAATTCATATTGATCATTGTCACTTAGATGTTTTCGGTCTACCTAGATATCGGGACTAGTACGATCGAACATGTTGGATGACAATTCCATGCCTTATGTTTGATCAAAAGGATATCGTGTGACAAAAGGATGTTATTTACACTATTGATTAGGTTGTATCGATTTGATATTCGTAAAACTTAGGTAGTCATAATATCTTACTAGAGGCCGCTTATGACTTATATACCAAAATGCGTTTTGGTACACTACCAACATTGTATGAGCCTATTGGGTCACACACTAAGAATGGTTTTGCGAGATTTTAAGATGGTTCAGAAAAACAAATTTTATATGATAAAATTCATGACAGAGACGTCCTTGTAGTGTATTACACTTATACTTCTTTAAGTAGGGGTATATGTATAATTTACTTAACCATCTATATACAAGGGTTGTATAAATAGACGCATTGAGTTAGAATACACGAACAAAAAGATTAAAAGGCCAAAACTTTATTTTCGTTTTAGAAACGCCTTAAAGTTTTTGGTATGTTCTGGATCGTTTTGGAGAGAAATAAAAAGGTTTGGTATTCTCTCGAAGCTAGCACTTCAAATCTCGGCCGCCGTTCGTGTGTGGACTGCTGATAGAGGGTGTTCGTCATTGGCAGTGCCTTAGAGATCAATTAACCTTCAGAAAGGTACATTACGACTGAGGTATGATTAAGTTTTCATAGTTTAAACGTTTTTAATGGAATTAGATTCAGATCCTGTTGGGGTTTTTGTCAAAATTATTTTATAATTTTCGTTGCGCGTGAACCCAAAACCAACAGAGACACCAAACATTACCTTCTTACGATGGTCTTTTTAACTGTGGTTCAACACTAGCCGATCCACCAATGTCGATGTATAGAAGAATGGAGATTATATCTTTTGGGGTTGGGATTCCCAGACCAAGTGAGCTTGTTGACAATCCTTTAAAACATGTAGAGTGGATCAGTCATCTTTACAACATCAATCACAAATCCCATTATCTTATATTCCTCGTACAACACAAGACTTTCGTAGGCAGTCGATTATGTAGAGCAAACCATAGGAAGGTACAAATTCGCTAAGGGCCACTCCAATTCCAAATGAAATCCAAACGTCTCGGTGGTAATTGGTAGTGTATCTCTGTGACTAAGACATGATTTTGCCATTGTAGAAACACCGTTCTTATCATACATCCAACTGATCCGGTCTGGTCACCCCTAATTAAGAGCAGGAATAGCTCTAATCTTTTTACATACCTCCAATAGTAAATACTAATGTAATTTGGTAAAGTCCTAAGTCCCCGAACTCGTAACGAAACTGGACACATAATCTGTCCAATCAGATTCATCAAGATTATTGACGGTGTAATGCGAGAGTTATACCCAATTCTCTACCCATTTATCTTTTCAGGACAAAACATTATTTCCATCCCTTAGGCTCTACATGAGTTCTAATTTGAAGGCCTCCCAATTATTTCTCATGTTTTTTCCAAACCATTGACATTGGCTGAGTCTTCGAGCCATTCGGTCCTTTTCCTTCCCTCTGCAATATTTTCCTTTTAGGACTCAAACCAAAAGATTTTCCTCCTTAGTGTAAAACTCCTAGAACAATTTAAGTATGAATGCTCGATTTTGATCGTTAGCCTTCCGTAGTTCCAGTCCTCCTTTGTTCTTGGCTAAGCATAAAGTATCCCAATTGACAAGATGCATTTTCTTTTTCTCAGATGAAGATCCCCAAACAAACACCCTAGCCAATTTATCAATCTCATCACATTTGTGTCCTGGCAAGCGAGTTAATTGTATAGGAAAGCTTGGTATCGCTAGTAAATATGCCTTTGCCAGAGTTAATCGCCCTGCCAATGATAACTATTTCACTTTCAAACTCGATAGTTTGCTTCTCACCTTTTTAATTACTACCTTGTAAGTGTCTTTTCATACTCTATCATGTAACAGTCGGGAGCCTAGTTATTTTCTTGAGTTATTTGTCATTCCAAAAATGAATCATTCACTGATATGCTTCCTCATGTTGTCTGATACATTCTTTGAGAAATATATCTTAGTCTTTTGGTGATTAACTCTCTAGCTTGAGCTCGATCCGAAAGCGTACAAAATTCCTCTTTTGACACCAACTTGAGCTGGGGTGGCCTTCGCAAAAAGGAACATGTCATCTGTGAAGAAAAGATGAGATAGTACTGGCCCCGATCTTCCCATACAGATGCCTCGCCATTGGCCACTGTCCACTGCTCTCTGAATACCCTGCGATAGAACTTCCCTACATAAGACCAAGAGGTATGGGGAAAGTGAATCTCCTTACCTGATACCTCTTGAAGGGATGAAAGACTCAGACAAGCACCTATTCCATAAGATCTACATCCAACTTGATGAAATAGAAGTCATTATTCTTTGTTGTAAGCTTTCAAGGATGAGAATTTTTTATAGTGTTTGTTTGATGAAGAACCACCTTACCCTATCGTACACCTTTTCAAGGTCTATCTTTATGGCCATCCATCTGCTCCTCTCTATCTTGTGCCGCATCAGGTGTATCAACTCCTGAATGATGATGGTACTTGTAATGGCCCCGGTTCCCCATAAAACTGGTTCCTGCCCAGCCTAGACCTACGTGGACCCCTGAGCCCTTACTCATGAAGTCTATGCATCTTAGTCAACCTCAAATCCTCATATATGTTGTTATGTTATCAGTTAAATGTGAAAGTTAAAGGATTATTAAGTTATCAATAAATTTGTAGTGAAAATCCCTATAATCAACTTTAACTAATAATGGAAATCAGGAACAATAGACAACCTATCATGTGGAAACCCTGATAAATAGATAAATACATGCATGTCTGGTGATCAAGCTAAATAGTGTGATCATACATGATATTTCTAGTCTCTCAATCCCTGATATATATGTCCTAGTATTTAACAAAATGTATAATACAATAATCACAACCAAAAGAACAACAACTTACAGTGAGTAAATGAAAGGATTGCTCCGAGTATCCTCAGAGGATATCACCTAGTATAAACTCCTTCCCCTTGCTCGTCTCAGCTCTATCTGCACTACGATCACAAACTAGACGGTGAGTGCATGAAAACTATGAAAATAATGCCAAAAGAAACTAAACAATAATTCAAGATTTACCCAATAAGCAGTCTAAATATCACGCAGTATAGGCGAAAAATATAACAAATTGCATTATAAATAGACGGACAAGTTTAAGAACGAAGTTTGAGTGTCCAAAGAATCAAATGAGGCCCATAAGTGATCAATATATATGCAGTACAGTAGCACCACATTTATAACCACAAAAATGACCAACAAGCCATAGACACAACAATTCCCAAACAATCTAGTACTCGGGGTATAACCCACTATCAGTGGGATGGGACAGCACACCAGTAGGAATGCTCTCATTTACCTATTGATATAGACCCAGGAGTACCTTCGTAACACACTTACGCCAAGACACTCAACCAAGTAAATAAATAATGAATTTCTAACAATAGCTCAATTCAAATAGAAAAGGCAACAATGGAAGATAAATTAATGTATACTTTCTAACTGGCTTATAATCATACGAAAACATACCTTAAACGATCGTAAAACTCTGATCCTCGCGTACTCTCTAAGTTATCCCATTTGACTTCTAAAAAGTTTGTCAATCAATTAACCCAAATTTGCAAATCTTATTAATAACTTTATTATTTATCCAATTTTCCATAATTATTTTATTAATGTAATTAGGTTGATTTTTGGGTATTGGGTCAATGCGGACCTATTTGGATACCCGAGAGATCCCCGAATTTTTTTATAATTTTGTCAATTTTCTCTCTGTGAACAATGTCACGCCACCGAGGCGCCGTGATGTTCAATACTAGGCAACATCCCCACGGCGTCTTTTCCTGGCTGACTGCCTGAGATGGCATGGGAGAAACTCCACACGGTGTGTCCAATAGAATACCATATTTAGGGTTTTTTGAAACCTCAGCTCGTGTCGTCCCATTCCGAGTCTATCCCAAACTCTTAGAGACATCCATGTCAATATAAAAACCAACTCATTTTGAGTTGAAACCTCGACAAACACCCCAATTCGTAAATCACACGAAATTTCTTAAAAAATCTCTAAAAATTTCAATCAACTTCAAATACTCAAACCAATCACCGAAACACCAATTTAGCAACTCGTTGATCCCAAAAACATCAATCCAAATCAATTCCAACATTTTCTCAAAATATTGTCCGCAATCGTCGTTACGAAAACCCACGAAATTAACGTAAAACTGATGACAAACATGAGGGGAGTAGGAATCCTACCTTTTTACGCGTGATTGGACGATCCCCGACATTGCAATGTGCTCGAAACCAACAGTTCTCTCTGTTGGACTAATTTGTTAGTCACTTTACTCCATCTAGGATTTTGTTGGAAATAAACAAAGTGAAAATATACTAATAAATATCAAGTGTATTTTAGTTTCGTCAAATGTTGTAAAACATCACATCTCAAGTGTTCGAGTATTCTAGTCATACAAGTTCAAGATTCGGTATACATAAGGAAACAAAGATGAAAGATCGAATTACATGTTGTAACATTGGTGTAAGGTATTCAAGTTCATTTACGCAAACCTATTCCATTAGTTCACGCACATCTAGCTTTTCAAATGGATTTTGAAATGTCATGTGATTACTTGAAGTTTTAAGTTAAACTTAACACTTGACTCGGTTTTATAAGTTTAAACAATGCTAAACTATGTGTCTATTTTCACATCGCATTTTTAAAACCATTGTGAAAGTTTTCAAAAAAGAAAAACTTGTTTTAAAAAGGTTTTTGAAAAGAAAACTGTGTGTTTATAGAAAAGCCCATAACATGACATAAAATCGAAATTTTCTATTTTCTGGATTTGTGAGAATATTCGGACCAGCCAAATAGGCTATATGACCCATAACAAACATGTGTGACATGTTATATGAAGTTTGGTAAGGTCTCAGATGCGATAAATGGTCACTAACCAAAGTGACTAAAATATTTATTTTGAGGTCCCTGCAGTTAGTGCGCTAGGTCTAAATATTAGTGCACTTACTGCTTTCCTGACAGCTTTTTTATAAAGCTGAAAATCACACTTTATTTTGAATTACTGATGAAATCTAAGCCCTTAGATGCCTAGAACCATCATAAACTGATGAAATGGAATGTGGAACATTTTAAAACCACCAAGAATATTGTTTTGTCCTCACAAGCTAGAAAACTCACAAGTGCTAAAAATTTTCAAAAAGAAAAGCTTAGATTTTTGTGAAGAACACAAGGAATATTCTTAAGATTGTCTATTCACTCTTAAAACCAGCATTATTGAGGCTTTCAAAGGTGTACGACCTCTCCAAAATAGATTTTCAAGTCACCTTCTTGGGGTTGTAAGAAAGTTCTTTGTCCTAGCTTTTCTTATGCTTAAATTATATAGTTTTGTGTGGTTGTCTTAGAAAATCATTTGTTGTATTTTTTTAACACATTCATCTTGGGTTTTGCTCTTAAACTCATTTTATTAAACCCTAAAATTGGCTTGGACAAAAGTTTGTACTTAAACTTGATTTTTATCAAACTTATTATTCTTTGGCTTTGAAACCGATTTTGTACCATTCAATTAGTTTTTTAAATGGTTTCATTTTTGAGACTTGCACAAATCAGTGATATATTTGCATATCTCATTTGTCTTCATACTTGTATAGATTATAATGGTTAGGCTCTAGGAGGCTTGCTAGTATTTGAACTTGGTGTAACTTTATTTTGTAGAGTATATTTCATTATTTTCAGTTATTGGTTATAATTGGATGATTGTAAGATTTAGTAGAATCTAAGTCAAAGGGAAACCTAGTTGAGGTTAGAAATAAACCCTAGTTGTGGCTAGGTAGGAAGTCCTAATTGTGATTAGGCTTGTAAGTTTTGGTTGTAACACTTATTTGCAATATAAGTAGGGGTTTAAAAATCTTAACCGGGGGAGGTTAGGTAGTAGATGTAGAACATTGGATCAAATCACTATAAATCGTGTGTGTCTTTCCATTTCTTCTATCTCATTCACTTGCATAGCATCCATATTCGTGTTTTGGTGAGCAAATAGCATTTTGACTATTGAATTATATTAAAAATGCGATAACTTCTCGATACAACCAATTCACCCCCTCTTAGGTGTGGTTTCACTCTCCTCGTGCTCTTGTTTGATCAAAATAACAAAATAGATTGAGGAGAGAGAAAATTTGATATTTATACCTCCCATTCATGTCTAGTTATGTTCGAATCTCGAGGCACATCTTGTGTTTCATCTTCACACCATCCAACAACTCTAACTCACAAACCATGACTTCAATGGGTGACTACACCTCATCACTTAACCTATTCTCGCTCACAACACATGTTCCCGGACTCCTTTCAATTCTCGACTCGCACCGTGTGTTCCCAGACACAACCTCGCTTCCACATTTTATTTAATTATTTATTATTTTTGTTGGACTAAGTGGTTAGTCACTCTAACTCCGACCGGGGTTTTGATGGAAACAAACAAGGTGATAATGTACTAATTAATATCAAGTGTATTTCAGTTTTTGTTAAAGGATGCAAAACAACACATCACGGGTATTCAAGGCATACAAGTTCAAGACCCGACATTCGTGAAGGAATGAAGATGGAAGACCATATTGCACTTTGTAATTTCGATGTAAGGTATCAAAATTCTTTCACGCAAGCCAAATGCATTAGTTCATGCATATCAAGTCTCAAAACCAATTTTCAAAAGTCATGAAGTAACTTGGAATTTCAAAATGAAATTTAACACATAACTAGGTCCATGAGTTTAAACATTGTGAAACCATATGTTAATGAACATTTGCATATTGGATAACATTGTTGAAGTTTTCGAAAAAGAAAAACTTGTTTTGAAAGATATCTGAAAAGAAAACTGTAAAACTTGCAGAAAAGCCCCTCGCAAGTTATGAAATCGTGATTTTCCGTTTTCGGGGTTTGTAAAAATATCCGAACCATCCAATTAGGCTTAATGACCCATAATAAACATGTATAACATATTACATTAGGGTTGGTTAGGTCTCGGACGTGTTTAAGGGTCGCTAACACAAAGGGAGAAAATAATTATTTTGAGCTCCCCGAGTTAGCGCGCTAATCTTCGCCATTAGCGCGCTAAGTGCGCAGAGTTAGCGCGCTAGGTCTCAGTATTAGCGCGCTAATTGCCCTCCTGACAGCTTTTTTAAAAAGCTGGAAAACGAGCTTTATTTTGAATTTATGATGGATTTTGGACCTTTGGATCCCTACAACGGTCACAAACTGTCAAGATGGGATACCTAGCACTATAAAATCACCAAGAACATGGTTTTCTCACAACAAGGCAAACACACACTCAAAAAGCTCAAAAGATTCAAAAGAAGAACTTTGATTTTTGTGAAAGGAACAAAGGAGATTCTTGAGGCTGACCACAAGCACAAAAAACCAGCACTTTGAAGCATTCAAAGAGTACTAGATTCTCCTCAAAGCTGTTCTCTTTTGTCACCTTCTTGGTTGTAAGCTAGTCCTTGTTTAGATTCTTTCTCTTGTGCTTAATCTATATAGTTTTGTGTGTGGTGAATCAAAATCAGTGTTGTGTGTTTTAACACTATTATCTTGGGTTTTGCACTTAAACTTATTTTATCAAACCCTAAGATTGATTTGAACAAAAGTTTTGCACTTAAACTTGATTTTTGTTAAACTATTGTTCTTTGCCTTGAAATCAGTTTTGCACAAACACATTGGATTTTAAAACGATTTCATATTTGGAATTTGCAACAAAATCAGTGACACACTTTGCATTTTCCATCCATTCTCATACTTGCATGCATTAGAGTTGTTAGGCTCTAGGAGGCTTGCTAGTGTTTGAATTTGATATCACTTTATATTGTAAAGTGTATATCATTTCTTTTCAGCAAATTATTGTAAGTGTATGATTGTAAGACTTAGTGGAATCTAAGTCAAAGGGAAAGACCTAGTTGAGGCTAGGCACAATTTCTAGTTGCGGCTAGATAGGAAGTCCTAATTGTTATTAGGCATTCTAGGCTTGTGTGCTTAGGTTGTAACACTTATTTGGAATATAAGTGAGGGGTTAAAAATCCTAACCGGGGAGGTTAGGTAGTGGATGTAGATCATTTGATCGAACCACTATAAATCGTGTGTCGCTTTCCATCTCTTCTACCTCATTCTCTTGCATAGCATAGACATTTGTTGTTACTTGTGCATAAAAGTCTTAAAAAGGCAATAACCTCTCGACACACCCAATTCACCCCCCCCTTGAGTGTGGTTTCAATTGGTATCAGAGCGGGTTATTGCTCAAAGTATTACTAACGTATCTTTGAGTGTTTTTGTGCAAGGATGCAAAGTCTAGATCCGGCTCACCTTAGGGAAGGTAACTCCTCGAGTAGGCCTCCATACTTTGATGGAACCAATTACGCACATTGGAAAGTAAGAATGAAGTTCTACATAAGAGCGCAAAATAGATTCCTATGGGATGCAATTGAAAGTGGATACACTCCACCCGACAAGCCATTGAAGGAATACACCGTCGAGGAGATCAAAAGTGAACTTTCAAATGATCAAGCCATGAATCATCTATTTTGTGCATTGAGCGAGAATGAGTTCAACCGAGTAAGTGCATGTCAAACGGCAAAGGAAGTATGGGAAAAGCTTGAGGTTCACTATGAAGGCACAATGCAAGTGAAGAAGACGAAGTTGAGGATCCTTGAGGAACACTATGAGACCTTCCGAGTTGGATCCGATGAAGATATCGCCACCGCCATCACACGATTCACTAAGTTGTTAAATGAGATCAAGAATCTTGGAAAACATTATGATCAAGAGACATCGGTATACAAATTCCTTAGAGGCTTGCCTAAGGAATGGGATGCCAAGAAGTATGCAATCCAATCGGCACAAAATCTTGGAGACTACACTTTTGATGCATTGTGTGGAGAATTGACGGTCCATGAATTTGAACTCAAAGACCGAGCAAGATTGGAAGCATTAAGTGGAGGTACAAAGAACTCAAGAAAGGAGATTGCATTGAAGGCAAATAGTTCCCCTAGCGCATCGGTGGAAATCATTGAAGATGAAAAATCTTGTGATGATAATGATCTTGAGGAGGAAGTTGCAATGCTCTCAAGAAAGCTCAACAAGGCCATATACAAGCGAGACAAGTATAAGAAGAAGTTCCGAAGTGGAAGCAAGGGAGGAAAGTCAAACGAAACCATATGCTTTGGGTGTGGCAAACCGGGTCACATCAAGGCGGAGTGCAAATCGAAGAAGATGTTTGACAAGAAGAAAGGAAAGAAGAGCTTCAAGGCAACTTGGGATGACTCATCATCATCAAGTTTGGAATCCGAATCGGAGAGTGAAAAGGCAATACTTTGTCTCATGGCACAAGGCGAGGTAAATTCTAACTCTCTTAATTTTGATGATATAGATGATTTAGATGATGTTCCAAATCTTGATGAACTTAGGAAAGAGTTGGAAAAGGAGGTCAAAAAGACCAAACAACTCAAAAAGAGCTTAACCATAGCAATTAGTGAGATAGAGTCACAAAATGAGATCATTAGTGATCTCCAAAGTGACTTGAATGAAGCCATAGAGGAGAGAGATGCCTTAGTCAAGAAAGTAGAGGACTTGACTAACACGGTGCATAAGTTCACCAATGGCAAAGAAATGTTTGACATGATGTTGGGAGCACAACGACGTGCACTCAACAAAAGAGGCATAGGTTATGGGGCAAACTTGTTAAGCTACAAGAAATTGCTCAAAGATGATCGTAGATGCTCTAAATGCAATAAGACTCATGAGGTTGGGAAATGTGCTTTACAAAAGGCCAAAAAGGGTAGACTAGCTTGGGTAGTTAAAAATGTTTATGACACTAACTTTCTCGGACCCAAAGGAGTTTGGGTACCAAAATCTAGTGTGTTTCCCATTGTGTAGGATGCAAGGAAGAGCACCCCATGGTACTTAGATAGTGGGTGCTCAAGACACATGACCGGAGATGCACATCAATTCATTGAGCTAAAGCGGCATGACGGTGGAAAGGTTACATTTGGAGACAACAACAAAGGAAGAGTTATTGGTCTCGGAACCGTTGGTAACCATTCACTTTCTATTTCTAATGTTTATCTTGTTGATGGTTTGAAACATAACTTGCTAAGTGTTAGTCAATTGTGAGACAAAGGATTTCATGTTATGTTTGAATCATCAAAATGCATTGTTAGGAATGAAAAGCATGAAACTTTGTTTGTTGCATATAGAGATAAGAATGTTTATGCCATTAACTTTGATGAGATGCATATGCAAAATGTTTCATGTTTGAGTGCACAAAGTGATTGTGATGCATGGTTGTGGCACCGTAGACTAGGACATTCTAGCATGAAAAATTTATCAAAATTGACTAAGCATGATCTAGTGAAGGGCCTACCCAAGTGCACCTTTAAGAAAGATAAGGAATGTGAACCTTGTATCCTCGGTAAACAAGTGAAATCGTCATTTAAGACGAAAGTAACAAGTGATGTAACTCGAGCTTTAGAACTTATCCATATGGATTTGTTCGGACCTACCCAAACACAAAGTCTAGGAGGTAAATCATATTGCTTTGTTATTGTTGATGACTTTACAAGGTATACATGGGTGTATTTTCTATCTCACAAGCATGAAGTGTTCGATGTGTTTGTAAAGTTTTGTGCTTTAGTAGAGAATGAAAAGGGATACAAAATCACCATCATTAGAAGTGATAGAGGTGGTGAGTTTGTAAATAGGAACTTGGAGGATTTTTGTGATAAACAAGGTTATACACACCAATTATCCTCTCCTAGAACACCCCAACAAAATGGAGTTGTTGAAAGAAAAAATAGAACACTCCAAGAAATGTGTCGAACTATGCTTAATGAGTACAACATAGCTAAGCACTTTTGGGCCGAAGCCATTAACACGGCATGCTATGTTATAAATAGAGTAAATGTCCGAAAGCAAGTGAAAAAGACACCTTATGAGCTATGGAAAGGCCGAAAACCCAACATAAGTTATTTTAAGGTGTTCGGTTGTACTTGCTATGTTCTAAATGATAGGGATCAATTAGATAAATTTGACCCAAAGTCTAAAGTATGTATTTTTCTAGGGTACTCAACACATAGCAAAGCATATAGGGTGTTTAACAAATCGACCAAAACCATAGAAGAATCTATTCATGTGAAATTTGATGAAGTAGATCCCAAAGTCAAATTAATGCAAAATCTTGAAAAATTGAGGATTGACGATGAAGATGATGGCACTCTAGGACAAACCTCAAATAGTCAAGAGCTTGAGTCAAATAAGGAACCCGAAACAAGTGTACCTAAGAATTCAAGACTCCTCATTGGTCATTCATCTCAACAAATCATAGGTGATCCAAACAAAGGGATAATCACTAGGTCAACATTGCAAAGAGATGAAGGACACTTAGCTTTTGTGTCACAAACCGAGCCCACCAAGATAGATGATGCCTTAGGAGATGAGTTTTGGGTAATGGCTATGCAAGAAGAGTTAAGCCACTTTGTTAGAAACAAAGTATGGACATTAGTACCTAGACCTAAGGACCACTCAATCATAGGCACCAAGTGGGTTTTTAGAAACAAAAAGAATGAAAAAGGTGAAATTATAAGAAACAAGGCTAGGTTGGTTGCACAAGGCTACAATCAAGAAGAAGGAATTGATTATGAGGAAGCCTTTGCACCCGTAGAGACTAGAAGCAATTCGCATGTTGCTTGCTTATGCATGCTACAACGGTTTTCTATTATACCAAATGGATGTCAAAAGTGCATTTCTAAACGGGTTCATCCAAGAAGAAGTATATGTAGAACAACCACCGGGATTTGAAGATCATGAACATCCAAGCCATGTCTATCATCTTCAAAAAGCCTTGTATGGATTAAGACAAGCCCCTAGAGCTTGGTATGATAGACTTAGTGCGTTTCTACTTGAGAAAGGGTTCAAGAAAGGAACACTAGACCCCACTTTGTTCATTTTGATCAAAAAACATGATATGTTACTTGTTCAAATATATGTTGATGATATCATTTTCGGGTCATCTAACACATGTTTATGTGATGAATTCTCATCATTGATGACAAATGAATTTGAAATGAGCATGATGGGTGAACTAACATACTTTCTAGGCTTGCAAATAAAGCAATCCAAGCATGGCATTTTTATAAATCAAGCAAAGTATGTGAGGGACATGCTAAAGAAGTTCAAATTCGAAAATCTGAAAGCATGTGACACTCCTAGTAGTTCAACTATCAAAATGGACAAAGACCAAATAGGAAAATCCATAGATCCTAAACTTTACCGTGGAATGATAGGTAGCCTCCTATACCTAACCGCTAGTAGACCCGACATTATGTTCAGTGTGTGTCTATGTGCTAGATTTCAATCCGATCCCAAAGAGTCCCACTTAAAATGTGTAAAGCGCATATTTCGATATCTAAGTGGAACACAAGACTTAGGATTGTGGTTCAACAAAACCAAGAGTTTTGACCTTCGAAGTTTTGTTGATTCTGATTATGCGGGAAGTCTAGTTGACAGGAAAAGCACTTCCGGATTTTGTCATTTGCTAGGAAACTCACTTATCTCATGGTTTAGCAAAAAGCAAAACTCCGTAGCTTTGTCTACGGCGGAGGCCGAGTATGTGGCTGCCGGGAGTTGTTGTGCTCAAGTTCTATACATGAAACAACAACTTGAGGATTATCAAATCCTAGTTGGGTGTGTTGAAATCTACTGTGATAACACAAGTGCAATAAACATATCGAAAAATCCGGTGTTACACTCTCGAGCGAAGCATATTGAGATTAGGCACCATTTTCTCCGTGATCATGTCCAAAAGGGTGATGTTAAACTTGTCCATGTGTCCACAGAGGACCAATTAGCCGATATATTCACAAAGCCCTTGCCTAGAGATCAATTTTCTAAGATTCGACGTGAGTTAGGCATGGTTCGAGAATCGGACCTTGTACACATGTTCTAGCTGTTCTAAACCTATTTATATGGTGTTTTTGACGTGTCCTAGGAGTTTGAGGTCAATTCGAGTTGTATGTCAAAAATCCAAAAATTTCATGTCCAAAATTTCCAGAGGGAAATTAGCGCGCTAATGATGGTAATTAGCGCGCTAATGGTTAAGTGACCAAAAATTTCCAGAGGGAAATTAGCGCGCTAATACGTTACTGGCCCAGAATATGAAACGACCCATTAGCGCGCTAATACTGCCATTAGCGCGCTAATGAAGATCGGCCAAGTCAAGTATAAATTCATTTCTACCCTAAAAACATCACACAACTCATTTCCTTTCCTCTCCTCTCACCGTCTCCACCACCATCTCGCCTCATTCGGGTAAGTTCCTCACCTCTCTTTGTCAATTTCTTCAATTTCTTTGTTTCTTGTCATCACGTTCTCTCCATTTTTCGACAATGTCGACTCGCCGTCCCTCCACCCGTCCGACCGCCACCACCAATCCCCGTCCAACCGCCCCCACCACGTCTTCTCATCCTACCCAAGCCACGTCCTCTCGTCGTCCATCGCGACGCCGTGTTGCCCAACCGTCCTCCTCCTCCTCCGGTGAGTCGGAATCCTCACAACCCGCCCCCACTCCGGCGGTTGCCCCTCAA
Source organism: Stephania japonica (assembly GCA_039657345.1). Taxonomy (NCBI): domain Eukaryota; kingdom Viridiplantae; phylum Streptophyta; class Magnoliopsida; order Ranunculales; family Menispermaceae; genus Stephania; species Stephania japonica. The sequence goes on from CM077560.1 coordinate 27,872,611, forward strand.
CGTGAGGGTCGCGCCAAATCCGTTCATGAGGCCCCATCGGTCCTCGAGTCCGTGGCTCCCCGATTAACGGATGCCAAAATTCTTCGACCCGCCGTTGTCGATTTCGCATTTTTTGATAGGGCTCACCTCCCAATTCGGGAGATTCTCGATTCTGTTGGATGGACCACCTTTTGTTCTCACAATGCAAATTACAATCCCCCATTGGTTCGTGTCTTTTACTTTAATCTTGAAACATCGACCCACTTTGTATTACGGTCTTCTGTTGGTGGGCGCTCCATTGAGATTACGCCTGACAATCTTGCCCAACGGCTCAATATTCCATTGCACCCTCCCTCTACTACGGTAGTGTGCAAATTCCTAAGTTGGCCTTTTGATCGTCTCGTTCTTAACTCTTTTCTTCACCAAAACGAACGTTAATCGTATATCCAACCGGTATAACTGATACCGATTTTAAAATGTTGCCCCATCTCCTTCATAAAGTGCTTCACAAAGTTATTCTTCCCCGAGGTGGAAGTAAGAACTATGTCACTCTTCTTGACATGTTCGTTCTTGGGCATCTATTTCGTGCCATTCCTCTCAGTCTGCCCCATATTATCATTGGTTATATTACGAGCACGTGCAGCTCAGGTCGTCATCTCCCATATGCCCATATCATCACATCTTACTTGGAGTCTGCCCAAGTAGATCTTGCGTTAGGCGGTCGTCCCCTCACTGTCTACGACACCATTGACATGGCCACTCTGAAGGCCATGAAGTACCGTTACATACGCGATAGGGAGCGGTGGACACGTGAAGATGCAATCCCGGATGGTAGGTATTATGGTGGCTATGAGTCTCCATTGCCTACGGACCCTCCGGTTGCTCCATATGACGCGCCCGACTACTTAGAGTATAGCTACAGTTTTGGTGGTGATGACCATGATGACGATGGAGGCTTTGCTGGCGATGCTGACCATGATGGCGATGAGGAAGTTCATCATGACTCCACCATTCCACCCCCGCCGTCGCAGACCCCTACGAGACGCCCCGCCTCCACCTCCCTCTACATTTGGCGCTTCACACCTCCACCGAGATATGTCCCCCTCGTCGGCCCTACGTCTGCGCATTTGGGTGGGTTACTGCACTCCTACATGACTCAGACCTTTGCTACCATGACTCAGACCTTTGCTACCGTCGAGGCGAGCATCCAGCATCAAAATGATCGTCTTCGTCGTATTGAGGGTCAATTGCTTCCGGTGAACCCCGCGCGAAATGATCATTCTTCCAGTTCTGCACGTCGACCATCTTCCTCGAGGAGGAGTGTTTAGTCTTTTTATTGCTTATTCAGCATTAGGTTCTATTTGGTCGTTTCTCTTTGGTGTATAGAAACACTACATGTAGGTGAGCGCTAGGCTCCAAACTGTTAGGCTTTGATGTTTTACATATTTCCCCTTTGCTCATGTGAAGCCACAACTATGTTCACATTGCTTTATGCTATCTATATCATGTTTTTTTTTTTTTGCGTATCTCTGAGTTTCTATATGGTTGTTTCTTGCTTGCCTTTGGTTTATCATATCCGATTGTGTAACGCTTCCGTCTATTGTCTTCTCATATGCATAAAGTAAGGGGGAGCGTATATGGTTTTGTACTGATTCTACTATGCCTCGTTGTATGTCTTCAACGGGGGAGCTTGGCCCCACTTTTTGATGTTATCAAACGGGGGAGAAATGTGGTTGAACTTGAAAATATTGATGTGTTTGAACTTGCACAAATGAAATGTTCAATCTTGAATGAAATACACATTTAGATTATGCTTTTTACTTTTAAAGTTCACATTGTTTGTTATCATCAAAAAGGGGGAGATTGTTGGACTAAGTGGTTAGTCACTCTAACTCCGACCGGGGTTTTGATGGAAACAAACAAGGTGATAATGTACTAATTAATATCAAGTGTATTTCAGTTTTTGTTAAAGGATGCAAAACAACACATCACGGGTATTCAAGGCATACAAGTTCAAGACCCGACATTCGTGAAGGAATGAAGATGGAAGACCATATTGCACTTTGTAATTTCGATGTAAGGTATCAAAATTCTTTCACGCAAGCCAAATGCATTAGTTCATGCATATCAAGTCTCAAAACCAATTTTCAAAAGTCATGAAGTAACTTGGAATTTCAAAATGAAATTTAACACATAACTAGGTCCATGAGTTTAAACATTGTGAAACCATATGTTAATGAACATTTGCATATTGGATAACATTGTTGAAGTTTTCGAAAAAGAAAAACTTGTTTTGAAAGATATACGAAAAGAAAGCGTAAAACTTGCAGAAAAGCCCCTCGCAAGTTATGAAATCGTGATTTTCCGTTTTCGGGGTTTGTAAAAATATCCGGACCATCCAATTAGGCTTAATGACCCATAATAAACATGTATAACATATTACATTAGGGTTGGTTAGGTCCCGGACGTGTTTAAGGGTCGCTAACACAAAGGGAGAAAATAATTATTTTGAGCTCCCTGCAGTTAGCGCGCTAATACTGCCATTAGCGCGCTAAGTGCAGAGTTAGCGCGCTAGGTCTTAGTATTAGCGCGCTAATTGCCCTCCTGACAGCTTTTTTAAAAAGCTGGAAAACGAGCTTTATTTTGAATTTATGATGGATTTTGGACCCTTGGATCCCTACAACGGTCACAAACTGTCAAGATGGGATACCTAGCACTATAAAATCACCAAGAACATGGTTTTCTCACAACAAGGCAAACACACACTCAAAAAGCTCAAAAGATTCAAAAGAAGAACTTTGATTTTTGTGAAAGGAACAAAGGAGATTCTTGAGGCTGACCACAAGCACAAAAAACCAGCACTTTGAAGCATTCAAAGAGTACTAGATTCTCCTCAAATTTTTCTCTTTTGTCACCTTCTTGGTTGTAAGCTAGTCCTTGTTTAGATTCTTTCTCTTGTGCTTAATCTATATAGTTTTGTGTGTGGTGAATCAAAATCAGTGTTGTGTGTTTTAACACTATTATCTTGGGTTTTGCACTTAAACTTATTTTATCAAACCCTAAGATTGATTTGAACAAAAGTTTTGCACTTAAACTTGATTTTTGTTAAACTATTGTTCTTTGCCTTGAAATCAGTTTTGCACAAACACATTGGATTTTAAAACGATTTCATATTTGGAATTTGCAACAAAATCAGTGACACACTTTGCATTTTCCATCCATTCTCATACTTGCATGCATTAGAGTTGTTAGGCTCTAGGAGGCTTGCTAGTGTTTGAATTTGATATCACTTTATATTGTAAAGTGTATCTCATTTCTTTTCAGCAAATTATTGTAAGTGTATGATTGTAAGACTTAGTGGAATCTAAGTCAAAGGGAAAGACCTAGTTGAGGCTAGGCACAATTTCTAGTTGCGGCTAGATAGGAAGTCCTAATTGTTATTAGGCATTCTAGGCTTGTGTGCTTAGGTTGTAACACTTATTTGGAATATAAGTGAGGGGTTAAAAATCCTAACTGGGGAGGTTAGGTAGTGGATGTAGATCATTTGATTGAACCACTATAAATCGTGTGTCACTTTCCATCTCTTCTACCTCATTCTCTTGCATAGCATAGACATTTGTTGTTACTTGTGCATAAAAGTCTTAAAAAGGCAATAACCTCTCGACACACCCAATTCACCCCCCCTTGGGTGTGGTTTCAATTTTATGATAATTTCCTAATTATTATTTTGCGGTGCTTAATCATCCATATTATAACATAAAATTCCTTTTTTTCTAAGCAAATCACATAGAAATTAGTGGTGATTAATACAGTAATAACCACATGCTAGGACATAAAATGTTCACATTCGGGAATAAATAATAATACAAAACATCACATAATAATTAAATATACCTCAGTGTCAACTCCCGAGGCTTGAGTAATATGATAAATCATGACGGGTAGGTCACAATCCTAAAACACGACACGTGTCAACAATTAAATTTGAAAGTCGTTAAAATTTTCCCAACTTACTCAAATTTAGAACTTGAAATTAATCAAATAATTACTCAAAATAACGGCTTACCGAAATCAAACAAATGAGGAAAATACTAGTGCATATTAAGACTCTAACTCCCAGGTCAACTCCTCATCTTCGTGGTACTGCCACCTGACGTGTACTGATAGTATCCTTTATTCCTCAGTATCTTGACCTTCCAATCCACAATCTGAATTAGCTGCTCCTCATAAGTAATATCATCACACAAATCAATCTGACTCAGATCTATTGTAGGTCGTCGTCCCTTGCTTGACTTGTTTAGTCGAATCATAAAAATATGGAAAACTGGATGAACTCCAGTGAGATGAGGCGGCAAATCAAACTCATAAGCAACCTTGCTAACTCCCTTCACAATTCTAAAAAGAGTAACAAACCTAGGCGTAAGTTCTTGTGAACCTTAAAAGGCAAAACCTTCAAATAAACATAGGCTCCCTCATCGTACTTCAACTAGTCGTGATACTTATCATAATATTTTTTCTGTCTCTCCTGAGCACCCTTCAGTCTCTGACGAATCTGTCGTACCTTCTCAGTATGATCAACAACAATTCAGGCCAAACTGTCACTGCATCCTCAGGCTCCGCCTAACAAGATGGTAATCTACAAGGTCTGCCATACAGTGCCTTAAATGGTGCCATGCCAATACTAGCCTAGAAACTGTTGTTGTAGGCAAACTCGCAAAATTGAAGGTTCTCTTCCCAAATCCTCTATACTCCAATATACACATCCTGAGCATATCCTCTAACACCTGAATCAGTCTCGGACTACCCATTTGTTTATGGATGGTATGCCATACTCAAATCAATCCTGGTGCTAAACTAAGCCTGCATACTCTGCCACAACAATGACGTGAAGTGCAGTCCTCTATTTGACACAATAGATAATGAAGCTCCGTGCAATCTAACTATCTCACACTTGTGGAGAATACTCAATCTATCAACCCTGTGTGTAGTGGATATTGGAATTAAATGTGCAGATTTCGTCAGTCTGTCCACAATTACCCAGATATTGTCATGTCCGTGAGATGATCGAGGCAAACAATTGACGAAATCCATAGCAATGTGTTCCCACTTCCAGTGTGGAATGGGAAGAGGCTAGAATAACCTCTAGGTTGCCTATACTCAGCCTTCATATGCCGGCATATCTCACATATTTGTATAAACTCTGAAACATCAGCTTTCATCCCTGGCCACCAGAAAAGATGACGCATATTAGCATACATCTTGGTCTTACCTAGATGAACAAAAAATGCAAACGGTGAGCCTCCTCAAGTATCTCAGTGCGCAAATCAACCATTAATGGAATCAACCGTCACCGTCGATACCTTAGTCATTCGTTTGTCGACCAACTCCGGTCTTGATAATCTGAACTATCAGCCATCTCACTGAATATCTGGTATAACTCATCAGTCTGTTGTCCTTCATGAGCTACCTGAAGTGAAACAGTCTACATCTTCATCTAACCACAAATCTGTGTCCTGGTAGTAGCTAGCATGTTAACTGAATTCATCATCTCTGCTGCCTCAAGTAACACATACTCGTGAGTCATGTAGCATACAACTACCTCTACATCAGATCCTCTCCTACTCAAAGCATCAGCAACTATGTTGGCCTGCCTAGAATGATACTCAAGTGAAAAAAAATCCTTCAGGAATTCTAAACAATTTTTCTATCTCAGATTCAGCTCCTTTTGAGAGAATAATTACTTCAAGTTCTTATGATTAGTGAAAATATCAAACATCAAACAATATAAGTAATGTCTCCAAATCTTCAACACAAACACCACAACAACTAACTCCAAATCATGAGTCGGATAATTCTTCTCATGAAGTTTAAGCTGTCGAGATGCATATGCTACCTTGCCCTCCTACATCAACACAAAACCAAGCCAAACCTTTGATGCGTCAGTGTAAACCACTAAGTCCTTCCCTGTCTTAGGCAATGCAAGAACTGGCACAGTCATCAGCTACTCTTTCAGAGTAGAGTGTGTTGTCTCACAGCTCTCATCCCAGTCAAATTTCACATTCCTTTGAGTCAGTCTAGTTATCAGTGTAGCAATCCTAAAAAAATCCAGCACAAAACGATAATAATACCAAGCTAATCTTAGAAAACTGCAGATCTCTGTTACTATAGTCAGAGTAGGCCACTCAACTATCGCGCTTATCTTCGCAGAATCTACAAAAACACTGCTAGCTCTAACAACATGACCTAGAAATCTGACCTTTAGTAGCCAAAACTCACACTTACTAAACTTGGCATATAGCCAGTGGTCCCTCAAAGTCTGTAGAACTATCCAAAGATGTCCCTAGTGCTCCTTACGAGTCCTGGAGTAGATAAGAATATCATAAATGAATACAATCACAAATCTATCTAGATAAATCCTTAGTACTCTGTGCATGAGATCCATAAGCATAGCTGGCGCATTAGTGATAACCTGACCTCAGGTCTGTCTTCGAAAACCGCTTTACTCCCATTAACTGATCAAACAAATCATCTATACGAGGAAGCGGATACTTATTCATAACCGTTACCAGTTCAGCTGTCTGTAGTGAATGCACAACCTTAGGCTGCCGTCTTTCTTCTTCACAAACAACATTGATGCACCCCACGGTAACATGCTAGGATTAATGAATTGAAACTCTAGCAACTCATCTAGCTGAGTCTTGATGACGGCCCAAATTTCTAATCTTATATTTTTATCATAATCGGGGTTACCGACATGTGATGTGGACCCGTGTTAGGACGTGGTTGAGGTATATTTTATAATTGATGTAGTGAATGCTTAGTGTATTGTATGTGTGTACTTTATACCCAGAATAGTTAAGTTCGAATAATATCATCGATTCGACGCGTGCCAAAAAATGCCTCGAGTTGTGTGCGAGTCGTGGACCATGTAGCTAGTAATATGGTGAGTCTTAAGTCATTTAAATATGAGCTAATTACTAAGCACATAGCCTATAGCATTTATATTAAGGAAAATCAAATATGTAGCATATGGTTTTTATTCAATGTAAATCAAGTTAGAAAAGCCTAAAGTTTAAATAAAAATTCTACTCATATTCATATGCCTTGAGATATGTGCAACAACCAATCTCAATAAGGCTTTGTGACAATTTGTGTGTTAAAGGGCTAATTAGTGGAATTAGAAGTGATTAATGTTCACTAGATCATCATAGATATGGACAAAAAATCAAATGATGGATGGCCATGATAAAAGAAACTACATGCTTGAAAAATGGCATTTAGGAGTGTCATTGAGCAGAAATGAGTGAATTGGTAGAAGTGGCATTTTAGTGGTTTGACAGGTGCCATTGAGCTGAAATGAGTGGGTTGATAGGAGTGTTTAGGGTCCCTTAGATATCATGAAGATAGGGTTGTACATTTGGATGAAAGCCAAGAAGTATAAATAGAAACTCCTAGCCTTTTTGCTTCACATTGCATGTTGTCTTCAATACAAAAATAAAAAAAAAATTCAGTGTTGTTGGGGGTTTTTATTTACTGGAAATTGCAGTCCTTTTGAGGCTATTCTTCATCAAGAAAGAGATCTAGTTATCCACAATCAAGCATCAACCTTAATTTATGCTTTTATCCACTTATTTGCATAAAAATTAATGGTTTTGAGCATTAGATCATAGGCTTTTGTGAGAGACCACTTTCAAAGTGTTTGAAAAGTGGTCTATGATCAAAAAGAGCTTTGGTTTTAGTTTTAATTTTTAATTTTTCGAATTTTTCAAGGTTTGCTCAAAAATTACGTTTTTGAAATGAATGAGAATACATGTAAAGTTTTTAACCTAACCTCTGTAAATTGAGCATAAATCACTCATCTTAGCTCCAAATTGGGTGATTCTAATGCCACTTGAAAGATAACTCAAAATGGAACAACTTTTTCCCACTGCAACTTTGGTGTTAAATCTGAATTTTTTGGACTACACTATTTTAATAATGTCTTATTGTTTGAGGAATAATTTAATTATTTCTTATTGGATTAAGTTAATATTTTAGTTTGGTGTTCTTGGGTATGATCTTAGTCTTCAGTAAAAAAATTATGATTTTTGGAGCTATAATTTAGGAGAAATAAATTGTACAAATTTGTTGATCAGACTTAAAGACAGTTTTAAGTTGTTGTTGTAGACGTTTTATATCTCTCTCATTTTTAATCGGAATTGCGCTTTTCTAATAGTTTCGGAAAACTAAGACATATTCCTAAAAACTTTCCTTTGTATCAAAATTCTAAATTGAAATATTTTGGTGATTGAAATCCACTCACAAATTAATGTATTAATATTATCCTTATTCTAATAAATTAAAGTTTAACATAAACAAATTCTTAGGTAAATTTACGAGGAACAGGATGCAAGTTGGGTGTTGGAAGGCTAGAGTTAGCTAGGATAATTTCTTGAGTGTGAGTAATCCCACTTGAACTATTTACTTTCATTTCATTTCTAATTATTATTGTTGCATAGTCTATAGGACCGTAAATGGGTGCCTTGTACTCTTGATATCATGATTTATTGTTATTCTCTTTTGTTGAGTTTGGCATCATGATATTTACCTGTGTTAAATCTATTTGATTCCTTCCATTGCTCATGTCTCTTTTCATTAAGTATTACAGAGTTGAAATGAATAACATGCTATTAGTACTAGACAGTAATTAATTATGAACTTGTATTCTTTGTTTATTGTGCTTTGTAGCATTTCCATTTTTGGATTTCTTTACCAAGTTACTTCTTAATGTCTAAAAGTAGTTTTAAAATCTAGGGTTCATTGCAAATTATAGAGTGGGCAGCTCAAGGGGTCATGGGACCTCGGGGATGTTGACATTATCCACTATACTCGCATGACTCACGGCGTAATGAACCGGGGTGTTCGGTGATATTTATGATAGATGATTTATACGCGTAGAGCACAGCTCTGTCATTTGAGGTTATTAGAAAATGATAATATGTAGAGCACAACTCCATACAAATAGTGGAAAAGGCTAAGTGATAGTTTCACTACCGATTGGACCTAGATCAAACTGCTTAACCTATATCAGTTTCATTCAATTTCCTAGTATTTTCTAGCATGTTTATTTAGAGCGTTCTTTGGCTATCATTATGCTTTTAAATATCATTTATTGATTTTGGAAATGTGAGTAAATAGGTCATTCGGGAATTACTATTATACTTTTGTACTCATCGTCTTTTTTATGATGGTGGGTGCAGATCCGTCGAGTAGTAGACCCGGCAAAGAGAAGATTAGCGACTAATTCTAAGCTTGTGTACTATTGTCTGACTATAGGTTTTGATATTTTGTATATTTTATTTACTTACGTCTTTCGTACTATTGGGATTTATATATTGGGTTGAGCATTAGTTCCCTGACTATTGACTATTACACTGTTTATATGTTTCGCCACATAGTTCATGTATATTGTGATCGTTATTCCTGGTTTCTACACTTATGTTTATCAAATTATTTCTATTTATTTAAAAACACTTCCGCTATAAATTGTTAAGACTTCTACTAACTAAATTAACTATTAAATATTTTAAACAACTCAAAGTTATTGAAACTAGTAGGTTTAGTTTATTATTTATCCTGAATGTTATCAACTTTGCAATTGGGTTAAAAAGGTTGACTAATACGTAGTTTAAGTCCTACAGACTAAGTTAGGGCTTAATTACGAGATTAGGCAGGGCAGTGCCTTAGATTAGGAGAGGGGGTTGGTATCATAGCATAGGCTTTATAACCTTAGGGACAAAGTATAAAGCTCTAAAATTACAATACCAGCTTTACAGTTGGTTTTAGAGCATAGGCTTTAGAACATTAAGGAGAGAGTATAGAGTTGTCTAAAATTGTGATACCAACTTCACAGTTGGTATCAGAGCCAACGTTCTCGATAAATAATACATTATTGAATCAGACACAAATCTTAGAAGTGGAAACCAGACGATCCTTGCCTAGAGATTATTTTTTTGGGAATTGAGCGAAAGAGAGTTGGGGCTATTTGTATGTATACATGTTATATTTTATAGGTATATAAACAATATATACATAGAAGTTGATTCTCGATTGCGATTAACTTGTAGAGTATGATGAGAAATCATCTACAATGTGAAGATGGTTCCATCAGCAACAGTCAACACATCATTACTACGGACACATGCGACGTGGGACTGACGTAGTCACTACTCAGGGATAACAATTGATCGAACTCCTCGTGATAATAGGAGCACACTTAACTGCGCCAGCTCAGACCAAAAAAAAGGGATATAGAAGAAGTTTGTGAGCTTATGATAGTTTGCTGGAGATAATTGTCAAGAATGATGTTGACGACACTGTCTACTTTGGCGATGGATTGAGGCTAGACATGGCACACCATGTTTTCAGCACTAGAGCCTGATCCTTACAAGAAATGTATCAACGAGCGCCCTCCTACGAGACATATAAGTTTGGCAGAGTTAGCATCTTTAGTTCTATAGAGATAGAGAAGATAACCTACTCATTCTAGTTGCGATCAAATTAAACACAATGTTCATTGGTGTCTACAACTCGAGAGTCCTCAGAAGTCTACAATGCAGTCATGTACCAAAGAAAGCCTACATAGTGGTAGAAAACAGACCCAGGAACGGTGCAAACCATATCCAGGGTTGCATTTATCTACTTTCGCATTTTTGCGTATACTGTCCGACTCAACACTACAGTAGCTTGCACCATTAGTTTATGCAAGAGATGATCATTGCATGCTCGAGAATGACCTGATATATTCTGTGTTACATGAATGTAAATTAATAATGGGAAAACTGAAGTAGTGTTGCCTGTCAAGCACACTCGAAACTTCTTAGAGAATTACAATAAGCAAAATTTCTCTTGAGTACTATGTCCAAAACGTCGTATATCATTATGATGAGTATGTTGTAAGTGTATGTGGATTCATGTGAACTAGGTCGAAGTGGTTGGTGGACCCGTTTGAGGTAATTAAGAGATACATGTTTTGGGGCTTGTATCATTTGAAATTTTAGCTAGGGTAATTATAATAAGCATGAGAAATTAATAAAGTTGAAAGAAAGTAATGAGTTAGTCAAAGTTAATTTCGAGGACAAAATTTTCATTTTGTTGGGAATATTTGTCACGGTCTAAATTTCTAATCTTATATTTTTGCCGTAATCGGGGTTGCCGACACATGATGTGGACTCACGTTGAGACATGTGCACTGAACGAGATACGTGGCCAAGATATATTTTATAATTGATGTGGTGAATGCTTACTGTATTGTATATGTTTACCTTATACCTAGAATAGTTACGTTTGAATAATATCATCAATTCGACGTGTGCAGGAAAACGCCTCAAGTTATGTGCAAGCCGTGGGACCGGGTAGCTAGTAATATGGTGAGTCTTAAGTCATTTAAATATCATTTAATTACTAAGCACATCGCCTATAGTATTTATATTAAGGCAAATCAAATATGGAGCCTATGGTTTTTATTCAATGTAAATTAAGTTAGAAAAGCCTAAAGTTTAAATAAAAATCCTACTCATATTGATATGCTTCGAGATATGTGCAGCAACCAATCTCAATAAGGCTTTGTGAAAATTTGTGTTACAGGGCTAATTTTAGTGGAAGTAGGAGTGATTAATAGTCACTATATCATCCTAGAGATAGAAAAAAATTCAAATGATGGATGACCATGATAAAGGAAACTACATACTTGACAAGTGATATTTAGGGGGTTTCATGCTTGACAAGTGTCATTAAGCTGAAATGAGTGGGTTGATAGGAGTGTTTAGGGTCCCTTAGATGTCATGGAGATGAGGTTGTACATTTGGATGAAAGCCAAGAACTATAAATACAAACTCCTAGCCTTTTTGCTTCACATTGCATGTTGTCTTCAATGCAAAAATAAAAAATAAAAATTCAAAGTTGTTAGGGGATTTTATTTACTGGAAATTGGAGTCATTGGGAGGCTAGTCATCATCAAGAAAGTGATCTCGTTATCCACAATCAATTATCAGCCTTAAGGTATGCTCCTATCCACTTATTTACATAAAAATTAAAGGTTTTAAGCATTAGATCATAGGACTTTTGTGAGAGACCAATTTAAAAGTGTTGGAAGAATGGTCTATGATCAAATAAGAGCATTGGTTTTAGTTTTAAACTTTTATTTTTGAATTTTTCAAGTTTTGGTAAAAAATTAGGATTTTGAAATGAATGAGTATGCATGTCAAGTTATTGACCTAACCTCTGTAAATTGAGCATAACACCCTCATCTTAATTCCAAATTAGGTGATAACAATGCCACTTGAAAGATAACTCAAAATGGAAGAACATTTTTCCACTGAATAATTTTGAAATTCAAATGTTTTGCTGCCCAAAAACCTTCTGCAACTTTAGTGTTGAATCTGATTTTTCTGGGGTTCACTATTTTAATAATGTCTTATTGTTTGCAGAATAACTCAATTATTTCTTAATAGATTGAGTTCATATTTTAATATGATGTTCTTGGGTAAGATTTTAGTCTTTTATAAAAAAAAACATGATTTTTGGAGCTATAATTTTGGAGAAATAAATTGTACAAATTTGCTGGTTGGACTTAAAAACAGTTTTAAGTTATTGTCGTAGAAGTTTCATATCTCTCTCATTTTTAATCGGAATTGCATGTTCCTTATGGTTTTGGAATGCCAAGACATATTCCTAAAAACTTTTCTTTGTATCAAAATTCTAAATTCAAATATTTTGGTGACTGAAATCAACTCACAAGTTAATATATCAAAACTGTCCTTGTTCTAATTAATTAAAGTCGTTACAAAAATTCTTAGGGAAAATTTACGAGGAATAGGACGTGAGTTGGACGTCGAGAGACTAGAGTTAGCTAGGATAATTTCTTGAGTGTAACTAATCCCACTTGAACTATTTACTTTCATTTCATTTCTAATTATTATTGTTGGACAGTCTATAGGACTGTAAATTAGTACCTTATACTCTTGATATCATGATTTATTGTTATTCTCTCTTGTTGAGCTTGGCATCATAATATTGCATTGTGTTAAATCTATTTGATTCCTTCCATTGCTCATGTCTCTTTTCATTAAGTATTAAAGAGTTGAAATGAATAGCATGTTGTTAAGACTAGACAATAACTAATTATGAACCTGTACTTTTTGTTTATTGTACTTTATAGCATTTCCATTTATGGATTCCTTTAAAAAATTACTTCTTGATGTCTAAAACTAGTTTTAGAATCTAGGGTCTATTGGACATTTATAGAGTGGCGGCTCACGGGGTCACGAGACCTCTAAGATATCGGCACTCTCCACTATACTCGCGTGATTTTATGATAGATGATTTATATGCATAGAGCACAGCTCCACCATTAGAAGTTACTAGAAAATGATAATATGTGGAGCACAACTCTATATAAATAGTGGAAAAAGGCTAAGTAATACTTCTTACCGCCGACGACACCTAGATTAGACAGCTTAACCTTTGTTAGTTTCATTCGATTTCTTGGTATTTTTTAGCATGTTTATTTAGAGCGTTCTTTGGCTATCATTATGCTTTTAAATACCATTGATTTATTTTGGAAATGTGAGTAAATAGGTCATTTGGGAATTACTGTTATACTTTTGTACTCACCTTATTTTTTATGACGGTGGATGCAGATCCCTCGAGCAGTAGACCCGACAAAGAGAAGATTGGCGACTACTTTTGAGCTTGCATACTATTGTCTGACTATAAGTTTTGATATTTTGTATATTTTATCTACTTATGTCTTTCGTACTGTTGGGATGTACATATCAGGTTGAGAATTAGTTCTCTGAATTTTGACTATCACACTGTTTATATGTTTCGCCACATAGTTCATGTATATTGTGATCGTTATTCCTAGTTTCCACACTTAGGTTTATCAAATTGTTTCCATTTATTTAAAAAGACTTCCGCTATAAATTGTTAAGACTTTCGCTAACTAAATTAACTGTTATATATTTTAAATAATGGAATCATGATATTCTTCCCATAACAATCAATATGGGCATGATAAGCTCCAAACCAATCTATTCCTAACAACACATCAAAACTCTAAGGACTCTAGTACTTTCAAATTAGCAATCAAATTGTGACCTTCTATAACTACCGAACAATCAACACACAACAAGTTCATGTATATCTTTTCCCCAGCTACTGTGCTAAGGATTAAGGGTTTACTAAGCCTAATGTGTCTCAACCCTAATGCATTTACCATGCGTCCAAAAACAAATAAAACTGTAGAACCTGAATCAAACATGGTATGCATCAAAGTGCTGCAAATCAAAGACATACCCTTAACGAGGTTACGAGACGCACCCTAGTCTGGCTCAACAACCTGGACTCTTTCCTACTGCTGGTGGTGATGTTGTGGCTGATCTTGTAAACAAACGGACACTGAAGTTGTAGTTAACCAATCTAACCGCCTTTGTAGCAAGTACATGTCTCCCGTGATCTAGATGATACCTGCCCCTGTGTCTGACCCTGCCCACGTCTCTGTGGAGGTCTCTAAGTCTAACCAGACCTTTGAGTCTGTGACTGTCCAGATCTCTACGTCTGTGTCTGAGTCTGTGTTTGTCCACCTCTACTACTAGTATCCTTCCTCTTAGAATACTGCCTCTGCTGCTGTGCAGGTTTAGTAGCCTGTGGAAGTCAACCAGTTAAACTCTTTGTAGGTACTGGTGCAAAAACTGTCATTTGTGCTGGTTGTGGTGGTAAAGTAACTGAACCACTACTCTAGGTTTTACTGCCCCTGAAACCCTGCTTGTTTTTCCTCCTTTTCCTATCCTATCGGCCCTCTGAACGTGTTTCCTGCCTAACAGGTCTATCCTCCTCCTGGTGTATGCGTAGATAACCCTCCCTAGCCAAGCTCCTCTCATAAGCTAGTTGTAATGTCTCTAGCTTTGTGAAGACTATGACACCTCCAATCTCAGGTAACAACCCCTTCGTGAAGTGATAGACTTAGTCGGCCTCACTGCTACTAAACCCCCAGCACCGGGTAGCAACTGCAGATACTAACCTATAAGGTCCATGATAGACTCATCTATGAGCTATCTGATAGTGGAGAACTCGTTCCTCTTCACTTTCAGAACTATAGGAAAAAGTATTTCAGGTTGAATTGGTCTTGAACTCTACGCAATCCTTAGGCACCCCTTTGGTAGACACTATCGTAGTCCACCAGTCATCAGCCTCCCCAAATAACATCGATGCTGAAATCGAGGCCCGCAAGTGCTCTCTAGTCACAATAATGTTGTGCCCTTCTCGTGGCTCTTCAGAAACATCTCAGCAGCCACCAGATATGTACCCCCAAAGAACTCCTTTTGGTTATGCCTTTTGAATTCTTTCAACTGTCTAGCCTCAGTTGTGGCCCGAATGCCTCTTTCTCCTACTTAAGCAGGCACTATGTCAGTTTGAGCAAGAAGTACTACAGGCACTACCCTAGCCTGTACTTGTGGTAATGCAACAATCTCTAGTATCGTTGCAACCATAGTAGAAATAGTGGATGTAATAACAATTAGTGTATCCATCTCCTGAGTAGCATGAACTCCTGAGGTAGATGGTGGTGATGGAGTAGCAGCAACTAGCGTCCTTAAAATCCTTAGGATCTCCTCTAACCTCATATCCTAGGTAGCAACTTTCTGTGTCAAAGCCTGAAAATCCTCAACACTGATAACACTTGAACCAGTAGCCCCACTGTCATCATTGGGCTCCATCTGATCCATCATCGCAATCTGAAACAAAAAGTGAATAACCGAATCAAACAATAGCTACTGATATAGTATATTATATCACAACAGATATAACATATAGAATCAAGTTTTACTTTTCCTCAACTCACCTCACTTCCCAACTAAACCTCAACTTAAGATCATAGAGTTCCCCTCTAGGTTCCAACTATTTCCTATTTCCTCTGGTTTGTATTTTATGCTGATTGTAAGGTAAATCAAGAGTCAAGAAAGCTTTGATACTAACTGTGACGACCCTAGTCCCCCATAAAACTGGGTCCCGCTTGGCCTAGACCTACGTGAACTCCCGAGCCCTTACTCGTGAAATCTACGCATCCTAGTTAGCATCAAATCCTCATATATGTCATTATGATATTACATAAATGTGAAAGTTATAGGATTATAAAATTATTGGTAAATTTTCAGAGGAAATCACTATAATCAACTTGAACTAATAATAGAAATTAGGAACATTAGACAACCTATTATATAGAAACCCTAAGAAATGGATAAATACATGCATGTATGGTGATCAAGCTAAACTGTGCAATCATACATGATATCCCTAGTCTCTCAATCCCTAATACATGTCCCAGTGTTTAACAAAACATATAATAAATTAATCACAACCAAAAGTACAAAAACTTGTAGTGAGTAAAGGAAAGGATCGTTTTGAAAGTCCGTAGAGGATATCAACTAGCATTAACTCCTTCCCCTTGCTTGTCTCAACTCTATTTCCACCACCGTCACAGACTAGACGGTGAGTGCATGAAAAATATGAAAGTAATGCCAGAAGACACTAAACAGTAATTTAAGATTTAAGCTGTTCAAATATCATGTGGTATTGAAAGATAGAAAATATAACAAATAGCTTGATAAACAGACTGATAAGCTTAGCAACAAAGTTTGAGTGTCCAAAGAATCAAAGGAGGCCCATAAGTTATCAATATATATATGCAGTACAGTAGCACCACATTTATAGCCACAATAGTGATCAACAATCCATAGACACAACAGTGCCCAAATCGGGGTATAACCTGTTATCAGTGGGATAGGACAACACATCAGTAGGAGTGCTCATGCTTACCCACTAATATGGACCTAGGAGTACCTTCATAACACACTTACGCTAAGACACTCAACCAAAGAAATAAAAAATGGATTCCAACAATAGCTCAATTCAAATAGAAATGGCAACAATGGAAAATGAATTATTGTATACTTTCTAACTGGATTACAATCGCACGATAACGTACCTTAAACGATTCCAAAACTTCGATCCTCACGTACTTTTAAGATATTCCACTCGAATTCTCAAAGTCTGTCAATCAACTAACCCAAATTTGCAAATCTTAATAATAACTTTAGAATTTACCTAATTTTCCATAATTATTTTATTAGTGTAATTTAGTTGATTTTCGGGGTATTGGCTCGTATTCGGACCCATTTGGATACACAAGAGATCATTGAATGTTTTCAAAATTTTGTCAATTTTCCCTCTGTGAATAGTGTCACGCCGCCGACACGTCATGACATTTAATACTAGGTGGTGTCCCACAGCGTCTTTTCCTAGCTGACTAACCAAGACGCCGTGGGAGAAATTCCTTACGGCATCCGTCACGACGTGTCCAGTAGAAAAACATATCTTGGGTTTTCTGAAAGCCCGGCTTGTGACGCCACATTCTGAGTCTATCCCAAACTCTTAGGGACGTCCATGACAACATAAAACCCGACTCATTTTGCGTCGAAACCCCAACAAACACCCTGATTCATAAATCACACGAAATTTCTTCAAAAGTCCCCAAAAATTCTAATAACTTCAAATACTCAAACCAATCACCAAAACACCAATTTACCAACTCATTATCCCAAAAACATCAATCCAAATCAATTCCAACATTTTCTCAAAATATCGTCCGAAATCGTCGTGATGAAAACCCACTAAATTAATGTCAAACTAACGACAAACACAAAAGGAATAGGGATCCTACCTTTTTACGCATGACTGTTCGATCCCCAGCGTCCCAACATTCTCGAAACGCTCAAAACCCACTGTTCTCTCCTCGTGCTCTCGTTTGATTGAAATAACAAAATGGATCGAGGAGAGAAAAAAGTTTATATTTATACCTCCTATTCATCTCTTGTCATGATGGATCTCGAGGCATATCTAGTGTCTCACCTTCACACCATCTAACAACTTTAACTCATAAACCACGACTTCAATAGGTGATTGCACCTCATCACTTAGCCTATTCTCGTTCACAACACATGCTCCCGAACCCGTTTTAACTCTCGACTTGCACCGCATACATTCCCAAACACAACCTCGCTCCCACATTTTATTTAATTATTTATTATTTTTTAATAATTTTTCTAATTTTCATTTTTGGGTGTTTATTTATTCATATTATACCGTAAAATTCTCTTTTTCCTAGGTGAATCTCATACAGAAATCCGTGACGATTAAAATAACAATAACCACACATTAGGACATGTAGTGTCCACATTCGAGTATAAATAATAATACAAAACATCACAGAAAAATAAAATATACCTTAGTGTCGACTCCTGAGGCTAGCGTAATATGACAAATTCCGACGGGTAGGTCACGATCTTGAAACACTACTCGTGTCAACAATTAAATTTGAGGGTCATTACAGTACTATTTGTGATGTTCGGATTAAGGACAAAGCTAGATTGTGTCCTCGATATCCATATTTCCATTTGTGGTTTAAGCCTATTAGCAATGAGTTTTGTGATAGTTTTATAGACTACATAACAAAGACTTATTGTGCGGAGACCTGCAAAACAAGTTGAAGGGTAAGTTTTTGGGAGAGTTCTATTCAACGTAATCAGGAGCCAACAACACTCCACTATTTTTTGGATTAGTGCATGTAGAGTTTTGTGGCTTAAACCTGTTGGCAATGAGATTTGTGGTAGTTTTTACACACTAGACGACTGACTTACCAACAACATTCCACTGTTTTTTGAAAAAAACAGGACGTCATCCGTTTAGTCCTGGAGCTTTAAAGGCTCCCATCACAAACTTAACATCACGGACATCTGTTGAGTCAATTGCTTTGGTGAGGTATGTTCTCTCAGCACCCGACACCTCAAAGAACAATATTGGCCTGGGGACCCCTATAAATGTAAATTCTTCCTCTATGTATAGGTTTTTGTACAACTGCAAGGTCAATTATTAGAGAAGTAGTTCATCTGTCACCCAATGCCCATTGTTGACATATAGGCCCTCAATATAGTTTTGTCTCCTCCTGTGCAACGTACTCAAATGGAAGAATCTTGTATTCTTGTCCCCTAGTTGGAGCCATTTAGACCTAGACTTCTATAACCTAATCAGTTCTTCCTGGACTAACACTTCCTCGAGCCTCCTTTGGATACTCTCCCTACTAGTGCACAGAGCTTTTGTAGGGCCTACTGCCAATTTGTGTTCCAGTGCTTCAAATTCCTTCTGCAATTTTTTCTTTCTCCAAAAGATATTCCCAAACATTGATTCATTCCAGCCTTGCAATTTCAAAGAGAAATTAGACGCAACCAAGGTCTAAATCTCTTTTTTATTCCAATTCAATAAAGCAAATTCTGAGAAACGTTCATGGGTGATCCAACTTGCCAAAAATCTAAAAGGCCTTTCTTAAAATTGGAATTCCTTTATCCTATTTGATGGTAATAAAAGAGGCTGATGATCAGACTTCATCATAGGGATGTGTGATATAGTGCTATCCAAAAATTTGAATCTCCAAGTTGCATTACAAACACCACGATCAAGTCTTTCCTGAAGGCACCCACGAATCCAAGTGAATTTAGGCCCAATAAATCCCATATCCTGTAGAGAGCATGCTTGCATAAAGTCGTAAAGCTCTCTACATTTTGATTGGTTCGCTTGTGCTCCCCCACTCCTTTTATCAGCCATCAAGTACATATTTAGATCTCCAATGATCACCCAAACACATTCGTCTAGGATCTGATGGTTTTCTAAGTTTGTCCACAGGCTTACTATTGGTGATGCATACACTACAGAATGTAATCCTTCCTTAAGTCCTTGCTTCCATTTGAATGAGATTCATTGCTTTTCTGATTTTACTACTTCTATTGAAATAGAGTAGTCATTCCACAAAAGAAATATACCACCAGAAAAGCCGATCACATTCTCTTTCCAACACTTACTAAACTCCAGCTTCCGAATCAACGTATCTGTCGTATCACCACTAATTCTTGATTCAAAAATTGCTACGATATCTTCCTTATTTTGCTTTATTAACTCATTGACAACTGTAATAAAAAGAAGATTTTTGGCCCCATGGCAATTCCACAATAGTAATATCATTAATAGCAAATATAAAAAGTAACTAAAAAATCGATAGCTATTGACCACTACCATTCGAACTTGGTTAATTGCTTACTCCATCATCTGAAATCATATGCTTAGATGTGCCATTCTCATGTGCTTTCATATCCTGCCTTTAGGACTCCCATTTTGCACTAGCTTCTGCTAGGATTTTGTGACCATTGTTAACAGCACTCTACATCATTCCTATTCGACTGCGTTTTCTATCCATATTAGTCGTTAATTCCTCTGTTGACATATATTGGAATTGTACAAAGACTTCTACTCCCCTCCGCATCCCTTCTATGTTTCCAAGATCCTGGAAAGAAGGATGTTCCATTCATTCTCTTAGATTAAGAATTTAGATGAAAGATCTATTTGGTTTTAAGATTCTTACACAGCGAAAAATTTAAAACAATTTTGAAAAACCCCAACAGAATCGCAAAGAAGTTCCATTAAACAAGATCTATAAAAGTAAACCATACATTGATTCATGATTTCTTTCTCTGATTGTTTAATCTTTAAGGCGTTTAAGCACGTGTCCTCTATCAGAAATCGACACACGAACCGTGACCATAATTTGGAGTGCTAGTCCTAAGAGAGATTGAAAATATTTTTCTCTCTCCCAAAATCCAGAGAATACGAAAATTGGAAAAACGAAATTCTTATATTGTTTTAGGGTATGACCCTTTATTTATATGTATAGATAAGCTCTCACTTAAAATACTATTCGTAATACAACTATTGTATTAACGATGTTTAAGTAAATTCAATATAAAACTATTGTATTTACGTTGTTTAAGCAAATTAGACATATACCCTTAATAGTAAATTAACATATAACGAATCATAAAGGCTTATATATTATGAATTTTATCTTATAAACTTTAATACTTTGGATCATTTGAAATTACACAAAGCTATTATTTGTATGCGACCCAAAAGGTTCATGCGACGTTGGTAGTGAACAAAAACCATTTTGGTACATAAGTCATAAGTGGTCTCTAGCAAGGCATTATGACTACCCAAGTAGCATGAATATCAAAATCGAAACAACCTAATGAATAACATAAATTATATCCTTTTGTCGTGCGATATCCTTTGATTTAATATAAGGCATGGAAAGTTACCCTTAATATTCAATTATACTAGTCTCAATCTTTAGATTGATTGAAAACATCCAAGTGACATTGATCATATCAATTCACTTGGACTTGACAATGTAACAATCTAACACTAGGCTAGTTAGCTTATAGTGTAACACTTATTGGTAATATAAGTGGAAGGTTGAAAATCCTAACCGGGGAGGTTAGGTAGTGGATGTAGATCAGTTAGATCAAACCACTATACATCGTGTGTCTCATTTTCATCTCTTCTATTCCCTTCTTTGCAGCATAACATAGAGTATTATCATTGTTATTTATGCATAAAGTTTTAAAAATGTGATAACTACTCCGGTAACTCAATTCACCCCCCTCTTGGGTGACCTTCACAGCCACCATCACTGTGCCCCAAGTAACTTGGGAATATCCTAATCAATGCTTTCCATTTGAATTGGCAGCACATCAATCATAAATTACCAGCTATCAGTGATAATTCATAAAAGATGTGGCAGTGCGACTCTTTGATTCAAATGAAATAAAAATATAAGTTAAAGTACAGTTGCAAAAGGCTTATGAATTTGCATTCAGCCATCTATTGTTTATATTCTTTCAATATCCTCTTTAAATATGTGTTGGATTTATATTGGAATGCATTTATCTTGTTATTTAGTTGATAATTGATGTATTTCCTAAGAGTCACGTACTGAGCATGTAGGAGCTCACCCAACTTTGCATTTTCAGGTTCTCGATTGATTTTTTAGGCGAAGGGGAAAGGAAAGCTTTAAGAGTTTAGAAACTTCTCTTAATGTTATGATATTGTTGAATATACATTGTTTGACTATGTTGTATATATAACTGGGTTGGGTTGCTTTTACTAATTGATGAATTTTTGTATTATATAGTTTTGGTATACTGTATAGTATTATCGAAAAAGTTTTAAATTTTTGTTGTATTTGAATTAAGTATTATTCGATATTTGTGATTTACAGGTTGTTGTCAGGTGAAAAGAAAAAGGTTGATGGCTCTAGTTAGGCCTGATCTGGTGTACCAGCGCTTAATAGGAGTTTCAGGGCGAATATTCCCTAATTAGGATGTTACAATTGGTATCAGAGCCTAGCTTTAAATAAGCTTGGTTTAATGAAAGAATGGAAACATGATAACAAAGTTTTTATCGTGATTTGAGGCTGTTGAGGAAGAGGATCGATTTAAGGTCCAACTGGTGGCATTTGTGTTGATTGATGTTGCCAGGAAATGGCAGAAATCATTAGAGAGGGAAGCTAAAGTCCCCACCACATGGTCAGAGTTCAAAACCATTTTCTATAAACAGTATTTCCCCAAAACTGATCAGAAACAAGAAGAAGAGTGAGTCCATTAATTTGAAATAGGGGTCTATGACTATGAGGGAATATGACAAAAATTTAATGAGTTGAGTGAATTTGCATTAGAACTTGTGGAGTGGGAGGAGAACAAGATAGATCTATTTGTTAATGGTCTAGAGGCTAAGATACACATTATGGTATCCTCTCATCCTCGTTCAAGTTTTGGTTTTATCTTCGAGAGTGCTATGGAGGTCGAGATGGCTATTCTTGCTAGATAGCCAACATCAGCAGTTGTGTTACCACCACCTCCATATTACCGTGGAAGTCACAGGGCTCGAGAGTTAGTGCATATTAACCAATGCAGTCATTTGGGCATAAGAGGAACCGAAATTTTTATCAGCAGCGTGAAGCAAATAGAAGAACAGTTAAGGGCTTGGCAGTGTTTGGAGCACGTAGTCAGCTAGCTCCATAGGCCACCACACATGTAAGTGCATCGATTTTTGTACATGATATCTCATAGGCCTTAGTTGCACGACCACATCCACCATCAGCACAGTCAAGAGGCAGAGGTAGAGGGAGATGTTAGTCTGGGTTTCGACTGAGTAGCTCAGTGTAGAGTTCTCAAGCTATTGCAGTTTTACAACAGGGCACATTTAGCGAGAGTGTCACCAGCTGATACTGCTAGAGGTAGTGTTGCACAAACGTCACAAGGGCAGACTTATGCAATGGGTGAGGTAGACCCTGAGGCTACATGGAAGCTTGTAAAAGGTATTATTAATATTCGTGGTCAAGATATGCATGTTTTGATTAATACTAGTTTTATAGTTTCCTTTATTTCTAGTGCAATGTTTGATGAATTGAAAGTGAAATCATTTTGAGCTAATACATTGTTGATACTGAGCACAGCAGTGAGCGAGAAACTTAATCTTAACCTGATTTGGAGGAATTGTGTAATTAAAATTGGGGAGAATGAATTTTCTATCAGTCTTAGGATAGTGGAATACCTAGAGTATGATCCACTCCTAGGAATGGATTGCTTATCCATGTATCGAGCTAGTATTGATTGTTTTCGTAATTGAGTCATCTTTGATATTCCTAATCTACCAGGGTTATAGTCTATCAGAGATATAATCCGAAATGGTTCGCGACCCGGAGTTGAATAGCTACTCCGGGGGAGGTATAAATGTGTGTAGAGGTTATGACATTGAATAGACCCGGTCAGCAAGTCAAGATTGAGGAGATTTCTGTGGTGTGTCAATTTCCATAAGTTTTCCCATCTAAACTACCTGGACTTCCACTTCCACAAGTCATTGATTTCATTATTAAGACTATACCTGGCACAAAACCTATATCAATTCCTCCTTAACATATAGCACATAAGGAATTACGAGAATTGTAGGTTCAGATTGAGGAATTGTTACAGAAAGGGTTTATTCAACCTAGCATATCACCGTGGGGAGCACCTGTTCTTTTTATGTAGAAAAAGAATGGAACCCTGCGTATGTGTATTGATTATATGTAGTTGAATAGGGTGACTATCAGGAATAAATATCCATTGCCTAGAATTGATGACTTGTTTGATCAGTTGAAAGGTGTCAAATGGTTTTTAAATATTGATTTGAGGTCCGGTTATCATCATTTGAGTGTCAGGGATTCAGACATATCATTGATAATGTTTACTAGTCGATATGGTCATTATGTGCTTTCAGTTATGCCATTTAGGCTTACTAATGCTCCTGCTATGTTCATGGATCTTATGCATAGGGTTTACAAACCTTATCTTGATCATTTTATCATAGTATTCATTAATGATATTATGATTTACTCAAAAACTCAAGAAGAGCACTCGCATCACCTCAGAGTTACATTGCAAGACTTTGAAGTATAATAGGCTATATGCCATACTTAGCAAGTGTGAATATTGGGTCTCTAAAGTTAAGTTTCTTGGACATGTGGTTAATGCTGAAGGGATTTCAATTGATTCAACTAAAGTTGAGGCTATTCAGAAATGATCTAGCCCTACCATGATGTCAGATGTTCATAGGTTTCTAGAATTAGCGAGTTATTATAGGCGATTTGTTGAGGGATTCTCTTAGATCGCACTTCACCTTACTTGGCTAACACAGAAATATGTTGAGGTTGTTTAGTCTAATGAGAGTAAGAATGCCTTCAAGGAATTGAAGCGTAGGTTCACTGCATCGCCTATTCTTACATTACCGAAATCAAGAATGGTACTGATGCTTCTCATTCAGGCATGGTTTATGTACTGATGCAGGATGGCAGGGTTGTATCCAATGCTTCGAGGCAACTCAAGGTTCATGAAAAGAATTATCCAGTTCATGATCTTGAGCTTGCAGCTGTAGTGTCTACTTTGAAAATTTAAAGGCATTACTTGTATGGTAAAAAGTTTAGGGTATATTCAGACCATAAAAGTCTGAAATGCTTATTTACACATAGTGAACTTAATATGAGGGAGTGTAGATGGGTGGAGTTTCTTAGGATTATGATTTCACTCTATAGTATTACCCAGGCAAGGCAAATGTTGTTGTCGATGCCTTAAGTAGGAGGAGGACTAGTAGGGAGACTGTGGCTACTACTTGAGCTTTTCAATTTCGACGTCTTGAGGAAGCTTCAGTGATGATGATTCGTGAAATTCCAACTGGCACATCATCAGTTGAAGGAGCTAGTTCCAATACTACTAGTCTATTTTATTATGCTCAGATTCGAGCGAAACCTAATATCATTCAGAGGATTATAGATTGCCATAAAGCCGATCGGGATTACTTAGCACATCAAAGGTTATCTAGAAGCATTGATCATCCTGATTGGTCAGTTTCTAGCCGTGGTATTTTACGTTTTCGGTGTTAGATGATATGCTTCGAGCTTGATCTCAGTACAGTTTATCATCCTTAGACTGATGGCCAGACTGAGCGATGTATTTTGGTGTTAGATGATATGCTTCGAGCTTATGTCTTGAAGTTTAGGGACAGCTAGGAAAAGTATATTCCCTTCTGTGAGTTCTCTTTTAATAATAAGAGATAAACTTTAAGTGACTTATAAATATATAAACTATTCAATCAGTCTCATAGGTGTTTGAATAGACTTAGCAAATTTTTCAATGATAAATATATATATATATATATATATAACTATAAATATATAAATTATTGGTAAAATTCTCTCTGTGTAATCTTTGTATCAATTCAATCGTTTCTCTTATATGTATATATATAACAATAAATATATGAATTATTTTAAAAATATAGATAGATAAACATTAAGTGACCTTGAGATGACGCAAATGCGTATCTCGAGGTATGAATTTATTTATAAATCAAAATCATCACCCATTAAGCTGATGCGTTTGATTTTCTCGAGAGAAAAGAGAAGAAGCAGGGTGGTTATGTGATGTAGAAGAGAAGGACGAGAGGTAAGAAGAGAGTTTGTGACTTGCTCAGATCTATTGTAAATTTAGATCAACAGTTAGATAATTTTCCTCGCAGGTTTAGTGAGTTTTCCCATTGTTTCTCTCGATTATATAATTCTAGAAATTGGAAAATCAGTGGGCTTTAGGCTGGGAGTGTGAGGATTGATTTGAGTTAATAAATTGTTGTAAGAGAGGCCTTTAGGACTTCTGCTTTGGAAAGTTTTCGAATGGGAGTGTTGAAATTGGTGTTTTAGGTTTATATAAAGGATTTTTAAACTTTAATGAAATTGATTGCTAATCATTGATATATATTGGAGATTATTATTGGAAATCAATATATAATTGATGTATGGAATATATGAATGGCCTCTCTGAGGATTGCAGTGTTTTTTAATGAAGATTAGGAGGTTGCAACAGAGTAGAAATGATTCTCTATTTCAGAAAGCCCAATAGCCAGTGCGCTGACTGTTCAAGGCTTATACAAGGATAATGCAGATGGACAGCGTGCTAGCTGCTACAGGCAGCGCGTTGGCCAGTGAAAATATGGGAAAATCATATTGGTTTAAGGGTATTTTGTATTGGTATGAATTTAGACTTGTGGTTCGAGGCTATAAATGTCGGATATAGTTTGACATTAGTTAATGTGGTATAGGTTTATGAGTGCAAGGAAACGGAGATGAACATCGAGAACTTGAAAAACAGGAGTCAAGATTAGGGAATTTCGATCAAGGTAAGTGGGACTCATGTTTTTCATCAATTATTCAACGTAATTAAATACTATTAGAGCACATAGTATTAGAGACTGGGAATGGGGCAATGTACTGTGACGTAAGTTGTTTTATTATTGTTTTTACAAATGGAAATGAAACACATGGAAGTGATTTGGCAGAATGAATCAGCTGAGATAGTAGTTCATGATTCAACTACATATTTGTGATTATATGGATGAAGATCGAAATTGCAAATAATTAATTTTTGAAATTATTTATTTATCTTGTTATATCAATTTTGTTATAAAGTTTCTATTTGATAAAGATAGATAACAAATTAGATTATGAGATATAAATCAGTTTCGTTATCCCTATTGAGTAGGAGATAAATATGGAGGAGTTTGTTATTGGTGATATGCTAGGATTCAAATATCTAAAGTCCTAATTGAATTAGGATAAGATGATTAGTTAGATGTGGGCCCGAGTTAATTAAAAACGTTTTAATTGACTTAATTTTGGATAAATTAAGGGGTAAATTTATTATAGTAAAATCAGCGAAAAATATGATTTTCTATAGCAAATTTCAATTTTTGGAATTGAGATTCGTCTTCTAAAAAAAAAGGGGTGCTACCCCCTGTACCCCCGTCCGTTGACCACCATCGCCCGCTGACCGGCCAGCGGGACCGCCGTCTAACTAATCCTAGCATACGGAAATTCTTCTAATAGTGAATAGCATAAAAATTTCTTAAATTGTTTAGTGGTTCTAGAAATCATTAAAATATATGATGTTTCATTGTTTACTTAAAAATCACTAAAACTAAACAAAATCCCTCTATTAAATCTTAAGTCTTGTGCCATCTAATTTTAAACACTTATCAAGGCCTCGATCGCACTAATATAGTTTCAGCCATGGTTAGGTGTATTGTGTTATCTTGGTGAGATAAGTTTGGTACGAGTTACCTAAATGTTTAAATTGGTCTGACTTAATAAAGCTATCAAAATAGTTTTGGGCATTAGGCATATGATGAGATAAAAAGATGCTAAGACATAAGATGTAATTGGTAATTGTTACCTACCTAAATAATCTAGTTTTGTGTTTCATGCCATAGCTGTCATAGAATTAGGTGAAATATGGATTTAAGTCCCCTAAATAAACAATATGTTTTAGGAGGGTTATTAATTTAGTGGGAGTCTATTCCTCTATACTAAAATAAACTTTGCATAATCTTTATTGTAAATCAATGGCCTCTTAAAGTAACAATAATCCCCTATCACTGCGATCTATCCTTGAGAAAGATAAGCTATCTGGGACTAACTTTCTTGACTGGTTCAGAAACTTGAGAATCGTTCTCAAGCATGAACGCAAGTTGTATGTTTTGGATGCTCCGATCCATGAGGACCTACCGGCCAATGCTACGAAAGCTGTGAATGATGCGCATAATAAGCATGTCAACGATTCTACTGATGTTGCATGCATTATGTTGGCAACTATGGTTCCTGAACTTCAGAAGGACATGGAACTAATGGAAGCCTACGACATGGCTATAACGCTTAAGGAAATATTCCAACAGCAAGCTAGGCAAGAAAAGTTCGAGACAATCAAGAACCTGCATTCTTGCAAAATGACTGAGGGTGCGTCAGTTAGCCCTCATGTTCTGAAGATGAAGGGCTATGTTGACCAACTTGATAGACTTGGATTTCCCATAAGCCAAGAGTTGGCTACGGATTTGATCCTAAATTCATTACGGGAGAGTTAATCACAATTTGTGATGAACTACAATATGAATAATATGGAGAAATCAATTTCAGAGTTGCATTGATGCTCAAGACTGCTGAACAAAATATCAAGAAACCTTCTAGTAATGTGTTGATGGTCCAAAAGGGAAAGGGAATGAAGAAGAAAGGCAAAGGCAAGGCTAAAGTTGCCAAGGCTGCTGTTGCACCTATCGCAAAGCTTGTGGAACAAGTCAAGCCCCAGCCTGTTCATGCTTCAAAGCACCAAAAGGAAAAAGAAGGAAATTTTCATTTCTGCCATGCACCTGGACATTAGTTCATAAATTGCAAACTCTATCTGGAAGATCTAAAGAAGAAAAAGGGTAGTGCGACTACCACAACAGGTATTTATGTTATTGAAATTAATTTATCTACTAGTGATTCCTGGGTATTGGATACCAGATATAGATCTCACATTTGTATAAATGTGCAGGAACTCACCAGAAGTAGGAAGCTAAAAAAGGAGAAGTCATCCTGCACGTAGGGAATGGAGCAAGAGTTGCTGCCCTGGCTGTTAGATCATATGACTTAGTATTATCTAGTGGACTAATTTTAACTTTAAATAATTGTTATTATGTGCCTGGCTTGAGCAGAAACATCATTTCTATTTCATGTTTGGATATGGATGGTTTTGATTTTATTATTGCAAATAATAGATGTTCAATTTCTCGTAAAGGCATTTTTGTAAGGCCCAATTTATAATTGTCGTTAATTATTACGTCATTGTAGATGTGGATGCCAGCGAGGACGGTCGAGGGTCCCACAGCGAGGCTGGAACGCACTCGAACTAGATATACAGTCCGTTTTGTATGCTTGTTGTGGTAAATTGTGATGAAAATGTACAAATTAGCTAATTTCATTACAATATGTGTGTTAATGTAGTTTATTGACGAGTGAGGAATTGCCTCGGGGTGCGTGCGAACACGGGACACAGGGCACGGGGTGCCGGGTAGTCGGGAAACTACGGTGAGCTTACTCATAAATTTTTGAAATTTATTGAATGGAATAGATAATTATTATATGCTAAATCAATTGGAAATCAATAAGTCCTATAGTTAAGCTGAATAAAATAACAACAGTTGGATGATTCTCGAGATGCACAACAGGGTCATCAATGTCAAGATAAGTTGTATGGAGTTGGAGTGACACAGGGTGACCAGGAACCCTTGGATAATTCTCGAGATTTGTGTACACACTTGATGGGAACCAAGTATATATATGTACATGCTTGATCGGTCAAATGGGGAGAGTGAGAGTGTGGTGTTGAGAGAGAGCTTGGAAGAGGGAATCGTTGGAGAAGAGAAGGAGAAGAACAACATTTAAGGTGTGAAGAAGGTGATTTTTGGCATCCAACCACAAGATCAAAGGTGAGATTTATGATCTTCTCTTAGTTATTTCAAATTTGTGGTGGTTTTGGGCATGTTAGTGTTGAATCCGTGGTTGGGTGTAACACAACTATTTTTGGAGGTAATTGGTGTATTTTGAGTGCTATGAAGGTGGAGAATATGTTCTAGTGATTGGTTTTGATGTTGGGTGATTTATGAAAATGGGTTTTGAAAATGTGATTTTTGATGATTCGTGGATTTTGAGTTTAAACTTGATGAATTTGTGTTTAAATGGTGTTTTTGAGGTGGATGATGAGTTTTAGTGGTGCTGGAACCAAATGAATGGGTGTATGAGGAAGTTGGAGTGTGGATTTTTGAATTGTAAAAATCTGGACAGAGCGCGATTAGCGCGCTAATGGGTGGACCTAGCGCGCTAATTACCCTCTGAAAAACGATGAACAGTGACTCAGATGAATTAGCGCGCTAATTCAACTCATTAGTGCGCTAATAGTTCACTGGAACTCAAAAATTGGAAAATGAAGAAATGAGTCTAAACAACATTATAAACCCATTAATTGATTAATAACCCTCATAAATGAATTCTAGGAGTCTTGGAATAGTAATTGGAGTCGGGGGTTAGTCAGGAATCAAACCGGGAGAAATATCGGGGAATTGAAGGAATCGAGCCGGGGGGTTTAACTTGTGGAATGATGAGTGCGTAATTGAGGTGTGTAGTATCCCAATTGAACTTCACTCTAAGTATTTACCATTTGACTTATTTGAATTCAGTTCTATTTATTCTTTACTTCATTTCGTTATTGCTTTACGGTGGTTGAGTACTCTCACCTGGTGACTTTACGGTAATGGAGTTACTCCTACCTGGTGTCTTTACGGTGTTGAGATCACTCCCCACCTGGTGCTTATTCGTTACGGCCATAGAGTCCACTAAGTCATAGCACTTGTCTAGGCATACGCTGGTGAATAGGCTACCCGGGTATGGTAGGCTTGTGTAGGTGCGTCGTGGGTCTACGCCGACCACCTAGAGGGTCCAGGGCCAACCCATTGTTGTGTTTACGGGCGGTGCCTGGGGAAAAACCGGAAGTATGACTTGGTCTGATTTTTATGTGCATGTACTTTGTTTCATCACTATATTTACGCATGCGATGATCCTTTTTACAGTTGTCTATATTATTTCTTGTTCCGCATGTTTAATTATAGTATTTCAAATTCCAGTACTTTTACTTCCGTAATTACTTGGTGATTTTCCTTGGGATTACTCACTCTGGACTCGTCATCTGTCTTTTTGTAATGGCTGAGTGTAGATCCTAGTACGAGCCGGGGAAAGGGCAAGCTTGAGGACTATATCAATTGACAGCTCTAGCCCTTCTCGTACGTATGTTTATGTTTACTCGTTTTATATTGGGTTTTGGGCTTGAGAGACAGGTTGTACATTTTGATATTTTGAGGATCAGATGAGATGTATATGATGTACATTTGGCATGGTTTCCACTTAGGCATTTTGCTCATAAAATACAAGATGAATCTTTATGTTGTTCATTTAAGTTTCCGCTGCTAACTTGAGGTTATATGATATTAATAGAATCAAATTTAATAGGAATTGATCGATGATGGATAATTGGGCGTGGGACACAACTGGCGGTGACGTGGACAGTTGTGGGCCCGTGTGGCCTCCCGTGGCGAACCAATGTGGAAATTGGGGTCGCCACATTTTGGTATCAGAGCAAGGTTAAACCTTGGGGAATTGGAGATTGAATAAGAGCAAAAATTCAATGAATAAATCTTAGATGTGGAAACCACAAGTAAATGATTAGAGACTTAGTTGGGAAGTGATGCGAGGTGGGTAGATTCAGGAAATTATACATATACGTATGTTTTGATTGTATACTATATAATATACGCGTATGTACTGATTCTGATCCATTGCACGTTGGTTGTGCAGTTTATGACGGACAGACAGACTCCTACTACTCCACCCACTACTTAGTAGGAGGTTGGAGAGACTAGTGACCAAACCACTAGTGACATGGCTGATCTGCGAGCCATGATGCGAGATCGACCGAGCGGAAGAACTATTACGACGAGAGCGAAGATTACTTCAGCGAGCACGAGATGGCGAGTTGATGGAGTATATTCAGAGTTCGAGGACGCCAGCAGTAGCACCGACAGCTGAGCGTGCTGCACCTACTACTACTCAGACCGTATTAGCAGCAGCTATTACTACGCAGGCGGCTGGGTCAGAGACAGTGATAGAGAGGGTTGAGCCAGTTGTAGTGCCAGCAGAGACTACTGTAGTGACACCCACCACTATAGAGAAGCAGGTAAGGACTTCGACTGCTAGGAGTAGGATGTCAGAGGTAGCGAAGATGGTGAAGGATTTTATGAGATTTAATCCTACGTACTTCACTGGAGTCAGTGATCCTGAGGTTGCAGAACGTTGGTTGATGACTCACAGACGACTACACCAGTTGTTGGAGGTACCCGAGATAGATTAGGCACGTATTTCAGGCTATTGTTTGAGGGGTCAGGGTGCAGTTTGGTGGACCACCTACACTGATATACATGGTACGCAAGCGACGTGGGGAGAGTTTAGACAGTTATTTCTGGACGAGTATATTCCCACAAAGGTGCAGTTACGATTGAGGGAGCAGTTCTTGGGACTGCGACAGGGTACCATGTCGGTGTCACAATACATGGATTGATTCAGATACCTCATGATGTATGCTATGGATGTGGCTAACACGGAGAGATTACAGATTTATTACTTCATCAGAGGCCTGGATGAGAGGATTGGTGGGGTGATAGTTGCAACTGGTGCGGAGACGCTACAGAGTGTTTATGACAGAGCGTTGGCTCGCGAGACATATCTACGACACCAGGGTGAGCTTGGAGATAGGGCTAGACAGAGCTCTTGGTCTGATCAAAGACCGAAGAGACAAAGAGAGCAGTCTGATCGACAGAGACATGATTATCAGGGTCGACGAGATAGGCATTACGGTGGTGTTCGTTGTTGTACCTGCACCAGATGAGCAGCCACGACAGCGTGATCGAGATGGAGGAGGTCGTGGTAGAGGACAGAGATATCGGGGACGTGACAGGGCTCAGGTTCATATAGTGTCACAATCGGATTGGCAGGATACACGACGATGTTTCAGATGTCATCAGGTCGGACATATACATAGAGATTGTCCGATGTCAGCTTCATCCTCACGACCACAGAATGAGCCAGTTAGGGAGAGGGTTCATGCAGCTGCTACACCTACTGCCGTACAGCCAGAGCGTGATGCGACTCGTCAGCTCGTCGAGGGTATGTTATCTATTGCGATGTCTTCATGCATGTATTATTTGATTCCGACAGTACCTTGTCATTTATATCGAGACGTAGGGTCGGATTGTTAGGATTACAGGTCGAGACTTTAGACCCACATCTTGTCCTCAGTACGGCTGTTGGGGATAAGATATACCCTAACCGGATATGCCGGAATTGTGTGGTAGAGATTGAGGGACATCAGTTACCCGGTGATTTCCGTGTCCTAGAATATTTAGAGTTTGATGCCTTATTGGGTATGGATTGGCTAGCAACATATCGCGCACATATCGACTGTTTTGGTAAGATGATAGTATTTTATATTGAGGGCATTCTAGTATTTACTTTTGTTGGGACGGTGTCAGATTTACCGATTACCAGAGGTCGATTAGCTACGACACAGGAGATGGAGGTGTTTAGGATGGTGGTTGAGCCCGACCTGAGATTAGAGGTTAGAGTAGAGGATGTCCCAGTAGTGTGTGAGTTTCCTGAGGTGTTCCCAGACGATTTGCCAGGTTTACCACCTCCTAGAGCAGTTGAGTCCATTATTGAGTTGGTTCCCGGGACGCAGCCGATATATAGCCGACCGTACAGGATGTCAGCGTCAGAGCAGGAAGAGTTGAGGTCCCAATTAGAGGAGTTGCTACAGAAGGGTTTTATTCATCCCTAGTATGTCTCATTGGGGCGCACCGGTCCTATTTGTTAAGAAGAAGGACGGTTCTTTGAGGTTGTGCGTAGACTACAGGAAGCTAAATCAAATGACGATTCAAAATCGTTATCCACTTCCTAGGATTGATGATTCGATCAGTTGGCGGGTGCTAAGTTTTTCTCGAAGATTGATTTACGATCTGGATATCATCAGTTGAGGATTCGGGAGAGTGATATCGACGCGCTATGAATTGTTTGAGTTCACAGTCATGCCATTTGGGGTGACTAATGCGCCGGCTATCTTTATGGATTTGATGCACCGAGTACTACGGCCATTTTTAGATCGTTATGTGATTGTATTCATCGATGATATCTTAATATACAGTAAGACTCGTGAGGAGTACGAGAGACACCTCAGAGATGTTTTGATGACGTTGAGGGAGCATAGATTGTACGCTAAGTTCAGCAATTGCGCTTTCTGGCTGAGAGAGGTGAAATTTCTCGGACATGTCATTGGTAGTCAAGGAATATCTGTTGATGGAGATAAGATTCGAGCTATCATTGATTGGAGGCCACCCGAGACAGTTGCGGACATTTGTAGTTTCTTGGGGGTTGCGGGCTATTACCGGCGGTTCGTGCAGGATTTTTCTTTGATTGCAGCGCCAATGACGAGGTTGACCAAGAAGAATGTTAAGTTTGAATGGTTTGAAGACCGTGAGGCAGCATTTTTAGAGTGTAAGAGGAGGTTGAATTCTGCGCTAGTATTGGCTCTACCTGAGACAGGGAAAGGTTTCTCGGTCTACACAGATGCTTCCGGGACTGGGTTGGGATGCATGTTGATGCAGGAAGGACAACCAGTTGCTTATTTATCGAGGCGATTGAGACCCCACGAGGAGAATTATCCGGTACATGATTTAGAGCTAGCTACAGTTGTGTTTGCGCTCAAGGCTTGGCGACATTATCTTTATGGAGAGCGGTTTATGTTATTCACAGATCATCAGAGTTTGAGGTATCTGTTCACTCAGAAGGATCTGAATATGGGGCAAAGATGGTGGCTCGAGTTACTGAAAGACTACGATTTTGCGATTGAGTACCATCCTGGGAAGGCGAATGTAGTTGCTGATGCATTAAGCCGGAGTGGTGTAGAGAGTCAGACTGTGCTGCGGCAGATGACACATGATCATGGATTCTTTGGGAGGTCGCGACGGTGTTGTGTTTGTCAGATGCTTTTGCCGATGTTCATATCTGTTGCCAGATGCGTGTTCCTGTTTTGTCGTTAAAGAGGGTCGCTGAGTGGCAAAGGGCTGACGGACATTTTGCTCACTTCAGCTGTCTGGCTCAAGATCTGGGTTTCACAGATTGGTCTAGTGGTTCAGACCAGTGCTTGAGACACAGGGGAAAGTTGTGGATACCTGAGGTGCAGGAACTACGTGATAGTATTCTTAAGGATGCACACCGTTCACGGTATACAGTTCATCATGGCAGGACTAAGATGTATCATGATTTGCGACGTTTATTTTGGTGGCCTGGGATGAAGGCCGATGTGGGTGCATATGTGAGAGCTTGTCATATTTGCCAGCAGGTTAAGGCCGAGCACAGGAGACCAGTTGGATTATTACAACCACTACTGATTCCACAGTGGAAATGAGAGCATGTTACGATGGATTTTGTGAGCGGGTTGCCACAGACCGCGAGATGTCATGATGCTGTGTGGCTTGTTATTGATAGATTGACGAAGTCTGCACACTTCATCCCTATATCGATGAAGTATTCGTTTCCTCAGTTGAGTATCATTTTTGAGAGAGAGATTGTTAGGTTACATGGAGTACCGCTATCTATTATGTCCGACAGAGATCCTAGGTTGACTTTGAAGTTATGGGAGAGCATGCAGGAATAGTTTGGGACGAGATTGCAGTTCAGTACTGCTTATCATCCTCAGACAGATGGTCAGTCAGAGAGATTGATACGTATATTGGAAGACATGCTTAGAGCATGCATTTTGCAGTTTGGAGGTATTTAGGAAGAGTATTTGCCGTTGTGCGAGTTCGCGTACAACAACAGCTATCAGGCGAGTATTGGTATGCCACCATTCGAGGCTTTATACGGCAGACCTTGCAGATCACCAGCTTGTTGGGCAGTACCTGAGGATGTGGCAGTGATTGGACCTGAAGTTGTTGTTGATCATACTGAGAAGATTCGACAAATTAGGATGAGATTGTAAGCAACTCAAGATAGACAAAAGAAGTACGCGGATAGGTATCTTGAGGGTTTGAGTTATAATGTGGATGATTTGGTGTATTTGAAGGTTTCGCCCTGGAAAGGACATCAGAGGTTTGGAATCAAGGGGAAACTAGCACCGAGATATATTGAAACATTTAGAGTTATAGCACGTGTTGGGACAGTGGCATATAGATTGGAGTTGCCAGCAGAGTTAGCAGGCGTTCATCCAGTGTTTCACGTGTCTATGTTGAGGTTAGCTAAGTCAGGACCGAGGCCGATAGTGGACATTAGACAGATTGAGGTTCGTCCTGACGTTTCATATAAAGAGCAACCTGTGGAGATCATGGATCGTAGAGTTCAGATTCTAAGGAACAGGGTGATTCTGAAGGTGCTGGTACGATGGCAGCATCACGGGACTGAGGGACTCACCTGGGAGCTCGAATCAACTATGAGACAGAGATATCCTCAGTTATTTACTGGTGAGTGTTGACAAGAACTTAAATTTTGGGACGAAATTTCAATTTAGTTGGGAAGAATTGTAACGGCCCAATTTATAATTGCCGTTAATTATGACATCATTGTAGATGTGGATGCCAGCGAGGACGGTCGAGGGTCCCACAGCGAGGCTGGAACGCACTCGAACTAGGTATACAGTCCATTTTGTATGCTTGTTGTGGTAAATTGTGATGAAAATGTACAAATTAGCTAATTTCATTACAATATGTGTGTTAATGTAGTTTATTGACAAGTGAGAAATTGCCTCGGGGTGCGTGCAAACACGAGACACGGGGCACGGGGTGCCGGGTAGTCGGGAAACTACAGTGAGCTTACTCATAAATTTTGGGAATTTATTGAATGGAATAGATAATTATTATATGCTAAATCAATTGGAAATCAATAAGTCCTATAATTAAGCTGAATAAAATAACAACAGTTGGATGATTCTCGAGATGCACAACAGGGTCATCAATGTCAAGATAAGGTGTATGGAGTTGGAGTGACACAAGGTGATCAGGAACCCTTGAATAATTCTTGAGATTTGTGTACACACTTGATGGGAACCAAGTATATATATGTACATGCTTGATCGGTCAAATGGGGAGAGTGAGAGTGTGGTGTTGAGAGAGAGCTTGGAAGAGGGAATCGTTGGAGAAGAGAAGGAGAAGAACAACATTTAAGGAGTGAAGAAGGTGATTTTTGGCATCCAACCACAAGATCAAAGGTGAGATTTATGATCTTCTCTTAGTTATTTCAAATTTGTGGTGGTTTTGGGCATGTTGGTGTTGAATCCGTGGTTGGGTGTAACACAACTATTTTTGGAGGTAATTGATGTATTTTGAGTGCTATGAAGGTGGAGAATATGTTCTAGTGATTGGTTTTGATGTTAGGTGATTTATGAAAATGGGTTTTGAAAATGTGATTTTTGATGATTCGTGGATTTTGAGTTCAAACTTGATGAATTTGTGTTTAAATGGTGTTTTTGAGGTGGATGATGAGTTTTAGTGGTGTTGGAACCAAATGAATGGGTGTATGAGGAAGTTGGAGTGTGGATTTTTGAATTGTAAAAATCTGGACAGAGCGCGATTAGCGCGCTAATGGGTGGACCTAGCGCACTAATTACCCTCTGAAAAACGATGAACAGTGACTCAGATGAATTAGCATGCTAATTCATCTCATTAGCGTGCTAATAGTTTACTGGAACTCAAAAATTGGAAAATGAAGAAATGAGTCTAAACAACATTATAAACCTATTAATTGATTAATAACCCTCATAAATGAATTCCTTGGAATAGTAATTGGAGTCGGGGGTTAGTCGGGAATCAGACCGAGAGAAATATTGGGGAATTGAAGGAATCGAGCCGGGGGGTTTAACTTGTGGAACGAGAAGTGCGTAGTTGAGGTGTGTAGTATCCAAATTGAACTTCACTCTAAGTATTTACCGTTTGACTTATTTGAATTCAGTTCTATTTATTCTTTACTTCATTTCGTTATTGCTTTACGGTGGTTGAGTACTCTCACCTGGTGACTTTGCTGTAGTGGAGTTACTCCTACCTGGTGTCTTTACGGTGTTGAGATCACTCCCCACCTGGTGCTTATTCGTTACGGCCATAGAGTCTACTAAGTCATCGCACTTGTCTAGGCATACGCCGGTGAATAGGCTACCTGGGTATGGTAGGCTTGTATGGGTGCGTCGTGGGTCTACGCCGACCACCTAGAGGGTCCAGGGCCAACCCATTGATGTGTTTACGGACGGTGCCTGGGGAAAAACCCGAAGTATGACTTGGTCTAATTTTTATGTGCATGTACTTTGTTTCATCACTATATTTACGCATGCGATGATCCTTTTTACAGTTGTCTGTATTATTTCTTGTTCCGCATGTTTAATTATAGTATTTTAAATTCTAGTACTTTTACTTCCGTAATTACTTGGTGAATTTCCTTGGGATTACTCACTCTGGACTCGTCATCTGTCTTTTTGTGATGGCTGAGTGTAGATCCTAGTACGAGCCGGGGAAAGGGCAAGCTTGAGGACTATATCAATTGACAGCTCTAGCCTTTCTCGTACGTATGTTTATGTTTACTCGTTTTATATTGGGTTTTGGGCTTGAGAGACAGGTTGTACATTTTGATATTTTGAGGATCAAATGAGATGTATATGATGTACATTTGGCATGGTTTCCACTTAGGCATTTTGCTCATAAAATACAAGATGAATCTTTATGTTGTTCATTTAAGTTTTCGCTGCTAACTTGAGGTTATATGATATTAACAGAATCAAATATAATAGAAATTGATCGATGATGGATAATTGGGTGTTGGACACAACTGGCGGTGACGTGGACAGTTGTGGGCCCGCGTGGCCTCCCGTGGCGAACTAATGTGGAAATTGGGGCCGCCATATTTCTTATGCAAATGCTGATTTGTGTGATGGTCTTTATATTCTAAGCATGAAAAAGTCCATTGATACTCCAGTCTTTAACATAAATACAAAGAGATTCAAGTCAAATAATTTGAATCAAACCTATCTTTGGCATTGTCGTCTCAGCCACATAAATGAGAAACGCATAATGAAGCTCCATAAAGATGGACTTCTAGATTCATTTGATTTGGAATCATACGAAACGTGCGTATCTTGTTACTAGGCAAGATGACTAAAAGTCCCTTTCTTGGACATAGTGAAAGGGCAAGTGA
Source organism: Stephania japonica (assembly GCA_039657345.1). NCBI lineage: Eukaryota > Viridiplantae > Streptophyta > Magnoliopsida > Ranunculales > Menispermaceae > Stephania > Stephania japonica. The sequence goes on from CM077560.1 coordinate 27,911,741, forward strand.
TTTATTAGGTCTAATACATACTGATGTATGCGGTCCTATAAACACAATGGCTGGAGGAGGTTATCAGTACTTCATTACATTTACTGATGATTTCAGCAGATATGGTTATGTATAACTTATGAAACATAAAGCTGAATCATTTGAGATGTTTCGAACATTTCAAAATAAAGTGCAGAATCAACTTAGTAAAACTATCAAAACACTTCGATCAGATCGAGGTTGTGAATATTTAAGCCAAAAATTTGATGATCATCTTAGAAATTGTGGGATTGTCTCCCAATTGACTCCACCAGCACTCCACAATGGAATGGAGTTTCTGAAAGAAGAAATCGAACCTTATTAAACATGGTTCGATCTATGATAAGTCATGCGGATCTTCCATTATCCTTTTGGGGTTTTGCATTACAAACTGCAGCTTTCACTCTAAATCAAGTTCCTTCTAAAGCGGTTGATAAAACACCATATGAGATATGGTATGGGAAGAAACCTAGTTTGTTTTTCCTTAAGATTTAGGATTGTAAGGCTTACGTAAAGCGACAAGTCTCAGAAAAACTAGCACCTAAATCGATAAGTGTTTATTTGTGGGGTATCCTAAGGAAACAAAAGGATATTACTTTTATAATCCCACTGAGAACAAAGTGTTTGTTGCTCGATATGGTGCCTTTATGGAAAAACAGTTTATTTCAAAAGACACTAGTGGAAGAAAAGTAAATTTTGAAGAAGTTCAAGAATCACAAATAAACACTGAACCACTACTGGAAGTTCAACAAAGTTCTGAACCAGTTGAACCTCCACAAGTGACACAAGGCCCACATAAATCTGGTAGGGTAAGACATGAGCTAGAGAGATTCGGATTTCTCATTACTGATAGTCGTGATGTGTTGCTTATGGATCAAAATGAGTCCACCACTTATCAGGTGGCTATGTCTGGACCAGACTCAGATAAATAGCTAAGTGCCATGAATTCTGAGATGCAATCCATGTATGATAACCAAGTTTGGTACTTGGTTGATTTACCTAAAGGTGGTAAGACCATTGGATGTAAATAGGTTTTTAAGAAGAAAACTAACATGGATGGCAAAGTGCATACTTTCAAAGCAAGACTTGTAGCAAAAGGTTTCAGGCAGACTCAAGGTGTTGATTATGATAAAACTTTTTCGCCAGTAGCCATGCTTAAATCCATATGAATTTTAATTGCCATTGTTGCATATTATGACTATGAGATATGGCAAATGGATGTAAAAACAACATTTCTTAATGGAAAGCTGCTTGAGGACATGTATATGAAACAACCTGAAGGTTTTATACATCTTGAGAATTCTAGGAAGGCATGGAAGCTTCAAAGATCCATTTATGGATTAAAGCAAGCTTCTCGGAGTTGGAATCTTCGTTTTGATGAAGTAATCAAGGATTTTGGTTCTATTAAGAACGAAGATGAGCCTTGTGTATACAAGAAGGTCAATGGGAGTGTAGTTGTTTTTCTGGTACTATATATTGATGATATATTACTCATTGAAAATGACATCCCAACATTGCAGAGTGTCAAGTGTTAGTTAGGAAAGTGTTTCTCAATGAAAGACTTAGGAGATGCAACCTATATCCAAGGGATAAGGATCTATAGGGATAGATCTAAGAGGCTAATCGGTCAAAGTCAGAGTACTTACATAGACAAGGTGCTAAATAGGTTCAGTTTGCAATACTCTAAAAGAGGATTGTTGTCAATATCTTATGGCATAAGTCTCAGCAAGACTCAATGTCTTAAGACAAATAATGAGCGAGATCGTATGAATAAGATTCCTGTAACCCGAATATTTGGTTGTTTGTGGATGATGATGCATGTATTAGTATATAAGTAATTTATGGGTCTCAAGCCGTTCGGGCTATATTTTAATTGAGTGAGGTGTCGCTAGTTAAACGGGGTTTTCGGGAACCGTTTTAGTGGACATTATTAACAAACAAAGTCAAATGAAATATATGACCTAAGTTGAGGAAATACAATGTTAACAATAAAGTATAACTTAGACATGAGGAAATTTATTTGAATACTAAGTGCGACCGCCTCGAGAAGCGTGTCGGACGTGGGGCACTGTGTACCGAGTAGGCGGGAATTTGTATGACCTTATTTATAATTTAATAAAATTAATCTAATGGGTTAATATGGGATAAGATTGTTAAAGTGACACAATTGGGTGAGGAGAACTATTGGATGGTCATAAAGATGTGTATATGTGTTAGATTAAGAGGATGAACCAAATGACCCATAAGGGTAGCTGTCCAAGGATGAACAAGTGTTAGTCTAAGGGCAAAAGGGTCATTTCACGTTGTTACACATATATAAAAACAAAGGAAACCCTAAAACCCTAATGTACACTATTCATCATCTCCTCCAAACTACCACCGACACTGTCCACTCCTCCTCCCTCTCGCCACTGCCGTCGCTTCCCACCGGTGACACTGACCCCGACGAGGTGAGCCTCTCTCTCCAATCTCTCTCTCTCTCTCTCTCTCTCTCTCTCTCTCTCTCTCTCTCTCTCTCTCTCTCCTCTCTCTCACTTTCTCACTCACTCACTCTCGATTTTCTCCTCTCCACGCTCACGCTCTCGGCTCCCTTAAGTCACAGTCCTCCCAACCTCGGCTGGACAACCACCACCGCTACCGTTGCCGAGCCTGACGTCCCTCCACCACCACCGAAGACGCTAGGTGAGCTCCTCTCTTCCCTCTCTTCCTTATCTTCCTCTCTTTACAGTCACGTCCTCTCTCTCACTTTTGGTTGTCTTCTCTCTCTCGGCCAGTCACCACCGCCACTCACCACGGTGCTGGGAACCTCGGCCACTCACTGGAGACACCAAGGTGAACCACCTCGACCGTCCTCTCTCTCTCTCCACTTTACTCACTGTTTTCACGTTTTTTGGATTGATTTTGGGACTGCTATGGTGACGATTTGCACCATTGTTTTGGATGGTGCTGACGGGAGGTCAACCTCCAGCGACTCTACTAGCCGGAGGTAACCCCATGTGTGGCTGTTTTGGAATGTGTAGGTGTGGTTGTTTGAAGTGTATATGGATTGTTTTTGTATGAGTGGGTGACGATTTTTGTGAGTGTGTGTGTGCGGGTGTGACTGCTCTATATGTATGCGTGTGTGGCTGTGTATGTGCACACCCCAGTTAGGGTGTGGGGTACCATTTGGGACTATTTTCATGGGTGGTTTATATGTGAGTTTCGATTTGCATAACAGTGTGTATAGGTGGCTATTTTGGTGTGGATTTTGTGCTGGGGTGTACACTGTGTGTACACCACAGTGGGTTTACACAACACTGATTGTGTACACCACAGTGGGGTGTACACAACAGTTGATATGTGGTGCATGGTGAAAATGTGTATTATTGTATGTTTGAGAATAAGTAAAAAAAAATTATAAGTATGGACACTTGTTTTAAATGAACATGGACTTATAATAAGGACCAACAAGGGCCCAATACACTAATTTTAATATAGGTCCATAACAAGTCACAATTGGTGTGTATATAGGTTGTGTAAAACCCAATAAGGGTTTAATAAAATAGGCACAACTTAAGGCCCAAAACAAATACATAAAATGTAACAATGAGCCCATATATCCAGGCCCAATAATTGTCCACATATTAAGCCTACTTAGATGGATATAGGCTTGACACATTGACCCAACAAGAGCCTAACCAGTGTGTAAAGGGCATCAACTATAGTATGGGTTACATTAATTAAATGAATTCAAACCACGTTTATGGGAATCACCCTAAAACTAAACAAGAACTCTAAAACAACATTCGGGGTTTGATTCATTGTCAGGTAGTCGAGAAACACGGGAAACGCGTAAAAGTCTCGAAGTGAGTACTGGGTCACGCTAGTTTAGGTAAGTACACTTGCCCTAAAAAGCATTTGTACGTTAGTAGGCCAGTAAGGAAATAACATGTGATTTATATATCCTCTATTCATTGATATTGCAATTTGATCCCTTGTTTGAAATTCCATTCCGTTTTCTTTGGTTGTATGTTCTCGGCATGAGTGTGTGTATCGAAGGTATCATGTGGTCCCGCACTAGCTGGGACAACGAGGGTGCCCTCTGTAGGGGTAATTGACTACCCCTAGTGATGTGTGTGCTGGGTACTGGATTCGAGAGGTGTTGCAATGCCTCTTGATTTCACGATGCGCTAGTGTTGCGATATTGCCCGGGGAGATCTTGCGAGATCTTTGTCGTATTGCTGTGAAATAGACCACTCATGGGCCTTTTTTGAATCTTAGAACATGCAAATATCGATTGTTTATCTATCAATCTCTTTATCATGCATTTGATTTATTTACTTTCCAGTTATTTCATTTCCGCATGATACTTAGACTGCTTTTCTTGTTATAATCATAAATTACTGTTACATTCTTCTGGTACTACTAGCAATTTTATTCAGTTACTCACCTATCTAGTTTGTTACGGTGGGTGCAGATAGGGTGGAGAGAAGCAAGGGCAAGGGGGCCCTGCCTAGGTGATGTACTGTGAGGATTAGCAGCGACATCAGAGAAACTCTATAGTAGGTGTTTATATTTTTTTTGTTGATGTGTATATCATTTTATACTTATATTGTTGGGGTCATTGAACTTGGTATTTCTTTTGTGAGACTGGTATCATGTATATATGCCTATCGAATTGTACATGAATACCCGTGGTTTTCCACACTTATAGAACTCCTAATTTCCCTTTGATTGAGTTATTTCCTTTTGTTATAATTGTTTTAGTCTTTCGCTGTGTATTAATGCAATAACTCTTTCATAAATTACTGAATTAATATAATCGAAGGCTGACTAGGCTCGTCAGGTTGCCGAGTGATGACTCGGGGCTTGTATGGGTCTAGGCCGGGCGTACCTAATTGCACTGGGAAATTGGGGCCGTCACAGTTGGTATCAGAGCTTAAGGTTATATAGACCTAACTCTTGATTTAAAACATAATCCATTAAACCAGCGGAAGTTAGGAACGGTTAAACTTAGAAGTGGAAACCCTATGATCCTGACTTAGAATCCTAGTTGGGGAGTGATGATGAGTCGGGGAATGGAAACTGAAAACTTATTGGGATAAGTCGGATGTGATGTTTATACATATTACGATTGTTGTGTATATTATATCGTATCGGTAGCTATCCATTGATCCGAGAAATTCGTTTTCTTGTTTAGATGACGATGGCGAATCAGCCAGGTCCGAGCGACGTCATTGGCGTGATTTTGGAACGGTGCCTTGAGGAGATACGTACACTATCTCAGAGAGCCGTGACACAGGACCAGAGATTTGAGGAGTTAGTGCGGTCACTGAGCACACCCGCACAGGCTACCACGACACCATTGACTCTGACTACGCCTTTGTCGCCTGTTTCTACCACTCAAGAGACGGAGACTCCAGTAGCTACGGCTTCCACCTCCCCGATTCCATTAGCGGCGATTTCTGAGGGAGCAGTTGCTGCGACAGGTACACGGACCGAGGTGGAGATATCCCGTTACAAATGGAGATAGTACGAGCGACGGAGACATCGACTATGCTGATTGCTACTGCAGAGACTACTCCAGTCACTACTCCGGTCACTACTCCGAAGAAGAGCCCTAGGGCCACTGTTGAGGCGAGACAGTGGAGAGAATTTAAGAGTCACGATCCAGTTAAGTTTTTCGGTGGTACAGATGTAGCAGCGGCTGAGCTTTTCCTGAAAAACCATGAGAAGATTCATTCTATTATCGCGACTGAGGATCACATGAGAGTGACGATTTCCTCTTCCATGCTTCAGGGAGAAGCTGACGATTGGTGGACTACGATTGTGAGTACTAAAGGCGTACCGAAGGACTGGATAGAGTTCAAGACCCAATTCAAAATGGAGTACTTTCCTCCCACCGTGATGAGAGCTAAGAGAAAGGAGTTCACTTCCCTGAGACAGTTAGCGGATGAGTCCGTCATGGAATACATGGGTCAGTTTTTACAGTTATTACCATATGCTGGAGGATCAGCTAGCACGGAGGCAGACCGAATGTACTACTTTATTGAGGGTCTACTACCCGAAATAGGAGGTGCGATCGTTACGACCGAGCCAGTGACGTTGCAGAGGACTTATGAGCGGAGCTTGGCTAGGGAGAGTTACTTGAGTACTCACCACGAGAGATTGAGCTTGATCGACCTAAGTTACAGATAGAGCACCGATCAGGGGGACATGACGGGAAACGAACGAGGAATTTAAACGATGATAGTGGTTCTCAAAAGCGGAAGGTGTGTTACCAGTGCGGACAGCCTGGACATTTTCAGAACCGATGTCCTGATTTGTACGAGGTCCAGCAAGATGACGATCAGCTTCAGGCCATTAAGGACGTGCACATGGCGACTGAGCCAGCTGACAGTGGTTCGTGATCCTATCGGAGGTAAAGAATTTTCCTGATTATCCCACGACATGCATGGAACCGATTAAATGAAGCTTTAGGTGTTTAAATAGGACGTTGGACATCATGTGATAGATTTAGGGTCGATACTAGCTAGAGTGGTACTGTTTAAACTTAGCAGAGTTGTCTAAGATAAGACAGACCGAACTTAGAACAGAGTCCAAAAGAGATGGAAAGTTTAGGCACAATGGGTTGCTAAAACTAGCCACAAGTATACCTAAAGAAAGGCAGGACCAGACTTGTTGTGATTCATCTTACGATGCATGGACACATAGTGTACATGGTGGCCACGGTTACAACTTTGTCGAATCTATCTTACTGCCTGGGTATAATTAAACTTGCATTGAGATGTGAGTGGGTTGGGAGGTTTTCACGAGTATGGCATACGAGTCGCGATCGTAATGTCTTATGTCGTAATCACCAAGCTTGAGTCATGGTAGTGGGCGATGTTTGCGATAAGATCATGGCATTCCTACCATTCTTGGGAAACAGGAACGGTCTAGAGAGACTGTAGTTGAAGTAGGCTGTTTGAAGTGGTTGAGACCCGCAGTCTGAAGACTGAGATAAAATCAAGCTGTTCGAAGTGGCAGAGGCCCACAGTTTGATAGATGTGGAGAAAAAAGAGTGGATTTAAGATGTTGTGCTATTCGAAGAGACTTTGTACAAGTCCGCAGTTCAATACCTGATGTCGAGCTGTTGGGAGTGACTCTCGCGAGAGTCCAAAGTTGGTCATAGCTTATTGAGCAGTCTGAAGCGACTTTGCATTGGTCTGCAGTTCAACGATGAGGAACGAGCTGTCTGAAGTGACTCTGAGGTAGTCTGCAGGTTGAGATAGAGGATCCAAGCTGTCTGAAGTGGTTGTAAGCCTGCAGTTTGGATGAGGTGTGAACGGGTTTTGATTCCCCTTATTCGCTCGAGTTAGAGCTAATTTCGAGGACGAAATTCTTGTTAATTGGGGAGACTGTAACGACTCGAAAATTTGGTTATTTGTAGATGATGATGCATGTATTAGTATATTAGTAATTTACGGGTCTCGAGCCGTTCGGGCTATATTTTAATTGAGTAAGGTGTCGCTAGTTAAACGGGGTTTTCGGGAACAGTTTTAGTTGACATTATTAATAAACAAAGTCAAATGAAATATATGACCTAAGTTGAGGAAATACAATGTTAACAATAAAGTATAACTTAGACATGAGGAAATTTATTTGAATACTAAGTGGGACCGCCTCAAGAAGCGTGTTGGTCACGGGGCACTGTGTACCGAGTAGGCAGGAATTTGTATGACCTTATTTATAATTTAATAAAATTAATCTAATGGGTTAATATGAGATAAGATTGTTAAAGTGACACAATTGGGTGAGGAGAACTATTGGATGGTCATAGAGATGTGTGTATGTGTTAGATTAAGAGGATGAGCCAAATGACACATAAGGGTAGCTGTCCAAGGGATGAACAAGTGTTAGTCTAAGGGAAAAAAGGGTCATTTCACGTTGTTACACATATATAAAAACAAAGGAAACCTAATGTACACTATTCATCATCTCCTCTAAACTACCACCGACACTGTTCACTCCCCTCCCTCTCGCCACTGCCGTCACCTCCCACCGGCGACACTGACCCTGACGAGGTGAGCCTCCCTCTCCAATCTCTCTCTCTCCCCCTCTCTCTCGTTTTCTCACTCACTCACTCTCGATATTCTCCTCTCCACGTTCACGCTCTCGGCTCCCTCACGTCATAGTCCTCCCAACCTCGGCTGGACAACCACCACTGCCAACGTCGCCTAGCCTGACGTCCCTCCACCACCACCAAATACGCTAGGTGAGCTCCTCTATTCTCTCTCTTCCTTCTCTTCCTCTCTTGATAGTCACGTCCTCTCTCTCACTCTTGGTTGTCTTCTCTCTCTCAGCCAGTCACCACCGCCACTCACTACGGTGCTGGGAACCTCGGCCACTCACTGGAGACACCAAGGTGAGCCACCTTGACCGTCCTCTCTCTCTCTCTCCACTTTACTCACTATTTTCACGTTTTTTGGATTGATTTTGGGACTACTATGGTGACGATTTGCACCACTGTTTTGGACGGTGCTGACCGGAGGTCAACCTCCGGTGACTGCTTGCCGGAGGTGACCCTATGTGTGGCTATTTTGGAGTGTGTAGGTGTGGTTGTTTGAAGTGTATGTGGACTGTTTTGTGTGTGTGGGTGACGGTTTTGGTGAGTGTGTGTGTGCGGGTGTGACTGCTCTATATGTATGTGTGTGTGGCTGTGTATGTGCACACCCCAATTGGGGTGTGGGGTACCATTTGGGACTGTTTTCATGAGTGGTTTGTGTGTGAGTTTCGATTTGCATAGCAGTGTGTATAGGTGGCTATTTTGGTGTGGATTGTGTGCAAAGGGTGTACACTGTGTGTACACCACAATGGGGTGTACACCACAGTGGGGTATACAGCACTGTGTGTGTACACCACAGTGGGGTGTACACAACAGTTGTATATGTGGTGCATGGTGAAAATGTATATTATTGTATGTTTGAGAAGAAGTAAAAAAAAAGATTATAAGTATGGACACTTGTTTTAAATGAACATGGACTTATAATAAGGACCAACAAGGGCCCAATACACTAATTTTAATATAGGTCCATAACAAGTCACAATTGGTGTGTATATGGGTTGTGTAAAACCCAATAAGGGTTTAATACAATAGGCACAACTTAAGGCCCAAAACAAATACATAAAATGTAAGAATGAGCCCATATATCTAGGCTCAATAATTGTCCACATATTAAGCCTACTTAGATGGATATAGGCTTGACACATGGACCCAACAACTGCCTAACCAGTGTGTAAAAGGCATCAACTATAGTATGGGTTACGTTAATTAAATAAATTCAAACCAAGTTTATGAGAATCACCCTAAAACTAAACAAGAACTCTAAAACAACATTCGGGGTTTGATTCATTGTCAGGTAGTCAAGAAACATGAGAAACGCGTAAAAGTCTCGGAGTGAGTATCGGGTAACGCTAGTTCAGGTAAGTACATTTGCCCTAAAAAGCATTTGTACGTTAGTAGGCCAGTAAGGAAATAACATGTGATTTATATATCCTCTATTCATTGATATTGCGATTTGATCCCTTGTTTGAAATTCCATTCTGTTTTCCTTGGTTGTATGTTCTCGGCATAAGTGTGTGTCTCGAAGGTATCATGTGGTCCCGCACTAGCTGGGACAACGACGGTGCCCTCTGCAGGGGTAACTGACCACCCCTAGTGATGTGTGTACTGGGTACTAGATTCGAGAGGTGTTGCGATGCCTCTCGATTTCACGTTGCGCTAGTGTTGCGACATTGCCCGGGGAGGTCTTGCGAGATATTTGTCGTATTGATGTGAAATAGACCACTCATGGGCCTCTTTTGAATTTTAGAACATACAAATATCGATTGTTTATCTATCAGTCTCTTTATCATGCATTTGATTTATTTACTTTCCAGTTATTTCATTTCCGCATGATACTTAGACTGTTTTTCTTGTTATAATCATAAATTACTATTACATTCTTCTGGTACTACTAGCAATTTTATTCAGTTATTCACTGTCTAGTTTGTGACGGTGGGTGCAGATAGGGTGGAGAGCAGGAAGGGCAAGGGGTCCCTGCCTAGGTGATCTACTGTGAGGATTAGCAGCGATATCAAAGAGACTCTGTAGTAGGTGTTTATATTTTTTTTGCTAATGTGTATATCATTTTATACTTATATTGTTGGGATCATTGAACTTGGTATTTCTTTTGTGAGACTCGTATCATGTGTATATGCATATCGAATTGTACATGAATACCCGGGGTTTTCCACACTTATAGAATTCCTAATTTCCCTTTGATTGAGTTATTTCCCTTTGTTATAATTGTTTTAGTCTTCTGTTGTGTATTAATGCAATAACTCTTTCATAAATTACTGAATTGATTAAATCGAAGGCTGACTAGGCTCGTCAGGTCGCCGAGTAATGACTCGGGGCTTATATGGGTCTAGGCCGGGCGTACCCAATTGCACGGGGAAATTGGGGCCGTCACAATTCCATATGCATCTTCTATTGAATTTATCATTTATGCTATGCTATGCACTCGGCCTGATCTATCATATGCTTTGAGCACTACAAGTAGATATCAGTCAGATCCAGGTGAGAATCATTGGATAGCAGTAAAGAGCATCCTTAAGTACTTAAGAAGGACTAAGGAAGTGTTCTTGGTCTATGGAGGTTTTGAAAATGATCTAGTTGTAAATGATTACACAGATGCAAGTTTTTAAACTGATATAGATGATTTTAGATCGCAGTCTGGATATGTGTTTACTTTGAATGGAGGTGTAGTAAGCTAGAAAAGTTCGAAGCAAGAGACTGTGCCAGATTCTACAACTGAAGCTGAATATATCGTAGTGTCCGATGCAGCAAAGGAGGCAGTTTGGATCAAAAAGTTCATTTCTGAACTAGGTGTGGTTCCAAGTATTGCTAAGCTTGTTTGTTTGTATTGTGACAATAACGGGGCAATAGCACAAGACAAAGAACCTAGATCGCACTACAGATCCAAACATATACTCAGGCATTTTCATCTCATCAGAGAAATCATTGAGAGGGGAGACATGAAGATTTGCAGAGTACCTACCGAAGACAACATTGCGAATCCATTGACAAAGGCTCTTCCACAAGCGAAACATGATGGACATGTTAGATCATTAGGCATTAGATGCATGAATGATTGGCCCTAGAGCAAGTGGGAGATGTTGGGAAATGTGCCCTAGGTCAATCCATTAATAGTCTTTATGAATACATTTTAGTTAATAAAATAGAGGATTTTATTTGCTGTTTATTATAATTTTTACATTATAATAAGATCCATGGGTATTTATAGAAATATCCTAAATGTCCCTAGTCGATTATTATACTGGAAACTATAATGAATTAAGACTAATGTGAGTCTTGATTGATGATCATACGACGATCATACGTATAGGAATACAAATCAAGATCATGAGTACTTGTTAGGGAACAAAGTACTAGACGGACCCGCTATGAGAACATCACATGGATTAAGTCATAGTTGTTTCTCATGATATGTATATTATTCAGTCCTCTGACTTGAGATTACCAGAGACTTCAACATTAGAAATACAGTGATTTGACGCAATCAAATGTTGTCCTTAACCGGACAATTATAAAGGTTGTAATTGGTTACTGTGTGAATAATGTGGTGAAGTTGTATAATCGAGATAGAATTTGTCCCTTTCATATAAATAGAGATATCCAGTGGATCCTTCGATGTGTTAGACTGTTAAAAGGCCTAGTCTAAGTGAATTGATATTGATCAATGTCACTTGGATGTTTTTAGTCTACCTAGAGATCGAGACTAGTATGATTGAACATGTTGAATGACAATTCCATGCCTTATGTTTGATCAAAAGGATATCGTGTAACAAAAGGATGTTATATACACTATTGATTAGGTTGTATCGATTTGATATTCGTATAACTTGGGTCATAATGTCTTGCTAGAGGCCGCTTATGACTTGTATACAAAAATATGTTTTGGTACACTTCCAACGTTGTATGAGCCTATTGGGTCGCACACTAAGAATGGTTTTGCGAGATTTTAAAATGGTTCGAAAGAATGAATTTTATATGATAAAATTCATGACAAAAACGTCCTTGTAGTGTATTACACTTATACCTTTTTAAGTAAGGGTGTATGTATAATTTACTTAACCGTCTATATACAAGGGTTGTATAAATAGATGCTTTGAGTTAGACGAAAGATTTAAAAAGGGTCGAAACTCCATTTTCGTTTTAAGAAACGACTTAGGGTTTTAGTATGCTTTGAATCGTTTTGGAGAAAAATAAAAAAGTTTGGTATACTCTCGAAGCTAGCACTTCAAATCTCGGCCGCCGTTCGTGTCTGGACTACTGATAGAGGGCGTTCGTCGTTGGTAGTGCCTTAAAGATCGATTAACTTTCAGAAAGGTGCATTGTGACTAAGGTATGATTAATTTTTCATAGTTTAAACGTGTTTTAATGGAATCAGATTCGGATCCTGTTGGGGTTTTTCTCAAAATAGTTTTGAAATTTTTGCTACGCATGAACCCCAAATTACTAACATTATTTGGTTACCCATTTTGGTTAATTACCCGAGTATTGGGTCATATTCAGACCAATTTGGATACTCGAGAGATCCTTGAAAGTTACCAAAAATCTTATAAAAATTCACTCCTGTGAAAAATAGCACGCCGTCGAGACGCAGTGGGTTCAATGAACTGGATGGCGTCGAGAAGATACCTCATTTTCCAATACGCACGTGAGTGACGCCATGACCTCATTGATCATGACGACGTCCTCACAACGTCTTCCCCTGGTGTTCCTGCCAAAGACGTAAGTAGGTGACGTCGTGAGTTGGAACATTCACGGCGTCTTTTGCAGAACACCTCTAAACTGGGGTTTTCGACACCTCAGCTCGTGTCGTTGTTCTTCAAGCCTATCCACTACAATAATGAGCTTGATCAGGGATGGAATTCAGGGACGAAATTTGGGCGGTTGGTAATCAGGGACGGTACAGAGACGGAAAATGATTTGGAGGCAGTTGACCAGTTAGAGACCAAACAGTGACGAAATAGGGACCGAAAATCAGTGACAAAACCTACTCCGTCCCTGAGTAATTGGCGCACAAATATCCCGCATAAATTTTCGTCCCTAATTCCGTTTCTAAGGTTCTTGCCTAATAAATCCGTCTTTAATTCCGTCCCTAAATATCAGGGACGGAATTAGGAACGCAAATACATGCCACGTATCTAAGTAGTTTCGGTCTCTAAATCCGTCCCTGATCTATAGGAACGGAATAAGGACGAAAAGTTTATTTCCCCTCAAAATTTAGTTTTTCATTACACATACCACACCACATTAAGCCCTAGCTAGCTACCTCGACCCCTCTTCTCCACCATCCCGTCCCCTCTTCCCCGCCGTCGTCCCCACTGGTGGCTGCTCTGTCGTCGTCATCGTCACCTCTGCTCCGCCATCAATCACCACTGTGCCATCGTCGCTCTGGTAACTCCGCCATCATCGCCTCTACCCGACATCGTTGCCTCTGCTCCGCCATCATTGTCTCTGCTTCAATCGGATCCTCTCTCGCCTCTGCTCTGGCATTGTCACCTCTGCTCCGCAACGATCCACCATTGACAGTGCCTTTGCATTTGTGAGAATTTCACAGGTATGCGATTCAGAATTCCATAAATTTCGCTCTATTATTCGATTCTCTCGTATTAGGGTTTTGGATGATGCCATTGGTAATGGGAGAATTGGATGGTTAAAATGGAAACACATCTAGAGCATTTTGTATAGATGAAGATTAATGGAATTTCTTTATCAAATGGAGTGATGATTTGTGACTTATGTGACTTTGCTAACTCTGCTAACCATATACAGTAGTAGGATTGCCATTTTTCATTGTAGAGACAACAGCAATGGTTGCCAATGTGGGATTAGCCTCTACACGACACCACCGACGAAATCTTTTGCTTATTTATCTAGACTAAAGTTGAGTCATATGTCGATTAGTCGATATAAATGTTGACCAATACTTGTTTTTAGTATAACCACCTATTGAATTGCCTTCATTGTTTGTGTTCACTTCATGAATTTGCATCTTCATTTATTTCAGTTTTGAGTCCTCTCAGTCAGGCCTTTGGTAAATGACTTATTTTTATTGCAGAATGTGCATCAAGGATATCCGCCCCAAACTTTGGTGCGCTTTCTCAAGGCTAGAGAGTGGAACGTTCCTAAAGCACATAAAATGGTTCAGTGCTACTTCTTTTCTTCTGTAATATTTCTCTTTTCCGTTACGTCAACTTTTATTGATCCTTGTTTTTATCCATTCGCTATTCAGTTGATGGATTGCTTAAACTGGAGGATACAAAACAAGATTGACAATATATTATCAATAAGTTCTTCAAATATAGATTTAGACAATGATTGATATTTCTTTTCAACTCAAAAAATGTTTTATTTTTACTTTAGTCGATGGTTGGCAGTATGAGTAGGTTGTATGTGGTTTGACTAGATTTAATAGTGTTCCCAATGATTTTTGTATTTGTAGAAGCCCATAATCCCAACTGATTTATACCGAGCTGTGCGGGATTAACAGCTTCTAGGCTTATCAGGTTTCTTAAAAGAGGTATGCCCAACTATTTTGTTTTGTAATTCTTTCTCTTTCCAAGCAAGGGGTATGAATTTATGATCATTCTATTGTATGGAAAACCTGGGTGTTGGTGTGATTCATTGGATGTACTATTCTGCATTCTAAAGTTGTCTCTATCTATCAAACATATTAAAATTTTACGCACAATATGAAAACTCTTTTTTAGACAGGCATGTTTCAATTTTTATCTATGTGGCTTATAGGACCCCTTTCTTGAGTTCACACCCTTTCTTTTGAATTTCTTTTGATCAACTTGATGGTTGTCTTTGCCATTTGAATAGTTGCAGCTTGTGAATCTTCTGTTCTCTTTCTCTATTTTGAAGTATGTCTCTAAGTTATCATGGTTCTCTTCATGTTATTCATTTTGTTGGTTGAAGAATGAGTTCTTTGAGCTTCGAAAACAAGAAGTCAGTGCTCACATAAGTATTATGAGCAAGTCGTGCCTATAAGCAGCTTCTCCACACAATTTTGAAGAAACTTGCCTCATGGTGATATATAAGAGTACCATGAAATATCAAGGCTTTTCTCTTCTTTCCTTTATAACTCTACCCCACATTAAACTTTCAATGGGATAGATTTGAAAATAATGCAATAATTTGCTCGTGGTAAAAGAATTTCAAAATAACCATTCCTAGTTGAAAATTTAGCCAAATGTAAGGAGTTGTTTGCTTGTTTTCAAGGTTTTGCCACATTCAAAGACAGCCTGCAAAAGGTTCAGTTAGAAAACTTGACACATTAGAAACTAAAGAAATTCGACGGTATATGAAAAGACCTAAGATAACTTTAAAAGCACTATTTAAGAAAGATTTAAATGATCTGGAAAGCATATAATTAGGGGCATTAAATTGGGCAAAATAGAAGAATTTGATCGATGTAATCGACCCTAAGTAATTCAGGATTGAGGTCCTCCATGTTATTACAACCCCTTGTCTACTTTGAATGCACCCAAAAAGAATTAATTTTTGTCAGGTGTGAATAAGATTTTGCCCTGATAGTTTTCTAGTCTCTAATCACAAATAGACAAGTCAAACACAAAGTTCCATTAAATACTACAACTCCAAGTTCTAGCCAAGATCAGATATCAAATCTAGTCCACAACTTAACTTTGTCAGTTGGTTGTGTTTCCATTAATAATAAAATATTGAAGAAAGGAACATAACAGCTACTCATGGGTAATGAGGTCTATCATCACTCCCAACAAAACAAAATAGAAAAATGGATCTTCTAGATCTCAAACTCATCTCACACCACTTGCTCTGGAACTCCGTGTTGCTTCGTGTAGCATTCGTGAGCAGAAGCCACATGTTCCCTCTTTTGCTCATGCTTAAAAAATTAAGAAAAAGCCTTAAATTATTTGTCCTTAAAAGTTTCTCTAATTACAAGCTAGTTAATTCTAAAACTATGCTTGCCTTTATCCTCTTCTGTACATAACTTTTCGTGTTGAGCCTCTAATATTTAATTTTAACCATCAAACTTTATTTGTGGCTGTGTTTATGTGAAAAAATAATGTCTTGAGGTATCTTGTATCTTGTAGGTTGTGTTTCATGTTCTGCCTCATCTAGTGAAACAACTTCCCTGATTGTTTATTGATTTTATTATGTTTGCCTTGGTCTTCAAAATAACTACATAGCTTTTGGTTACTATTGGTGATATATAAGTGGAGCATTTCATTATGTTGTGAGGAATATATAATTGGATTTTATATTGTGATTTATTCCTCTTAGATGTTCTAGGTGATCTTGAATTGGTCAATAGTCTATCTAAAGTTATAAAAGCAACAGCAGTTCTAGAACTTTTGCAGCTAGATCTTTCTTACTATGATATTTTAGAGCCACACATTCGTTGCCTTTGTGATGTGAAGGTGATCTTGACGTACTGTCTGGTCTCAGCTTCCTTGAACCAGATTTTCAATCAATTCTGACACCCATGTAATCTTTAATTCTAAATAGTACACTTGCCTGTATACTTGGGTTTTACTCTAGTGTGTTACATATCAGAGCCCAAGCACCTTAATATTCTAGGGAATGGACCTTGTGCTATTAATATTGTTGGGAATGGACCATGTGCAATTGATTTTGCAGGGAACAACTTCATATATGAATTATTGTTTTTTTTTTTTATGCTCGTTCCAGCTCAAAGTTTAATTTGTACAAATAAGAATATATTGATCAACTTTTGGCATCTAATCGGTATGTGTGGGCGCGTGTTTGTAGGTGTATTTTTATGGGTACTACTACCATGAGAACTAAAAATAATTATTGGGACAAACTTTCTTGTCTTTAATTTACCCATTCTTATTAATTAATTAACAATTATATTAAGTGTTAATTTACTTATTTTATAACTTTAATGATATTTTATGTGTTCTTAACAAATTATAGAATAGTGTTCACGTTTCAATTTCTCTTAAGTCCTTAGATCATGGCTAGATAGCTTTACTACAGTCCATGTTGATGCAGAGTATGAGATGTGGACATCCTGGAGCGAGCTCATCTCATCCTCCACCTCCACCTCCACCTCCACATCCACCACCACGCCCATCTCACCAGGAAGCTCTTACTCCACCGACGGCGGTGCCTACTCTAGCTTTGGATGCTAACGATGTTTATCACCCGAGGATGTACGAGCTTGAAGATGAAGAGCAAACGAACTTGCCATTGCAGCAGGAGTGGATAAATGCATTTTCCGACACACAACCCCTACCACGACTTGACAGAGACATTTGATATAATACACTTGATATACATTTCTTTTGATATTTTGGTATATTTTGATATTTTGGTATATTTTGATATTTTGATATACATATATAAATGATGTATTTTAGGAACTAGTTAGGGAAACTTTTACACACATATATATATGATGTCTATTTTGATTTCTTTTTTTATAACTGTTTTGGTTTCATTAGCATGTTATATGTGAAACTTCTATTGTATAATGAGTTCCCAGCAAATTATTTGTGTTGTATGATATGTTTTCAGCAACTTTAAATGTATAAACAAAATTGTTGCAAGTTATTTGTGTTTTCAGCAGGTTGTTGCAGGTTATTTGTTTCAGCAGGTTGTTGCAGGTTATTTGTTGTAGATTGTTGTATATATGTTTCAACCTGTTGAAACGTATATATATAATATTTTTATTTTATGCGATATCGGATTCCGTCTCTGATTCAGTTTCTAATCAGGGACCAAATCAGGGACGGAATGTATATTATACGCTATTGAGATCTATGAGTTCGATCTTTAAATCGTCCCAGTTTAGAGACTGATTTAGGAACGGAATGTATACATTCGGTCTCTAATCCGTCTTTAATTAGAGACTGCTTTAAGGACGGAACGCATAAAGTCAACGACAGATAAGGACGAAATTTTCGATCTCTAATTAACAACGGACTCGAAATTCCGTCCCTGACCGGTCAGCGACGACGTTTTAGATGATCAATTTAGTCTGTTCGTAATTCGGTTACCGACCGTTTTAGAAACCGAATCTCAACCTATTAGGGATGGGATTTTCCGTCCCTATCTGGGCTGATTCTTGTAGCAATCCCAACTATGGCTAAACATCAAAAGATACACCAATCCACCCTCGGCTCGCATCCAAACCTTACCAAACAGTCGATTTGCCAAAATCATAAAACTTTTCCAAAAATCTCCAAAAATCATGAAAAATTTCAAACACCAAAACCACCTCACAAATTATGTTTTGATCACCCCATTAACTCGAAATCAATCAAAACAACGCATCAAAATCAAATTCTCAAATTCATCATCCGAAATTATCGTGACAAACCCACAAAAACACTGCCAAAACGTAGATATACATGTGGGGAATCGAACTCTTACCTTAGAATTCACGATTGATCGTTCCCATCACATCAATCCGCTTCAAAACGTCCGTAACCCACGTTGCTTCCGTTGTGTGAATCGTTGAAGAGAGTGATGGGAACGAAAAGAGAGAGAAAAGGCGTTAAGGGTTGCGTTTTATGCCCCCTCTCACCTATCCCTAAACACAGATCCCGAGACCGATCCAATGTTCACTACTCATCCCATCCACCAACTGTGACACCAAATAGTGACTCCAATACATGACTCCCATGCTTAACTTGGTGATTTCTTGCACAATACTTGCTTTTTCGGTCCTGCTTCGAACACCAAACTTATTCGTCATGCCGCTCCGGACGTACCAACATATCAAAAGCGTTTTACAACTTTTAATTATTATTTATTTTGTATTTTGTCAGTGTTTTAATTCAATTAAGTCCTCCGGACCACTAATTACTCGACCAACATTTACCCGAAACCTCGTTATTTCACGTAATGCTCAAGCTGAACCACTCCCTGTACCAATTCTTACACTTAAACGTCCTCGTACGTTTGGGACATTGGAACTTATATATTTGGGTAATATAATATGATACAAAACACTGAACACAAATAACATACCTCGGCAATGACGACCGAGAATTGGACCTGTATCAAGGCAAATTGGCCCATGTACGACCTACATTGACTATTGCACAAGTTAGAATTTATGGTCATTATAGTCTTCCCAATTGATTGAAATTTCATCCTCGAAATTAAAATGAACTAATGGAAAGACTTACCGAATCAAAAAAGGTAGGGAAAATACTAGCACATATAGGACTCAAGCTCCTACGTCAGCTCCTCATCACCGTGGTGCTGCCACTTAACTAGGACTGATGGAATCTCCTTATTCCTTAGAATCTTCATCTTCTTATCCAGTATCTGAATAGGCTACTCGTCATAGGTGATGTCCTCCCTCAAGTCTATCTGGCTCAGGTTCACCATCGGCCTCCTGCCCTCACTCAACCAATCAAGTCTGAGCATCGATATGTGAAACGCAATATGAACTCCAGAAAACTGAGGTGGCAACTCCAACTCATACGTGTTTCTGCCTATACGTTTACCAACTCAAAAT
This sequence comes from Stephania japonica, assembly GCA_039657345.1. NCBI lineage: Eukaryota > Viridiplantae > Streptophyta > Magnoliopsida > Ranunculales > Menispermaceae > Stephania > Stephania japonica. The sequence goes on from CM077560.1 coordinate 27,931,336, forward strand.
GGACCAATAAATCTCGGCGCAAGATTCCCTTTGATCCCGAACCTTTCGTGACCCTTCATCGGAGATACCTTCAGGTACACGTAGTCCCTGACCTTATACTATAACTCCCTGTGATACAAATCATAATATCTCTTCTGCCTCTCCTGTGCACCTATCAGCCTCAATTTGATCAGGAGTATCTTCTCTGTGTAATCCATAACAATCTCTTGCCCAATAGTTGTCACATCCTCTGGCTTTGCCCAGTAAGATGGAGATCTGCATGGCCTCTCGTATAATGCCTCAAACGGTTCCATACTAATAATGGCCTGATAACTATTGTTGTAGGCAAACTCACACAAGTGAAGATACTCCTCCCATGAACCACCGTACTCCAACACATACATCCTCAACATATCTTCGAGAATCTGTATCAAACGCTCTGACTGTCCATCAGTCTATGGATGATAGGTGGTGTTGAGATTCAACTGCGTGTTGAACTGTGCCTATATGCTTTGCCAAATCCTCTATCAGACACAATCGATAAAGGTACATCGTGCAGTCAAACTATCTTACGCTCGTACAACAAAACAAACCTATCCACCCGTTATGTGGTCAAAACTGGTAAAAAGTTCGCAGACCTTGTCAACCTATCCACAATCACCCAGATACTACCATGATCGCACTGAGACCGAGGTAAATCGCTGACAAAATCCATCACTATATGCTTCCATTGCCACTAAGGAATGGGAAGTAACTGTTGTAACTCGCTAGGTCTGCGATTCTCAACCTTAACTCGCAAACAAATCTCACATCCTCGAACGTAATAAGAAACAACAGTCTTCATCCCCGATTACCAAAATAGACAACACACATCTGCATACGTCTTGATCTTGCTCGGATGAACCATAAAACGCGAGTAGTGTGCCTCATGAAATATCTCATCGTGTAGCTCAGCCATTGATGAAATCCACAATCGCCCTCTATGTTGGGAAATGTGCCCTAGGTCAATCCATTAATAGTCTTTATGAATACATTTTAGTTAATAAAATAGAGAATTTCATTTCCTGTTTATTATAATTGATTTGCATGTTTACATTATAATAAGATCCATGGGTATTTACAAAATATCCTAAATGTCCCTAGTCGATTATTATACTGTGAACTATAATAAATTAAGACAAGTGTGAGTCTTGATTGATGATCATACGATGATCATACGTATCGGAATACGAATCAAGATCATACGTTAGGAAACAAAGTACTGGATCGACCCGCTATGAGAACATCACATAGATTAAATCATAGTTGTTTCTCATGATAGGTATATTTTTTAGTCCTCTGACTTGAGATTACCAGAGACTTCAACATTAGGAACATAGTGATTTGACACTATCAAACGTTGTTTTTAACCGTACGATTATAAAGGTTGTGATTGGTTACTATGTGAGCAATGTGATGAAGTTGTGTAATCGAGATAGAATTTGTCCCTCTCATATAAAGAGAGATATCTAGTGGATCCCTCGATGTATTAGACTATTAAAAGGTCTAGTCTAAGTGATTTGATATTGATCAATGTCACTTAGATGTTTTCAGTCTTCCTAGAGATAGAGACTAGTACGATTGAATACGTTGGATGACAATTCCATGCATTATATTTGATCAAAAGGATATCGTGTGACAAAAGGATGTTATATACACTATTGATTAGGTTGTATTGATTTGATATTTGTACAACTTGGGTAGTCATAATGTCTTGCTAGAGGCCGCTTATGACTTGTATACCAAAATGTGTTTTGGTACACTGCCAACGTTGTATGAGCCTATTGGGTCGCACACTAAGAATGGTTTTGCGAGATTTTAAGATGGTTCCAAAAAATGAATTTTATATGATAAAATTTATGACAAAAACGTCCTTGTAGTGTATTACACTTATGCTTCTTTAAGTAGGGGTATATGTGTAATTTACTTAATCGTCTATATACAAGGTTGTATAAATAGACGCTTTGAGTTAGAATACACGAACGAAAGATTAAAAGGCCGAAACTCTATTTTCGTTTTAGAAACGACTTATGATTTCTTGGTATGCTCTGGATCGCTTTGGAGAGAAACAAAAATGTTTAGTATTCTCTCGAAGCTAGCACTTTAAATTTCGATTGCTGTTCGTGTATGGACTGCTGATAGAGGGCGTTCGTTGTTGGCAGCGCCTTAGAGATCGATTAACCTTCAAAAAGGTACATTGCGACTGAGGTATGATTAAGTTTTTATAATTTAAACATTTTTAATGGAATTAGATTTGGATCCTGTTGGGGTTTTTGTCAAAAATTATTTTGTAATCTCCGCTACGCATGAACCCCAAAACTCAACACTCTAAACCTTAAGTATGAGTCTGTCGACTGACTGCAATCTAGATGATCTGAACTCTGAGCGAACTCCAAAAATCTGCGATAATCCGCGTCAACCTGCTGACCATCTAGTACACTCTGAATAGATACAGTCTGAATCATCAACTGGCCACAAAACAATACTCTAGTTCTGGTCAGAATATCAACTGAACACAACGTCTCAACTTCCTCAAGCAAACCATACTCATGTGTCATGTGGCATGTAATAACCCCTGAGTCTGACCCTCTACGACTCAATGCGTCTGCAACCACATTGGCCTTCCCTAGGTGGTACTCTAAAGAGAAATCATAATCCCTGAGGAACTCAAGCCAACGTCTCTGTCTCATAATTAGATCCTTCTGAGTGAATAGGTACTTGAAACTCTTATAATCAATAAACAATACAAACCTCTCTCTGAAGAGGTAATGGCACCAAATCTTCAATGAAAACACCATTGCCAACTCCAAGTCATGCGTAGGGTAGTTCTTTTCATGAAACTTCAGCTATCGCGACATGTAGGATATCACTATACCATCCTGCATAAAAATATAGCCTAAACCGACCTTCGAAGCATCGGTATTCACCTCAAAACCCTTCCCTAACTCAGGCAATACTAACACTGGCGTAGTAGTCAAATGTTCCTTCAAGGTCTGGAACGCCTACTCATAACAGTCATCCTTCTAAAATCTTACGTCCTTCTTCGTCAACTGCGTCATAGGTGCTGCAATATTTGAAAAGTCACATACAAATCACTTGTAATATCCCGCCAAGCCAAGGAAACCGTAAATATCTGACATTGATCTCAATGTAGGCCAATTAATCACTGCTTTAACCATAGCGGAGTCCACTGACACTCCGCCGGCTCAGAGGAAGTGCCCTAGAAATCCAATTTTTGCAAGCCAAAACTCGCACTTACTTAACTTGGCGTACAACGTATGCTTTCTCAAAATCTGCAACACCAATCTGAGATGCTCCTCGTGATCCCCACGAGTCTTAGAGTAGATCAAGATATCGTCGATAAATACGATAACAAAATGATCCAGAAATTGTCTCAACATTCGATGCATCAGGTCCATAAATATAGCTAATGCATTATTCAACCCAAAAGGCATGACTGTGAACTGATAATGCCCATATCGAGTGCGAAATGCAGTCTTCTCTCTATCCTCCTCTCTAATCCTCAACTGAAGGTACCCAAATCTCAAATATATCTTCGAGAACCATTGATCTCCTGTAAACTGGTCAAACAATTCGTCAATGCGCGGAAGTGGATACTTATTCTTCACTGTCACCCTGTTCAGCTGCCGGTAATCGACACACAAACATAGGCTATCATCCTTCTTCTTGACAAACAGAATTAGTACACCCTAGGGTGACATGCTCGGGTAGGTGAAACCCAACTCTAATAACTCATCAAGCTGACTTCTCAACTCCTCTAGCTCTCTCGAAGACATCCAGTACAGCGGAATCAAAAAAGGTTTGGTCCCTGGGACCAAGTCAATAATAAAGTCGATCTCTCTAAGCGGTGGTGACCCTAGTAGCTCTGCTGGAAAGATGTCAGAAAACTCGCATACCACTGGTACCTCCTCCAACCTAGTCACAACTCACTTCGTCGTACTCAATACACGCGCAAACGTTTTAATATCTATGCTAATGGAGACTCTACCTCTAGTAATAGGCAAACTGGTCGAAGTCCCCTAAAAAATTAAACTATAGATGCTCTGGAATATGAAATATGACTCTTTTACTGAAGCAGTGGATCTGTGCATGATACACACCTAACCAATCCATGCCTAGTAATGCATAAAACTCGAGGAACTCTAACACTCTTAAGCCCGCTGGCATGACATGACCCTCTATTTCTACCGAACAATCAACACACAACAAGTTCGGGTAAATCTTATCCCTAGCAGCTGTGCAAAGGATCAAGGGTCTCTCTAGTCTAATAGGTCTCAAACCCAAATCAATCATACAAGCCAAAATAAAAGATACAATAGACCCAAAATCAAACATACCATGCATGAAATGACTGCAAATGAAAACCGTACCCTTAATAAGACTACGACTAGCAGCAGAATCATGTGTAGCAACCACGTGAATGTAACGACCCAAAAATTTGGTTCTTTATGGATGATGATGCATGTATTAGTATATTAGTAATTTATGGGTCCCGAGCCGTTCGAGCTATATTTTAATTGACTGAGGTGTCGCTAGTTAAACGGGGTTTTCGGGAACCATTTTAGTGGACATTATTAATAAACAAAGTCAAATGAAATATATGACCTAAGTTAAGGAAATACAATGTTAACAATAAAGTATAACTTAGACATGAGGAAATTTATTTGAATACTAAGTGGGACCGCCTCAAGAAGTGTGTCGGACGTGGGGCACTGTGTACCGAGTAGGCGAGAATTTGTATGACCTTATTTATAATTTAATAAAATTAATCTAATGGGTTAATATGAGATAAGATTGTTAAAGTGACACAACTGGGTGAGGAGAACTATTGGATGGTCATAGAGATGTGTATATGTGTTAGATTAAGAGGATGAGCCAAATGACCCATAAGGGTAGCTGTCCAAGGGATGAACAAGTGTTAGTCTAAGGGCATAAGGGTCATTTCGCGTTGTTACACATATATAAAAACAAAGGAAACCCTAAAACCCTAATGTACACTATTCATCATCTCCTCTAAACTACCACCGTCACTGTTCACTTCTCCTCCCTCTCGCCACTGCCGCCGCCTCCCACCAGCGACACTGACCCCGACGAGGTGAGCCTCCCTCTCCAACTCTCTCTCTCTCTCTCTCTCTCTCTCTCTCTCTCTCTCTCTCTCTCTCTCTCTCTCTCTCTCTCGTTTTCTCACTCACTCACTCTCGATTTTTTCCTCTCCACGCTCACGCTCTCGGCTCCCTCACGTCACAGTCCTCCAAACCTCGGCTGGACAACCACCACCGCCACCGTCGTCAAGCCTGACGTCCCTCCACCACCACCGAAGACGCTAGGTGAGCTCCTCTCTTCCCTCTCTTCTTTCTCTTCCTCTCTTGACAGTCACGTCCTCTCTCTCACTCTTGGTTGTCTTCTCTCTCTCAGCCAGTCACCACCGCCACTCACCATGGTGCTGGGAACCTCGGCCACTCACCAGAGACACCAAGGTAAGCCACCTTGACCGTCCTCTCTCTCTCCACTTTACTCACTGTTTTCACGTTTTTTGGATTGATTTTGGGACTGCTATGGTGACAATATGCACCACTATTTTGGACGGTGCTGACCGGAGGTCAACCTCCAGCGAATCTGCTGGCCGGAGGTGACCCCATGTGTGGCTGTTTTGGAGTGTGTAGGTGTGGTTGTTTGCAGTGTATGTGGACAGTTTTGGTGTATAGTGTAGGACTTTTTGATGAATGTGAACAGTTGGATTATGGGTGTTGAAGGGAAACCGTGAAGTGTGGGTGGTGTGGGGTGTGTATGGCTGTGTGTGCACACCCCAGTTGGGGTGTGAGGGGGGAGGTACTATGTGGGACTGTTTTGTAGGTATATTGTAGGGACAGTTGTGTAAATGTATGTAGAGGATGTAGGTGTGTGTAGGTGACAGTTTTGGTGTGGTTTGGTGTGCATGGGATGCATGAATGGGTGTGTGTTTGTGTACACCGCTATGGGGTGTACACAACAACGTGTATGTGTACACCACAGTGGGGTGTACACAATGGTTGTGAGTGTGAGAATGGATTAGTGTATATGATATAGTTTTAAGTAATAAAGTGACATGCTAATGCATGTGAACATGGGTTGTAAATAACAGTGGGGTACACACAACAGAGGGGTGTTGTTTGCACAAAACAGCAGGGTGTGTGTGAAGTGTTAGTGTGCACACCAGTGGGGTGTACACATCAGTTGTGTGTATGTGGTGTGACCATAAAGTACATTATTATGTGTGTGAATAAATAAAACAAGTGTATGAACATTTTAAATATTAATTGTGGGCTTGTGTTATGGCCCAATAAGAGCCCAACACACATTGTAATGAGGGCCCAACACACATCTAACACACATTACAATAAAAGCCCAATACAATAGGTATAACTTAAAGCCCAAATACATGCATAAAATGAAGGAAATAGCCCATATGTACCTAAGTCTAACAAGTGTCCACCTATTAAGCCTACTTAGGTGAATATAGGCTTGACACATGGACCCAACAAGAGCCCAACCAAGTTGTAAAGGGCATCAACTATAGTATGGGTTACGTTAATTAAATGAATTCAAACCAAGTTTATGGGAATCACCCTAAAACTAAACACGAACTCTAAAACAACATTCGGGGCTTGATTCGTTGTCAGGTAGTCGAGAAACACGGGAAACGCGTTAAAGTCTTGGAGTGAGTACTGGGTCACACTAGTTCAGGTAAGTACATGCATACCTCGTATGTGTGTACGTTAGTAGACCAGCAAGAAAATAACATGTGATTTATACATCCTCTATTTATTGCTATTGTTGTATTGATCCTTTGCTTGATATTCCATTCCATATCCTTGGTTGTATGTTCTTGGCATGAGTGTGTGTCTCGAAGGTATCATGTGGTCCCGCACTAGCTGGGACAACGAGGGTGCCCTCTGCAGGAGTAACTGACCACCCCTAGTGATGTGTGTACTGGGTACTTGTTGGGTTTTTGGGTTCATGCGCAGAGGAGATTACAAAACAACTTTGACAAAAACCCCAACAGGATCCGAATCTGATTCCATTAAAAACGTGTTTAAACTATGAAAACTTAATCATACCTCAGTCGCAATGTACCTTTCTAGAGGTTAATCGATGAGGTTAATCGATCTCTAAGGCGCTGTCAACGACGAACGCCCTCTATCAGCAGTCCACACATGAACGGTAGCCAAGATTTGAAGTGCTAGCTTCGAGAGATTACCAAACCTTTTTGTTTCTCTCCAAAACGATCAAGAGCATACCAAACACTCTAAGTTGTTTCTTAAAACGAAAATAGGTTTTGGCCTTTTTTTTTGTTTTGTACTTGTATTTTAACTCAAAGCGTCCATTTATACAACCCTTGTATATAGACGGTTAAGTAAATTACACATATACCCTTACATAAAGAAGTATAAGTGTAATACGCTACAAGGACGTTTCTGTCATGAATTTTATCATATAAAATTCATTTTTCGGAACCATCTTAAAATCTCGCAAAACCATTCTTAGTGTGCGACCCAATAGGCTCATACAACGTTGGCAGTGTACCAAAACACATTTTGGTATACAAGTCATAAGCGGCCTCTAGCAAGACATTATGACTACCCAAGTTATACGAATATCAAATCGAAACAACCTAATCAATAGTTTATACAACATCCTTTTGTCACACGATATCCTTTTGATCAAACATAAGGCATGGAATTGTCATCCAACATGTTCAATCGCACTAGTCTCGATTTCTAGGTAGACTAAAAACATCTAAGTGACATTGATCAATATCAATTCACTTAGACTAGGCCTTTTAACAGTCTAACACATCGAGGGATTCACTGGATATCTCTCTTTATATGAGAGGGACAATTCTATCTCGATTACACAACTTCACCACATTATTCACACAAGTAACCAATCACAACCTTTATAATCATCCGGTTAAAGACAACGTTTGATTGCGTCAAATCTTCGTATTCCTAATGTTGAAGTCTCTCGGTAATCTCAAGTTAGAGGACTGAAAAATATACCTATCATGAGAAACAACTATGACTTAATCCATGTGATGTTCTCATAGCGGGTCGGTCCAAGACTTTGTTCCCTAACAAGTACTCATGATCTTGATTCGTATTCCTATACGTATGATCATCATATGATCATCAATCAAGACTCACACTAGTCTTAATTCATTATAGTTCCCAAGTATAATAATCGACTAGGGACATTTAGGATATTTCTGTAAATACCCATGGATCTTATTATAATGTAAACATGCAAATCAATTATAATAAACAGCAAATGAAATCCACTATTTTATTAACTAAAAAGTATTCATAAAGACTATTAATGGATTGACCTAGGGCACATTTCCCAACATCTCCCACTTGCTCTAGGGCCAATCATTCATACATCTAATGCCTAATGATCTAACATGACCATCATGTTTCGCTTGTGGAAAAGCCTTTGTCAATGGATCTGCAACGTTGTCTTCAGTAGGTACTCTGCAAATCTTTACGTCTCCCCTCTCAATAATTTCTCTGATGAGATGAAAACGCCTGAGTATATGTTTGGATCTGTGGTGTGATCTAGGTCCTTAGCCTGTGCTATTGCCCCGTTGTTGTCACAATACAAATAAACAGGGTTAGCAATACTTGGAACCACACCTAGTTCAGAAATGAACTTTTTGATCCAAACTTCCTCCTTTGCTGCATCGGACGCTGCAATATACTCAGCTTTTGTTGTAGAATCTGCCACAGTCTCTTGCTTCGAACTTTTCCAACTTCGCACCCCATTCAAAGTAAACACATATCAGATCGCGATCTAAAATCATCTATATCAGTTTGAAAACTTGCATCTGTGTAACCATTTACAACTAGATCATTTTCAAAACCTCCATAGACCAAGAACATTTTCTTAGTCCTTCTTAAGTACTTAAGGATGTTCTTTACTGCTATCCAGTGACTCTCACCTGGATCTGACTGATATCTGCTTGTAGTGCTCAAAGCATATGATACATCAGGCCGAGTGCATAGCATGGCGTACATGATAGCTCCAATAGCAGATGCATATGGAATCTTATTCATACGGTCTCGCTCATCATTTGTCTTAGGACATTGAGTCTTGCTGAGACTTATACCATGAGACATTGGCAACAATCCTCTTTTAGAGTCTTGCAAACTGAACCTATTCAACACCTTGTCTATGTAAGTGCTATGACTTAGACCGATTAGCCTCTTAGATCTATCCCTATAGATCCTTATCCCTAGTATACAGGCTGCATCTCCTAAGTCTTTCATTGAGAAACACTTCCCTAACCAAGACTTGACACTCTGCAATGTTGGGATGTCATTTCCAATAAGTAATATATCATTAACATACAGTACCAGAAAAACAACTACACTCCCACTGACCTTCTTGTATGCACAAGGCTCATCTTCGTTCTTAATAAAACCAAAATCCTTGATTGCTTCATCAAAACGAAGATTCCAACTCCGAGAAGCTTGCTTTAATCCATAAATGGATCTTTGAAGCTTGCATACCTTCCTAGAATTTGCAGGATGTACAAAACCTTCAGGTTGTGTCATATACACGTCCTAAAGCAGCTTTCCATTAAGAAATGTTGTTTTTACATCCATTTGTCATATCTCATAGTCATAATATGCAGCAATGGCAATTAAAATTCTTATGGATTTAAGTATGGCTACTAGCGAAAAAGTTTCATCATAATCAACACCTTGAGTCTGCCTGAAACCTTTTGCAACAAGTTTTGCTTTGAAAGTATGCACTTTGCCATCCATGTCAGTTTTCTTCTTGAAAACCCATTTACATCCAATGGTCTTACCACCTTCGGGTAAATCAACCAAGTTCCAAACTTGGTTATCATACATGGATTGCATCTCAGAGTTCATGGCACTTAGCCATTTATCTGAGTCTGGTCCAGACATAGCCTCCTGATAAGTGGTGGGCTCATCTTGATCCATAAGCAACACATCACGACTATCAGTAATGAGAAATCCTAATCTCTCTAGCTCATGTCTTACCCTACCAGATTTACGTGGGCCTTGTGTCACTTGTGGAGGTTCAACTGGTTCAGAACATTGTTGAACTTCCAATAGCGGTTCAGTGTTTATTTCTGATTCTTGAACTTCTTCAAGATTTATTTCTCTCCCACTAGTGTCTTTTGAAATAAACTGTTTTTCATAAAGGCACCATACCGAGCAACAAACACTTTGTTCTCAGCGGGATTATAAAAGTAATAACCTTTTGTTTCCTTAGGATACCCCACAAATAAACACTTATCAGATTTAGGTGCTAGTTTTTCTGAGACTTATCGCTTTACATAAGCCTCACAACCCCAAATCTTAAGAAAAGACAAACTAGGTCTCTTCCCGTATCATATCTCATATGGTGTTTTATCAACCGCTTTAGAAGGAAGTCAATTTAGAGTGAAGGTTGCAGTTTGTAATGCATAACCCCAAAAGGATAATGGAAGATCCGCATGACTCATCATAGATCGAACCATATCAAATAAGGTTCGATTTCTCCTTTCAGAAACTCCATTCCTTTTCTTTTGGGTGTTTTGAAGCAGGAACAGGCTGGGGCTTGACTTGTTCCACAGGCTTTGCGACAGATGCAGCAGCAGCCTTGGCAACTTTAGCCTTGCCTTTGCCTTTCTTCTTCATTCCCTTTCCCTTTTGGACCATCAGCACATTACTAGAGCGTTTCTTTATATTTTGTTCAGCAGTTTTGAGCATCAAATGCAAATCTGAAATTGATTTCTCCATATTATTCATATTGTAGTTCATCACAAATTGTGAGTAACTCTCCGGTAATGAATTTAGGATCAAATCCGTAGCCAACTCTTGGCTTATGGGAAATCCAAGTCTATCAAGTTGGTCAACATAGCCCTTCATCTTCGAACATGAGGACTAGCGACGCACCCTCGGTCATCTTACAAGAATGCGGGTTCTTGATGTCTCGAACCTTTCTTGCCTAGCTTTCTTTGTTGGAACATTTTTCCTTGAGCGTTACGACCATGTCGTAGGCTTCCATTAGTTCCATGTCCTTATGAAGTTCGGGAACCATAGTTGCCAATATAATGCATGCAACATCGGTAGAATCGTTGACATGCTTATTATGCGCATCCTTCACGACTTTCGTAGCATTTCTTTGGTAGGTCCTCGGGGATCGAGCATCCGAACATACAACTTGTGTTCATGCTTGAGAACGATTCTCAAGTTTCGAACCTATCAAGAAAGTTAGTCCTAGATAGCTTATCCTTCTCAAGGATAGATCGCGATGTGAGGGGATTATTGTTACTTGAAGAGGCTATTGATCTACAATAAAGATTATGCAGAGTTTATTTTAGTATAGAGGAATAGACTCCCATTAAATTAACAACCCTCCTTAAACATACTGTTTATTTAGGGGACTAAAATCCATATTTCACCTAATTCTATGACAGCTATGGCATGAAACACAGAACTAGATTATTTAGGTAGGTAACAGTTACCAATTACATCTTATGTAATTTTTAGATCCTTTTATGAGATATGAGACATCTTATGTCTTAGCATGTTTTTATCTCATCAGTTGCCTAAAGCTCAAAATTATTTTGATTGCTTTATTAAGTCAGACTATTTTAAACATTTAGGTAACTCTTACCCAACTTGTCTCACCAAAATAACACAATACACCCAGCTATGGCTGAAACTGTATTAGTGTGATCGAGGCCTTGACAAGTGTTTAAAATGGATGGCATGAGACTTAAAATTTAATAGAGGGATTTTATTCAGTTTTAGTGATTTTTAAGTAAGCAATGAAATATCATATATTTTTATTGATTTGTAGAACCACTAAACAATTTAGAAAATTTTATGCTATTCACTAATAGAAGAATTTCTGTGCGCTAGGATTAGTTAGACGGCGGTCCCGCTGGCCGGTTAGCGGACGGGGGAACAGGGGCAGCGCCTCCTTTTTTTTTTTAGAAGACAACTCTCAATTCTGAAAATTGAAATTTGCTATAGAAAATCATATTTTCGCTGATTTTACTATACTAAATTTACCCCTTAATTTATCCAAAATTAAGTCAATTAAAACATTTTTAATTTACCCGGGCCCACATCTAACTAACCATCTTATCCTAATCCAATTAGGACTTTAGATATTTGAATCCTAGCATATCACCAATAACAAACTTCTCCATATTTATCTCCTATTCTAATTTGTTATCTATCTTTATCAAATAGAGACTTCATAACAAAATAGATATAACAAGATAAATAAATAATTTCAAAAATTAATTATTTATAAATAAATTTCAGATATTTGAATCCTAGTATATCACCAATAACAAGATTCTTGATATTTATCTCCTATTCTAATTTGTTATCTATCTTTATCAAATAGAGACTTCATAACAAAATACATATAACAAGATAAATAAGTAATTTCAAAAATTAATTATTTATAAATAAATAATTTCAAAAATTAATTATTTGTTTTGGATTTAAGATATTTGAATCCTAGTATATCACTAACAAAATAGATATAACAAGATAAATAAGTAATTTCGAAAATTAATTATTTATAAATAAATAATTTTGAAAATTAATTATTTGTTTTGGATTTAATATATTTGAATCCTAGTATATCACTAATAACAAGATTCTTGATATTTATCTCCTATTCTAATTTGTTATCTATCTTTATCAAATAGAGACTTCATAACAAAATAGATATAACAAGATAAATAAATAATTTCAAAAATTAATTATTTGCAATTTCGATCTTCATCCAAATAACCACAAACATGTAATTGAATCATGAACTACTATCCCAATCGAACCTAATGGTGTCATGGATCATAGTACACGAAACTCAATTCATTAAAATTATTCAAATTAACCTAACATAGTTACTAGCATGTACGAAACTAATTTCAATTAAATCACGAATATATGTATCATATACACAAAACATGATAATAAATCTCATAGAAAACTTATGTATATCACATATACATCAACTATTAACATGCTTTCAATCATATCTCATAAGAAAACATGCAATGAGTTTAATGGAATCAAACTCAAAGGCTCTGATACCACTATTGGGTTTTGGGGTTCATGCGCAGCGGAGATTACAAAACAATTTTGACAAAAACCCCAACAAGATCCAAATCTGATTCCATTAAAAACGTGTTTAAACTATGAAAACTTAATCATACCTCAGTCGCAATGTACCTTTCTAGAGGTTAATCGATCTCTAAGGCCCTGCCAGTGACGAATGCCCTCTATCAGCAGTTCACACACGAACGACGGCCAAGATTTGAAGTGCTAGCTTCGAGAGATTATCAAACCTTTTTGTTTCTCTCCAAAACGATCAAGAGCATACCAAAAACTCTAAGTTGTTTCTTAAAACGAAAATAGAGTTTTGGCCTTTTTTTTTTTTGTACTTGTATTCTAACTCAAAGCGTCTATTTATACAACCCTTGTATATTGACGGTTAAGTAAATTACACATATACCCTTACATAAAGAAGTATAAGTGTAATACACTACAATGACGTTTCTGTCATGAATTTTATCATATAAAATTCATTTTTCTGAACCATCTTAAAATCTCGTAAAACCATTCTTAGTGTGCAATAGGCTCATACAACGTTGGCAGTGTACCAAAACACATTTTGGTATACAAGTCATAAGCGGCATCTAGCAAGACATTATGACTACCCAAGTTGTAGGAATATCAAATCGATACAACCTAATCAATAATGTATATAACATCCTTTTGTCACACGATATCCTTTTGATCAAACATAAGGCATGGAATTGTCATCCAACATGTTCAATCGTACTAGTCTCGATTTCTAGGTAGACTGAAAACATCTAAGTGACATTGATCAATATTAATTCACTTAGACTAAGCCTTTTAACGAGTTTAACACATCGAGGGATCCATTTGGATATCTCTCTTTATATGAGAGGGACAAATTCTATCTCGATTACACAACTTCACCACATTATTCACACAATAACCAATCACAACCTTTATAATCATCCGGTTAAAGACAACGTTTGATTGCGTCAAATCACTGTATTCCTAATGTTGAAGTCTCTGGTAATCTCAAGTTAGAGGACTGAAAAATATACCTATCATGAGAAACAACTATGACTTAATCCATGTGATGTTCTCATAGCGGGTCGGTCCAGTACTTTGTTCCCTAACAAGTACTCATGATTTTGATTCGTATTCTTATACGTATGATCATCGTATGATCATCAATCAAGACTCACATTAGTCTTAATTCATTATAGTTTCCAGTATAATAATCGACTAGGGACATTTAGGATATTTCTGTAAATACCCATGGATCTTATTATAATGTAAACATGCAAATCAATTATAATAAACAGTAAATGAAATCCTTTATTTTATTAACTAAAATGTATTCATAAAGACTATTAATGGATTGACCTAGGGCACATTTCCCAACATCTCTCACTTGCTCTAGAGCCAATCATTCATACATCTAATGCCTAATGATCTAACATGACCATCATGTTTCGCTTGTGGAAGAGCCTTTGTCAATGGATCCGCAACGTTGTCTTCAGTAGGTACTCTGCAAATCTTTACGTCTCCCCTCTCAATAATTTCTCTGATGAGATGAAAACGCCTGAGTATATGTTTAGATCTGTGGTGTGATCTAGGTTCCTTGGCCTGTGCTATTGCCCCGTTATTGTCACAATACAAACAAACAGGGTTAGCAATACTTGGAACCACACCTAGTTCAGAAATGAACTTTTTGATCCAAACTGCCTCCTTTGCTGCATCGGACGCTACAATATACTCAGCTTCTGTTGTAGAATCTACCACGATCTCTTGCTTCGAACTTTTCCCTTCTTCGCACCCCCATTCAAAGTAAACACATATCCAGACTGCGATCTAAAATCATCTATATCAGTTTGAAAACTTGCATCTGTGTAACCATTTACAACTAGATCATTTTCAAAACCTCCATAAACCAAGAACACTTTCTTAGTCCTTCTTAAGTACTTAAGGATGTTCTTTACTGCTATCCAGTGACTCTCACCTGGATCTGACTGATATCTGCTTGTAGTGCTCAAAGCATATGATACATCAGGCCGAGTGCATAGCATGGCGTCATGATAGATCCAATAGCAGATGCATATGGAATCTTATTCATACGGTCTCGCTCATCATTTGTCTTAGGACATTGAGTCTTGCTGAGACTTATACCATGAGACATTGGCAACAATCCTCTTTTAGAGTCTTGCAAACTGAACCTATTCAGCACCTTGTCTATGTAAGTACTCTGACTTAGACCGATTAGCCTCTTAGATCTATCCCTATAGATCCTTATCCCTAGTATATAGGCTGCATCTCCTAAGTCTTTCATTGAGAAACACTTCCCTAACCAAGACTTGACACTCTGCAATGTTGGGATGTCATTTCCAATAAGTAATATATCATTAACATACAGTACCAGAAAAATAACTACACTCCCACTGACCTTCTTGTATGCACAAGGCTCATCTTCGTTCTTAATAAAACCAAAATCCTTGATTGCTTCATCAAAACGAAGATTCCAACTCCGAGAAGCTTGCTTTAATCCATAAATGAATCTTTGAAGCTTGCATACCTTCCTAGAATTTGCAGGATGTACAAAACCTTCAGGTTGTGTCATATACACGTCCTCAAGCAGCTTTCCATTAAGAAATGTTGTTTTTACATCCATTTGTCATATCTCATAGTCATAATATGCAGCAATGGCAATTAAAATTTTTATCGATTTAAGCATGGCTACTAGCGAAAAAGTTTCATCATAATCAACACCTTGAGTCTGCCTGAAACCTTTTGCAACAAGTTTTGCTTTGAAAGTATGCACTTTGCCATCCATGTCACTTTTCTTCTTGAAAACCCATTTACATCCAATGGTCTTACCACCTTCAGGTAAATCAACCAAGTTCCAAACTTGGTTATCATACGTGGATTGCATCTCAGAGTTCATGGCACTTAGCCATTTATCTGAGTCTGGTCCAGACATAGCCTCCTGATAAGTGGTGGGCTCATCTTGATCCATAAGCAACACATCACGACTATCAGTAATGAGAAATCCTAATCTTTCTGGCCCTACCAGATTTACGTGGGCCTTGTGTCACTTGCGGAGGTTCAACTGGTTCAGAACATTGTTGAACTTCCAATAGCGGTTCAGTGTTTATTTGTAATTCTTGAACTTCTTCAAGATTTATTTCTCTCCCACTAGTGTCTTTTGAAATAAACTATTTTTCCATAAAGGCACCATACCGAGCAACAAACAATTTGTTCTCAGCGGGATTATAAACGTAATATCCTTTTGTTTCCTTAGGATACCCCACAAATAAACACTTATCAGATTTAGGTGCTAGTTTTTCTGAGACTTGTCGCTTCACGTAAGCCTCACAACCCCAAATCTTAAGAAAAGACAAACTAGGTCTCTTCCCGTATCATATCTCATATGGTGTTTTATCAACCGCTTTAGAAGGAACTCGATTTAGAGTGAAAGTTGCAGTTTGTAATGCATAACCCCAAAAGGATAATGGAAGATCCGCATGACTCATCATAGGTGGAACCATATCTAATAATGTTCGATTTCTCCTTTCAGAAACTCCATTCCTTTTCTTTTGGGTGTTTTGAAGCAGGAACAGGTTGGGGCTTGACTTGTTCCACAGGCTTTGCGACAGATGCAGCAGCAGCCTTGGCAACTTTAGCCTTGCCTTTGCCTTTTCTTCTTCATTCCCTTTCCCTTTTGGACCATCAGCACATTACTAGAGGGTTTCTTGATATTTTGTTCAGCAGTTTTGAGCATCAAATGCAACTCTGAAATTGATTTCTCCATATTATTCATATTGTAGTTCATCACAAATTATGAGTAACTCTCCGGTAATGAATTTAGGATCAAATCCGTAGCCAACTCTTGGCTTATGGGAAATCCAAGTCTATCAAGTTGGTCAACATAGCCCTTCATCTTCGAACATGAGGACTAAGTGACGCACCCTCTCTCATCATCTTACAAGAATGCGGGTTCTTGATCTGTCTCGAACCTTTCTTGCCTAGTTTCTTTGTTGGAACATTTCCTTCGGCGTTACATGACCATGTCGTAGGCTTCCATTAGTTCCATGTCCTTCGAAGTTCAGAACTATAGTTGCCAACATAATGCATGCAACATCGTAGAATCGTTGACATGCTTATTATGCGCATCCTTCACAGCTTTCGTAGCATTTGTTGGTAGGTCCTCAGGAATCAGAGCATCCAGAACATACAACTTGCGTTCATGCTTGAGAACGATTCTCAAGTTTCTGAACCTATCAAGAAAGTTAGTCCTAGATAGCTTATCCTTCTCAAGGATAGATCGCAGTGACAGGGATTATTGTTACTTGAAGAGGCTATTGATCTACAATAAAGATTATGCAGAGTTTATTTTAGTATAGAGGAATAGACTCCCATTAAATTAACAACCCTCCTTAAACATACTGTTTATTTAGGGGACTAAAATCCATATTTCACCTAATTCTATGACAGCTATGGCATGAAACACAGAACTAGATTATTTAGGTAGGTAACAGTTACCAATTACATCTTATGTAATTTTTAGATCCTTTTATGAGATATGAGACATCTTATGTCTTAGCATGTTTTTATCTCATCATTTGCCTAAAGCTCAAAACTATTTTGATTGCTTTATTAAGTCGGACTATTTTAAACATTTAGGTAACTCTTACCCAATTTGTCTCACCAAGATAACACAAAACACCCAGCTATGGCTGAAACTGTATTAGTGTGATCGAGGCCTTGACAAGTGTTTAAAATGGATGGCATGAGACTTAAAATTTAATAGAGGGATTTTATTCAGTTTTAGTAATTTTTTAGTAAGCAATGAAATATCATATATTTTTATTGATTTGTAGAACCACTAAACAATTTAGAAAATTTTATGCTATTCACTAATAGAAGAATTTATGTGTGCTAGGATTAGTTAGACGGCGGTCCCGCTGGCCGGTTAGCGGACGGGGAACAGGGGCAGCGCCCCCTTTTTTTTTTAGAAGACAAATCTCAATTCTGAAAATTGAAATTTGCTATAGAAAATCATATTTTCGCTGATTTTACTATACTAAATTTACCCCTTAATTTATCCAAAATTAAGTCAATTAAAATATTTTTAATTAACCCGGGCCCACATCTAACTAACCATCTTATCCTAATCCAATTAGGACTTTAGATATTTGAATCCTAGCATATCACCAATAACAAACTTCTCCATATTTATCTCCTATTCTAATTTGTTATCTATCTTTATCAAATAGAGACTTCATAACAAAATAGATATAACAAGATAAATAAATAATTTCAAAAATTAATTATTTATAAATAAATTTCAGATATTTGAATCCTAGTATATCACCAATAACAAGATTCTTGATATTTATCTCCTATTCTAATTTGTTATCTATCTTTATCAAATAGAGACTTCATAACAAAATACATATAACAAGATAAATAAGTAATTTCAAAAATTAATTATTTATAAATAAATAATTTCAAAAATTAATTATTTGTTTTGGATTTAAGATATTTGAATCCTAATATATCTCTAATAACAAGATTCTTGATATTTATCTCCTATTCTAATTTGTTATCTATCTTTATCAAATAGAGACTTCATAACAAAATAGATATAACAAGATAAATAAGTAATTTCGAAAATTAATTATTTATAAATAAATAATTTCGAAAATTAATTATTTATTTTGGATTTAAGATATTTGAATCCTAGTATATCACTAATAACAAGATTCTTGATATTTATCTCCTATTCTAATTTGTTATCTATCTTTATCAAATAGAAACTTCATAACAAAATAGATATAACAAGATTAATAAGTAATTTCGAAAATTAATTATTTATAAATAAATAATTTTGAAAATTAATTATTTATAAATAAATAATTTAGAAAATTAATTAGTTGTTTTGGATTTAAGATATTTGAATCCTAGTATATCACTAATAACAAGATTTTTGATATTTATCTCCTATTCTAATTTGTTATCTATCTTTATCAAATAGAGACTTCATAACAAAATAGATATAACAAGATAAATAAATAATTTCAAAAATTAATTATTTGCAATTTCGATCTTCATCCAAATAACCACAAACATGTAATTGAATCATGAACTACTATCCCAATCGAACCTAATGGTGTCATGGATCATAGTACACGAAACTCAATTCATTAAAATTATTCAAATTAACCTAACATGGTTACTAGCATGTACGAAACTAATTTCAATTAAATCACGAATATATGTATCATATACACAAAACATGATAATAAATCTCACAGAAAACTTATGTATATCACATATACATCAACTATTAACATGCTTTCAATCATATCTCATAAGAAAACATGCAATGAGTTTAATGGAATCAAACTCAAAGGCTCTGATACCATTGTTGGGTTTTGGGGTTCATGCGTAGCGAAGATTACAAAACAATTTTGACAAAAACCCCAACAGGATCCGAATCTGATTCCATTAAAAACGTGTTTAAACTATGAAAACTTAATCATACCTCAGTCGCAATGTACCTTTCTAGAGGTTAATCGATCTCTAAGGCGCTGGCAACGATGAACGCCCTCTATCAGCTGTCCACACACGAACGACGGCCAAGATTTGAAGTGCTAGCTTCGAGAGATTACCAAACCTTTTTGTTTCTCTCCAAAACGATCAAGAGCATACCAAAAACTCTAAGTTGTTTCTTAAAACGAAAATAGAGTTTTGACCTTTTTTTGTTTTGTACTTGTATTCTAACTCAAAGCGTCTATTTATACAACCCTTGTTATAGACGGTTAAGTAAATTACACATATATCCTTACATAAAGAAGTATAAGTGTAATACACTACAAGGACGTTTCTGTCATGAATTTTATCATATAAAATTCATTTTTCTGAACCATCTTAAAATCTCGCAAAACCATTTTTAGTGTGCGACCCAATAGGCTCATACAACGTTGGCAGTGTACCAAAACACATTTTGGTATACAAGTCATAAGCGACCTCTAGCAAGACATTATGACTACCCAAGTTGTACGAATATCAAATCGATACAACCTAATCAATAGTGTATATAACATCCTTTTGTCACACGATATCCTTTTGATCAAACATAAGGCATGAAATTGTCATCCAACATGTTCAATCGTACTAGTCTCGATTTCTAGGTAGACTGAAAACATCTAAGTGACATTGATCAATATCAATTCACTTAGACTAGGCCTTTTTTGAGTCTAACACATCGAGGATCTACTTGGATATCTCTCTTTATATGAGAGGGACAAATTCTATCTCGATTACACAACTTCACCACATTATTCACACAAGTAACCAATCACAACCTTTATAATCATCCTGTTAAAGACAACGTTTGATTGCGTCAAATCACTTGTATTCCTAATGTTGAAGTCTCGGTAATCTCAAGTCGAGGACTGAAAAATATACCTATCATGAGAAACAACTATGACTTAATCCATGTGATGTTCTCATAGCGGGTCGGTCCAGTACTTTGTTCCCTAACAAGTACTCATGATCTTGATTCGTATTCCTATACGTATGATCATCGTATGATCATCAAGCAAGACTCACACTAGTCTTAATTCATTATAGTTCCCAGTATAATAATCGACTAGGGACATTTAGGATATTTCTGTAAATACCCATGGATCTTATTATAATCTAAACATGCAAATCAATTATAATAAACAGCAAATGAAATCCTCTATTTTATTAACTAAAATATATTCATAAAGACTATTAATGGATTGACCTAGGGCACATTTCCCAACAGTACTGGATTCGAGAGGTGTTGCGATGCCTCTCGATTTCACGCTGTGCTAGTGTTGCGACATTGCCCGGGGAGATCTTGCGAGATCTTTGCCGTATTGCTATGAAATAGACCACTCATGGGACTCTTTTGAATCTTAGAACATACATAATTTCGATTGTTTATTTATCAGTCTATTTATCATGCACTTGATTTATTTACTTTCCTGTTATTTCATTTCCGCATGATACTTAGACTACTTTTCTTGTTATAATCATAAATTACTGTTACATTCTTCTGGTACTACTAGCAATTTTATTCAGTTACTCGCCGTCTAGTTTGTGACAGTGGGTGCAGATAGGGTGGAGGGCAGCAAGGACAAGGGGCCCTGCCTAGATGATCTACTGTGAGGATTAGCAGCGACATCAGAGAGACTCTATAGTAGGTGTTTATATTTTTTTGCTGATGTGTATATCGTTTTATATTTATATTGTTGGGATCATTGAACTTGGTATTTCTTTTGTGAGACTGGTATCATGTATATATGCCTATCAAATTGTACATGAATACCCGGGGTTTTCCACACTTATAGAATTCCTAATTTCTCTTTGATTGAGTTATTTCCCTTTGTTATAATTGTTTTAGTCTTCCGCTGTGTATTAATGCAATAACTCTTTCATAAATTACTGAATTGATTAAATCAAAGGCTGACTAGGCTCGTCAGGATGCCGAGTGATGACTAGGGGCCTGCACGAGTTTAGGCCGGGGTACCCAATTGCACGGGGAAATTGGGGCCATCACAGTGAACCTGCTCTCGGCTCTGCTACTACTGTTGCTATCCTCGACCCAGTCATGGACACGCATTAATAAAATGTCCCAGCTTCCCACACTCCCAACAGCCTCTCTGAGATCCTAACCTAGAGTGTGTCCGCTATCCCTGCCCCTATGCCTGACCAAACCTTTGTCCCTGTCTCTAGCCAGTGATTCTACCATCAGTCCTTTGATAAAACTGCTACTAAGGACCTGACTTTGCTGGCTGCTGAGGTGAACTCAAGTAACTCCGCACTAAAGAAGTTGGTATTATCATAGTAGACAGTGAAGATGCAACTGATGCTATGCTCTGCGCTCTATCACTCCTGCCTCCATTGTTAAGCTCTCTTCCTCCTATCACCTCTAGACCCTCCAACTGACCATGAGGTTGCTGACGACGTCATTGGTGCCTCGGTCCATATGTTCCTAAAGCTCTCACTAGCCATAGCCCGTTCATAGGCATCCTGTAACATGCTCGGAGCTGTTGTCACTACTATCGAACAGATCGAACTAAGTCTGTGTACAAAATAGTAAGCCTAATCGGCATCAGTATCGGCTGCGCCATCGGCATACTCCATTAGACTCAAGTACTGATCCATAACTGCATAACAAACTCTCATATTTGAAACTCAGCCCTCTTCCAATTACGGACCGTAGGAGGAATGTACTTCTTGTGAAATCTCTCTCTGAACTCAGCTTAGTCATTGGGCTTAACCTTCGACGCTACCGCCGTGCGCCACTAAATATCAGCCTCGCCAAGCAGACATGATGAAGAAATACTCGGCAGCATATGTGCCGGTGTAGCTAAGATCTCATGGATCTTTTCGTGGCTCCTCATATACTTCTTCGCTGCCTCTAGATTAATTCCCCCGTAGAACTTCACCGACTGGTGGCTCATAAACTCTCGCACCTGCCTCGCTTCAGGCGTCACTTTGACACCAGTCTCAGTCGGTGTGCTCGGCGCATCCTCTGTTGGTGTCTCTGGTGTATAAGGTACTATCTCTGTCTATGCAGGTGCTTGCTCAGTCATTACAGGTTCTACAACAACTATGGGTGCTACTGGCGCATCTTGAACTAATTGAGCACTCCCAGCCTAAGCAACTAGATCTGCTGACGTACTCGATGTTCCTGTCACTTGAGTTCGCAGTAGTCTGAGAATTTCCTGTAACTGCCGATCGTGCAATGAAATCTTATGTGACATGCCATCCAATTAGCCCTGTGCATCACTCGTACTAGTATCACCCGTACTAGACTGATCGGCCATCAGTATCTGAAAAGAAAGTGATTCTCACGATTAGGACATTGCTATCGATAATATAATATATAACAATCAAAAAGCTCATAGTCTAGTTCTAATTTTCCCCAACTCTCCTCAGTTCTCAACTAAGACTTAACTTAGGTTCATAGGGTTCCACTCTAAGTCAACCATTCCTAACTTTCGTTGATTAATGAATTAATGGCTTGTGATTTAAATGAAGAGTCGAGTATTTAAAATTTCGGCTTTGATACCAACTGTGATGGCCCCAATTTTCAAACCTGAACTGGGCCCTACCCGGCCTAGACTTACATGAAACCTGAGCCCATTTCGACGACTCACACAAGCCTAGTCAGCTTTAACCCTTACCGTTTACCATTCATTTACAATTTCATATCATTGATTAGTGAATTATCATTAGTATAGCGGAAGCAAAGCTCAAGCTAATCAATTAATCACAACCATAGTAAACAAGACATCGCAGCGTGTGGGATCCTTGCATATGTATATCATCATCAACAATGATCAGTGAGATGAGAACAACCCAATAGATATACATGCCCAAAATCTCTCACATACCCAAACCCATGTTTCAGAACATCATATATATACATTAATTAAAAAAAAAATCACCTACTCAGTCAAGTGGAAGGACGTGCTATAGTATCCTCAAAGCAAATCTTTAAGCTTAGGTGCCTTCCCCTTGCTGGGCTGTTGATCTGCACTCCGTCAAACACAAGAATGACGAGCCCAGGTAAGTAACGCCAAGCAGAACAATAATACAACATTTCAAAATAAATTAACATCAGTCCACATTCATGCTGATAGAAATAAATGAATAAGGAATGCATGAAATTTATTAGACTGTAAAGAGATCAATCAAAATGTGAGTGTCTGAGTAACGAAATGGAATAGCAAGGAGTCCCGACAACAGTCGTTGAGTCGAGGTAAAACCTTCAAAACTCGAGTTAAGGACAAGAACACAGCCTACCCACCCTAACCCTTGTGACTATGAAATATCTATTGACCCAAATAAGAGCCTCCAGCGTATACTCAACCGGGAGATATCAATAACGTTTAGATAAGGGCTCATATCACAGATAAAGTAACTATAACTTTCTTGTAGTGGACCACTCAACCAAAAGAGATTCCAACAGATATAATGATAAATAGAGTAATAACAACAAATTAAAGCTCAAGAAAAAACTGTAAAAGTTCTCAGTTGTTTACTTACCTGTAATCCAACTAATTACGCACCGAACAAACCCCTGACATATCTCCTATGACCTCCCGTGTCCCGTCAATGTTCATAAACCCCTAATATACATTTAAATTGAAAATCCTATTAATAACCTTAATTTTAACCAATTTCCTATACTTTTATTCGTTCACCCATTTGGGTCGATTACCCGTGTGTTGGGTCGTATTCAGACCCATTTGGATACTCGAGAGATCCTCGAAAGTTTCCAAAAATTTTATGAAATTTCACTTCGGTGAACAGTAACAAGCGGTCTAGACGTCGTGGGTTCAATAAACTGGACGGCGTCTTCACGACATCGAGAAAATACCTCACTGTCCAACACGTACGTGAGTAATGTCGTGACCTCATTAGTTGTGACGGCGTCTTCTCCTGGCGTTCCTGTCAAAGACGTACATGGGTGACGTCTTGAGTTTCCAACTCACGACGTCGCCACGGGGTCTTTTACATAACGCCTCTGAACTAGGGTTTTTGACACCCCAACTTGCGTCTCCGTACTTCAAGCCTATACCAACTACAACTAAATATCCAAACATATACCAATCCACCCTCGGTTTGCGTCAAAATCCGACCAAACCGTCGATTTGCCGAAGTCATCAAAATTTTCCAAAAATCCCCAAAAATTCAGAAAAATCCCAAACACTAAAACCACCTCACAAATTATGTTTTAGTCACCCCATTAACTCCAAATTAATCAAAACAAGGCATCAAAACCAAATTTCCAAATTCCTTGTCCGAAATTATCGTGACGAAAACCAACAAAAACACTGTCAAAATGTAGATATACACGTGGGGAATCAAACTCTCACCTCAAAATTCACGATTGATCGTTCCCCGGCGTCAATCCGCGTCGAAACATCTCGTAACCTACGTTGCTTCCATTGTGTGAATCGTTGAAGAGAGTGATGAGAACGAGAAGAGAGAGAAAAGGCAATAAGGATTGGGTTTTATACCCCCCTCTCATCTATCCCTAAACACGAATCCTGAGACCGATCTAATGTTCACTACTCATCCCATCCACCAACTATGATATAAAATAATGACTCCAATACGTGACTCCCACTCTTAACTTGGTGATTTCTCGCACAATACTCAAGTTTCTGATCCCGCTTTGAACACCAAACTTGTTCGTCACGTCGCTCCGGACGTACCAACGTATCAAAAGTGTTTTTCATCTTTTAATTATTATTTATTTTGTATTTTGTCAGTATTTTAATTCAATGAAGTCCCAGACCACTAATTACCCGACCAACATTCGCCTAAAATTATTTCACGTAATGCTCGAGCTGAACCGCTTCCTATACCAACGCTCACATTCAAACGTCTTTGCACGTTCGAGACTTGGAATTTATACATTCGGGTAATATAATATAATACAAAACACCGAATACAAATAACATACCTTGGCATCGACGACTGAGAATTGGACTCTGTATCACAGCAAATGGGCCTACATACGACCTAAATTGACACGTGGCACAAGTTAAAATTTAGAGTCGTTGCAAATGTAGTTTTGGAGTGATTATTAACTTTCAATAGATTTGCCAAACTTAACCTTGTAGTGAATACAAACTTTGAAAAGATTTGTATAATACAATTTTATATTGGTTACAAACTTTACAAAAATTTGTAAAATATACGTTTCTAGATAAAAGCTTTCATTACACGTGAATGATGCAGGAACAAAAGAAAAAGTTGTAGATGGATGGTGTATTAAAAAAATTAGAAAACGTTGTTGTTAAACAATATTATTATTTTGTCGATAAAAAAATAATGTTAATATTTTTAAGTTCAGAAGGTTTAGGAAACGTTGTAAAAACATGCAATTACAAAACATTCGGCAAGACGTTGCGAAAAAGATATTGAGCACAAAAATTTCATAAGGTTTTAAAAATGTTATGAAAACTTATAATTACAATGTATCACTCTATAACTACAACGTTTGATAAAGGTTCCAATAGATGTAATAAAATTTCATAATTTTCACTAGTTTTTAAAAACATTGTTAAATACCTTAATTACAACATTATGTAAGGAAACAGCAACCTTTTTCTAAATAGTTCTAAAAATATTGAGATACAATAATGTCAACAAACACATTGTTTGCAAAAATGTTGTTGTTTATGTTTAACAAGCTTTTTCGAACGTTGTGGTATACCTTTCTCTTGTAGTGATATACAATATCAAATAAACTAGCTAGTAAATTAAAATTAACATTTCTTCAAAAAAATTAAAATTAGCATAAGAATTGCATTATTAAGACTTCTTCTCATTCAAAACAAGGCTTATTGTGATCTCGTAATCCTAACAATATCCCCGACATAATTCAATTGTGTTTTCAAATCAACAATCAAACTCAATTATAGAACTTCCATCAGAGATACTAAAGTCATATAGCAATTTTGGGATCATATGGATACATTTAAAAATGTACATTCACATACAAATCTCCATATGTATATCGATCTTCAAATAAGTGCGTGCATGATCTCAGGTGTGTAACTTTTACTCATCATAACATGGTCATAACAAGGCCTTTTTGTTATCATCGAATTGACTCTTCTGCTCAATCTCCACCCTAGTGTTACCAAATGATGTTCTCTCATCTAACCAGTCTATGATGTCTGCGAATACCATTACGATGTTCTCTTCCGGCTCCCCTGATGTTAATGTGTGCCACATTCCTGGGTACAGTTTTAATGTCTTGTCTGAACTTGACGCAATTTCAACTAAAAGTTTGCTCACTGAAGGATCTGTCACTTTATCATCCCCTCCATGAACTATTATGAACGGCATTGATACCTGTATATTAATCAACTAGATTTCATTACCAACACCAATATAATTCACAAACAAAAAATAGAATATGCGCCGGCAGCACGACTGCTATAAGTTCATGCCAATCGGTTGGTCAATCAACGTGGTAAAAGATTATGTGGTTTCTTTTTGCGAATGAAACAAACTAGATTTGTAGGGCCACCACTTATTTAGAGGCCACAATGCTAAAGTATGGATTAGTAATTGATCGCATGGTTGAGGTTGAACACCACATGGAAATTAAAAAATGTACAAATTTTTAGTGGTAGCTATGCATTAATTGATTCTTCCAAGATTAAGAATTAGGAAGCCAAAGCATCTTTGGTGAATTGGATGAGGCATCACTTTCCAAAATGCAAGATTTAAGGAGGTCGTTAGTTCCACACTTAAGTAAAAAATAATAATAATTAGTGGAACCTAACTAGGAATAAAGAATTAAAAAAAAAAAAAGAACGTAGATTAGGCTGAGAATGGATGTGCCCCAACACCCAACAATGTGCACACCCAAGAAAATCAAGGATTGTTTTAATAGTGTGGTTTAGATGAGTATTAGGGCATATAAGGATACATTAACATTTGGACTCTCCTCTCTTCAAAAAAAAAAAAACATTTGGACTCTCCTAATGGAATCAGGAATGACTTACAAGAGTAACACGCTTGTTGGCGCTCCTTTAATATATTTCTGGATGCGTATGCGCATATTGTGGCAAAAATCGAAAGATGCCAACACAGCGTCGTTCCTTTGTGTCTTTTTTGAATTTGGAAAGCATTTTTCTCAGCATTTACTCATAAGTCATGTTTGATTACAAATAAATTGTTCTATAGGAAAAAAAAAAAAAAACATTTTCTTAAAACAATTTTCTGAGTGAATGTTGATAAGAAAACTTTCTTACATGTAATTGCATATTTGAAATTCTTTTTCCTCAAAATATTAAATATATTAATTTTTATATTTAAAATATAAATTTAATGTGTCAATATGGAAACTCATTTTCATAGAGAAAACTTAATTTGACCACTATAATAGGTGAAAAAATATATGGGTTGTAATATGGAATATTGACAATCATGAGAATACTCTGCGAGAAAATTTTGATCATCAAACACGAGAAAATATTAATTTCTCACTAGATTTATTATTTTCATTGGAATATTTTCTTTTCCGGTCTAATCAAACTCGGCGATAATGCATTTGAGTTTATATATTTGAGTCGTTGAGACGTTGACTACTAAATCGAACTAACATTAATTTGCACGCAATTTAACAAGCTAAAACAACGCATATGTGACGCCAAAACTTGTAGTTTCATTTTACTAGTAGTTTAATTAGTTCAGTAACCAAGTCAATGGACTCTTTAACAGATACATCGTACAACTTATTTTAAAAGAAAAATAATTTGGTGACATTTATCAGTCTCATCAATACATATGTTCAATTTTAAGTAATAGTTGATGGGCTTAATACAGATAAAAGGTGAACATATGTACACCACTTGGTATCTTGCAACCGGTTTGTCTCACCTCAATGTCACCATATCATTTTCTATTATAAAATGAAAGTAGGGTCCAATAGCACCAATGAACGGTTATCATTAAATAATTAACTATTCTTATGACATTATCAACTGTATCGTATATCAGAAAATGTCCCGGTCAGTGTTTGACAAACGAAAAGATTAGCAACTTGAGGTTAAGAAAGTCGTTATTATTTATTTATTGTTTTCAGAAATGTAATTCGTCATTATTTGAACCAAAAAAAAAGTCAGTACTTATCAAGATTAATTTAATTTCTTGGACAATTACTGAATTAAATAATATATATATATATATATATATATTTATATTTATTAAAAAAAGACCACCTGTGCACCACTGACCTGGTTAAGATTCTTTTCTATGTCGATACTGACTTTAAGAAGTTCATTGGCAGTCTTCAATCGAGGCCTGCCCTTGTAGCAATATGGGTTTGCTCTAACCTGAAGTACATGTAATAACAGTCACATTAGTAATGGTTTTTATGAATCCTCATGACTAGTAATGTTTTTAATTATCAGATTAATTTCTTCAAAAAAAATTTGTTAATTACTGTTTTAACTAAATGTGACAAAGTAAATCGTTTTAATTACCTCTTCTCGTCTTTCTGGTTCCTTAATCGCAGCATCGATGACATCCTGAGTAGGGACAATTTTCCATGTGGGAATTACCTTGCAAAGAATATTCAACACGCTCACTACCACCTTAGGTGGCTTCATATCATCTGCGATCTGGAAAATCAACAAAAACAAACAAATTTTTTTTTTTTAGAAAAAAAGTTTGTTACATAGCAGTGACAGAGACATCTATACCGTATGGTGGTTGATGTTGCTGCGTTTGCTACATCTCGCGTGGGATAAGTTTGTAATTAGCTAGGTTTTGTTGGACTCCTATCCCGAAATATAGGCGATTAATTAACTAAGCGCAACCCCAAGGACCAAGGTTTATCGATCAACTGAACGGGTGACGCCGGTGAAATGAACAAGAAGAAAATTAATAGTAAAAAAAAAAAAGAGACAGACCTTACACATGGGCGCAACCAAGACCGCACCATCCCAGTATTTTGGGTGTTTTCTGTGCAAAAGAATCGCAACAGCTCCTCCCATTGATTCCCCCAAAAGATATCTCAGTTTCTTCTTGTTCTCTTTCTTCTCTGCATAATTTCACCGTCCCAAAATAAGAACAACAAATATTTATATATATGGAAAAAAAAATACGATCATAAAAGCATATTGTAAATATTGTTAATCAAGGACATATCGAACAAATGTGATTCTAACCACAAATGCTCTTGAAATGGTTTGAGCAATCGTTCACGAGATCATCAAAGCGGGGCACATAGCCCGCAAGCCCAGCCGATTTTCCGTGCCCTTCATAATCTATTCCATGGACTGCATATCCCGCTTGGGCAAGCCGAGTTCCAGTTCCTGAGTCAAATTAGAACACGTATCACCTATTTAATCTCAATTGAAGATTAATTGTTGATTTCAACAAAACTCAAAAACTGGGTGATTGAGGTCCACCCACCTTTCATAGTGATGCTGCACTCCACGGCATAACCTGCACAAAAACAGAACGGAATGTCAATCACGATCAGAAAGTTCCATGTTTTTGATTGCTGTGTCAGAACAGAGCAGAACAGACGAGGTACAGTAAGAAGAATACCGTGACAGATAAAGATCAAAGCCTTCGGTTCTTGATCTACAGGAAGCCATTTACACGTAAAAAGCTTAAGTCCACGAGAGTTCAATATGAATTCCTGTAAACCGCCAATACAAAAAATCAATCAATTCTCTTTGATTCTTAGAAATCGATCGACATTAAGAGTTCCCGTTAATTAAGCAAACCTCATCGTATTTGATGCACCCCATATTTTGTGCCTGAAAAAAAAATTGAGATTGAGATCAGTCATTCTTACGTATTTGATTTTTAGAGGAAGAAATAAAAAAGGTCATTTGCAGAGAAGATTTTTCGAACCATGGAAATTAGACTGATGGGCAAAGAAGAAAAGTAGTCTTAGAGAGAGTTTTGTGAGAGCGTCATCTCTGAGAAGGAAATATATATAAGATGAAATCAGGGATGGGATTGTAGAGTGCGTTGGAATTAATCCTTACTTGAATATTGAAAGCGAGCGAGATTCGCTGCGGCATACGCGAAATGCGGTTGTTGCCACTTATGTGTGACGCCACTCACAACAAGTCCGGGTCGTCTTTTATGAATTTTTCTCTTGAAACAACCCAACTTGTCTGCTAATGTGCGCGGGATATCACAAAGTTAGCCTGATTTTTTTTCTTTTTTTCCTTTTTCTGTTTTATTTTATTTAATATTATTTTTTACTAGAGTCTAACTCACCACCAATGTATAGGGGTGCACACGGATTACACTAATCCGCGGATCTGGTCCAATCCAAACCAATTATCACTAATTGAATCAATTTTTTGATCCCTTGGATTTGACTGGATTGAAAAACTACTAATCCGGCTAGACTGGATCGGATTACGGATCCTACATTAAAAAATCATGGATCCAATCCGATCCACTCCATTTAGTATATCAACACATATACATATTTGATCATATGTGCTATAGTATCTTAAAGAGCATAACTCAAACTATCAACTTTAAACTATAATATCTAAAAGACTATGCTTGTTCTTAACTCTTTTATTATACTTTCGACCTTTTTTTTGTTGGTTGCATGTTCAACGTGCACTTCTTTTGTGCTTTTGTAAAGGTGTATGGTGAAGATTTGTTGATGACATATTTATTTGTAGGAACTTGCATTTTGAAGGTTATTGTGTTGACAAGTTTTTTGGTAAATATACTATATATAGATTTATGGAATATGTGTTGTAAATTTGTAATTCATGAGATGTATAATTCGTGTTATTCATTTGATTAGTCTAATTTCATGAATATTTGGATAGGAAAATGTCAATCCGTACAACTTGATCCAATCTGGTCCGCATTTTGTAAATTGGATTGAGTTGGATTGATGAATTCTTTGGATTTGATTGAACTGTAATTTTCCAATCTGTAATAATTTGATTCAATTGTAGATTGACCGTAATTAGATTGGATCCAATCCGTGTGCACCCCTGCTTGTGTAAACCCTCAAGAGGAGTTGAACCCACAATCTTCTTAAACCTTCTCTTTTGTAAAGAGATGCCTCATTTATCTATCTCACTAGATACAGTTTGGCTTTTTAACTCTTTTGGTACAATAAGATGAAATAATAATGGAATGGTGTGCCAAGCCCATGCGCTATATCTTGTTCCAGTTTTAACAATTCTCTTATTTAATTAGTTGGCTTAAAAATCGAATCTTCATGATTATATGCATTTATCATTTATAAAACCTCTTCTTATCACTTCAGCCAATATTAAAGGACCATTACTTTATCTGATTTTATAGATTCTTTAATTATAATAAAAAAGGAGCAAGGAAAAAAAAAAAAAAAAAAAAACCTTATACAATATGAATGTTGAGCCACTATTAGACATGAACAATAAAAAAGTAAGTTCGTGGGTTTAGAAAAAGTTAAACGTCAAAAGGGTGCGTATACCACCAAGCAAGTGGAATAATTAATTAAGCATTAATCTTATCAAAGAAAACATCAATCTGATACATAATGGTAGAATAATATTTTGTTATTTTTAAAAATTATTACATAAAGTGATATTGTATGATTTGAATCCTTTTATTTATTTTGCTTTTAAAAAAACCTTTTTGTTTTTATTATTTATTTTTTAATAAATTTATTGATCAGTAATAGGAACAAGTTGCTACAAAAAAGCAGTTGATCAACAATGGACATAGCAACGAAATAAGTGTTCATTGTTAATTATCAACAAAGTAAGACGAACTGTGGTTGGAAACTGTTTGACCAGTCAGAAACAGATTACAAACGAATTAGAGACGGAATTTAGCAACAAAATAAATTTTCGTTGCTATTCCATCTCTAAACCAAAAACATAAACAAACAATCGACATTTCTTTCTCATTTCTCGCTGGTCTTCATTTCTTCTCCTAACCATAACCCCTGCTACTCCAACCACCACCCACCCTATCACCACAAAGCCTCTGAACGCCTAAACCGTCATCGACGCCGTCCCTCGGCCCTCCTCCTCCTCCGACAACTTGCAAAGTCATCAATGCCAT
This sequence comes from Stephania japonica, assembly GCA_039657345.1. Classification (NCBI taxonomy): domain Eukaryota; kingdom Viridiplantae; phylum Streptophyta; class Magnoliopsida; order Ranunculales; family Menispermaceae; genus Stephania; species Stephania japonica. The sequence continues at coordinate 27,964,101 of CM077560.1, forward strand.
CATAAAAAAGGACGCTTTCTTCCTCATATCCTTTTTTTGGTCCCTCTCTCTGCTCTCTCTTCTATCTTAGCCCCAATCCTGCAAGTACTCCTAACCTTCGCCTCGTATCGCCACACCGTTAGAGCCATTATAGTCATCTCCCACCGTCGAATCGATTTTCATCTCCCTTTCGTTGTTCCTCCCTTTTTGCCCTAATTTAATCACTTTTTCTCTGCCATAACTTAATCTCTCTTTCTCTTTCTCTCTCTCATGGTGTCGTCCTTGTTAGAGCCTTTGTCATCGTTGCTACTGTCCTCCACCCTCCCACAACCCCTCCTCTTCCCGGCCGACCACCACAGTAGGTAAGTCTTAGGGTTTTTTTTGTTCAATATTTCTTGCTGATGTTCTTGTTGTTGCTTTTCTAAACCTTTTGGTTGTTTTAGGTTTTGCTCTTAAGTTTTGTTTATACTTTGAGCTTTTCTTGTCGAATTCTTCCTTATTCTCCTATATTTAGTCAATTGATGGAGGAAAATTATGATTTTCTTATTATTGGGTTCTGATTCTGTTTGTATTCCTAATGTACATGACTTACATTTTTTTTTCTTTTTTGATTGATTGAAAGGAAATAGGCAAACTGTAGGCCTCTTCCCTACTTAGACAATTGCTCGCACATTGTGATGGATTTTTTGATGAAAGAATGGTTTTATTTTCTTTTGAAAGATCATTTTGTTTTAGTCTCAGTGTTCTATTCTAATATAAACATGGATATACGAAAAAAATATAAACATGGAACGAGTGAATGACAAACCTAACTAAGTCTTACAAAAATATTTTTAGGGTGCGAAAGGAATTAGACTGCCATAATGTAGTTAAATTTATAGATGAAGGGTGTGGATTAAACATTCAACAAGAAAGTTAATGAGCAAAGTTTTTCAATGGGTAAAAAAGATAAAATGTTAATCCAAGAAACCCAAGCAAAGAAAAATTGGAATATATTTTATTCAGAAAGAAGAGGCAATAAACAATACATACATACAATACCAAAAATGGAAACAATGAACAAGAATTGATCTTTAAAAATTTACCAATTTGTTCATTCCTATCACAATAAGATGACTTTACCTAGGATGAGAATAGACCAACTATTAAATCTTGGGTAGAAATTCCTTTTACTTATCTCTTTAGGTAATCTATTATTGACAACTTCTTCCCAACTCCTTTCACTGTAAAAGCATACGATATTCTATATTCATAACTTCGTTCAAACAAGAGACAGAAACATGAAATAATTTATATCTATGCCTCAATTTGAAACTTCAATAAGTAAAGCCTAAATATAAACTTATCCAACCATGCAAAATTTACCGATCCATGCCTCAATTTCACAACACATCGAAGGCTAATTTATAAGTATAGTACTACATCTAAACCAAGGAAACAAAAAATGCATATTGGCCCAAGCCCCATCGACGAACTCATTAAGATTTTCAATAGATAGACAACAATGATCCTAAACCCTTAACCCTGAACATTTTTTAAGAAAAAATACGTAATAATTAACAAAAAGAAGCCTTTCGGACCCTTCTTGCCTTACCACTATGACATTGCAATATAAGAAGCTAAGCATGTAGAAATCAATTTCGCCTATGATTTCAATCACCTAAAATACCTTGGAATAAATTCAATCAATTCTAATCCAATGCAAGAAAGTTTCATAAAATCTTGACACTATATAAGTATAAGAAAACTTAATCTCTGCACTAGTAAGATATAAAATTTGTTGAGTCACACAAAAGAAATGAATCCTCTATAATCTTATTTCCTTTCTTTTCATACTTGATTTAAAGTTTTATAAGCTCAATTAGTCACAAAGCATTTGCTTTGCTTGCATTGACTAATAGTTTTTCCCTATTGAATATGCTTCTACTCTAAGGAATACCTTACTAAAAAAAAAGTCTATCGAATCCTTTTTTTCCCTAACTTCGCTAGATATTCTGTAAAATTTCTTTTACATGTAATTCTTAATGTAGTGCTTAAAAAATCTAATTAACTATAAATAGTTTCTAGAAGTTTCATACCATGCTTGAGCTAACTTGTTAAATACAACTATATAATAGGGATTGGAAGACTCCACTTACATACCGAACTATTTCTTAAAGCCAGTCTACCAAAATAGGCCATTAAGTTTGAATAGCACATTCTAATTCTATATGTATTCAGAAAACTGGAAATTCAAATAGTTCCTTAACATTGGTGGAGATATTGGAAAAGTTGCTCCAACTTTTGACAAAATGCAATTACCATTTAGGCAAAAGCAACATAAAAAACTGAATAATTGACGAACTATAACGCAATAGTGTCTTATGCAAACACACCCAATAATTGGGTGGCCCGATGGTAAGGTGTGGTGTTTGAGAGTAAAAGTTCAAACCTTGGGGAAAGCAAATGACTCTTTCTTATAAGAAAAATAGTAACTTATGCGAACATGAATTCCTTTGTTCATCATCACATTATCAATTTATGTAATTTTACAATGTTGCTTTCATCTAAGGTGGAGATTAATGCCTAAGTTTAACTGTATCCAACAACAATAAAGCCTCAATCCCAAATTAGTTGGGATAATACATGGATCAATTTCTTCCACTTCGTTTAATTTAATGTACTTAATGGAGCGCTATCAAGATCCTTTAAATTCTTCTTGATCAATATATCCCAAATTATCTTAGGACCACCCATACATTGTCATATTTCTGCTTCAATTCTATTGAGTCAATTAAATATGCTTGTGCACGTACATCAAAGACTAAGAGATGCACCAAATAAGAAAAGTAGATTACCAACAATAACTAGCAATGCTATAAGAATAGGGAGACCACGAATAGTGTTGAAAAAATACAAGTACTAAAAGATATTACATTAGCAGGCCACATGTATGAATATATAAGTAGCTTCAGATTGATTGAAATGGAATAGCTACTTCCATGTTGCACTTCAAAGAAAAGGCTTTTGCTGAGTGGAGTTGGACAAGCAACCAACATTAATATCTAAGTCAGAGCATACAAGATCCATCATTGCTTCCTAGCTTCTTTCGGGTTTAGAAGAAGTTGCAACAGTAATTCTATTAAAATTTTAATGAGTAACTTTATCTACACATCATGAACAGTTCCTTCATGAAACTAGGAACTCTCACAAGAATCTAACCTTTATCTTTATATTTAACTACATCATGGAACCACAAATATCGCAATTGCGATACTTGTGACAAATCTTAACTAGTTTTGTAGTTGATGGAGAATATCATATGAATGCAATGTTTTTAATGTATTGGATTTGACGACCTATGAGATCTTCTGAATGCTAGAAAAACTGACTTAAGATGAGGTAGAAAAAACCTAATTAAAATAACGGATTAAGAAACAATTAGTTAGGCGTTGTGGCTTGTTTTTACAAATCTTGACACTCAAAATAATTACACCTTTAATTTATTTTTTCTTTCCTATAAAAATATATATGTTGGGTGATTAAACTTAATTTGGGATAGCCCATGTTGCTATCCAACTATACGAATTTTTTTTTAGCTTTTAAAGTTAAGAATTTGAGTTAATAGTACCTTATGTGTTAATAGTATTTCTTTCACTTCAACAACTTTTTGTTGCTTTTTTTCATTATTACTTAACAACTTTTCCTAAATAATTTATTTTCTTAGAATTGGAGTTGAATGGTCTTTATCTATTATTGGTTGTTTCACTTGTTAAGCTTTGGGTATAATTTTAATTTATTTTATGATATATAGTTAGAATATCAAATACTATAAATATTTTAGAATTGAAGTCCCGCGAGCATAGCGAGTGGGCTCAGTCGTGCAAAGCACGATAATGAAATATATATATATATATATATATATATAGATTAATCAAGTATCGTGTTTAGTTATTTAGCTACTCTTTATTTAGAAGTGCTAGTTAGGAAATCGTTTGTCAAGTCTAAGCAGGTGTTTAAGAATAGGAACACTGAGGTGGAAGGACCTGAGACTGGAGTCTCGAAGCACAGTGGTGACTCGGTGTCTTTTGTGACAACTAATGAAAGATTGGTAATTGTTTTTTTTATTGTAAAAATGATTCATAATCAAGTTTTAATTTGATATCCTATTTAAGATTTTAATAACTTTGGTGTGCAGATTCATGTATTTAAGACGACTATTATCGTGAATGACTTGTATTTGCATCTCCAAATGGTAAATCACGACGGGTGACATTCATCGATACTAGATCGGTGTGATTCTATGTAAGTACAGAAATATGAGCTAAGTTGCAGTAACTTTACTTAAAAGTATATCGTCTTAGTTGTTTATTGTTGATCCATGCAGTCTTAGCTCGAGAGTAGACCTCAGGAGCTAACACATGCTACACCGGACCAACCAGTGGAAGGGGTGGGTGACTTTCTCAAAGGGTGTGTCTATGGTCTCGGATCGCTAGGAAGTAGGAAGAGAAAATATGCAGATTCTAGTGCTTGCACATCATAGAATCCGATGTGCCACCACACATGAAGTTCGATAATGTTGCTGAGAAATTAAGATAGGTCGTGACGTTCATGTAGAGGCAGTTTGGGATGATCATGGATGGAGCAAGTTCATCTCAACCACCACTCAACCTTAGGAGCAGAGACAGGCACAGACAGATCCAATTGATGTACCCCGACTTCAAGACGAAGTTGATCGAGAGATACATGATTGGGTTGAAGGGGATGAGCAACTTGGGGATACTTAGGTATCTTTTATGGTTGTTTGTAGAACTTTTGAATTGACAATTCTTTTTTGTGGATATTTAGATGACTGGGTTGCAGGGGATAAATAACTTGGAAAACTTAGGGATTTGTAGTTCTTTTTATGGATATTTAAAGGACTGAGTTGCAAGTGAAAGAATATCTTCCACCCCCTTCTCATTATCAATCATAGGAATATATACACCAATCAGTAGCATGATTCTAGGCTAGAGAATAGGAAGCTAACAATATACAATGACTGATTATAGGCTAGAGAATAGGCACCAATCAGTATCATGATTCTAGGCTAGAGAATAAGAAGCTAACAATATACAATGAATGATTATAGGCTAGAGAATAGGAGGCTAATAATATACAGAATATATACTATATTTAACACACTCCGCAGTTGAAACGGGAGGTTTAGAGATGTTGAGACTGTCACGAAAATCTTCAAACAATACTTGCGGTAAACCTTTAGTAAAAATATCTGCAATTTGATAACGAGACGACACATGAAGAACACGGACTTGTCCACTTCTTTCGAACAAAATTGATATCCATTTCGATATGCTTTGTACGTTGATGTTGAACTGGATTACCTGACAAATAAATAGCACTTACATTGCCACAGTATACTAAAGTGGCCTTCTTAATCGGACAATGTAACTCTAAGAGAAGATTTCGGAGCCAACATGATTCAGAAACCACATTTTCCACCCCACGATATTCGGCCTCGGCACTAGAACGAGACAATGTGGGTTGACGTTTAGAAGACCATGAGACTAAGTTGTCTCCCAGAAACACACAATACCCGGATGTAGATCTCCTCGTATCAGGGCACCCACCCCAATCTGCATCAGTGTAAGATACCAGAGTAGAAAAAAAAGATGGGTACAAATGAAGACCATGATCCAAAGTACCCTGAACATATCGAATAATCCGTTTGAGAGCAGACATATGATCAACCCTCGGATCATGCATATGGAGGCAAACTTGTTGGACGGCATAAGAAATATCTGGCCTGGTGCAAGTGAGATATTGTAGAGCCCCTATAAGACTCCGATCAGAGTAGAATCATTAAAAGCCGTACTAGAAGTAGCACTTGTTGGACTAAGTGGTTAGTCACTCTAACTCCGACCGGGATTTTGATGGAAACAAACAAGGTGAAAATGTACTAATCAATATCAAGTGTATTTCAGTTTTTGTGTTAAAGGATGCAAAACAACACATCACGGGCATTCAAGCCGTACAAGTTCAAGATCCGGCATTCGTGAAGGAATGAAGATGGAAGACCATAGTACAAATTTGTAATTTCAATGTAAGGTATCAAAATTCTCTCACGCAAGCCAAATGCATTAGTTCATGCATATCAAGTCTTAAAACCAATTTTCAAAAGTCATGAAGTAACTTGGTATTTCAAAATGAAATTTAACACATACCTAGGCCCACGAGCTTAAACAAGGTGAAATCATGTGTTAATGATCATTTACATTTTGGAAATCATTGTTGAAGTTTTCAAGACCGAAAAAGCGGCTTTTAAAGCTGTTTTTGAAAAGAAAAAGCGCAAGTTTGCGAGAAAAGCCCCTCGCTAGTTATGAAATCGTGATTTTCCGTTTTCGGGGTTTGTAAAAATATCCAGGACCATCCAATTAGGCTTAATGACCCATAATAAACATGTATAACATGTTACATTAGGGTTGGTTAGGTCTCGGACGTGTTTAAGGGTCGCTAACACAAAGGGAGAAAATAATTATTTCGAGCTCCCTGCAGTTAGCGCGCTAATACTGTCATTAGCGCGCTAAGTGCAGAGTTAGCGCGCTAGGTCTCAGTATTAGCGCGCTAATTGCCCTCTGACGAGCTTTTTAAAAAGCTGGAAAATGAACTTTAATTTGAATTTTTGATGGATTTTGGACCCTTGGATCCCTAGAACGGTCATAAACTGTCAAGATAGGATTCCTAACAATATAAAAACACCAACACAATAGTTTTCTCACTACAAGGCAAACACACACTCAAAAAGTTCAAAAGATTCAAAAGAAGAACTTTGATTTTTGTGAAAGGAACAAAGGAGATTCTTGAGGCTGTCCACTAGCACAAAAATCCAAAGACTTTGAAGCATTCAAAGAGTACTAGATTCTCCTCAAAGTTGTTCTCTTTTGTCACCTTCTTGGTTGTAAGCTAGTCCTTGTTCTAGATTCCTTCTCTTGTGCTTAATCTACATAGTTTTGTGTGTGTTGAATCAAAATCAGTTTGTTGTGTGTTTTAACACTATTATCTTGGGTTTTGTACTTAAACTTATTTTATCAAACCCTAAGAATGATTTGAACAAAAGTTTTGAACTTAAACTTGATTTTTGTTAAACTATTGTTCTTTGCCTTGAAATCGGTTTTGCATAAACCCATTGGATTTTAAAACGATTTCACATTTGGAATTTACAACGAAATCAGTGACATATTTGCATATTCCATTTATTCTCACACTTGCATGCATAAGAGGTGTTAGGCTCTAGGTGGCTTGCTTGTGTTTGAATTTGATACTACTTTGTGTTATAAAGTGTATCTCATTATTTTTCAGCAATTTGGTGTAATTGTAAGATTGTAAGACTTAGTGGAATCTAAGTCAAAGGGAAGACCTAGTTGAGGCTAGGCACAAACTAGTTGCGGCTAGGTAGGAAGTCCTAATTGTAATTAGGCATTCTAGGCTTGTAGGCTTAGGTTGTAACACTTATTTATAATATAAGTGGGGGTTTAAAAATCCTAACTTAGGGAGGTTAGGTAGTGGATGTAGATCATTGGATCGAACCACTATAAATCGTGTGTCAATTTCCATCTCTTCTATCCCATTCACTTGCATAGCATATATATTCATTGATTGTGTATGCTTTATAATTGTTACTTGCGCATAAAGTTTTAAAAAGGGCAATAACTACTCGGTAACCCAATTCACCCCCCCTCTTGGGTGACCTTCAGCACTAACCTTAGGCTTAGTGTTAACCGGAGTAGCAGACGGGTTACATGATGACATTCCTGCACGCTCAATTATTTCTTCGGCATATTTGCACTGTGAAAGAAACATACCACCCTTATGTCTAGTCACCGCAATACCCAAAAAATAATTCAATGGACCATGATCCTTCATAGCAAATTCAGAACTAAGAAGATCCATAATAGAGCACCGGAGAGCATGGGAAGAAGCAGTAAGAATGAAATCATCAACATATAATAAAATATAAGCCATATCTGACCCCTTGCTGTAAATAAACAAAGAGTTGTCACATCTACTATTAGTGAAACCAACAGATGTAACAAAATCAGCAAAACGCTTATACCAAGCCCGGGGAGCTTGCTTAAGTCCATACAATGACTTACACAATAGGTACACATAATCTAGATGGGTACAATCCCTGTATCCAAATGGTTGATGCATATAAACTGTCTCCTAAAGCTCACCATGAAGGAAGTAATTTTTGACATCCAACTGATGAATTGGCCATGCCTTAGATAGAGAAATGCTAAGAACAGTACGAATAGTTGTCGGTTTCACAACCGGACTAAAAGTGTCACCACATTCAATGCCCACCTGTTGAGTTTTTCCATCACATACAAGACGAGCTTTATGCCTCTCAAAATCATCGTTAGAATTAACATTATGAGTAAAAATCCACATAGACCGAATAACATTAACATCAGGTAGAAGAGGTACCAATTCCCACGTCTTATTTGTAATAAAAGCATTATATTCATCATCCATGACCATTTTCCAATTTTGGTCACTAAGAGCTGCCACCGGATTACGAGGCAAAGGAGACCTTTGAACCTTGGCATGTAAAGCTTGGTATTTTGGATTGGGTTTAAAAATGCCATGCTTACTTCTAGTGACTATAGTGGGCTTAAGAAGAGGAATAGTGGGAGTAGGAGTTGCTTGGTTAATAATTGGGAAGTGTGGGTCTGCTGGGCCAGGTGAAACCGGGTCTAGATTTGGTTAGGCAGGTGTGTAGGCCTAGGCTGGCGTATGGAAAAGAGGAGTAGTAGACTCTTGAAGATGATTTTGCACATAAGGAGATAGACCATTATCCAAATAATCATATGTATGTGATGATGGGGTATGTAATGACGCAAAGGGAAACACATTCTCATCAAAACGGACATGATGACAAATGATGATTTGTCGGGATGATAAATCATAACATTTATAGCCACGATGATTAGGTGAAAAACCTAAAAAAACACAAAGAGTCGACTGAGCTTCTAATTTATTGATTTTGGTGGAAGGAATAAGAGGATAACATAGACACCCAAATACCCGAAGATGAGAATATGTAGGAACCCGTTGATATAGTATTTGAAGAGGATAAAAATTACCCAAAAGTTTGCTCCGAAGAATATTAAGAAGGTATTTCGCCATTTGTAATGCATGATGCCAAAAAGAAAGAGGAAGGGATGCATAAGAAAGTAGAGTACGAGTTATATTATTGATAGACCGAATTTTTCGTTCGGCCTTCCCATTTTGAGGAGAGGTGTGAGGACAAGAGAAACGAAAAGACATTCCATTCTTCTTACAAAAAATCAAAAATGGTTCATTATCAAATTCCCTCCCATTATCACATTGCATAGTTTTAATATTACGTTCAAATTGGGTAAAAATATGAGCTTTAAAAATAAAAATTTTTTCATAGACCTCCGACTTTTGACCCAAGGAAAAGTCCATAAACAATTCAAAAAATCATCCAATAATAACATTTAATATCTATGCCCTCCAGAACTCAGAATAGGAGAGGTCCAAATATCATTATGAATTATATCAAAAGGTAAAGACGAACTGGAACTAGAAGAAACAAAAGGTAACGTAATATGTTTTCCGAACACACAAGAACAAAAAATACTAGAAGTAGAGTTTCGAGTACAATCAATGCTTTTATTGGCCCTAAGAGCATCGAGAATAGGAGCATCCGGATGACCCAGATGATCATGCCAAAGTGAGGAAGAGATGGCTGCAAAGGTTGATGGAGTAGCATGATTGTAAATAGAGTTGAGAGGATAAAGATCACCCTGGCTATCACACCTCAGGATAGGCGTCCCCGTCTGAAAATTTTTCACAGAAAACCTAAAAGGATCAAATTCAACAGATACAGAATTATCAGTAGTGAATTTCCTAATAGAAATAAGATTTTTGATTATTTTGGGAACATGAAGGACATTATTTAATGACAAGGGAGGATTAGGGGAGGGCAAACATGTATGACCATAACCACGAATAGGAATTGAATGACCATTTCCGACAATAATACTAGTATTACGATTGCTCAAATTAAAATAAGACGAGATTACCGTTTGAGGTCATATGTGATGTCGCACCGGTGTCCATATACCAAAATAAATCGGGTGGATTAGAGCTATAGTGGCATAGCGGATGCAATGTCCGTAGGAGTATAAGAGCCAGACTGCCCATTGAAAGATGGAGCCATAGACGCCCGGTAGGCTTGCTGTTGGGGGTGAGGGCCCAATACCCCAAGTCCACGGGTTGGAGCAGGTGGGCGAGCCCAACCTTGAGTAGGCATGGGGCAAGGAGGAGCAGCCCATTAAGGCCAACCCAATTAGGAGATGGAGCCCACCCCCAATTCGAAGCCTACTGCTGATGGCCTTGCGAGCGACCCTTACTGGACCGACCACCAGAGCCACCCTTGTTGTGCTTGCCTCCACCATTACCGCGGCCACCTAAATTTTTTCGGCCCTGATTATTCTGCTTCCGGCCAGATTGTTGCTGCCCCTTCCCTTGTCCCATATGAGAAGGAACAAAGGAAGAATCATCGTCCTCATTTGATGTAGCTACCATGGCGGTGTTAGAAGCCATAGTTGCCTCCTTGGCTAACCCGAACTCTTCAAGAGTCAGCATTGAATGGGCTTGATAAAATGGAGGAAGGGGGTTACTTTGTCAGATCATCGTACCCACACCATGGTACGGAGCAGTAAGACCTGAGACAAGTTGGAGCACAAGACAATTGTTGGACATTGGAGCCCCAACATTCTTCAATTGATCGACCAGAGACTTAAGTCGTTGACAATATGCAGGCATTGGGAAAGTGTTCCATCTTAGTGTTGGAGAAATCATGCTCAAGAGTGACTGCCCGGGAATGCTTATTATCTTGGAATATGTCCCGTAGATGATTCCAAGCTTCCATTTCTGTAATATCTGGTTCAAGAATGGTGTGCAAGATGCCATTAGAAATCGTGGCATAGATCCATGATAAGACCATGGCATCAAGGGTAGACCACATGTCATCATCCCCTCAGCAACCTTCTCCTTGCTTTGATCAAAGGGGATGATGTGATGTAATACCCTGTTTAAACGTGCATGGACCTTAAACAACTCTACCCATGTTGAGTATTGTACATTCTCCATCTCAAGAATAATAGGAATGTGATTCCTAATGTAAGATACAGCAAGAGCTAGGTGAAAGTTTTTGGATTGAGAAGCACGGTAGAGAGAGAATTAGGAGGAGAAGAAAGTGGAAATCTACAGTTAGGGTGCAACGGAGAGAGATCGAGAAACCCTAGACTACTAATACCATGAAAGAATATCTTCTACCCCCTTCTCATTATCAATCTTAGGAATATATACACCAATCAGTAGCATGATTCTAGGCTAGAGAATAGGAAGCTAACAATATACAATGACTGATTATAGGATAGAGAATAGGAGGCTAACAATATATAGAATATATACTATATTTAACAGCGAGGGATTAACAACTTGGGGATACTTATGTATTTTTATGGTTGCTTGTTGAACTTTCGAATTAGTAGTTCTTTTATGGATCTTCTATATATTTTATGGTTGACTATAGTTTGAGGATATGTAAATCTGTTAGATTCTTAAATAGTACATTTTTTTTTTATTATTTTGTTTCTTTGTTGTTGATATATAGTGTTATTATTGTATGTGTGGCGGCCCCATGATCCCGAGGCCGCCCCGTGGACCCCGTTTCCCCTGCTAGTGCACTGGAAACCACCGCCACGTGTATAACTGCTTTCGACTTTAGATAATTATCAGATAATTCATTAAAGTCACTTAATTTATCATTTTAAAGAAATTAACAGCGGAAGAACTTAAAGTTTATCAAAATGCATATATATGTAAATATAAGTTTACTGATCAAACCTATAGTGGAAAACCATTTGCATCTTTGTGCATACGAGCGATCAACTATAATAAAGTAGGTATACCAAGTACAAGTGTGTATCCCATTTCCCAACCCCAAAACATAATACGAAATATCAAAACATTATAATATCTACACACATACCGGCGAGGCCTCGGCGTAGGCAAGTTAGATGTAATCGCCGATGATCCCCTTACCCCGCTTAGTACTAGGATCTCGCACTCAAGCCATCACAAAAGACAGATGACGAGTCCAGAGTGAGTAATCCCAAGGAAATTCACCAAGTAATTACGGAAGTAAAAGTACTGGAATTTAAAATACTATAATTAAACATGCGGAACAAAAGAATTACAGGCAACTGTGAAAGGATCATCGCATGCATAAAAAAAAATAGTAGCAAAGCAAAGTACGTGCACAATAAAAATCAGACTAAGTCATACTTCGGGCTTTCCCCCAGGCACGGCCCGTGAAAACACCTCTACCGGGTTGGCCCTGGACCCTCTAGGTGGTCGGCGTAGACCCACGACGCACCCACACAAGCCTACCATAGCCGGGCAGCCTATTCACCGGCATATGCATAGACAAGTGCTATGACTCAGTGGACTCTATGGCCGTAACGAATAAGCACCAGGTGGGGAGTGATCTCAACACCGTAAAGACACCAGGGTAGGAGTACACTCCACTACCGTAAAGTCACCAGGTGAGAGTACTCAGCCACCGTAAAGCAATAATGAAATGGAGTAGAGAATAAATGGAACTGAATTCAAATAAATCAAACGGTAAATACTTAAAGTGAAGTTCAATTGGGATACTACACACCTCAAATCGCACTCCGACTTCCCGGACCCATCAGTACGCCCACCTAGCTCCCCAATGTCCGAGCTATGGTTTCTCGGTCCCTGAAGTCCATTTATAGTGTTTTATACTTTTTGAGAACATATTCTATAATTTTATGTTATTTTATAAAAATTTACAAATTTTTAGTTGTGGTACCTCTCCCGGGCTATGTCGGGGTTCCAAAAATACCCGAAAAGTCCCAAAACCACTTTTCTACCTTTTTCTAATTTTCTATATTTTTCTAGAATTTTTTCCAATTTTTCTGATATTTTTTTTTTTTTCTATTTTTCCTATTTTTAATTTAAAACTGTTTTTTTTTTTTTTTTTTTTTTTTTTTTTTTTAATAAATAAATAAATAAAAATATTATTTAAATATATTATTTAAATAATATATGTGGGTCCCCGAACCGGGTCGGACCCGACCCAACCGGGTCGGCCGGTTCGGCCCTTCTGGGTGGGTCGGGTCGGGTCCCGGCCCAGCCCACCCGGTTGGGCTAGGGTGGTCGGTTTGGCCCGCCATTCCGGGATGGGCTGGGCTGGCCCAGCCGCCCAGGGTGCACGCACGCACGCACGCGCGTGCGTGCCCCCCCCCTTCTTCCTCCAGAGACGTTTCGTCTCGGTTTTAACCAGAGACGAAACTCGTCTCTCTTTTTTTTTTTTTTTTTTTTTTTTTTCCTTCTTCAATCTCGCTCTCTTCTTCTCTCCTCTCCATCTCTCTTCACTCTCACTCCATTAAAGACCTCTAAAACCTCCAAATTCCTCCACAAATTCATCAAAACAACCCCAAATTCTCGGATCAAAAATGCATGCAAATAACCCAAAATTTATCAAATCACCTCAATTTTCCACAAATTCGAACCAAATCCATGTAAATCATCAAAAACAACTTCAAAGTCCACCAATCTAGTAAAAACAAGTGGCCAAATCTATCAAAAATGAAATTTCACTCTAACATCCATTTTAATGGAAAATCACCAAAAATAAGGGTAAATTACCTTAAATCCACACTTTGACGCCTAAATCGCCTCTTCAAACTTGAATTTACCTCTCCCCAACACTTGAATCTCTCACGATCTCCCTAACAAATTTTTTGGGAAAAATTGTTTAGTTTGCATGTTCAATCGATCCATCGATATTTATATGCTTGTTCTAATCCCACGTGCCCACGCATCTCGAGGTTAATCGGATGGCTATTGATCACCCTGAGTTACCAAAGTTCTTGACACCTTATCATGACAACATTTGCCTTGAATTACCTTGTTGAGCATCTCGAGGCTTATCCTATGTATGCTAATTCTTCCTATCAAACTATAGGACTTTACTTTATCCAATTGATTTAATTCATAACACCTATTCTAGTCATCAATAAATTCCATAAATTTGTAAATAGGGTCACACTAACTTCCCGACCACTCGACACCCCGTGCCCCGTGTCCGGCACGCTTCCCGAGGTGGTCCCACAGTTAGTGTACCCAATTTAATTTCCTTAGCTTAGCTTAAGATTATATATTTGCATTTAATTAAATAAAATCCTCAACCATAGCATGTTTAATAATTTAAATCTAATTAAACCCCAACGCCCGGCCTCACTACTACCAAACCCCGCGTTGGCGCGTTCGCCGAACTAAAACCCCGGCTCACAACTCGCCCGACAATAATTTACACACATGTGATGTTTATATAAATATTAAATTCCCACATCACAATAATAAACATACAACATGCACAAATAACACAATATACCCTGGGTACTCCTATCCGAGTCAACCCAGCTGTCCACGTAACGTCCGAATTAACCACTAATCATTGTGATTAGCACCAATATTCAATTAAATTAATTTGGGCCGTTACAGTATGTATGTAAAAATCTGCCTTTTGGGAGGATTTTAGCACCGATAAGGAGTTGTTGAAGGGGGTGCAGGTGATGAAGAAGGTCCTTTTGCTGATGTTTTTAAGTTTTGAAGTTTCGAAGAAATTTTGATTTTAGTGTTTTATGTAAAAAAATTCTGAATGAAGAAACGGAATAGAGACGGATTAGCAATGGAATTAATGAATTTTGTTGCTAATCCGTCTCTAATTTAAGCATGGGCGCTTGATCCATAAATTGGGTAACACGGAATAGAGACGGATTAGCAAAAGAATTCATAAACTCCATTGCTAATCCGTCTCTAATTTACAAAGGAACAGCATGGAAATTCAACCCAAAAACTAGAAAAAAACTTGAAGTTCGTCTTTGATCCGTTTCTGATCTGTCTCTAATTAGAAACAGATAAGAGACAGACTGCATGCCAAACCCTTCGCCTTGAAGGAATGTTCATCTCTAGTCCATTTTTATTCCGTCTTTGATCTGTTTGAAAACAACAACAGAATATAAATTTCGTCGTTGAGTAATCAACGACGACGATTTCTGTGACGGAGCAAGTTCAATCTCTAATCTGTTGTAGAACTACATTAGAGATAGAATATATTTTGATCAACAACGAAAATTCTTATTTCTGATCAGTTGATTTTTTGTAGTGACTCTCTCCGTTCAATAATATAAGTCGTTCTAGCAAAACCTCGTTTAAAATTAGAAGTCGTTTTTGAAATTTTACCCATTTTACCCTTATGCAATCAAAACATTTATGATTATTCAATTCTTCCATTCATTTAATATCAAATGACATATATGTAAATTACACTCGTAATTAAGGCTCTCTTAATTCTTGTGTCTTTACTTTAAATGACTTACATTTTTGACCAGACGGAGTAACATATATGCTTAATAGGAAAATATATCCTAACGTTGCAAGATTTTTACAAAATATTCTAAAGTTTCGATTTTGGCAAAAATAACTTAACCTTTTGATTTCTTGTAAATTGTATCCTTACTTCATATTTTTTAGTAAATTATACTTAAAAATATAAAAAATTATTCACACAATTAAGAATATTGTTTCATATAATGCAATGCGTATGCAATCTAATAATCATTCATCACTTTAATTGTGGTTTAACACATAATAACTACGAGCAAGGATACAATTTGAAAGAGATAAAAATGGTTGGGATATTTTTGCAAAAACTAAATCATTAGGATATTTTTGTAAAACTTTGAAACATTAGGATATATTTGCCTATTAAGACTAATATATAAGATACATCTACGGTTGAACCAAAAAAAACTCATATTATGTGAACTTTATTTAAAAATATTTGTGATGACCCAAATCTCCAAACTCGGGTTGTTTGGCCTAAACTGCCCCTTAAACCCACTCGAATACCGAGCTAGTTTAAATGATACTATACAAAATGAAATAATGGTGTAAAGGTGCACCCATCCCATGAGCTATATCTTGTTCCAACTTTAATAATTCTCTTATTTAATTAGCTAGCTTAAACGTTAAATGTGTACGATTATATGCATTTATTATTTTTTTTTGAGAAACCAACCAATAACTTCATTAATTTAGAGATATATTGTCTAATATTACAGCTGTAGAAACTAAAAGGGGAATGTGGTCATACCACATACTGATTTAGTTTTCTTTCTCGAGCTAACTTAGGTAGCGTACACTACATAACACAATGGATTTAAAAATAGAAAATTCCGTTTCTAAACCCTATATTTTTTGTTGCAAAACAGTTTGGCAACGCAACGAAATAAAAAGCAGAACAATACCCATATCTAAAACCCTCGTCCCTAAATTTTAGAAATGTAATTTGCAATCTATTTCTAAATTTAGCAATAGATTTTCTGTTGCTATCCATTGCTAAAATAAGTACGGGTTTCCTCCCATACTGTAATTAGCAACGGATAACAATGAGTTAAGAAACAGAATCTAGAGTATAAAGTTTTGATTTTCATATCTAATTCTGTTTCGAATTTTTTTTAATACATCCACAATTAACTACAATAAAGAGCATTCATAAAAAAAAAAAACCAAAATCAGGAGTAGGATACGAAAAGTGAATTCCAGGATTTAATAAATTCACATAATTAAAAATATATTTCAAAATTTAAACAAGCACAACATTGAAATCCAAAAATATAACCAAACCTTACAATAGAGAAAGACAACATTCTAAAGACTTGCACATAATTTTATAGACTAAGGAAGAAAATAAAAGAGGTAACTAGCTTTACCATTGAAGTTCTTGTTGGAAAGATAAAAAAATGTGAAGCTTTGAAGGTATCCTAATCTCTTGTAGCGTAGGATCTTCAATATCATTGTTCTACAAGAGCCTTAAAGCACACAAGAAAAGATTTAATCATTAAATCTACCAACATATATACTAGTTGACGAAGAACTACGCTCGCGAGAATTAATTTAATGACAAAAAATATTTTTATCATTCAAAAAATAAAATTTTGATTCTTTAAAGGTATAGTATAGAAAATTAAGTTCTAACATATTAGAACTCAACTCATATAACACTTGTACAATTTAGATAGATTCCTACCTTATTTAACATGCGATCAAATCAAAACTCAACTCATATAATAACGCTTGTACAATACACCAAATAATGTAAGAGTTTGACCAAAAACTTAAAAGGAGAATTACACAAATGTATTTTTCTGAACTAATGTGGGCTTAGAATGCATGGTATTGTTAGTATAAATATGACAATAATTATATGTCCTAGTAAACCGAATTCAAAGGTTGTTTCATTGCATTGTCATATTTGAGAAGTTAATTACACTCACACACATAATCAATCTCAAGTGGAAGGCACCCTTCAACTACAAATATTATCAACATGCTAATTCACAACTAAGTTAGACCTAATTTAAGTAGAGCCAAGAACTACATCAAACACAATTTCTTAGTAGATGAGTCTTACCTTTTTGTTAATTTAAAATTTATAAAATATTGAAAGATCAACATAGAACTATCTATGTAACAACCAATATTCTCATAGGCATTTTATTAAATAACTATAGAACACCCAAGTAAACCATCAACACATACCATTATCTCAATGTTATGAAACTAATTCTCAAGGCCTCATGCTAGACATTTTATTAAAAACCCCATAAGCACTCAATGAAATTATCAATGCATAATGTAATCAAATTCATCAATAAGAAATATACATTAACCAATACTAAAAGCAAAGCTTAAATGCATAACCACATATAAATAGAAGTAGGAAGATGAAACCGTGAAAGTGTGAATTTGGAAGGTCAGATAATTGAGCCTCAGTTGGAGGTGGTATGAGTGGCAATTTTTCAAACAGTTAGTATGCAAATAATAGAGTGCAAATAGTCCAAGTCATATGGGGGTCATATATCCTTTTCTCCTCCTACTACAATCCTCTTTTGAAGCTATAGATTTCATAAACCCTTATGTGGAGTCACATTTCTAAGGCATGTCATGACATAAAATGGCCATTAAAGAACCATAAACACTTCCACTCAATCAAACTTTTATTCTTAGTGAACTTGCCTTTTTCTACTTAAATAACAAAGAACTGTGATTGATACGTAATAAAAAATCAATGTCCACTAACCATTGAAAATATTATAGCATCAAATCATTGCAAAAAAATTGAAATCACAACTTTGGATTGAATGCAAGATCTTTACAACTGAAAATTGAAAGATTTCATTTACTCAAAAAAAATTTGAAAGATTTCAATGACATTTACTTGCAGTGATTTCAATGGTGGACATGTACTCATTGATTGTTTCAAGCAGAACTGATAGCAAGTTGGGAATCCAACAAAAATAAACTGCAAAATCTCAGACCAAACAAACATAAAAAATAATTTTTCAAAGCTATTAGATAGCAATTTAACCTTAAAATCTAAGTATAAAGCTCGAGCCTTGCAAACGAAACTATTCCAAAAAACCATCCTCTACAAACCAATCATCAAATATATATCAACCAATACTAAAAGCAAAGCTTAAGTGCATGAGCATATATAAATAGAAAAAGAAAAGCAAGAAGAGAGAACATAAGAGAGAAACAAATTGTATCCAAAGATGACTAACCTTGTTGCCGTGTGACCCATATATTTAGCAAGCTCCACCTAAAACCACCTAACCAAAGGCCATGGAACACGTACAATAATTCTACCCATGCAAAAAAAAGAAGTTAGATTAAAAGAGTGGAATATAAAGGTAAGGACAATCCGAAAACAAATTAAGAAAATAGACAATACGAAGCATTGCATATTGAAAGACAAAAGAAATAAATAAATTGACAACGCATCTTTGTACAAAAAATAATGAAGTTAGATAGATAAGTGAAAACAACAGAGAAAAGGTTATGTACATACCTTGTAATGAATGACTAGGGTTACATCCTAACCCATCCCCAACTAAAGCTGAGCACCACACAAAAGTCTTTACATTTAAAACCCCAAATAACACAAAATATGAATATCCATTATAACTAACGTCTAACAGGACCATGAGATCCACCGAGCCCATATTCATTAAAGCCATCATTGTCAAACTGAGTTTTGACGCGCGCAAAAAGCGTCAAATAAAATATATTTACCTATACCAACTATTTACAGAATAGTGGCATAGGTCGATCCACAGAGATTGGTTTTCTTTCTAAGGTAAAAAAAATAACAAAAAGAAAATCGGGGGATTTAGAGAAAATGAGTTAATTACCTAATCTAAATATAAGCAAAATAAATAAAAGCAATTAAAATGAAGTTAACAACAATTTATAAAAATAACACCTAGGTCAAGGCATACAAGTTCGGTTTGATAAAAAGATTGAATTTGGTTGTCGACTTATGTCAAAAGATGCAAATCAAATTATCCTAGTGTAGCTATCGTCACACTTTCTAATCTCGATAGCCAAGGTATGACGATGACTATGTCCCTAGTCAAACGTATAACCCTATTCAAGTATTTTGGGTTTAACACGTTGACCGTAATGGGTTTCATAAAGGCACTACACCTAGACAACCGGATTACTCGTGTGTTCGATTCCTAGGTTCCTAAGGTATTCAACCGGTCCCAAAAGGGTCTAATCAATTAGTAGGGTCAATTGCCACTAGTGTGGTCTTGTCGCACAAGAGCAGGTGCTTACGACTCACTGGCATGTAAATTGTGGTTTAAACTAGTGTTTAACCTCAATTGTTCAAACAATACTAAAGAAAATAAAATAATAATGAAAAGCTTGAAATAAAAATATATAAATTTCACAAATCCATTGAATATGCATAGTCAAACCTCCCTCGCAGTCTTGCCTAGGTCATGGACTTAGTGTCTCAAGGTTGAAGAAATAAAAAGAAAATAAAAGAGAATAGAAAGAGAACAGAGATTCCCTTCAGAATAGAGGATCCCCCAAATAATCCCTTAAGTCCCAATATATAGGAGTATTTACATAACGGTTGGAGTGATTTTTGCTTTGTTTGACCATTTTCATTATTAATGGAGTAATTTGCGCCTCTAGGACCATTTTATGGTGTGATTTGCGCATTTAAAACTCTTCGCATAATTTGTGGAGTGATTTGCGCCTTCAATAAGTAAAATTTCAGTGTGTATTTCGAAACAAATCCTCCAGTATCCGAGCACTTCAAGTAAATAGTCCATTTCATGCAGTTTTTCACCACGAATTCAACCGCATACCCCGAAAGTCTTGAAAATGAAAAATAAAGATAATTGGACCCATATTTTGGAGAATCAACAATAGAAATATATAAATAAACTATATATAATATGCATAAATAGCGACTTATCAAATACCCCAAAACATAGGACTTTACACGTCCTAAGCAGAGGTGTAAGTAACAAAACACAAATAAAGTAGACTACTAATATAGATATGTACTGACTCAACTTATCCTATACTTGATTTAAAAATTCATGGAGTCCCTTTGGTTTACATAGTTGCCAATCTAACAAGCCACTAAAGAAATTTCAGAGTTATGATATGTTAATAACCACAACTCAAACACAATTAAGATCTCATTTTCAAGACAAAGATATGGTCTAGACAAAAACCATCAACTACTCACGGGTTTTCTTGGTCTATACATTCAAGCACACAAGTTTAAAATTCCACTTAATTTAGTGAAAGCACTAGAGCTAAATCTTTTTTATTTGAGGAGTTTTCATAGACTTTTACCTTTATTCATTCAATATATACTCTGTTATTTTTTTCTCCATATTTTTTAAGCAATACGATCCTTGCTCCATTTCTTATGGACCGATTTTCTCACTTTTTCCCACCACAAGTTTCCCTGCTTCATTTCCTATGGAAACTTGTGGGACTCTTAATACTAAGAAAACTCCTGTTAGCCCTTCTCACTTTCACTATAATCAAGCAAATTCCCCAATGTGAGTTAAAATATTATCACTTGCACAATTTTTAACCGTTTGCCCATTTTAGTATCTAGCACAAGCTCAACCAACATACTAAGTCTCTAATCATGAAATTATAAGAATGTTGGGCTACGGCTTGATTGAATGTTTCTCCTAATATCTCGTAAATTTCAAGTCAACAGGCAACCATAATGTACTTATCCATAACCAAAGACATGAACAAAGTCTCGGGTGACTCTAAACAATAGAAAAATTAAAACTATACTAAACACATGCATGAAAGTGTACCAACTCCTAATAACATGAGAAAGAGAAGTATGGAGGGAAAATAAATGGAAGAAATGAGAGAATAAGTGATACCAAACACCGCCATTTCCATTCATCAATCTCACATAACCGCATATCATTGAAAAAATTTAAATAATCTCACCTGGGTTTTTTCTCAAATAAATCCATCCAACTCAATCCACAAACCCTAAAGTACCCCCAAACTTATTCCGAACCTTGTCCTCAAGGTTCAAAACAAGTCAAGGAGTCATAATAAGAGCAATAACTAGTAAGCATGGGAGTTAACTTAAATGATTCCTATCAAATCTGGCGAGCCCGAAGTCTTTCAACTAACGATGAAATCAACAAAATGATGGAATGAGGTCTAGGGTTTTGGGTCCACTCAAAGCCCCGCCACTAATGCGACGACTTAAGTTGGATATGTCCCAACTAAGTTCAAAATAACTAGTAGAACCCAGGGGGTGCTCCAAATGCCTCAAGTGCTCATCAAGTATAACACCTGCAAAAATCCAAGAGACCAAGTTAGGATTTTATTAAACATAAGAAAAAACTAAAACTAAACTAAAACAAAAATAAATGCAAGAAATAAAAAATAAAGCAAAAATAAAGCTGGGCTGCCTCCCAACGAGCGCCTTTCTTTAAAGTCTTTGACTAGACTTGTTGTGATTCATCATGTGATGCCCTCTCCTTTGGAGATCTCTACAACAAATGACGCATAAATATATTTAGGCAATGTAACATGCACACCCTCCTTTAGATTTAGGAGCTCATCGAGGACCTCTAACACAAAAGAATCTGTCAAATCATGGTTAGCCAACACAAATGTGTCGACAGTGTTGAAAATTCGTGAACGCTCCTTTACATCCAACCGTTTGTAAGGTCTAACATATATGCATAGGAGGGTGGGTGGCTTCACCAACACCAGATGTTGGTCTTCCTTGTTCTCTTTTTGCGGATCATCCAGCCTTTCTGAAACGACTTCAATATCTTTATCAACTTCGTCATATGTGCTCTTTGCAATGGTAATGTTCAACTCATGTAAAGAAACATCTAGTATTTCCTCAGCTTCGCTCAAATACTCATCCACAATTGAGAACTCATAAAACTCAACACTTTCTAATATAGCAGCATTTACGGTCTCCTCTGAGTCAGAAACTGGTTGCGGAGACAACTTTTTCAAATCCATCAAATGCTCAAGTATAGCATAGTAACTTAAGTTTCTGAATTTTGCAAATTTGGGATTGTATGTTGCATATCCTCCTGCAAGGGCTGTTGAGTGGTGCTTTGAGAAAGACAAATCTAAGGTCATATATTTCTCAATGTCTGTAATGGTTCTCCATTCTTGTTAATGACTTTGTTGAAAAGGTAATTCACTGAAGATTAAGTCATTCATAATATCTCGTATAGACCTCTTTTCATGTTGAGGAATTTGCGGACTTCACCTAGACATATGTGGTCAGGTTATAGTGATGCATAGCTGGAACCATGATGACTCATGTACTTCAGATGGCAAGGACAAGCTTACGTTGGATGAAGGTACCCCATTCACACTATAATAGTATAAGTCTTTAAATCGACCATAATTTTGTGGGTAGGAGGCCATTATAGAATTACCTGCAAAAATGTTAGAAACAAAGGACTAGATACAAAATAAGAAAATAAAATACAAAAATACAAAAAAAATAACCAAAGAAAGAAAAAAACATATCCCAAGCAATGGCGCTAAAATTTTGACATGCGTCGAACGCATCAAATAAAATATATTTACCTAAACCAACAATTTGCAGAATAGTGTCAAAGGGTCGATCCCACAGGGATTGGTTTCCTTCCTAAAGTCAAAATAATAACAAAAAGGAAATCGAGGGATTTAGAGAAAAAAGTTAATTACCTAATCTAAATATAAGCAAAATAAATAAAAGTAATTAAAATAAAGTTAAAAACAATTTATAAAAATAACACCTAGGTCAAGGCATACAAGTTCGGTTCGATAAAAAGATTGAATTTGGTCGTCGACTTATGTGTAAAGATGCAAATAAAATTATCCTAGCGTAGCTATAGATTCGGTAACGTACGCAGTGCTTCGCACTTCCTAATCTCGATAGCAAGGTACGACGGTAACTATTTCCTTAGTCAAATGTATAACCCTATTCAAGTGTTTCGGGTTTAACACGTTGACTGCAATGGGTTTCATGAAGGCACTACACCTAAACAACCGGATCACTTGTGTGTCCAATTTAGCCTAGATTCCTAAGGTATTCAACCGGTCCCAAAAGGGTCGAATCAATTATTAGGGTCAATTGCCACTAGTGTGATTTTGTTGCACAAGAACGGATGCTTATGGCTCACTAGCATATAAATCAAGGTTTAAACTAGTGTTTAACCTCAATTGTTCAAACAATACGAAAGAAAATAAAATAATAATGAAAATCTTGAAATTAAAATATATAAATCTCACAAATCTATTGAATATGCGCAGTCAAACCTCCTTCACAGTCTTGCCTAGGCCATCGACTTAGTGTCTCATGGTTGAAGAAATAAAAATAAAATAAAAGAGAATAGAAAGAGAAGAGAGATCCGCCTCAGAATAGAGGATCTCCCAAACAATCCCTCAAGTCCCAATATATATATGAGTATTTATGTAACGGTTGGAGTGATTTTCGCTTTGTTTGACCATTTCCATTGTTAATGGAGTAATTTGCGCCTTCGGGACCGTTTTATGGAATGATTTGCGCATTTGAAAGTTTTCAGCATAATTTGTGGAGTGATTTGAGCCTTCAATTAGTCAAATTTCAGTGTGTATTTCAAAACAGATCCTCGAGTATCCGAGCACTTCAAGTAAATAGTCCATTGGATGCAGTTTTTTGCCACGAATCAAACCGCACACCCCAAAAGTCCTGAAAATGACAAATCAAGATAATTGGGCCCATATTTTGGAGAATCAACAATAAAAATACATAAATAAACTATATATAGTATGCATAAATAGCGACTTATCACTGAGCAAAAAAGTCTTTGTCAGGATGCTGAGAGTAGTTCAAATCAATGTTGGTCGGCGTGCGACTTCCCCAATTCCAAAACCTTAAAATAGGCCCTGCCCAGCCTAGACTTACGTGGATTGTGAGTCAACTCTCGTGAACTCAATGCAAGCCAATTCAGCTTTCATTACCATCATCCATTAATTTAAACATTATTATAACAATTTTAATGAATTATTCAAGTTAGTAAGTTATCAAAGTATAACTGAAGTGATTAAAACCTCAAACTAACAGAATAATCTCTAAGACACAAGTCAAGAAAACCTAAAGTGTGGAAACTTAGCATATATATACCATCATCAAGCATAATCAAGTCACAGGAGAGTCTACCATATAGTATACATGTTCCAAGATCTCTCTCAAACCTATAAACTGATTGTGATAAAAAACATATATATATATATAATACAAAAGTCAGGAAAAACCTACAACAGTCAGAAAGGGAGAACCAGTCTGGTATCTTGAAAGCAAATCATTTAATTGTGGAGCCTTTCCCTTGCTCGACTGGGGACCTGCACTAAGTCAAATACAAGAATGACGAGTCTAGATAAGTGGCGCCAAATAGGATGTACACAACATTTCAAAATAAATATTCAGTCTAATTCATGTAGATAGAAAGAAAGGTACAGGGAATGCATAAATAAAAAAGACTGTAAATAAATAAATGATCAATTGAAAGATGAGTGTAAAGGAAAACAAATAGAGAGGCGCAAGTAGTTTCGACTAAAAGGTTGTTAAGTCGAGGGATATCCTATAAGACTCGGATTCTAGGATGTGGTCAACACCTAACAAATCCACGCAGATGAGAGACTTCCTGGTAATCTAACTAAGAACTCTCACCCAATATGGAACCAATAACTAGTGCAGTACATCCCAAGGTCATGGCTCTGGCATCTTACTTCAGATGACCACTCCTTCCAAAAATCATCGTTGACTCACTTGCCCTCGGACAACTTAAACGAAATGGAAATCGAAAAAATGATACAGAGCAATAACAATAACAAATTAAGGCTCAAAGAAATAACTGTACAATTCCTCACTGGTTTACTTACCTATATCTGATACTATTCACATTCAACCGCCCCGACATACGTCACCAATGAGTCCCTATGTGCCCATCAATGAACTACACTCCCTGGTTGTCATTTGAATCCAATTGGTTATACTACAGTCGTGTTTTCCCTGTTTATATTTCAAAATCATTACATTCCCAAAAATACCCCATTTTCCATATTGTAAGATCATTTCTGTAATTGGGTTGCTTTTCCATGTATTGGGTCGCTTTTGAACCCATTTGGTTACTCGAGAGAAGCCCCGACATTTTTGAAAAATTTTAAAAAATTTATTCAAAAATGACTAAGGGCACAATGGGTGACGCTGTGGGGTCAATATCCTGCGTCGTTACTTAAAGCGTGCGGACAGTGCTTCCTTGTCCCAGATGCTCGCGATCTATGAACAAATCTCCACGGCATCACATAAGGCGTAATCCAGGGCCTAGTACCGCCCAGGATGTCATGACACACGCTGTGAAGTTATGAACCTCTGCCAGCGTCGAACCCTGTTCGGTAATTCATGGTTTTCGAACCCTCAACTCGCGTTGCCATGTTATGAGTCTATCCCAAACACATAGGGACCTCCATACCATCCAATATGACGACCAAACCACCTGAAAATCAATAATCGGGAGTTCATCGCTCAAACAAACAATCCCAAAAAATCCATCAAAAGTAGTGAAATTTCATAAGTTGTCCATACCACCACTAAACCTCACATACATGTCATCAATTGATCTCTTAAACACCCCAAAAAACACTACATAGTCCAAGAATTTCATTGAACAAGTTAGTGTTTGGAAATCACAATGAAAACCTACAAAAATGATGCTAAAATGAAGATAATTGATTGGAGATCCAAAATCTCACCTTAATACACATCATTTATCTATTGTTTGGCATTGATCCTCGCTAAAAAACACCACACTCTAACCCAATTTCTGTTTGAGTGAGATAATAGAGAGAAAAGGTGGTGCGAACCACTAACACCCCCTATTTATACTTTAATCCTTGTCTCAACTCACAAACCCATCTCGATGAGAATCTTGCGGTCCTTATTCATATTAGCCCACCTACTTACATGACTCACATGGGTGACTCCATTGACTTGGCTTTTGACCATCCTTGTTGAACACAACCCGTATAGTCATGCACTAACGATAATATTAATGGACCGAATTTGTTCCACATTGGTTAATTATTATATTTAATTGCATTTTGTTAGTATTTTTATTTAATTCGACCCCTGGATAGCTAATCACCAATAAAATGCACTCGGTACCCGTTCCATACATTCTCTCTAGGTCGAACTCATTCACAACTCCAATGCACTTGCACAAACTTTCTCACACCTTTGAGACATTGGAAATTGAAATTCGGGTTCTAAAATACATAATACATAATACAAACACATGACAAAAGTAAAGTACCTCTGTGTCAATGACCGATAGCCCCATGTACGACCTAAAATGATACGTGGCACGAGTTAGATTTTAAGGTCGTTACAGTCTTCCCAACTAATTAGAATTTTTTCCTCAAAATTAATAATAAAACAAAGGGAAAACTCACTAAACTCAGAAGTGGTAGGGGAAATAATCGCGCATAATCCCCGACCTGATACTCTACCTCGATGTGATACATGTCATAATATTTCTTTTGTCTCTCTTGCCACCTTTCAGTCTCAATCTGATCAGGCGTATCTTCTTTGTGTTATCCATTACAATTTCTGGCACAATCACTACCACATCCTCGGGCTCTGCCCAACAAGATGGAAATCTGCACGGTCTACCTTATAGTGCCTCAAACATTGCCATACCAATATTGGTCTGATAGTTGTTATTGTAGGCAAACACACATAGATGACGATGCTCCTATCATGATCCATCGTACTCTAACACATATATCCTCATCATATCCTCAAGAATCGGAATCATTCTCTCTGATTGTCCATCAGTCTCTGAATGATAGGCAGTACTAAGATCCAATTGCGTGTCGAATTGTGCCTGCTTGCTCTGCTAAATCTGAAATGTAATCTGTAGCCCTCTGTCAGATACAATCGATAATGAAACGCCATGCAGTCGAGCAATCTCTCGTTCATACAAACTTGCCAGTGTATCCTCCCAATTTGTAGTCAAGAACGGTAAAAAGTGCACGAACTTCGTCAACCTGTCCACAATCACCCAAATACAATCGTGTCCCTGCTGAGATCGAGGTAACCATGGCAATATACTCCCACTTCCACCGAGGAATGGGAAGTGGCTGTAATAACCCATTGGGTTTGCGATGCTCAGCCTTAACTCGCTGACAAATCTCACATGCTCGAACGTAATCAGAAACATTGTTTTCATCTAGGCCGCCAAAGAAGACGATGCATATCAACATACATCTTGGTTCCGCCTGGATGAATCATAAAATGTGAGCGGTGAACCTCATGAAGTATCTTATCACGTAGCTCTGCCACTAATGGAATCCATAATCGCCCTATAAACCTGAGGCATGAGTTTGTTGACTGACTCCAATCAGGATAATCCGAACATTGAGCAACCTTATAAAATCTCTAGTACTGCTCATCTGACTGCTGACCCTCAAGTACACTCTTGATTGACATTGTCTGAGTCCTCATCTGCCCATAAATCTACACTTGGGTACTGGTTAGGATCTCAAAAGAATACATAAACTCGATTGCCTCGAGTAACCCATACTCTTGTGTGATGCGACAAATAATAACCTCTGAGTCTGACCCTCTTCAGCTCAATGCGTTCGCAACAACATTGGTTTTCCCTGGGTGGTACTCTAAAGAGAAATTAAAATCTTTGATGAACTCAAGCCAACTCCATTGTCACATATTCAGCTCTTCCTGAGTGAAGAGGTCTTCAAACTCTTGTAGTCAATAAACAACACAAACCTCTCACTGCAGAGATAATGATGCCAAATCTTCAGTGCAAAGACCACTACTGCCAATTCTAAGTCACACGTAGGATAGTTCTTCTCGTGAATCTTCAGCTATTAAGACATGTAGGTAATCACTCTATTGTCCAGCATCAATACACAACCCAAACCGACCTTAAAGACATTGTTGTTCACATCAAAACCCTTCCCTGCCTTAAGTAAAACCAACACTAGTGTTGTAGTAAAACGTTCCTTCAATGTCAAAAACGCTTGCTCACAACCGTCATTCCACTGAAAACGAGTATCTTTCTTCGTCAGTTGCGTCATAGGTGCCACAATTGTGACGACCCTAATTCCACAACCCTAAAATTGGACTCCGCCTTGCCTAGTCTTACGTAGACCCTAAGTCAACCCTCGCGCAATCAACATAAGCCTAGTCAGCCTTATCGTACCTTTAATCATTTATTCAACAATTTAAGTGACAGTTATTAATATTAGTGAGTTATTCAAAGATAAATGGAAGCATTTAAAATCCTCAAACTAATAAAAACAACTTCAAGAGAGTAGCCATCAAACCTCATTTTCACAAGAGAGTAATAACCAACTATACATGCCCAGGATTTCTCATACCTAAATCCCAGTGTAAAACAATATATAAATAAATATAAAAGAAAACCAAAACCTACGTCAATGCCAAAATAGAACTGCTCCGCTATCCTCAAAGTAAATCGCCAAGCTGAGAAGCTTTTCCTTTGCTTAAATGTGGATCTGCACTCAACCAAACACAAGAATGAGGAGTCCCAGTTAAGCAACGCCAAGCAGGATATTTACGGTATTTTGAAAATAAATTACAGTCTATATTGATGCTGCTAGAAAGAAAAGTACAGGGAATGTATGAATAAATAAATACTAGAAACAAATTTGAATCAATCGCAAATGAGTTTCTAGGACAACAATAGAAAAGACGAAAGTAGTCCTGACCAAAAAGAAAGTCGTTGAGTCATAGAAATATTACCTTCAAGACTCAGAGTTTAGGATGCGATACACTCAAATAATCCTAAAATCCACGCGAATGCAGAGTCCCCAACAAGCTAGTGAAGAACTCTCATCCCGTATAGAACCATAACAGTATCGTGCATCCCAAGTCCCTAGTTCTGGCATATTACATCAGATGATCAGCCCTGCCAAGGATCACGTTGACTCATGTGCCCTTAGACCACTCAAATAGAATATAGTTTCGAAACAGGATAGAACAATAACAATAACAAATTAGAACTTAAAGAAATAACAGTTAAATTCCTTACTGGTTTACGTATCCGTGTCCAACGCTATTACGCACTTACACGACTGTAATTTGTCCCTTACGAATCCCCCATGTGATTATTATTGTCCTACAATTCCCTATTAATCATTTTATTACAAATTTGTTAATTATCTACGAAATTATCTTATTTTCCATAATTTTATTCATTTATGTATTTAGATCAATTACTTGAGTATTGGCTCATATGTAAATCCATTTGAATACTCGAGAGATCCTTGACGTTTTCGAAAAAGAAGGAAAATTGGTCTCATGAACAGTGCCATGCAATGAGTGGCTCTGTGGGAGAATCCTCTGGCAGCATCACTTAAAGCGTGAGACCACCATCATCTCTGTTTCATACGCCTTAATTGATGCCTTCGGGTGAAATGCTTTACGATGTCCCTGCGGCGTTAGTTGTTGTTTGAGAATTTGGGGTTTTCTGATCCTATCCCAAACTCATAGGGACGCTCATATCAGCCAAAACAACCATTCAAATTGATCAAAATAGTTGTCTATAACCCCGATGTGGAAATTAACTAAAAAATCAAAGATAATTCCCTAAAAATACAAAACTAATCCAAACACCTAAAAAATCACATGATTGTGCTCCACACCGATCAATCAATCCATATAAACCTTCAAAACATTCGAAAAACCAAAATTTTAAGTTGGTGTCCGAAAATATCACCATAAAACCCTCAAAAGACCCGTCAAAACATAGTTAACCTCGCAAGGAGTAGAAATATTACCTTGGCTAACAGGATTGGTAGCATCTTGACGTCAATCCGAGCTCGAGTCCGATCGAGGAAACCTCATCAACTCATTTCGTTCGAACGTGTAAAAGAAGAAAGAATGAACTGGTGTGAATGAGAAAAATGAAAATGTTTATATATATATCCTTTTCATCAACTTCAACTTACGTATCTCGAGGCGCATCCGGCTGCTCTCCTTCCATCCAACCACTCCACCTTGTCACTCCCCCAGCACCACATGTTGGCACAGTAAGGGACTTCCTCCTATGCACACCTCTCAATACAAGTTTTCGTAACATTTTTGAAACCAGTTCACAACATGACTCGCACCGCCTTGTGCCCACAAACCTACCAAGGTGTCGTACATGTTACCCAATGTTTAATTATTATATCTTAATATATTTTGTTAGTGTTTTAATTAAATTTGTCCCTCAGAAAACTAAATACTTGACCACCGTTCGCCCGGACAACCATAAAAGACGTTTTTCTGAGCTGAACCCATTTCTCCCCATTAATGCTCACCCTCAAACATCCTCACACATTTGGGACATTGAAATTTAAATTCGATAAATAGATAAATAATAGAAACATCAAACAAAAATAACATACCTCAATGTCGACGAATAATAATTGTTTACACATATCACGGTAAGGGGCCTACGTACTACCTAAAATGATACATAGCAAAAGTTAGATTTTAGGCTCGTTACAGTCTTCCCAACTTATTGTAATTTCATCCTCGAAATTAAAATGAAACAAAAAGAAAAACTTACCAAACTCAGAAGAGGTGAGGAAACTACTCGTGCATATATGACTCGAGTTCCCACGTCAACTCCTCGTTCTCGTGGTGTTTCCATTTGACAAGGACTGATGGGACCTCATTATTTCTTAAAATCTTCAACTTGTAGTCCAAAATCTGAATAGGCTGCTCGTCATAAGTGATATCCTTCCTCAAGTCTATCTGGCTCAAGTCCACCTTTAGCCGTCTGCCCTCTTTTGACCTATCTAGTCGAAACATCGACACATGAAATACTGGGTGATCACCGATAACTGATGTGACAACTCCAACTCATAAGCAACTCTGCCTATCTACTTCCCAACTCAGAATAGGCTAATAAATCTCTGCGCAAGCTTTCCTCTAATCTCAAACCTCTTATAACCATTCATCAGAGATATTTTCAAACCTCTTCAACCTCAATCTGATCAGACGTATCTTCTTTGTGTGATCCACTACAATCTCAGGCACAATTATTGCCACATTGTCGAGCTATGCATAACAAGATGGAGATTTGCATAGGTTCGTGTCTGTTTTCCCAACTAATTAGAATTTCATCCTCGAAATTAGAAACAAAAAAAATAAAGACTTACCGAACTCAAAATAGGTAAGGACAGTACTCGCACATATAAGACTCGAGCTCCCATGCATATTTGACATGGAGATGGGATTTCCTTGAGTTCAAAATTTGAATAGGCTATTCATAAGTGATGTCCTCCCTTAAGTTTATCTTGCTCAAGTCCAATGTAGACTGTCTGCCCCTTTTTGACCTATCCAGTCGAAGCATTGATACATGAAATATAAGGTGGATCCCAAATAACTAAGGCGACAACTCAAACTCGTACGCAACTCTGCCTATTCGTTTAGTAACTCTAAATAGACCAATGAGCCTCGGTGCAAGCTTCCCTTTGATTTCAAACTTCTTGTGACCTTTCATCTAAGATACCTTCAGATAAACAAAATCCCTAACTTGGTACTCTAACTCCCCATGATACATGTCGTAGTATTTCTTTTGCCTCTCCTGCGCACCTTTCAATCTCAATCTGATTAGGCGTATCTTCTCTGTGTGATCTACTCTCTGGCCTAACAGTTGCTACATCCTCGGTATGGGGCATGTGCCCTAGTTCAATCTACAAACATTGTTTATCTTACAATTTTTTAGTTAATAAAATAGAGGTTTATCCTTTGTTGTTTTATTATAAGTGATTGCATATTTACCTTATAATAAGATCCATGGGTATTTGTTAAAATATCCTAAATGTCTATAGTCGGTCATTATACTGGGAACTATAATAAATTAAGACTAGCGTGAGTCTTGATTGATGGTAATGTGATGATCATAAGTATAGTGGTATGAATGAAGATCATGAATACTTGTTAAGGAACAAGGTACTGGATTAACCCGTTATGAGAACACTGTATGGATTAAGTCATAGGTGTTACTCTTAATAGGTATATCATTTAGTCCATCGACTTGAGATTACCATAGACTTCAACATTGTGAGCATGGTAATTTGACACAATCAAACATTGTCTTTAACCGGACAATTATAAAGATTGTGATTGGTTATCATGTGATCAACATGTGAAGACGTATAATCAAGAATGAATTTGTCGTTCTCGTAAAGAGAAAGATATCAGTGGATCCCTCTATGTGTTAGATTGTTAAATAGCCAAGTGCAAATGAATAGATATGATCAATGTCACTTGAATTTTTTCAACCTATCTAAAGATCGAGACTAGTACGATTGAATATTAAGGGTGACTTTCCATGTCTTATATTTAATCAAAGGATATCGCACGACAAAAGGATATGATATACTTTTTTCATTTGGTTATATCGATTTTGATATTCATGCTACTTGGGCAGTCATGATGCCTTGCTAGAGACCGCTTATGACTTGTGTACCAAAATGATTTTAGTTCACTACCAACGTCGCATGAACAACGTAGATACAATAGTCCAAAATGGAAAACATGATATAAGAATTTCACAAAGAATGGCTTTGCACTATTTCAAATGGTCCAGAGTATTGAATTTTATAAGATAAAATTCATAATATATAAGCCCTTGTGATTCGTTATATGATAACTTATTAATAAGGGTAGTGTGTATTTTGCTTAAACAGCATAAATACAATAGTTGTATTTCGAATTTACTTAAACATCATAAATATAATAGTTATATTACAATTAGGATTTAAGTGAGAGCTTATCTACACATATAAATAAAGGGTGATACCAAAAAATATGATATAAAAATTTCGTTTTTCAATTTTCAAACTCTCTGGATTTTGGGAGAGAAAGAAAAACGTTTTCAATCTCTTTTGGGGTTAGCACTCCAAATTGTGGTCACCGTTCGTGTCTAGATTTCTGATAAAGGACGTGCACTTGAACATCTTGAAGATCGAACAATTAGAGAAGGAAATCACGAATTAAGGTATGATTTACTGTTGTTCATCTAGTTTAATGGAATTTATTTGCGATCATGTTGGAGTTTTTCAAAAATTTGTTTTGAATTTTTCGCATTGTATGAACTTAAAACACAACACTCGAGCTCTGCCCAACAAAATTAAGATCTGCACAGCCTCCCATATAGTGCCTCAAATAGTGTCGTACTATAAAACATGTTTAATTATTGACATATCAAATACCTACAAACTCAACACTTTTCTATTCTATGCAAAGTAAAACTTAATCATGTTATTTTTTCATTTCTTATAGTCTCATTTCAATATAACTACTTAGACTAAAAGTTCTAACTAAAGTTTTAAACAGAAGTGATCATGAAATAAAAATATATTACCCTCAAGTAAATAGAAATTATGATACATTAAAACTTTAGGACAAACAACACCTTAATGATAACTTAACCATCATAATACAATACACCTCAAAACTCAAAGTTCAATTAATATCAAGGCCATGTCACAACATAGGTTTTCTTAATCTCCACTAACAAGCATCAAACTTACAATGACCATATAGAATCTAAAGATACAAAAACTACCAAACCAATCACAATTTTAAATTCTTTTTAAAAAATAGATATAATCCACAATGAAAGTCAATAGGACCAATAAACATATTATTTCATTTTCAATGTTTGATTGAAGAAACGCTTCACTTAACTTAGCTATAAGCATTAGAGCTAAATTTTTGTATGAGCAATTTTATTTTATTTTATTGTTTTTTGCATTCATTTTTTTCTTTGCTTTGCTTTGCTTTTTTTTAAAAAGCAAAATAAACTTTTGCCCTTATTTCTTCTACATAAAGTTCCTTACTTTCTGCCTCTATATTTTTTTTCGGTCCCTACTCCATTTCCTATGGATCCGATTTTATATTTCTTTCCCACCACTAAGTTCCCTGCTTCATTTCCTGTGGAACCTATATGACACTCTTATTTTTTTCTGCTTGATAACTCTTCTCACTTTCACTATAGTTAAGCAAACATTCTTTCCAAATAAAAGTAAAGTTTATTAGCTAATTATCTTATATCTTCCTTAAACTGTGGCATAAAATTCTATTACATATAAATAAAAATACTTAATCAATATCCTTTGTATAACTAGACTCTCAGAGATCAGTCTTCATCATCTTGCACTATTGTATTGATCTTCTACTCGTATCATGTCTAACAAAAAATAATAAATCCTTCTAAACTGCTCTAGTGCATACGTGAACTAGTTATGTCAATTAGAAGGGTGTAAAATTGATTCCTTCTATCATCATATTTACTTAGGTAATAAAAATATCACTTATATTCAAAATTTCCTTACATTTATTCAATTTCATTCTATTTTCAACTAAAATAAAGAAATATATAAACATACTTATTATGACAACCCCTCTCCTAATCTAAGGCACTGCCTGACCTAATCCCGTAATTAAGCCATAATCTTAACCACGTAGGACTTAACTACGTATTAGTCAACCATTATATCCTATACTCCTTTATACATACATTTAGGATAAGTAAAACACATGTCCTATCGGTTATTGAAATTTAGAGTTAATTAAAACTTATATTAAAATAGTTATTTAGCGGAAGTCTTAACGATTATGCGAAAGTGATTTAGTAATATATGCAGAAGCAATTCAATTCGACCCTAAGAGTGGAAAACTAGGAGAAGACATCACATGCCTATATACCT
Source organism: Stephania japonica (assembly GCA_039657345.1). NCBI lineage: Eukaryota > Viridiplantae > Streptophyta > Magnoliopsida > Ranunculales > Menispermaceae > Stephania > Stephania japonica. The sequence goes on from CM077560.1 coordinate 27,999,363, forward strand.
CGAAATACAGTAAATAGTGTGATGGTGAAAGCCAAGTCGGGGAACTAACGCTCAACCCAATACATACAACCCAAAGAGTATCTGAAAGAAATAATGTAAAGTAATACAACAAAATACTAAAACACCTACAATGTTGAAAGCAAGATTGCGCTGCTGGCTTAGAAGTATTCGTCGATCTTCTCCTTACCTAGCCTACTGGTCATCGACTATGCACTCACCATCATAAAAAGGACGGTGAGTGCAAGAAAATGACAGTAATCCCCGATGATGTGTTTATTTCACATTTCTAAATATTCCAATGTTATTTAAAAACATATAAATATGAAACACTGAAGGATTAACCATATGCAAGTAAATACCAGAGTTAAACAAGAGATACGGACATTCGATTAAGTAGTTGTGATCTAGGTCCAGTCGGTAATGAGCCATGTCACACCAACTCAATAGTCGTAACATCACAAGGGACTTTAACCCTAGTGTCACTCGTGGCTCTAACCTCAGTATATCGCACACAGCCAAGCATCGCATACAACCAAGTATCGCACGCAACCAAGTAACATGTACCGATATCCCAGGGACTCTAACCCCGTGAGTTGTGCTTACTTCAATGGAGTAAGGGACCTAGATACTAAGACTATTTATATGTATTCAATAAATGACTCAGGCATGGAATACCAAGGCATTCGGACAAGCTATTTGACTAACGAAAGCGAGTACAAAGTCCATAGACTCATTTATGAATCCTTTAATCCTAATAGCATGCTATTTATCTCCCAATCAATAATTCAATCATCAAGAAATCTGTAAGACATTTAAATGGAATCAATGAATCAACACAAGAATGGATATCATGGAATTTCAACTCAACAAGTGAGGAACAACTAACATGCACATCATATCATATTATAAAGGGGCTATACAGTCAAATAGACTATTAAACAATAACAATATTAGAAATGAAATGCAATATAAAGTATCATCGGGTATACTCACAAATTCATGCAAATTCCTAGTCACTTCAGTCACCTGACACTCCAACTTCGTACCCGAACTCCTGAAACGATCCCCTTGGCGCCTGGAAGGTTAAGACAAGGTTTAATGTGGTTTAGAGTTGGTTAAGGTGGTTTAGACTTGTATTAAGTGTTGCAGAAAAAATTGGAGAAATGCAGAATTTTCTGCTGGTCAGGCTAGTTAGCATACTAGGGAAAATCTCTAATGCGCTAGGTGCAGGGAGTGCGCACCAGGATCAAGGAAAACCAAAAATTCTTTGAATTTTTGGTTCTTCCTCGACTCTTGGTCATGTCCATTCACCTTTGGCCCTTATTTTTCTACATCAGAGACCTACAAACATCCTCCATGACACAAGCAAGGCACACACTTTGAAATAATCATCATCATTCATAAAAAATGAAGAGATTCAACATGCATGCTATACACATTCATCAATAACACATGAAATTTGTAAAATTCACAAGTCTTTCATTTCAAAACTTTTTTGAAAATTCTTGATAGCTGATTTATTAGAAAATCATAGGGAATTCAAATTGAAACTCTATTTTTGAAAACAAACTCATTTTTCCATTTAAATTTGTGAAAAATAGAATCATAGGAAAAAACCCAAATTTTTTAGTGAACTTGTAAAATCATATTTAGGACTTCAAAAACTCGTTTGATGCTTCAATCAACCCACACGAATCACAAATGGAAGTTTAAAACTTGTTTTGAGCAAAAGCCCTTTGATTTCGTTATTCAACTTATGGCTTATATATAAGGAAAATGAGAATTGAGTTACCTAGTGTGCTTGGCTCGATTCCTAGTTCTTGATTCCACTTGGTTGATGAATTTTCACTCCCTAGTAGTTCCATTTGTGAATTTTTCCAGCAGCTAATGAGTTGAATATGATTTTCTTTCTTATTAGGGACTTGCAAATGAATACAAATTCATCTAAGTATGACTTTTATACTTAGGTCTTCATCAAGTGATCTCACACTTATCTCCACAAGATCTAAGGGTTTTAAACCACTCCTACATCCCACTAATTCTAGCTCAATGACACCAAACTTGACTCATGTTTCATGGGAGAGTGTCTTAACACCCCTGAGGTGAGTCCAAGTGTTATCAATTATTATTGGAAACTATAGGACTTTAATTTGATTTGCATTACATAGATACCACCATATGCGATGCACTTTATAATAAATTCATTATTAAAAATAATTTTGACTTACCATAGACTAGCTATCCGGTTCCCTGACTCAAACGCATCTCGAGGCACATCCCTACTTGCGTCAAATTGACGAAACTATCAAACTTAAAAATTTCGGGTATAAGGTACACACATACAATATACTAAGCTTTCACCATATCAAAGATAAAATATGCCCCAGCCACGTGCCTTGATCAGTGCACGTGTCCCAATGCAGGTCCTATGTCATGGGTCAGTGACCCAGATTACGACCAAAATCTAGGATTAGAAATTTGGGGTGTGACACTTACTTGCTTATATTCAGAAGGAATTTGAATTTATTTTTTCAAATTACTGGAATATAGGATTAATTATGTTCTAAGTTAATGATTTTTCTTAATCTGCTCTTTATACTTCCTTATACTCACCTAAATACCCTCAAACTCGTTCCAAGCCTTGGCATCAAGGTTTAAAAGTAAATTAGGTTTCCAACAAAACAAATATACCTCATGAAGTATAAACGAACAGAAAATGATAATCTGACACACTTTAGACGCACACTTAGGACACATACCTTATTTTTTAGCCATTTATAGCTCTTTCTTCTCTCCCCAAGCATCACATCTGACAAAACACCATAAGTAGCTAAAAAACAAAGTGTGCGCTCAACGTGTGTTAGATTATCATTTTCCTAAATGAATTTATATGATAAAATTTGAAAGTAATATAATTAAAGAAACATATATTTCATAATCAACAATTAAATGGAAATAAAAAACAGTTTTCATTCAATCATAAATGATAACAAAACATGCATTCATCAATTTCATTCAACGAAAAATAAATTACAAATCATGACGTCTAGATGTAAATTCATCAACAACATTATCTCCATCGTCCATAGTCATTGCTGCAGAAGCTTGAGAACATTACTATAAGCCGGGTTGTAATATCCTGATGAAATCTGCAATTGCATTAATGACACATTGAATCTTCTTCTCAAACCTTACAGCCTTTCATCGTATCTTCTCTATCTTAAAAAGATGGTGTGCTAAAACTTTCTCATTTGTTGCTATCCCTTCGTCATTCCGTTGAATTTGGGCCTAACCACGCATGAATGTGGAAAGTAAATATCAAAAAAATCCTTTCTTGCTAAATTGTGATGAAGATGGCTTTATGCTTGTACCCTCAGTTGGAACATTCAAGTTAGCCCTCAAACTTGTTGCCTACCTTGCAGTCACAATTGTTTTTCTTCGAACTTCACATCCTGGATATTGCTCAGTATTTCTTGCATTCTTGAGTCCATATAGCCATCCACTGCTTTTATTCTTTTTACCCCTTCATTATTTATTATTTTATTTGGTGATACATCGAATGGAATATCATTAAAGTCTACCATAGCCTTCTGACAGAGCTTTGTTATTAATAGTGGGAACGGTAGACCTTAATTCTTTGATGTTGTCATCCTTTTCCTCATAACTTCATGAATTATCTACCCAACATCGATATAACCATTCTTCTCAAAAATATGGTAAGGTAATGCGGCTCTAGTGTCACTTCATAATTCTTTGATGTGGGATAAAAACAAGCATGAACAATATAGCTCCAGCTCTTCATGGTTTTCCAAAAATTTGTGGTTTCAATGAACTTAAAACATCATTCACTATCGAAAGCAAACCCCTTTCCACGGATTACTTCCAGGATATGTTGAATAGCTTCAAAAGGAAAAGACTCCTTATAAACATAAATAATATTAGGACAACCATCCTTTTTTGTCTTTTTCTTTTTTTAGAAGTCCATAGTGTCTATTCAATCGCCTTGGTGAAATATCAATTGTTTTTCCTTGCACTACCACTTCATTAACATCAGTACTAACGTTTCCATTCGCGTAAAATTGTTGTACCGATTCATAACAACATTTTTTATCTCTTCCTGCATAATCTCTAAGTAGTACTGACCATTCTCGATCCCTGATTGTACTCATATTCTTATCCTCGTACTTCCCAACATTCAAAACTTGGAATCCCCTCTCTGGTATTATTACTATTTTTTATCCTTATAATGTCTTCTATGAGCTTTAGGATTAACAGATAAAAAGGGATTGTAGGGGACTAAAGTGCTAGGGTCGGTATTCCTAAGAATTTTCTCCTTTGCAGAATCACGTGAAGATGGTGATTATAACTCTACTCTTTCTGGCATTGGTTCCCTAATACTAACTTTGGTAAGTATAACATTCATTAGGTGACCTGCATACTTCTGTTTCAGCTTCTCTAGTAGTTATCCTCCTGACCTCTACTCCTACCTAGGCCTCTACTCCCTCTTTCAAATCGAATAACTCGAGAAAAAAGAAATAGGCAAATTGAAATCCTGTATATATATATTGGAAAATGAATAACTCATGAACGAAGTTCAAGGCTAAAGGAATGAAAATCAATTTTTGAAAAGGAATTTGCTGTAAAAATGCACGGAAAATAGTTGAAAAATAGTACGATTTGAAAATAATTTTGTTGATCATTATTTACTTTGAATGAAATCACAAACTCACCCTCAAACTCATTTTAAGACCTACCTTTGATATTTAAAAACCTATTGATACCTATTAAGAAATTGACTATAAAACTCAATAAAATTGATTTTGAAAATAATGGAATCGTAAAAAACAAGATAGGACATAAATGAATTACCTTCTTTAGAGTGAATCCCTCAAGTTGTAAGCTTGCAACAAGTCCTAATCCTTGTCTGTAAGAACTATGTCGAATCCCTTGCTCAACTCCTATGTTTCTCTATTCGCTTACAACTCACAAGAATTTGGATTGAATATGAGAAGATTGAGGTGGGAATTCCTTAAATACTATAAAATCAAGCTTAGAATGGTCGAATCTAGGCACAAATTTTGTATTTGAATCGAAGGGGTGCGATGGTTATTGAGTGTGAAGGGGTTTAAGATGGCAAATTGGGGTTTTGTTTTGAAAAACTCAAATTCGTGTTCAGCGAATCAAGGTTTAAGTGGATTTCTTGTACATTCACAGCAAAAATCATTGAGTTTAAACATCTTTGGTCAAGCAATTTGTTCAGCAAATCCTAGTTATAAATGGGAATCACTGACCATTCGCTGGCTAAAAAATAAATTGCAATTTCTTCAAACTGGGACTAATTTTGCCAGCGAATTCCAGTATAAACTGGAGTCGTTAGGTATTATTCACTAGGGATAATTTACTGTTCAATCAATTTTACTCATTTTCTTATTTGTTTATCATATATATATATATCATATAAAAGGTAGAATTATCCGAATTCATCATAGTATGACTATGACTTGTATTAAACAATAATTTTATTGCTATAAATTACTAATAAAAATTCATTTGCAAAAGGACAATAAACTCGATCAACTACCATTATATGAACTTATTCTAGAAATATTTTCTAAAATATCCCCTTTATAAGATTCAAAAGCTTAGAGAATATAAAAATAACTAATTAATTCTAATTCTACTGCTAAAAATAAAGATAGATTAAGGGTTGCCTCCCAAAGAGTATTGTTGTTTATATTCGTTTGCTCGACTTAGTAGGAAATCAGTTTTTATTCAAATTGATTGAATCAAATAGAACATCAATTGATTCCTTAGCTTCTTGAACTAAGTCTTCATCAGCATTGGAGAAACATCAAATCGTTGATTCATCATCATTATAATAGTTCTCATCCACATAGTTGTTATGAATTTAGTTTTCTTTAGCTTCCTCGCGTAGCTTGAAACCATCCTGAAGTCACATCTTCTCATTCCCTATCCTCAATGTAACTATTCGATAATGAACGTCTAAAATATTACGTCATCCTTAGACGTCAGACGTCGGTATTACTAAGTAGTCTGTAACAATAGTGAACCTTTACACTTGAATTGATACTTTCAATGCCACTCCTAATGGTGTTATCTTATCTCCATTTGGTTTTTGTACTAATATAGTGTTGTAAAGTCAAATTTAAATTTGGCTTCATTAAACCAATGTTCTGGTATAATATTGATATCAACTCCTGCTTCAAGTTCAACAGACAGAAAATTGACTTCATTAATTTGCACGTGGAGATAGATTTTTCCAGGATCATCCTTGAAAATGAAGCTCCTCTTGATTATGGTCATCTTCATTATTCATTAAATGTTCTTTTTCAGGTTGTTGTTCCTTGTTTGCCTTCTTTTTGTTCCTCTTTCGGTATGGCTTTTTGTACATCGAGAGTGCAAACGTTTCACTTGAGTTTGTATGTACATCAAGCTTTATGTCACTATATTGGTGATTCTATATATTGTTATCTTTAAGCAAGTTAATAATTTCCATATCTTGCTCACTAAAAGTTTTGTAATTTGGTTTTAACCTATGGCCATGGACATTAAATATCTTTCCTATTTCTAAGCTTTTTATTTCTATCGCAGCATGAGGAATTACATTTATAATTATAATAGGTCCTATCCATCTTAGCGAAGTTTCCCAAGAAATAATTTAAGTCGTGAACAAAAAAATAACACTTTGTCTCCTATTCGAAAGGTTTTAACAATTAATCTTTTATCATGAATTGATTTAGTTTTAGCTTTGTAGATTATTGCGTTCTCATAATCTTCAATCCTATTTTTTTCTAATTCTTGGAGTTTTAGCTTACGTTGTTGTTCTGCACCATCATAGTTCATATTACATGTTTTAATTGTCTAATAAGCATTGTGTTCTAATTCAACTGGTATATGACATTCTTTCCCAAGAACTATCTTATATGGTGTCATTCCTATGGGTGTCTTAAATGTTGTCCTATATGCCCATGACGCATCTTTTAATCTAAGGCTCTTGTCCTTACGTGTTGGACATACCATTGTTTCTAGTATTGTTTTAATTTTGCGATTTGAAATTTCAGCTTGTCCACTAGTTTGAGGATGATATGCGGTAGATGTTCTCTGTGTAACGCATTTAGCAAGTAGACTAGCAACTAATCAATGGAAAAAATGTGAACCTCTATCACTAATTAGGGCTTTAGGAACACTAAAAATAGTAAAAATCCTTGATCTAAGCAAATAAACTACTAGTTTAGTGTCATTAATTTTAGTAGCTTTTGCTGCTACCCACATATACAAATAATCTACAATAAGAAACATATAAATATTACCATTAGATAGGGGAAAAGGTCCCAAAAAATCTATACCCCATACATCAAATATTTCACAAAAGAGAATAGGAGATAAAGGCATTTGATTTCCTAGTCATTTGTTTCCAATTTTTTGACAGTATAGACAAGTTTTTTATATAGACATGACAATCATGAAATAAAGTTGGCCAAGAGAATCTAGAATCTAAAATTTTACGATTAGTTATGCGAAGGCCTAAGTGTCCTCCACAAGCATAAGTAAAGCAATGGGTTATAGCTTATTGTACCTCTGACTTGGGGATACATCTTCTAATTATTTGGTCAGTGCAAAATTTTCATAAATAAGGCTCATCCCATAAAAAGTTTTTAGAATCATGATTAATTTTATTCTTTTGAGCTCTTGTTAAGTGAAATGGTAACATATTTTTATTGGATAATTAAACTTGTCAACATACCATGTATTATTGGCTACAACATTGTATAAGTATTCATTCAGAAATTCATCTCTTAATGGTAATGGAGGTTCTCTATTTTCTAGCCTACTTAAGTGACCTACAACTAAATTTTTGGCTCCTCTCTTGTCTTTTATAGAAAGATCGAATTCTTGTAGTAATAATATCTATTAAATATTGCAATGCACCATGATCAGAATATACTATTACTTTTGTTCCTAATAAATAAGGTATGAATTTTTCTAAGGCAAATACTATTGCTAAGAGTTCTTTTTTAGTAGTGGTGTAGCTTTGCTGAGTAGGATGTAATGTTCTGGAAGCATAGTACATAACATGACAACCCTTTCCTACTTTTTGACTTAAAACAACTCCAACTGCATAATTATTTGCATCACACATTATTTCAAAAAATAATGAATAGTTTGATGATTTTATCACTGGTGTGGTTATTAAAGATTCTTTTAATTTATTGAAAGTTGTCTTGCAATCATCTGTAAATTAAAAGAAAATATTTTTTTGTAAAAGTTTACATAAAGGTTGTGTTATATTAAAGAAATCTTTCACAAATCTTCTATAAAATCCAGCATGACCAAGAAAAGAACGTATTTTCCTCACTATCGTGGGATAGGGTAACATCTTAATTACTTGAATTTTAGCGGGTAGATCTAAACCGTTATGTGATACTATGTGTCTTAATATAAGTCCTTAGTCTACCATAAAATGATACTTTTCATAGTTCAATACTAAATTCTTTTCTGGGCATCTCCAAGTACTTTGGTTAAATGGTTTAGACATTCATCGAAAGAATTACTGTATATGGTAAAATAATCCATGAAGATTTCAATGAAGTTTTCTGCATAGTTAGAAAAAAATACTTACCATATACCTTTGAATGGTTGCGAGTGTGTTACATAAACCAAAAGGAATTTGCCTATAAGCAAATATACCAAATGGGTAGGCAAAAGTTATTTTTTCTGATCTTTAGGAGCTAAAGGTATTTGCTAAAATCCTGAATAACCATCTAGATAGCAGTAATGGGTTCTTCAAGCTAATCTTTCTAGCATCTGATTGATAAACGAAAGAGGATAATGATCCTTTCTAGTTGAGACATTTAGCTTCCTATAATTAATACATACTCTCCAACCATTTTGAATTCTAGTTGGTACTAATTCTCCATGTTCATTTGTTATTACTGTAGTTCCTGCCTGTTTAGGAACCACTTATACCGAGCTAACTTAATTACTACCAGCTATTGGAAATATCATTCATGTATCTTATAACATCAATATTTTAGTTTTTACCACATCCATTATAGATGGGTTTAATCTACATTGAGCTTGTCAAGTAAGTTTTGTATCTTTTTCTAGGTTTATCTTATGCCTGCATGTAGTAGGACTTATACCTTTAAAGTCAACTATTGTCCATCCTATTGCTTTCTTAAATTCTTTTAATACATTACTTCATTTGTCTTCTTCTAAACTTGTTAAATTATTAGAAATTATTACTGGTAGGTTGTTTTCATCCCCTAAATACGCATATTTCAAATGATCTGATAAAGTTTTTAGATCTAATAGTAGGGCTTTGACTATAGAACGTAAAAGTTTCGAATGAGACATGGAAAAATCTATGTAATAAGGAAGTGTTGGGAGTTTCATATATGATTCTAACATTTTTATTATCTCCCTTATTTCTTCATCTACAACATCATTCTCGTTTAAACCTTCTATTCATCTATTAATGGATCTATAAGATCTATTGTGCATGAAGAACAAACATCTATAGGATATTTCTGTAACAACCCCAAATTTTTAACTGACTTGCGTTACACTTGTCAGGATTGTGACCCAGCTAAGTGAATACTGGACAATATTTCGAACTTCGGGAGTCGACACCGAAGTGATTTTATGATTCTTTGATTGTGTGTATTAGTATTATAGTATTCTACGGGTCTCGAGCCGTTTGGGCTATATTTTAATTGAGTGAGATGGCACCTAGTTAAACGGGGTTTTCGGGAACCATTTTAGTGGACATTATTAATAAACAAAGTCAAATGAAAAACATGACCTAAGTCGAGGAAATAAAATTCTAACAATAAACTATAACATAAACATGAGGGAATTTATTCGAATCCCAAGAGTGGGACCACCTCAAAAAGCGTGTCGAACGCGGGGCACGGTGCACCGAGTAGGCGAGAATTTGTGTGACCTTATTTATAATTTAATAAGGTTGATCTAATAGGTTAATATGGATAGGATTGTTAAAATGACACACTTGGGTGAGGAGGACCATTGGATGGTCATGGAGATGTGTACATGGGTTAGATTAGGAGGATGAGCCAAATAACTCATAAGGGTAGCTGTCCAAGGGTTGGGCAAGTGTAAACTCAAGGGCAAAAGGGTCAATTCGTCCTAACTCATTGATATAAAAACAAAGAAAACCCTAAACCCCTAATACACTATTCATCTTCTTCTCCAACTTCAAGCTGCCACTATTCACCCTCCCCACTCTCTCCCCCACTGCCGTTCACCACCACCCAATCTCCGACTAAGCCAGAGGTGGTCGGAGACCGGGACGACGTCTCTCTCCCCTTCTCTCTCGTTTGCTCTCGGCCTCACGATCACACTCTCTCTCGGCCTCACGTTCACTCCCTCCTCACTCTCGACTGCTCCTCCCTTGGCTGGAATGCCTCCACCACCGTCTCTTACCTCATCACCGGAGCAGGTTAGTGTTGTTACTTTCTCTCTCTCTCTCGTGTTCTCTCTTTCTCTCACTCACTCTCACTCTCGGTTTCCATGCTCACATCCTTCTTCTCTACCTCACGCTATACCAGCCACTTCCTCTCACCTGACCGGTCACCACCACCACCCTCCTCGCTGCTGCAACTATGGATGACCACCGGAGAAGGCTAGGTGAGTGTCCCTCCCACGATTCTCTCTATCTCCATTGTTTCGTTGTTCATTTTGCCACTGTTTTGCCACTTGTGTGGTTGTTTTGTTGTTTGGGGATGGCGGGGTGTACGTACCATTGTGTGTACACCACAGTGGGGTGTACACGACAATGTGTGTGTACACCACAGTGGTGTACACAATAGTTTTAGGTGATATGGGTGGTTTGTGTGTGACGGTTTTGGTCTTTGATGTATGTATGTGTAACTGTTGGGTGGGAGTTGTGTGGACAGTTTGGTGGTGTATGATGGTGTAGGGTGCGTACAGGGTGTGTGTGTACACACCCCAGTTGGGGTGTAGGTGTATACACTATAGTGGATGTGTGGGGCTGTTTTCATGAGATGTATAGGTGTGGGTTTCGGTTTGCATGGAAACTGTTTCGGGTGTGAATGTTGTGTAAGGGGTGTACACTGTGTGTACACCACAATAGGGTGTACACAGCATTGTGTGTGTACACCATAGTGGGGTGTACACAGCACTGTGTGTGTACACCACAATGGGGTGTACACAACAGTTGCATATGTCTAAGAATGGACAAATGCGTATATAATATAGTTTTAAGTAATAAAGTGAGGTACTAATGCATATGAACATGGTAAATCACAGTGGGGTGCACACAACAACGGGGTGTTGTGTGCACAAAACAATGGGGTGTGTAAAGTGTGAGTGTGCACACCAGTGGGGTGTACATAACAGTTGTGTGTGTATGACCATAATGTGAATTATTATATGTTTGAAAATAAGTAAACAAGATTATAAGTATGGACACTTGTTTTAATTGAACATGAACTTATAATAAGGCCCAACAAGGAATAGGTCCATAACAAGTTACAAATGGGGTGGTTATAAGTTGTGTAAAGCCCAATAAAGGTTCAATATAATAGGCACAACTTAAAGCCCAAAACAAATATATAAAATATAAGGATGAGCCTATATATCTAGGCCCAATAATTTCCCACACAAATAGCCTACTTAGGTAGGGATAGACTTGATAAATGGGCTCAACAAAAGCCCAAAGAGTATTATGCTTTGTAAAATAAATGGATGGGACATGATTAATTTTGAGTTGAAAAGAAGAATGTGCTTTGACAATAAGAAAGACATACAACATGCCATCAAAGTATGACATGTTAACATCCATTGTCAATAGCATGTTATGGAGTCAACTACAACCTTGTGGGCGGTGAAGTGCAGAAGTGCGCCAGAAGCTGGGTGCATGTGGCGTCTCCGTGCTTGTTTGCGAAAGAATAAACAATTGTGAGAGATCACTCAATTAGATGAGCCACACAGCTATATAAATCCTGGCATAGAACACGATCAAGCCTAACTCAATGCAATATGCTTGCACGTGAGTTACAAAGCGTTGTCCAGATAGATCAAACAATTACTATAAAGGTTTTGGTAGAAATGATTAAGTTAAAATACAAACATGAAGTACCCTACAAGCAAATGTGGGATGCAAAAAGGAAAGCAGTTGCAAATGCATTTGGAAATTGGGACCCGTCGCATGCTAGTTTACCAAGATGGTTGGCGGCTATACATAATAAGAGCTCAGGGACAAAAATTGAGTGATCACATAGATAATGGGCTGCAGACGAGATCAGGACAGAGCATCCTCAATTTCGTCGTGTGTTCTTCACATTCGAAGCATCAATCAAAGGGTTCAAGTATTGTAGGCCTCTTCTAAAGATTCATGAGACATTCTTATATGGCAAATATAATGATAAGCTAATGATTGCCCTATATGTTGATGGTAATGGACATCTACTTCTAGTTGCATTTGCAGTTGCGAAAAATGAATCAACAAACTCGTGGGGGTAATTTTTGAGGATGTTGCGCAAACACGTGACTGATAGAGATAGTATTTATACTATTTATAATCGTCACTTTGGCATTCTCGTGGGTGTCAATATACCAGCAAATAGTTTTTGCCCACCAACAGGATACCACCATTATTGCTTGTAACACTTGACTAGTAATTTTAACACGAATTTCAAAAATGAATCTTTGAAGAACGTCCTTTTTATCAAGCTGCTGGTCAACATTAAGTGAGGAAATTTGATGCGTGAATGGAGTGTTTTCATTATTTATCATTAGGAACTCCTCAATGTCTTCAATATGTAAATGTCATTCCCAAGGAACTCTGGACTCAATCGCATGACGGAGGCCTACAGTATGGATGGATGAATTCTAATGGGGTTGGCATGTAATTGATACTAGTTATGTTTATTATCCAATAACTTTTTATCACTGTGCTGATATTACTGACACGACATTATCTTACTATTGTAGAATGTTTTAATGATGTATTGAAAGGGGCACGATTCTTGTCAATAAAAGCAATGGTCCAAATGATTTACTACAGGTTGGGGACATACACTAAGCGACATAAGCAGGAGATCGATGAAACAATCTCACACGAGCTTTATTATTCAAAATATGTCATGGATAAAATTGCACATTATGAACAATCTGCAAGGACATATTACGTCAAATTGATAAATCGAGATAATGGTGAGTTTGAGGTGCTCAGTGGACGTCATGGTTATCGCATGCATGAAGGCAACGATACACAAATTGTTATCCTGATGAAATGGCATTGCAGCTGCAATAAATGGCAATGGTTTCGTTTCCCTTGCTCACACGTGTTAGCTGCATGTGCCCTTATTCGACTTGATTATACACAATTTATTGAGCCATACTACAGGATGGGCGTGTACGCGCGATGCTACTCCTCTCAATTCAAAGCCGTCCCTGATGAGAAGTATTGACCGACTTTTATGACGAAGATTCTACCAGATCCAAGATGTAGACGTGGCCGAGGGAGACCAACGGGAACACGAAGGCAAAATGAGATGGATCTTTCTAATGTTTCGAGGACCTTTCGATATGGCATGTGTCATTGAAAAGGATATAAACGAATAACATGTTCAAATAGAGATCATGCTCGAGTTCCTACTAGGAGGAACTAATGTGGTCTTTGTCCTGCAGAGGGACATAACCAAAAAAAATTTCCAACAAAAGCTCAACCCCCAATCCAAACCAATGACGGGTTTGTATTTTGTTTGTAAACGGTGTCAGTTGGTAATTTGATAGCATTTATATTTATATAGTATTAAGAGATGTTATGTCAAGTAATAGATAAGTCTTTGTTAATGTTTTAACTCGTACTAATGATTCATTATGACTTTTAAAACTACTATACTAATATTCCTAATTACACAGTTGTAGTGAGTACACAAATAGAACTAGGACTATCTGATCCTTCTCTTCTACGCCTCTAATCTACACATAGATCATCGCAAGTCTGGAGGGGATCAGGTATATACATTTAACATGTATGTGTCTAATATTTATGCAAAAATATTTAATACATATATATCAACAATATTTTTCAACTATAAGGTACATGATAAGATGTGCGTACGAAGAAGACAGGGTGTCATTGATTGATGGGTGAATTACCATTCTCGAATGATCCCTTACCTATACTCTAGTGGCTTTTGTGGGGTTTCACGCGTAGCATTTTTCAGACTTGATTGGGCTTTGATCACCACTTTCGTTGAGAGATGGCTTTCAAAGACACATACGTTCCACATGCGGTGTGGCGAGTGTACGATAACACTCCAAGACGTTAAGATACAGCTCGAGTTACCTATTAATGGTACGCCTATGACTGGAAGCACATATACCGACTATCTCGAGGTATGTGAAAGACTACTTGGTGCAAGACCTGATGCACTTGACTTTTTTGGGAAAAGATTTCTTATTTCATAGTTTGAAGAAAATGTGCCACCTATAGAGGATGACAACAATAAGGACATGGTTCGATGTTATACATTGTACAACTTATTGGTGGTTATGTGTTCGCTGACAAGTCGAATCGATATGTACAATTGATGTTTCTTCCGTTGCTCAAGGACCTTCAAAAAGTTGGAGAGTATAGTTGGGGAAGTATATGTTTGGCTTATTTATATAGGGAGTTGTGTCGCGGATCTCACTCCAGTGTGCACGAGGTCGCTGGTGCATCAATTCTTATACAACTATGGGCCTGGGATATGTTAGCATTTATATCACCAAGACGCATGCCTGTTCCTAGAGCTTGACCTCGAATATGTGATGGAGTATACATGCCAAATGAATTTTTTTGGGATATCGGTAATAAAAATGTTTCTCATATTATTTCTAATTATTCATTGTGTCTTTTTAATTTATGACTAATTTATTTTTTTGTATAAAGATGAATAGTTGTATTTTTGGTTACTAAGACTTCCACACACATTTTATCATCATATCATAATGCACTTAACACGTAGAGGGAGAATCCCATGGAGTGGCAACCATACGCTGATGTCCTAGAGTCACTTCTACAATTTTGTACACAAGGTCATGGGAGCTGAAGTTCAATGTGTCCTTTAATTTGTTTCCATATAGTCGAGTGGCATAGACCGGAAAGGAATGAGATAGTTCGGACTACTATAGGTCCTGCCACCTAACTATGATTTTGATACATGACTGCACTAAGTCCAATTGAGAGGACACCCTCAAGAAAATTGGGCCGTGTATCATAGAAGATTTATAGAGTTGTGGAAAAATCGTAGTAGTACTATAGCCACAATGGAACAAGAAGGGGGACATGATCAAGAAGAGTACATGAGGTGATGGATCTATCACGAGGCGATTCATTGGACATGACGGGGCTCTACGTGAATATGCGGTAAGCTTGAAAGTATTATGTTTTTATCCTAATGAGTCATATTTTAAATTGTTAACTAACACTTATTTTTTGTGTATCAGTCTACATTTACGTGTCAATTGGAACAAGTGTCCATCGATGACGGGATTGATCAAGGCATTGCTGCTCTTCATGAAGGCATTAGAATCTTAGATGAGATTGAACGACAGAGGACTACTATGTGGAATGATGAGAATGTAGTTGAGCCGGGAATAGATCATGAAAGTTCTCAAGAAGAAGAGGAAGAACAGGAAGAAGAGGATCAAAGCCTAGCAAATAGAGGGAGGAGAAGAAAAACAACAAGGACACAGACTGTTGGTGAGAGCAGCAGACGTTCTCCTCCACCACCTCCAACTCGTCCAACACCAAGTATGACAGACTGTTGGTGAGAGAAGTAGACGTTCTCTTTCACCACCTCCAACACGTCCTTCTTCTTATGGGTACACTCTTTTGCCGACCCCAATGCCACCTGATGCTCATATGTTTTTACTTAGGGAACCCAGCATGAGTGCTCATCCTTATCATTTCGATTCATATACGGCTGGGCCATCATCTTCCTAGATGGACCATAGAATGCCTATACATGCAATGCATGGTTCATTGCCTCAATACATGCCAAGTCCATTTACTCCGCCATATTATAATTACAATATTTCATATAGTGGAGATGGCTCATTCATGTACTTATTAGGCATGTCACCTCATGTTCCTTTCACCCAACCACATACAGGAAGCCAGTATGTCAGAATGGTTCAACCCCTATCTTTGATAGCACAGGTAGTAGAGGTAAATCAAGTCAACATGAGGATGAAGGTCAGCCGACTCATCGAGCTCAACAGACTTAGCCAGACTTACAAGCACGGAGAAATCCAGGTCGAAATAGAGTACGTCCGGTTTGCCTTATAGAGGAGCAATGTTGACGTCGATAGAACTGCATCATACGTTTGTATGAGTATATTTGATGTCATGGTAATTTCTTGGATTTGTATATTTGTTCAAGTTTTTTCGATGTTTGCTTCTCTTACTTGTATTGTAACGGCTTAATTTTTAATTGTCTTTATTTATGACGTCATTGCGCACGTGGACACCAGCGTGGACATTCGCGTACTTCTTGTGATCTAACTGTGGACTTCCCTACTGATACGTTTGTTTACTTTTATTGTTTTATGCTGGGTATAGGTTATGAGTGATACATTTTGACCTGTATATGACTTTTAGGTTCATTTTGGTATTTTGATGGATCATACTTGACATATATATATTGATGATATTTTGGTATGGTTTTCACATTAGGAAATTACTTTTAAATATGCTTTCCACATATAATTTGATAATTATAAGTCGTCCGCTTAATATTTTGAGGTTTAACAGATAATAACGAGTCCATTTGCTAACTTGAACTAATTATTAATTAAAATGATATAAAGTTAGCGATATATGATTTGAATTAGGATGTTGATGCGCATGGGGCACTACATGTACACAAATTTTCATATATAATGTAGATGGAGATGGAGATAGAGGCAATCAAGTGCTAAAGTTACAATGAGACCACTTTTAAGTTCTCTTATTTATAAGAAAAAACCTGAAAAAAACCTGAATTAACAGTAAGATCTCCAAACTAACTATCTCTTTCAAAACAATCAATAGAATTATTTTGGTTTTTCAATTTGGTTTTGCTATTATGTCATTTGCATTTTCCTAGTTATGAATTACTTATGATGCATGTCTTCATAACACTATGCAAAGATGAAGGTAAAATATTAATTTTGTCATGTTATGTACTTGAAAAATTAATTGTTGGAGGAATTCAATGAAAATGGTGTTAAATTTGAGGAATGCTAAACGGACATATCAAAACGTACATTGTTGTGTAAGTTATCCATATGCGCATCGATTTAGTGTGAAACACACCCAATATGTGTTATAGTGTGGTTTGGTTTGATGTATGTGTAATATTTTCAATTTAGTGGGCGAGGGTGTAGTTGAGGTAGAAGTTATATGAATTACTCCTTTTGAAAAGAAGTTAATCTTACACTTAAAATTTTGTTCAAATGACTCATTTTCAAAAGGAGTAATTCATGTAATCCGTTTGCCACCTCACACCCACTTGCCACGTCACACACACCTATACCAATAACTCTTTTTAAAAGTCAAAATATATTATTTTTGTTGATTTTAAAGAAATTAACACTATTTGATAAATTTTAAAAAAAATAACATTACTTTTCTAATAACTCCCTCCGCCCCGAGTAACTCCAAGAGAGTGACATGATTTATTCACGGTCCACGAGGTCAGTGGGGCCCCATCGTACATTATTTGGACATATGATAAAGTGTTAGCCGATAAAGAGTCTGCAATTATTCATGAGGTCGATAATGACCTTTAGCGAAACCTAATTAGGATAAGTTGTTCTAAGCCTCTCACAAACAAGTGACTTAGTCGCGAAGATTTTGCATTGAAGTCACTCCAAGCCAGTCAAGGAATCCTGAAAAACTTAAGAAAATGTGATCAAGTTGCTAGGTTAAAGTCAAAAGGTGGAGAAAAAGAAGTTCTAGGGATTTCGACGACCAAGGTTTAGGATTAATATCTTAATTAGGCTCACCACAACCACAGAGGAACTCTCCCTGTGTACCAGTCGATCATGGTTTTTGACTAGTCGAGAGGAAAGCTCAAGGTTTGAGCTAGTTCAGACAGAGTTGGGCTTTATCAAATCCAACCAGGTAGAAGATTGTTCCTTACTAAGATAATAGCACAATGCCTAAACCCAAGGCAAAAATATTGCAGATGAAACAAATATTGAAGAGTCGCACTAATGGCACCCCACAATCCTCTAAGGTCACTCCACCATTTTTAATTAAAATTAGTTTTATATCCAATTAACAAAAATGTTCTCATCCAACCCAATAATTCACATGCCCATTCAAATGTCTTCTCAGGGCACCCCACTTTTGAAAACTTGATTTATTTACAAAGTCAAGTTGATCCGTCGCAGGCCGGACATCGTGTTTGTCGATCAAAGAGTGCGCACTAGCCCTTGTCAATCGCGTTTGTCGATCCGTCGCTGCTCGGAGATTTGACGAATTTTAAGTGTTTATAGAGTCTAATGGTTGAAGAAAATAAGTGGGAGGCAAACGTCGCACACAAGTTAGTTTTTATGATTTTTGTGGGTTTTTTTCCATTTTCGAAGGTGAACCACGAATACGAATTTATCGCTCACACAGAACTGAGACATGTGAAAGTATCTCGGTACCCTATAAACGATAACTAACAAGATGTGGCGGTTGTTATCAATCGAGTTTAATCCCAAACGTAGCTTTTTATTATACTTCGGTTGGAAGCAACCGAGACATAGCTTAATGTCTCGGTAACTGCTTATCGAGACAAAAACCAGTACTCTCGGTGATACACAACCACGTGGTCTAAGGGTCTTTCTCACTTACGTGTCGGTTGATATTAATCGACACTTACGCAATGGTATCGGCAATGGACATCCAAGACCAAAAGACAAATCACGACCCTGTCTGACCGAACACTAAGGGATCAAAGTTAAACACATCATCTGACCATAAAAACAACAAATCTACGTTAAACAAGTAAGAAAGTGAGGGGGTTTGGTATATTAAAGCCTTGACGTCGTGATGGAAGGGAGAAAAAATGGGTTTCATTCGATTTGGCGGTAGGGTATTCGCACTTCAAATGAAAGATCATTTTGGTAAAAGTACCGGGGTGCCCGGATAAGTTGTTGGAGTGCCCTAATTAGTGGGGTGCCCTTAGCGCGACTCAAATTTAATCATTCTGCATATAAATTGAGGGCTCTAGGTAAACATTAAGGATTGAGAGTAGGAATTAACTTAGGAAGTCCATGAGGAAACGTTAGGAGTTGACGTTGGACTTAGTAGCGCAATTTGGTGATAAGTATTCGGTTTGACATCCAGCTATGAAAGAGAGCGTATTGTGGTCTATAGATTAAAAATCTAGATAAACACAACCTTTTTTCAAAATGAAGCAATGGTTGCCACATCTGGATGAGTAGTTACTCCCCTTTTATGTTTTATTACACGCGATGTATGACCATGCTGAAGATGTGCTGCAAAGAGGCAAGACAAGACAATGCTTGACTTGTACACTCGTAGGTGTTACTTATGACGGCAGAAGTCACAAACTTATCAAAAAAATTTCTATTTCATAGGCTCAATTATATGCTTGAGGAGAGCATTGTTGTGTCCGTTTGAGGCATAAGTTGGAGTCGGTGACAGACATTTGATAGTGGCCCAGTGAGTAGACTCAGAATCCACGTCACCAGAGTTTAAGTATTAAAACAAATTCAATTATGCGTAAATTAGTAATCTTGGTTAAGATTATGTATGTTATGAAACACTCCAGGGACACCATGGTGAAATTAGTGACACGCACTCAGGCATAAATTTCTGAAGAATGGCTAGGTAAGCCGGTGCTAGAGGCCAGGTATGAGGATAGGTTTTCAGCCAGATTAGTGAATTCTAAAGATCTTGAAATGAGGTGGAGCAGATTAAGTTTCAGAGTATAGTACGATAGGTAGTCGTGCATGCGTAATACCACATAGGAGTTTTGAATATCTTACAAGCAATTAGGAAAAATAAAAAATGGTGATATAGTGTCAGCTAATATATTCCATCACAGTACAGAGGTTAAGACTGCAGGTTGTAGGGTCGCTATTAGAGATGACAAAAGGGCAAAGGTATCGCGGCGGAAATTCTATTTCCTAGTCAATTTGGGACGCACCTACATCACATTACAATACTTATACCTAGATTCAGATACGAGGTGTTAATGTATATGTCCATGACGCCCTATTAGAGTCAAATGATCAAAGGAGAGAAACTAGTTGTGTGAGCGCCTAAAATAAATCACCAATTACGAATAAGTATAAATGTTTGTGGAGTCTGTACTTAAGTCTTAATTTAAGTCTTAATTTAAGTCTTGATAGTTGAGTCAAGATAGAGCCTCAGAATGCGCAAGATCACATGAGAATGATCAGACACACACGCCATCGTTCTATACCTCTAGGTAAGCACAAAATGGGACGTGTTATAGCACCAAGAAAAGTCAAGATTTATGGGACCAGGATCCTAGCTGACTGAAAGATTCCCTTCTCTATAGGGCCGACAGGTATAAGTTTTAAGGAGAGTTGCAATCATGCATAACTAACTGCCAAAGTTAGAATAAAGAATACCTTGTGTGCAACTAGGTCTGCCACGTCAAATTGTATTGGCAAACTCCTTAAATTTAAATTTTTGGATGAAATTTCTCTTAGTTGGCAAGAATGTGATGGCCCGAACTAATTAAACTAGATTACGCGTTAATAACTAAGATTAATAAACCATAATTAGTGTTGACATGTAAATTTTGGATAAGAACTCGAGCACAAGAACTGAGTATAAATAGTTGTATTTATGTAATGCTTGCTTATATGATCATTTTACATTGAATTATAGCCTCGAGATGTTTGTGACGTGGGTACGGGAACAAAATAGTTTTGATGAACTTATTAATTGTAAACAATAATAATCTAAGCTAAGAAATTAGAACAACTTGAGCCAAATTGAATAAAAAATTAATAGTCAAAGAATAGACCCGAAATGCCTCAAGATGCGTGTGCGTGTATGGGAACCAGTAGGTAAAACTTAGTGTAAGCATGATATGTAAATCGACTAATAAAGTATAGACTAAGCTATTGAAGTCATTAATGTGCGTATGTTGTCTAACTAATGAAGAAATTGCCTTATTAAGCGAGTTAAAATGACCCACTAACTTAATACAAGAATGACACCAAAAAGACACAATGTTTTGGCTGGATATAATAAGGCACGTAGGATGAACCTCTAGATACGTGCCACCTTAATGAAAAAATGATTAAATATAAATAGAGGACTTAGCCTCTTTTGGTTCATTTTCTACATGCAAGCACAAACAAAAATTCAGCACAGAAGAAAAGTGCTGGAGTTGCTAAATTTCTATATATTAAAAGAAGTTTTGTAGCACCTATAATCCAAGGATTGAGTTCCTAAGCTAGGTTAGATCCTACCGTAGTCATCTCCTCCATTCTTGCCAAAATTTTATCTTGAAATGCAAGATTAATTTAGGGCTTTGGTGTTAGAACAAAAAAAGTTATTGTTTCTATTGAGGTTCTCTGTTATTTTGAATTCAAATGATGATATACAACTCTGAGTTTTCAGTGAATTGGGTTTTCAAAACTAGAATTTGGTTTCATGTTTAGGTTCTTGAAATGTATGTAGAAGAATGTGATAAATTATGAAATTGATGATGAAATCTTGTAATTTGTTGTTGAGATTGTTGGATGTTGTTGCAATTGTTGAAGTGAAGAGGAGGTGAGAAGGAGAAAGGAAAAGAGTACTCGACTCCCACATGTGTCAATATATGGTCGACGGGATGGTATGACCATTTCCAGAACTCCCGCAGGTGACGATCTGAGTTTGACAATGGTGTTGGCATACCAAAGGCGTCACTTGTGAGTTCCTCCTCAAGTCAATGATTTGAGAGTGTGCGTTCATTATGGCTTGCCTCTGACACAGATTCCTCTCCTTATAGGTGGTAGGCTGGGAGTTTAGGTTTCAGGATTTAAACTCCCAAAACAATAGTGTACTTCTTTGCCCCTGGTATGGTCGTGGGAGCCCGTTGTCACTACTTTTACCTATATCCTATCTTATTGGTCTTAGTATTCGGCAGACATACCATACTCGCGTTCGACATTGGTGATTCTCAACAACTCAATTTCATGCCATTTCCTGTCTTTTTTATTGTATTGCACTTGACTAATATGATTTGTAGCAGCTTTGTTAACATTTCCTTATTTAAATGTGAATTGTGGTTCATTTGTGCTTTACTTATTGGGATCTTTGTCATCAATTTTGGATGGATGACCGAGCGCAAATCTTACGATGAGCTTGGGGAAGACAGTATTAGGTGACTTCATCTGATCATCCGAGCCTCCTCTAAGCGATCTTGTGTGTTTGTAATTATTATATTATTATTTTTAAGGTACTTTGAGTCTATTTCACCTTATACGCGATATCTTTTTTTATGGGTTTCCACTGTTAGGGTTTGTTAATATATGTAACTTATTTACATTACCTTTTGCATGATTAAAATGAAAGACTTATGCTATTACAAATAACTCACACATTTAGTTGAAAAGACAAAGAAAGAACTGAATAACATATTAAATGATCATGTGAGATAAGAGAACAAACTAACTATACCAATTAAGTATAATTCTTATAAAACACTAGATAATTGGAAATAGTTAGGCTAAAAGAAAAGGATAACAATTGTCGTGGGCCGTCATAAACAAACATGTAGGTGTCGTGACACTACTTACTGACGTGTCCAGTGGCATGGCGGGGACGAGATTACCTTGGGATTTGAGACTGCCACATCATGTACTTACCTTAAAACTCTAGTTGGGATATGATTGTGAGACAGGTAGAGTAGGGTTTATGTACATGTTATATTTTTATTTTATACTAAATATTATATACGTACCTATGCTAAGGCTAATCTAGTATACGCTTCTCGATCCAGATCACAATGTACGAACAACTTTCTACTCAATCGAAGATAGGAAAAACTAGTGATCTAGCTAGAGATACCCCTAGTACTACTTGTTGGGGCATGTGCCCAAGGTCAAACTACAAACATTTTTTATTTTATAATTTTAGTTAAAAAATAAAGGCTTTCATTTGTTATTTTATTATAATTGATTGCATGTTTACCTTATATTAAGATCCATGGGTATTTATTGAAATTTATGAAATGTCCCTAATTGGTCATTATATTGGAAAATTTATTGTTGCATCGTACAACACCAATAATAGTCCCGATTTAGTGTCTACTAGGATATATATAGTAGAGGCAAGTACGGGGCAAAATATACAGAGATTGCGAAATATTTTCCTTTCTGGACTCTTAAACTTAAATGGAAATATGGAAGTTTTCATAAAGATTCTAATTAATGTGATTAATTAAACTAAATACCTCTAGGTTAGTTAATTTAAGTAACAAAAGAGTTTTCAACAAACTAGCAACATTATTGATTTCTAGTCAATTGAGATTCGTTGGCGACTCGAACCCAATGCGTCACAACATGTATGGTCATTTCAAGGGACCTTGGTTTGATTCTTGATTTTGTATCCATTGAAATTTTGATGGAAAAGTCTTCCTTTTTGCTCAAAAGCCTATTTTAACCCTGAAAGTACTAAAACGAGCATTTAACGTCATAAATGTGTACAATTGACCCAAAATTCATAGTAAATCAATAATAAAACATAGCATATCTTAAGACTTATCATACACCCTTAAACTTAAATAATTGCCCATCCCGAGCAAGGGAAGTCTAAGATAATAAACATAAACACACAAGTCATAGTTTAGCTTCATTTATGCCTAACTATAACTTAATGGTTTTGCCCAATTTGTTTTAACAAACTTGCCAAATAGAAACAAGAACACTAAAGCAAAACTAGTTACTTAAAGTAAAGATATTTCGACAACTTTCCTGAGGGAATACCCTCAAAACACTAGGCTTCGTTAAGACTAAGGCCATTTGTTAATCATGTGCCACCTAGAAACTTTTTAACTAGCTGAAAACTCATAATCTTCAAATAGGACTTTGAATACCAAGATTTCACAAATGGAACTTAGTTAACCGTCTTCAATCGGTATAATCAAAACCTTATTTAGGGTCAATAGGTTTTTCTTTTGGGTTGTATTAGCTTGGCTGGGGTAAAAGAAATAGATATTAAGGAATTCAATGCATTGGAAAAACTTACTTAATCTAGTTATAAGCACTCAAGCCAAATCTTTCTATTTGAAGAGTTTATGAACATCTGCCATACTTTATCACTCATTCTTTACTACATCATCCTATAGATTATCTTTTCATTTGGATCAGTTTCATTTAAAATTGAGTTTGAGTCCCTACTCTATTTCATTAGGACATTCTCACTGTGACGACCCCTTTCCTAATCTTGGCACCG
This sequence comes from Stephania japonica, assembly GCA_039657345.1. Taxonomy (NCBI): domain Eukaryota; kingdom Viridiplantae; phylum Streptophyta; class Magnoliopsida; order Ranunculales; family Menispermaceae; genus Stephania; species Stephania japonica. Next base: position 28,023,844 of record CM077560.1, read on the forward strand.
CCTGGCCTAATCTCGTAATTAAGCCTTAATCTCGATCTCATAGGACTTAACTACGTATTAGTCAGCCTTCCTAATCCAATCACAAACTTGATCGCGTTCAGGATAAATAATACATTAATCCTATCCTTTAGTAAAATTTATAGTTAATCAAAAATTTAACAGCTTAATAATTTAGCATAAGTCTTATCAATTATTACGGAAGCAATTAGATAAAACCTTATTGTGGAAGCTAAGAAATAAAGATCACAATATATATGAAATAAGTGGAGAACATATAAACAGTGTGAAAGTCAAAAGGTTAGTGAACTATCGCTCTACCCAATATACAACCTAACAGTATCGAAGAAGTAATAACAGTAATATACAAAATATAGAAAGAACCTACATGTCAGATAGTAGCACCCTCGAAGCTCAGAGGTAGTAGTCAATCTTCTCCTTGTTTGGCCTAAAATGGATCGAAGCTTCGACTATATGTGTATGTTAATGATCTGCATTCATTACATAAAAAGGACGGTGAGTACAAAAGTATGTTGGTGTTTGGGGTTTACTTGGATGCACAACGGTCATATATGGGTCTATAAATATATATAACTCCCAAACACATAAGAGATTACAAAACAATTTTGAGAAAAACCCCAAAAACGAGGATCGAATCGATTCCATTAAAACACGTTTAAACTATGCAAACTTAATCATACCTTAGTCGATTTGAACAAGAATTCGTGCTTAAAATGTACCTTTCTTAAGGTTAATCGATCTCTAGATTTCTCTCGCCTTAGGGAAGGCAACTCATCCGTCCGACCTCCCTACTTTGATGGAACAAATTATGCTCATTGGAAAGTTTAGTTTTACATTAGAGCCAAGGGAGACATTTTGGGAATTGAAAAATCATAAGTCCTTGAAAGAATACACCACCGAAGAGATCAAGATCGAGCTCTCAAATGATCAAGCCATGAATCATTTATTTTGTGCACTAAGTGAGAACGAATTCAACCGAGTTAGTGCTTGTCAAACGGCCAAAGAAGTGTGGGAAAAACTTGAAGTGCATTATGAAGGTACACAACAAGTCAAGAACACCAAGTTGAGGATCCTTGAAGAACATTATGAGACTTTTCGAGTGGAGCCCCATGAAGACATTGCCACGGCCATTACTCGGTTCACGAAGCTCTTGAATGAGATCAAAAATCTTGGCAAACATTATGACCAAGAGAACTCGGTGTACAAGTTCCTTAGAGGCTTGCCTAAGGAATGGGATGCAAAGAAATATGCTATTCAATCGGCTCAAAACCTTGGAGATTACACTTTTGATGCATTATGCGGAGAATTAATGGTTCATGAATTTGAGCTAAGAGACCGTGCTAGATTGGAAGCACTTGGTGGTTCGACTAAGAAAGAGTCAAAGAAGGAGCATGCCTTAAAAGCTACATGTCTATCGAAGATGATGGGAGCTCAAGTGAAAGTGAATCAATTGAACAAGAAGTTGCGAGTCGAAAATGAGAAAGCCATCCTTTGCCTTATGGCAAGGAGTGAGGTAAGTAACTCTTCATCTTTTAATTATGATGATGTAAATGCATTGGATGATATGTCTATTATTCATGACCTTAGGAATGAATTAGAAAAAGGAGGTCAAAAAGACCAAACAACTCAAAAGAGTTTGATCAAAGCCATTAGTGAGATTGAATCTCAAAATGAGATTATTGATGATCTCCAACAGGACTTAGAATTGGCCATAAATGAGAAAATAGGCTTAGCAAAAGAAATAGAGGACTTGACCACTACGGTGACCAAGTTTACAAGTGGCACCAAAATGTTTGACATGATGTTGGGCGCACAACGACGTGCACTCAACAAGAGAGGCATAGGCTATGGTGCAAGCCTATTGAGCTATGGAAAGCTTTTGGCCGAGTCTAAGAGATGCTTAAAATGCAATAGATCTCATAATGTTGGCAAATGTGTCCTAAATAGGACCAATAGAGGCAAACTTGCATGGGTAGAAAAGAATGTATATGATATACATATTATGGAACGCAAAGGTGCATGGGTACCAAAGTCCATGATTCATAGAGTGAATTAGATTCACTTTAGAACATGAATGTGCTAAAACGACAAATTGATATATAGGAGTTAAGCATTTTTAGGCTAAATTAGTTGACACGGCATGAGTTAGGCACTTCTCATAAATCGGACCTTCTACACATGTTTTAAGTGTTCTAATCATCTTTATATGGTGTTAATGAAGTGTCCATGAAGTTTGAGGTAAATCGGAGTTGTGCGTCAAAAACTCAAAATTTTTAATTCTGAAATTCGAGAGAGGAATTAGCGCGCTAGGTATTTCCATTAGCGCGCTAGGTCTAGCAATTAGCGCGCTAGGTCAATCAATTAGCGCGCTAATACCCCCGACTGCAGACAAACTTCACACTCACCATGTTTTAAAGTCATATGATGAAGCCATTGTTTTAAATTGGGGGAGACCTTTAGATAATGTGAAATGACATTGATAGGGGGAGACCTTTATACCCATTTTTTTTGTTGGCATCTACTCTTTGGGGGAGCAAGACATGTACATAAAATGAGAAATTTGTTGGTATCACAAACTGAAACATGCATGTTGATAGGGGAGCCTAGATTCTCGATTATTTCCTTAAGCTTTCATTTGATGCATATCGATAGGGGAGCATTTACTTGGTATCATTTTCATAAAACGGGGGAGGAGCCTTTCTAATGGTATCATGATCTATCCGAGCCCCACTTTTTGATGGTATCAAACGGGGAGAAAAAGTGTTGAACTTGAGAACGTATAAATTTTATCCATTATTGTGATGTTCATACACTTGTATTATGTTTTATGCTTGTCAAGTTCACATTGTTTGTTATCATCAAAAAGGGGAGATTGTTGGACTAAGTGGTTAGTCACTCTAACTCCAACCGGTATTTTGATGGAAACAAACAAGGTGAAAATATACTAATAAGTTTATCAAGTGTATTTCAGTTTCGTCAAAGGTTGCGAAACATCACATCATGGGTATTCGATCATTCAAGCTATACAAGTTCAAGACTCGGCATACAAAAAGGAATGAAGACGAAAGATCAAGGCCAAGATTTGTAAAATTAATGTAAGGTATTCAAGTTCACTTAAGCAAGCCTATTGCATTAGTTCATGCATATCGTAATTTTAAAATGGATTTTCAAATGTCAAGTGATTACTCGAAGATTTCAGTCTTACAAGTCTAAACTATGTTAAACTATATGTGTATGTTAATATCGCATTTTGAAAATCATAGTGAAAGCTTTTGAAAAAGAAAAACTTGTTTTTGAAAGATCTTTGAAAAGAACACTGTATATTTGCAGAAAAGTCCCTCGCAAATCATGAAACCGAGATTTTCCATTTTCGGGATTTGTGAAAATATCCGGACCATCCAAATAGGCCATATGACCCATAACAAACATGTATTATATGTTATATGAGGGTTTATTGGGTCTAGGACGTGTTAAAGGGTTGCTAACACAAGGGATTTAATTAATTATTTTGAGGTCCCCGCAGGGTTAGCGCGCTAATCTTGTTATTAGCGCTATGTGCGTAGTTAGCGCGCTAAGTCATAAAATTAGCGCGCTAATTGCGATCTGACAAACTTTTTATAAAGCTGAAAAATTCGCTTTATTTCGAATTTTTGATCAAATCTCGGCCCTTGGATGCACACAACGGTCATATATGGGTCTATAAATATATATACCACTCCCAAACACATAAGACACACAAGTTAGGTTTTGAAATCAAATAAAAACACTTGTGCTTAATTTTTTTTCAAGAGAAGGAACTTGGGGTTTTCAAGCTACACTTTGAATTTGTTCATTCAACATCAAAACCAAGCTCTTGAGGCACTCTAAGGAGTACTACAACCTCTCCAACACCGATTTTTCAAGTCATCTTCTTGGGGTTGTAAGAAAGTCCATTTCCTAGCTTTTCTTGTGCTCAATTTATATATTCTTGTGTGATTGATTTGGGAAACTACTTGTTGTGTTTTTAAACACACTTGTATTGGGTTTTGCTCTTAAACTTGATTCATTAAACCCTTGGACTGATTTGAACAAGAATTCGTGCTTAAACTTGATTTTTATCAAACTTCTTGTTCTTTGGATTTGAAACCGGTTTTGCTCTCATCAATCTATTTAAAACGGTTTCATATTTGAGTTTTGCACAAAATCAGTTTTATATTTGCATTTCTCAACTGTTTTCATACTTGCATGCATAAGAGTGATTAGGCTCTAGGTGGCTTGCTTGTATTTGAACTTAATACCACTTTACTTTGTAAAGTATATTTCAATTGTATTCAAATCTTGATTGTAAGACTTAGTGGGATCTAAGTCGAAAGGGACGCCATGTAGATGTCGTAGATAGGCTAGGCATACCTCGAACCTAGGATACTGACTGTATACTGCTGTGAGTTCTTAAATTTTATGATGCATTAATATTTTCTTTATCATTATTATTATGATATATTAGTCATCACAGGTGTGCATTGTAAATATACTTGTCGAGCGAGTTGTGAGCCGGGGTTTTTAGTTCGACGAACACGCCAATGCAAGAGTTTATAGCTGTGAGGCCGGGCGTTGGGGTTAGAAAAATTCAATCAATATTATATTAGTATGGTTGAGGGTTTAAATGCAAAGAAATTAATATGCGACTATAGGCTAAATGAATAAATAATAGGTACACTAAGTGTGGGACCGCCTCGGGAAGCATGCCGGACATGGGGCACGGGGTGCCGAGTGGTAGGGAGTTAGTGTGACCATATTTACAAATTTATGGAATTTATTGATGGCTAGAATAGGTGTTATGAATTAAATCAATTGGATTATAATATAATCCTATAATTTGAAATGAATAATCAGTACACCTAGGATTGTCATCGAGATGTACAACATGGAAAATTCGAGATACATGGTGTCATGATAAGGTGTCCAGGAAGCTGGTGACATATGGTGTTCAGTGACCGTTAGATTAGCCTCGAGATGCGTGTGCACGTGAGATTTAAAACACACCTATATATATACATCGATCGATCAAATGCATGCAAATCCAATATTTTTCTCAAACAAATTGAGGGGTTTTGTGAGAGAAATCGAGGTTGGGAGGGACAAAATTGAGCTTGGAGAGGAGATTGAGCTTCACAACAATCGATCTAAGGTAATTTATCCCTCATAAACTTGGATTTTTGAATAAAATGTGGATTTTGTGGGTTTGAGGTTGGCTTAGATTTTTTGGAGAATTTTATCACTGATTTTGATGAATTCGGTGTTATTGAAGTTGGTTTTGATGATTTACATTGTTTTGGTTCGAATTTGTGGAAAATTGAGGTGATTTGATAAATTTTGGGTTTATTTGCATGTATTTTGATATGAGAATTGGGTTGGTTTTGTGTTAATTTGTGGTGAAATTTGGAGGTTTTAGAGGTCTTCAATGGAGAAAGAGTGAAGAGAAGTCGAGAGGAGTGAAGAGGAAAGGCAAGATTGATGAAAAAAAAATAGAGATGGAATCGTCTCTGGAGGTAGGGGACACATGCGCCACGAACCGGGCCAGACCGGCCCAGGGCCCCGAACCGGCCCCGAATCGGGCCAGGGCCGGTCCAACCACCTGGACTAGACCAGATCGGTCCAGGAGGGGCCCGCTGGAAAAAAATAAATAAATAAAAATAAAAAGAAATAAATAAATAATAGTTGAAAAATATATATATATAAATAAATAAATATATAAAATAAATAAATAATATATAAATTAAATAAATAAATTTATATATAAAATTTGTAATATATATATATAAAATAAATATATATAAATAAAAATATAAAAATATAAATAAATAAATAAATAATATTATATATATTATTTTATGGAAAATAGAAAAAATAGTTGAAAAATATCAGAAAAATTTGTAAAAATTCTAGAAAAATATAGAAAATTAGAAAAGTACGTACGAGACTTTTCGGGTATTTTTGGAACCCCGACACAGTCCGGGAGAGGTACCACAACTGAAAAAAAAATTAAAAATATAATATAATATCATAAAATTATATAATATGTTTTTAAAAAGTATAAAACACTATAAATGGGCGTCAGGGACCGGGAAGCCATAGATCGGACATCGGGGAGCTAGGTGGGCGTATTAACGGGTCCGGGAAGTCAGAGTGCGTATTTTTAGGTACGTAAAACCTAACTGAACACCACTACTGCATTTACTTATTATTTCCATTGAGCTTTATTCCTTGAAAATCTGTAAGTCAAATGTCTACTGGGACGGTTATGGTTTCGTCTATGTATCCATGGGTAGTTGAGGTCGCTGGCTAGGTGTGTAGCACGTGATCTAGGACTCGGTAGATTTTATCCCGAGTTGGACTCCATTTCACGCGTTCGATTAGCCCACTAGAGCTAATACCGCTGGGATATAGTCGTAGGGTCGGAGGCATGGGCCACGACCAGGGCTCCTGGTCCTAGTACACACTTAGTGGCTGTGTTCACACCCCTTTGTTTATCAATATGTTAATATACATGCGATTAGCTTTGAGCAGTTGTCTGCATATTTTCCTTCATTCCGCATGTTTATTTAACACTACTTATTGGCTCTGTTAATTATTTTCATTATTCATGCATAGTGGTTTTCCTTGAGATTTTACTTACTGGGCTCGCTATCTACCTTTTTATGGTGGCTAAGCGCAGATCCTAGTACTAGCAGGGGCAAGGTGATCATCGACGATTTCATCTGACTTGCCTACGCCGAGGCCTGCTAGTATGTGTGTAGATATTCACATGTTTTTTTTGATATTTTGTATTATCTTTTGGGATGAGAAACTAGATACACACTTGCATTGGTATACATAATGTTATAGTTGATCGCCTGTATGCACAGTACACCTAGGTTTTCCACTATAGGTTTGATCAGTAAAACTATATATATATATATGAATGCATTTTGTTAAACTTTAAATTCTTCTGCTGTTAATTCCTTTAAAATGATAAATTAAGTGGCTTTAATGAATTACATGATAACTACCTAATATACGAAGGCAGAGAGACATGTGGCAGAGACTTCAGGTGCTGAGGCAGGGAAGTAGCTGACCACGGGGCGGCCCAGGAAATATGGGGCCGCCACAGTTGGTATCAGAGCGAGAGTTTCGAGAAATAATTTGTTAAAAAGTTTTACAAGATCATAAACTTTAACAAACTAGATATGGAAACCCGATGAGTCTGCCTAGAACTTTTAGTTGGGAAGCAAGAAAACGGGTAGAGCTAGGATTGTTATATGATATATGTATTGCTGTGTATATATACTATATGAATACGTATATATGAGGCTAATCCGGACACGCATCACGACGTAGGACACGATGGAAAGACAGTCTAATGACACTGCGAGGGCTTCCGGATCGTCAGTTCCCTTAGAGGACTGAGTTACGGCGCATGAGACTTAGATAGCCGAGATCTTACAACTACTGAGAGAACAGGCCGCTATGATGGCTAGATTGGCTATGTCTAGGGAGGCAGTGGAGACTACGTGACCCACAGAGACCGTAGTTACTCTTACTCAGGCAGTGGTACCCGAGGTTCAGGTAGTCGATACTACACCGGTAGTAGTAGCAGTGGAGACACCGATTCCTACACCTACCGCAGCAGTAGAGATTACCCCAACAGTAGTGACAGAGTATGTGATGGATCCGCAAGCCAGGAGGTTATGGGATTTCCTCAAGTTTCAGCCCGCTTACTTTTATGCAGGAGGAGACCCTGAGACTGCAGGAGATTGGATTGTATCACACCAGCGTGCGCGCAAGGAGTTGAACACGGAAGAGAGGTTTAGAGCGAGACTATCTGGGACGTGTTTCAGATCAGATGCCGCAGTGTGGTGGACTAACTACCAGGAGACGCATGCTGATCCCGCGACTTGGGCAGAGTTTCGAGAGATATTTTATGATCAGTTCATACCTATGGAGGTGCGATTGGGATTGAGGGAGGAGTTTTTATCCTTGAGGCAGGGAAACCGGAGCATGATGCAGTATATGGATAGGTATCGATACCTGCTGCAGTTCTCGATGGATATCTCTGACACAAAGCGATTACAGATCTACTACTTCATTTGGGGAGTAAGGGAGGACATTGCCAGCGTGATCGTTTCGTTCGGGGCTCCGACAGTTTTGGCGATGTTTGAGCGAGCACTAACCTATGAGACGTTTTTGATGCAGAAGAACAGTCTTCCTATGACAGCATCAGCCGAGGTGGAGGTTGGGCAGAGCTCTCGACAGGATAGGAGGCCGAAAAGACAGTGAGACCAGTTTATTAGAGGTCACCGGGTGATAAGTGTTCATTTAGGCATAGTTTAGTATAAGTTATTAGAATTAATTGGACTATATTTATTTTATTTTATGGTGATAAATGCATATTTTAAGAAATTAGGGATTTATCAGAATAATATGAGAATATATATCTAATTATATTTAATTTTCATTTTTAGGAGAAACTGAGTGCACGGTTGGATCCAGGGTGAAAAAATACTCAAAATAGAGTATTTACTTGAAGAAATCGGACACCGGAGGATTTGTTTCGGAGTATACATGAGAGTTGGGTAATTGAAGTTTTACGGTGCCACATGTCATCCATCCATTGGCTAGACAGCGTCGCACTGATGTTGACTGTACAGTGCTACCTGTGTACGAGATAACCAGAGAGCTCGCTGTGCAGCGCCGTGGAGAAGAGTCGTGTCACAGCCGTGGAGAACACGTTTTACAAATTAGAAACGTGTGCATTGGTGTTGTGAAGGAGGTGGTAATCCGGTGTAGTGCGACACATAGGAGTTGATATGCATGCTTGAGAGTTCATAGGATTGGTTTCGAGATTCGCATAAACATGGATCGATGATGATCAAGTGATGCCTGATTAATGCTCGTGTGCATGGAAACAGAATAGGAGTATATTTTTGTTTGTTTGTTTAGATAGGATTGTATCTACATATATATATATATATGGATCGGTAGATATATATAGATATATCTACTGAAGGACATCGATCATATATATGTAGGATCGGAGGAGGAAGATCTATTTTTATTTTTATTTCTTTCAGTTTAGTTTTAATTATGTTTAAGTAGCTTTTCCTCCAAGTTCAAGGTCGATCAGTCGCGCCTACAACTTGGGAATCTTCATGAGGTTTATTTATTTTTAATTATTATTGATTCTTTTATATGATTTATTTTCTTTGGTATTGATTGAACACTTGAGGTTAAACACTAGTTTAAACCTTGATTTACTTGTCAGTTAGTCGTAAGCACCCGTGCTTGTGCAATAAGACCACACTAGTGGCAATTGACTTTACCAATTGATTAGAACCTTTTGGGACCGGTCAAATACCTTAGGGATCTAAGCTAAATCGGGAGCACTAGCGATCCGGTTGTCTAGGTGTAGTGCCTTCACAAATCGAAATAATGCGACCAATGCGTTAAATCTGGAGCACTAGTGATAGGTTGCGTGTTTGGTTAGGGAAGTAGTCAACGGTCGTACCTTGGCTATCGAGATTAGGAAGTGCGAGGAATCGAGTGCTCTACCGGGTCAATAGCTGCACTAGATCATAGACTAGTTCATACTTTTATAAACCGACAATTAATAAATTCAATCCCAAGTTGTATGGCGAGACTGTGAAACTGAATACCTAGATTCCTTTCCATTTAATTTCTTTATTTTTAAAATATTCATATATTTGCTCTAAAACCTTAATTTTCCTTTTTTTGTATTTTTCTTAACTAAGAAAGAAACCAATATCTGTGGGATCGACCCTTTACCACTATCTACAAAATAGTTGATTTAGGTTAATATATTTTATTTTATTGACGCGTTTGGCGCGCGTCACCGGGATGACCACCGGGATGGCAGAGACAGACGTCAGGATGGCAGGGATCAGTATAGGGACAGGTAGCTTGTACACACCATAACTCCAGCACCACAGCAGTGGCAGCAGCCTCAGCAGCACTAGGATAGAGATCAGGGTAGCCGAGACAGGGGTCAGAGGGACCGGGGTCGAGATCGAGATCGGATCTTTGTGTGCGGGATCGGGAGACGGGGGAGACACGCAGATGTTTCCAGTGCGGTCGGAGGGGACATTTGAAATCGAATTGCCGGATGCCATCTCCACGACGGGAGCAGGTTCGAGAGAGAGATGGAGAACATGCAATGGCACAGCCAGATCCAGGAGCTACCAGGAAGCTATTTGAGGGTACGTTACTCATTCACAGTAGACTTATTCATGCCATGTTTGACTCGGGTAGTACATTATCTTTTATTGCTGGACGGTTAGTGGGGGAGTTAGGGTTAGACACACACACACACACACTAGAGACCCATCTTGTTCTCAGCACGGCTGCTGAGGATAAGATTTACCCTAACTAGATAGTTCAGGACGTCATGGTTGAGGTTGCGGACACCAGTTACCACCGATCTCTCGAGTATTGGAGTACCTAGAGATTGATGCACTCTTTGGTATGGATTGGCTGTCAGCTTACCATGCACAGATAGATTGTTATGGGAAGAGGGTAGAGTTCCGTATTTCGGGTTTACCAGAGTTTACGTTGACCGGAAACGCCTCCGAATTGCCTATTATGAGAGGTAGATTAGCGACTGCTCACGAAATGGAGGACTTTGCAGTAATCTTGAGCCTGAGATCGGAGGATCTGTTAGGATTGAGGACGTACCTATAGTCCGAGTGTTCGCGAATATTTTCCCAGATGATTTACCCAGATTACCACCACCACGTACGATAGAGTTTATTATAAAGTTGTTACAAGGGACCCAGCCTATATCTAGCAGACCTTATCGTATGTCCCCTATGGAGTAGGAGGAGGTCAGGAAACAGCTAGAGGAATTGTTGGCGAAGGGATTCATTCAACCGAGTATGTCACCTTGGGGAGCGCCAGTGTTATTTGTAAGGAAGAAGGATGGATCATTGAGGATTTGTATGAACTATCGGAAGCTAAACCAGGTAACGATTAAAAATCGTTACCCGCTTCCGAGGATCGACGATCTGTTTGACCAGATGACAGGTGCACAGTTCTTCTCGAAGATCAATTTATGCTCGGGATATCACCAGTTTCGGATTCGAGAAGAGGATATCAAGAAAACTACTTTCAGTACCAGATACGGGTTGTTCGAGTTTACGATGCTATCGTTTGAGTTAACGAACGCTCTGGCAGTTTTCATGGATCTGATGCATTGAGTACTGAAACCCTACTTGGACCGATACTTGATAGTCTTCATTGACGATATACTCATATACAGCCGGACGCGAGAGGATTACGAGAGTCATTTTCGATCGGTGTTAACGACATTGAGGGAGCATCGGCTGTATGCGAAATTCAGTAAGTGTGAATTCTGGATGAGAGAAGTGAAGTTTTAGGACATGTGATCACCGGTCAGGGCATTTCTGTGGAGGGAGACAAGATTAGAGCGGTGATTGACTGGAAGATACCAGAGACAGTTGCTGAGATACGGAGTTTCTTAGGTCTAACAGGTTATTACCAACAATTTGTACAGGATTTCTCCACGATTGTGGCGCCGATGACGAGGTTGAAAAAAAGAATGTTCCATTTGAGTGGTCTGAGGAATGTGAGCAGGCATTTCTGGAGTTGAAGAAACGGTTGACGACTGTGCCAGTGTTGGCATTACCTGAGCCAGGGAAGAAGTTATCAGTTTACACCGATGCTTCGGGGATCGAACTAGGGTGTGTTCTGATGCAGGAGGGATGACCAGTGGCGTACTTATCAGGAGGTTGAGACCACATGGTGTAATTATCCGGTACATGATTTGGAGTTAGCAACAGTTATATTTGCGCTCAAGGCTTGGAGGCATTATCTGTACGGAGAGAAGTTTGTGCTTTACACTGACCATCAGAGTCTACGCTACATTTTCACACAGAAAGATCTTAATATGCGTCAGAGGAGATGGTTAGAGCTGTTGAAGGATTATGATTTTACGATTGAGTATCATCCCAAAAAGGCTAATGTAGTGGCTGATACATTGAGTAAATGTGGGGTTGACAGTCAGACCGAGACTCGACACATAGGACTGTTGGAGATAACGTCAGTTATGAGCATGTCAGACCTTTCGGTTATGTAGGATCTACAGATTTGTGGTCAGATGAGGGTACCGACAGTGTCACTGGGACGGGTATCAGAGTGTCAGAGGGCTGATGGGCTTTATGAGCGGTTCAGTGGATTGACACGAGATCCCAAGTGCACTGATTGGGCGGAGACATCTGATGGATGTTTGCGGCACCGAGGTCGACTATGGGTACCACCCGTGTCAAAGATACGAGATAGTATATTAGAGGATGCTCATCGGTTGCGATACACAGTTCATCCAGGCAGAACCAAGATGTACCATAACTTACGAAATTGTTTTGGTGGCTGGGGATGAAGACTAATGTTGGTGAATAAGTTCGAGGGTGTCACATATGTCAGGTGAAGGAGGAGAATTGGCGACCTGGAGGATTGTTGCAGCCGTTACCCATTCCTCAGTGGAAGTGGGAACACCTCGCTATGGATTTTGTCAGTGGATTACCCCAGACTTCGAGGCGACATGATGTGATTTGGGTGGTGATAGATAGACTGACAAAATCTACACACTTTATACCAGTTTTAATGAGGTATACGTTTCACCAGTTAAGCAAACTGTTCGGCAGGAGATCATCAGACTGCATGAGGTACCAGTCTCCATAGTATCTGATCGAGATCTCAGGTTCACTTCGAGATCTTGGGAGGCGATGCAGGAGCAGTTTGGTACTAGGTTGCAGTTCAGCACGGCTTATCACCCTCAAACAGATGGCCAGTCTGAGAGATTGATACAGATTTTAGAGGATATGTAGAGAGATTGCATTTTGCAGTTTGGAGGCTCATGGGAGGATTACTTACCACTTTGTGAATTTGCCTACAACAACAGCTATCAGGCTAGTATCGGAATGCCACCTTATGAGGCACTTTATGGGAGGCCCTACAGGTTACTAGCGTGTTGGGCAGAGCCGAAAGATACAGTTATGATTGGGCCGGAGATAGTTGTTGATTACAGAGAGAAGATTCGACAGATTCTTCAGAGGCTTCGAGCAGCACAGGACAAGCATAAGAAATTTGCGGATAGATACCACGACAGTCTGAGCTATGAGGTTGGCGATATGGTTTACCTGAAGGTTTCTCTTGGAAGGGCCAGCAGAGGTTTAGGATTAATGGGAAACTGGCGTCGAGATTTGGCAGTGTGGCGTACAGATTAGATTTACCGGCGGAGTTAGCAGGGATTCATCCTACCTTACATATTTCGATGTTGCGATTGGCTAGGACCGGGCTATGACCCATAGTTGACGTGTGACAGGTGGATGTTCAGCCCGACACAACTTACGAGGAGAGGCCTATAGAGATATTAGATCGTAAGATCCAGACTCTCAGGAACAGAGAGATAGCTAAGGTACTCGTGCGGTGGAAGCATCACGGTACGGAGGGACTTACCTGGGAGTTAGAGTCAACCATGAGAGAGCGTCATCCCCACTTATTCCACAGCATGTCTCGACTTACTCAAATTTCGGGACGAAATTTCTTTTAGTTGGGAAGAATTGTAACGACCCGTTATAATTTTATCCCGTTAATTAATCAATTTTAGAATAGGACGCTAGCTCAGACGCCACATGGACGTCGCAGATAGGCTAGGCATACCTCGAACCTAAGATACTTACTGTATACTACTGTGAGTTCTTAAATTCTGTGATGCATTAATATTTTCCTTATCATTATTAGTATGATATATTAGTCATCACAGGTGTGCATTGTAAAGATACTTGTCGGGCGAGTTGTGAATCGGGGTTTTTAGTTCGACGAACACACCAACGCAAGGGTTTATAGCTGTGAGGCCGGGCATTGGGGTTAGAAAAAATTCAATCAATATTATATTAGTATGGTTGAGGGTTTAAATGCAAAGAAATTCATATGCGACTATAGGCTAAATGAATGAATAATAGGTACACTAAGTGTGGGATCGCCTCAGGAACCGTGCGAGGACATGGGGCACGGGGTGCCGAGTGGTCGGGGAGTTAGTGTGACCATATTTACAAATTTATGAAATTTATTGATGACTAGAATAGGTGTTATGAATTAAATTAATTGGATTATAATAGAATCCTATAGTTTGAAATGAATAATCAGTACACCTAGGATTGTCATCGAGATGCACAACAAGGAAAATTCGAGATACATGGTGTCATGATATGGTGTCAGGAAGTTGGTAACACATGGTGTTCAGTGACCGTTAGATTAGCCTCGAGATACGTGTGCACGTGAGATTTAAAACACACCTATATATATACATCGATCGATCAAATGCATGCAAATCTAATATTTTTCTCAAACAAATTGAGGGGTTTTGTGAGAGAAATCGAGGTTAGGAGGGATGAAATTGAGCTAGAGAGGAGATTGAGCTTCATAACAATCGATCTAAGGTAATTTATCCCTCATAAACTTGGATTTTTGAATAAAATGTGAATTTTGTGGGTTTTAGGTTAGCTTAGATTTTTTGGAGAATTCTATCACAGATTTTGATGAATTCGGTGTTATTGAAGTTAGTTTTGATGATTTACATTGTTTTGGTTCGAATTTGTGAAAATTGAGGTGATTTGATAAATTTTGGGTTTATTTGCATGTATTTTGATCCGAGAATTGGGTTGGTTTTGTGTTGATTTGTGGTAAAATTTGGAGGTTTTAGAGGTCTTCAATGGAGAGAGAATAAAGAGAAGTCGAGAGGAGTGAAGAGGAGAGGCAAGATTGATGAAAAAAAAAACACAGAGACGGAATCGTCTCTAGAGGTAGGGGACACGCGAGTGGTGCGTGCGTCACCCCTGAACCGGGCCGGACTGGCCTTGGGCCGGTCCAACCACCTTGACCGGACCGGTCCAGGTGGGGCCTGCTGGAAAAATATATAAATATAAATAAATAAATAAATAAATAATATATATTGTATATATTATTTTTTGGAAAATAGGAAAAATAGTTGAAAAATATCAGAAAAATTTGTAAGAATTCTAGAAAAAATATAGAAAATTAGAAAAGTTGGTACGAGACCTTTCGGGTATTTTTGAAACCCCGACATAGTCCGGGAGAGGTACCACAACTGAAAAAAAAAATTAAAAATATAATATAATATCATAAAATTATATAATATGTTTTCAAAAAGTATAAAACACTATAAATGGGATTCAGGAACCGGGAAACCATAGCTCGGACATCGGGGAGCTTGGTGGGCGTATCATGATGGGTTTGTCTGGGAAGTCGGAGTGCGTATTTTTGGGTACGTAAAACCCAACTGAACACCACTACTGCATTTACTTATTTATTTCCATTGAGCTTTATTCCTAGAAAATCTGTGAGTCAAATGTCTACTGGGACGGTTATGGTTTCGTCTATGTATCCACGGGTAGTTGAGGTTGCTGGCTAGGTGTGTAGCGCGTGATCTAGGACTCGGTAGATTTTATCCCGAGTTGAACTCCATTTCACGTGTTGGATTAGCCCACTAGAGTTAATGCCGCTGGGATACAGTCGTAGGGTCGGAGGCATGGGCCACGACCAGGGCTCCTGGTCCTAGTACACACTTAGTGGCTGTGTTTACACCCTTTTGTCTATCAATGTGTTAATATACATGCGATTAGCTTTGAGCAGTTGTCTGCATATTTTCCTTCATTCCGCATGTTTATTTAACACTACTTATTGGCTCTGTTAATTATTTTCATTATTTATGCACGGTGGTTTTCCTTGGGATTTTACTTACTGGGCTCGCCATCTGCCTTTTGTGGTGGCTGAGCGCAGATCGTAGTACTAGCAAGGGCAACGGGATCATCGGCGATTTCATCTGACTTGCCTACGCCGATGCCTGCTAGTATGTGTGTAGATATTCACAAGTTTTTTTGATATTTTGTATTATCTTTTATGTTGGGAAACTGGATACACACTTGTACTGGTATACATACTGTTATAGTTGATCACCTATATGGACAACACAGCTGGGTTTTCTACTATAGGTTTGATCAGTAAAACTTATATATATATATATATATGAATGCATTTTGTTAAACTTTAAATTCTTTCGCTGTCAATTCCTTTAAAATGATAAATTAAGTGGCTTTAATGAATTACATGATAACTACCTAATATACGAAGGCAGAGAGACACGTGGCAAAGACTTTAGGTGTTGAGGAAGGGAAGTAGCTGACCACGGGGGAGCCTGGGAAATATGGGGCCGCCACACTGCCAACGACGAACGCCCTCTATCAGTAGTCCACACACGAACGGCGGCCGAGATTTAAAGTGCTAGCTTCGAGAGAATACCAAACTTTTTTGTTTTTCTCTAAAACGATCCAGAGCATACCAAAACCCTAAGTCGTTTTTTAAAACGAAAATAGATTTTCGGCCCTTTTTTAATCTTTCGTAAGTGTATTCTAACTCAAAGCGTTTATTTATACAACCCTTGTATATAGACGGTTAAGTAAATTACACATATACCCCTACTTAAAGAGGTATAAGTGTAATACACTACAAGGACGTTTCTGTCATGAATTTTATCTTATAAAATTCATTCTTCCGAATAATTTTAAAAATCTCATAAAACCATTCTTAGTGTGTGACCCAATAGGCTCATACAACGTTGGTAGTGTACCAAAACACATTTTGGTATACAAGGCATAAGCGGTCTCTAGCAAGACATTATGACTACCTAAGTTGTACAAAGATCAAATCGATACAACCTAATCAATAATGTATATAACATCCTTTTGTCACACGATATCCTTTTGATCAAATATAAGGCATGAAATTGTCATCCAACATTTTCAATCGTACTAGTCTCGATCTCTAGGTAGACTGAAAACATCCAAGTGACATTGATCAATATCAATTCACTTAGACTAGGCCTTTTAACAGTCTAACACATCGAGGGATCCACTAGATTTCTCTCTTTATATGAGAGGGCCAAATTCTATCTCGATTACACAACTTTACCACATTATTCACACAGTAGCCAATCACAATCTTTATAATCGTCCGGTTAAAGACAACGTTTGATTGCATCAAATCACTATATTCCTAATGTTGAAGTCTCTGGTAATCTCAAGTTAGAGTACTGAATAATATACATATCATGAGAAACAACTATGACTTAATCCATATGATGTTCTCATAGCGGGTCGGTCTAGTACTTTGTTCCCTAACAAGTACTCATGATCTTGATTCGTATTCCTATACGTATGATCATTGTATGAACATCAATCAAGACTCACACTAGTCTTAATTCATTATAGTTTTTAGTATAATAATCGACTAGGGACATTTAGGATATTTTTGTAAATACCTATGGATCTTGTTATAATGTAAACATGCAAATTAATTATAATAAACAGTAAATGAAATCCTCTACTTTATTAAATAAAATGTATTCATAAAGACTTTTAATGGATTGACCTAGGGCACATTTCCCAACATCTCCCACTTGCTCTAGGGCCAATCCTTCATGCATCTAATGCCTAATGATCTAACATGACCATCATGTTTCGCTTGTGGAAGAGCCTTTGTCAATGAATCCACAATGTTGTCTTCAGTAGGTACTCTGCAAATCTTCATGTTTCCCCTCTCAATGATTTCACTGATGAGATGAAAACGCCTGAGTATATGTTTGGGTCTGTGGTGTGATCTAGGTTCCTTAGCATGTGCTATTGCCCCGTTATTGTCACAATACAAACAAACAGGGTTAGCAATACTTGGAACCACACCTAGTTCAGAAATAAACTTTTTGATTCAAACTGCCTCCTTTTTACTGCATCGGACGCTGTAATATACTTAGCATCTATTGTAGAATCTGCCATAGTCTCTTGCTTCGAACTTTTCCAGCTTACTGCACCCCCATTCAAAGTAAACACATATCCAGATTGCGATCTGAAATCATCTATATCAGTTTGAAAACTTGCATCTGTGTCACCATTTACAACTAGATCATTTTCAAAACCTCCATAGACTAAGAACACTTCCTTAGTCCTTCTTAAGTACTTAAGGATGTTCTTTACTGCTATCCAGTGACTCTCACCAAGATCTGACTGATATCTACTTGTAATGCTCAAAGCATATGATACATCAGGTCGAGTGCATAGCATGGCATACATGATGGATCCAATAGCTGATGCATATGGAATTTTATTCATACGATCTCGCTCATCATTTGTCCATGGAAATTGATTCTTGCTGAGACTTATGCCATGAAACATTAGCAACAATCCTCTTTTAGAGTCTTGCAAACTGAACCTATTTAGTACTTTGTCTATGTAAGCACTCTAACTAAAACCGATTAGCCTCTTAGATCTATCCCTATAGATCCTTATGTGACGGCCCCAATTTCTCCGTGCAATTGGGTACGCCCAGCCTAGACCCGTGTAGGTCCCAAGTCATCATTTAGCAACCTGACGAGCCTAGTCAGCCTCCTATTTAGTCAATTTAGTAATTTATGAAAGAGTTATTGCAATAATACACAGCGGAAGACTAAACAATTATAACAAAGGGGAAATAACTCAATCAAAGGGACATTAGGAATTCTATAATTGTGGAAAACCCCGAGTATTCATGTACAATTCGAAATGCAAAAGTACATGATACCAATCTCATCAAAAATTGCCAAGTTCAATAAACCCAAAGCATATATATAAGAAACGATATACATAAGAGCAAAACATAAAGAAACCTACAAAGTAGTCTCTAAGTCCAGCCGCTAATCCTCACAAAAAGTCAACTAAGCAGGGCTCCTTGCCTCTACTGCACTCTGCTCTATCTGCACCCACTATCACAAACTAGACGGTAAGCAACTAGAGAAAATTGAATGTAATGCCAGAAGAAGATAACAGTAATTCATGATAATACAAGTAAAGCAGTCTAAATATCATGCAGTAATAAAAAGACAGGAAATTTAATAGACAAGATGCATGATAAACAGACTAATAGATATCAATCGAAAGTCAAGTGTGTTCCATGGAATCAAAAGAGGCTCATAAGTGGTCTAAATCATAGCATAACGGCGAAGACCTTACGAGGTCTTCCCGGGCATCGACACAAGCGAAGGCACAACTATAACGGGAGGGACTCAAACCCACCCACCTAGTACTCGGTGTCACACGGTCACTAAGGGTGGTCACACACTCGTGCACACGAGTGCCCGCGTTTTATCCCTCTAGTGCTGGTCCTAGTACTTTCGAGACGAAACACTTACGCCAGAAAACACACAACAAGGAATGGAATGGAATACCAATAATAGAGCATAACAAGACTGAATAAATGATAACGAATCACATGACATTTTCTTACTAGCTTACAAGCGTACAAATGCTTTTTAAGGCAAGTGTACTTACTTGAACTATCGCAACCCGGTACCACTCCGAGACTTTAAAGCGTTTCCCGCAGTTTCTCGTCTACCTGATAAAGGTTTAAACTCCAAATGTTGATTTAGAGTTAGTACCCCATCTTAGGGTGTTTCTCGTATATTTAGTTTCCAATACACTTACTTTAGGCGACTGAAATCGTTATAGATCAACCCATCTCTATGGTTGTTGCCCTTTTTACAAAATATAACTCTTGTTGGGCCCATTTATCAAGCTTATACTCACCTGAGTAAGCTTTTGGTGTGTACACTCATTAAGCCTAGATATATATGTCCATCTTTATATTTTATTCATTTGATTTTGGATTTCAAGTTGTACCTATTTTATTGAACCCTCATTGGGCTTTACACAACCCATATACATACTATTTGTAACTTGTTATAGACCTATATTATCATGAGTGTATTAGGCCTTAATACAAGTCCATATTCATTTAAATAAGTATACATACTTTTTATCCTTTTTATTTATTCTCAAACACACAAATACATACATTAATATACATTTTATTATGCACCCACATATACAACTGTGGTGTACACGTAGTGTTGTGTACACCCCATTGTGGTGTACACTGTGTGTACACCCCCTGCTCACACCTAACCTAAAACTATCACACAACACTGCTGCCCATACCACCATACTCATGAGACAGTCCTACATAGTAACCCCCCACACCCCAACGGGGTGTGCACACACATAACCATACATCCTGTCTAACACACACCACATACAAAAAACTCTTAACAACCAAGAGAAAGTGAAAGGAGAAAAGAAAAATTGAAAGAGAACACACACATCTAACTCACACAAAAATAGTCAAATATATACACAAATAACCGCCACACTTGGGGTCACTTCCGCCAGGCAGAGTCGCCGGAGGTTGACCTCCGGTCAGCCTCAACTGGCACTAGTGCCGGTCATCCAAACCATGGTCACTAAACTCATACAGCAGTCCCAACATGAAAGAAAAAAGTGAGAGAGAGCATGCTCACTGCCGAGAGAGAGATAGAGTGGTCGAGAGTTTTACCAGTTCAGGCGGCCGAGTTCCAGCGAGGTTCCGCCGTCCAATGCCGGCGAGGGTGGTGATGACAATCGGGAGAGAGAAGAGACTGCCAAGATGAGAGAGAATGTGAGGCCGAGAGGTGAGAGAACCGTGAGGGAGAGAGTGAACAAACCGAGAAAGAGGGAGAGACCGAGAATGAGGGAGAGAGAGACGACCTCCGGCGTGGGTCGAAAGAGGAGAGGAGAGGTGGAGGCGGTGGTGGTGTTTGGAGAAGGAGATGAATAGTGAAGTAGGGTTTATTACAAATGTTTTATATATAATAAACAAAGGTCAAATGACCATTTTGCCCCTTAACTTACTTCTTACACAATTTAAAACAATTGTCCATGTTGGTCTTTTTGTTTATTTATTTTTTTCTTTATTACATCTTAAAGTAGGTGTGTGTTGTCACTTGCATGGCCCTTCATCTCAACACACACACGCATCTCTAGGTCAATCTTATGGCTCTTCACCATTGGTTGTGTCACTTTAACAATCCTATTATGTAGTCTGTATGTTGCGTAATTAACTAACTCCCACATGAATTTTGCATTTCCTCGATCAGTATTTCTCCGTAAATTGTCTCGCCGCGCTTGTTTTCTCGCCACATCTCAACACTAATTAATTACATTTATTAGAAAATTCATTTATTTGTATGTTTTACTCCCCCGTTTACATAGGCATAGCCTCACTAAAATAAAAATCGCTCGAACGGCTCAAGACCCGTAAAATAATAAAATGCTAATACAAGCAATCAGAGAATCTTAAAATCACTTCGGTGTCGACTCCCGAAGTTCAAAATACTGCCAAGTATCACGTAGCTTGGTCACGTTGTTAGCAAGTGTAATATAAATCAATTAAAATTTTGGGGTTGTTACACCTTATCCCTAGGATATAGGCTGCATTTCCTAAGTTTTTCATTGAGAAACATTTCCCTAACCAAGACTTGACACTCTGCAATATTGGGATGTCATTTCCAATGAGTAATATATCATCAACACACAGTACTAGAAAAACAACTACACTCCCACTGACCTTCTTGTATACAAAAGGCTCACCTTCGTTCTTAATAAAACCAAAATCCTTGATTGCTTCATCAAAACTAAGATTCCAACTTCGAGAAGCTTGCTTTAATCCATAAATAGATCTTTGAATCTTGCATACTTTCCTAGAATTCTCAAGATCTACAAAACCTTCAAGTTGTATCATATACACGTCCTCAAGCAGCTTTCCATTAAGAAATGTTGTTTTTACATCCATTTTCCATATCTCATAGTCATAATATGCTGCAATGGCAATTAAAATTCTTATGGATTTAAGCATGGCTACTGGCGAAAAAGTTTCATCATAATCAACACTTTGAGTCTGCCTGAAACCTTTTGCTATAAGTCTTGCTTTAAAAGTATGCACATTGCCATTCATGTCAATTTTCTTCTTGAAAACCTATTTACATCCAATGGTCTTACCACCTTTAGGTAAATCAACTAAGTACCAAACTTGGTTATCATACATGGATTGTATCTTAAAATTCATGGCACTTAGCCATTTATCTGAGTCTGGTCCAAACATAGCCTCCTGATAAGTGGTGGGCTCATTTTGATCCATAAGCAACACATCACGACTATCAGTAATGAGAAATCCAAATCTCTCTGGCTCATGTCTTACCCTGTCAGATTTACGTGGGCCTTGTGTCACTTGTGGAGGTTCAACTGGTTCAGGACTTTGTTGAACTTCCAATAGCGATTTGTGTTTATCTGTAATTCTTGAACTTCTTCAAAATTTACTTTTCTTCCACTAGTGTCTTTTGAAATAAACTATTTTTCCATAAAGGCACCATACCGAGCAACAAACACTTTATTCTCAGCGGGATTATAAAAGTAATATCCTTTTGTTTCCTTAGGATACCCCACAAATAGACACTTGTCAGATTTAGGTGCTAGTTTTTCTGAGACTTATCATTTTACGTAAGCCTCACAACCCCAAATCTTAAGGAAAGGCAAACTAGGTTTCTTCCCATACCATATCTCATATGGTTTTTTATCAACCGCTTTAGAAGGAACTCGATTTAGAGTGAAAGTTGCAGTTTGTAATGCATAACCCCAAAAGGATAATGGAAGATCCCATGACTCATCATAGATTGAACCATATCTAATAAGGTTCGATTTCTCCTTTCAGAAACTCCATTCCATTGTGGAGTTGCTGGTGGAGTTAATTGGGAGATAATCCCACAATTTCTAAGATGATCATCAAATTCTTGGCTTAAATACTCACCACCTCGATCTGATCGAAATGTTTTGATAGTTTTACCAAGTTGATTCTGCACTTCATTTTGAAATGTTTGAAACATCTCAAATGATTCAGCTTTATGTTTCATAAGATATACATAACCATATCTGCTGAAATCATCAATAAATGTAATGAAGTACTGATAACCTCCTCTAGCCATTGTGTTTATAGGACCGCATATATCAGTATGTATTAGACCTAATAAATCACTTGCCCTTTACAATGTCCAGTAAAGGGACTTTTAGTCATCTTGCCTAGTAAACAAGATACGTACGTTTCATATGATTCCAAATCAAATGAATCTAGAAGTCCATCTTTATGCAGTTTCGTTATGCGTTTCTCATTTATGTGGCCGAGACGACAATGCTAAATATAGGTTTGATTCAAATCATTTGACTTGAATCTCTTTGTATTTATGTTAAAGCCTGGAGTATCAGTGGACCTTTTCATGCTTAGAATATAAAGACCATCACACAAATCAACATTTGTATCAAAAATGCCTTTACGAGAAATTGAACTTCTATTTTTCGCAATAATAAAATCAAAACCATCCATATCCAAACATGAAACAGAAATGATGTTTCTACTCAAGGTAGGCACATAATAACAATTATTTGTAGTTAAAATAAGTCCACTAAACAATTTAGAAAATTTTTATGCTATTCACTAATAGAAGAATTTTAGTACGCTAGGATTAGCTAGATGGCGGTCTCGATGGCCGGTCAGCGGACGGGGGTACAGGGTGCAGCGCCCCATTTTTTTTAGAAGACGAATCTCAATTCCGAAAATTAAAATTCGCTATAGAAAATCATATTTTTCGCTGATTTTACTATACTAAATTTGCCCCTTAATTTATCCAAAATTAAGTCAATTAAAACGTTTTTAATTAACTCGGGCCACATCTAACTAATCTTATCCTAATCCAATTAGGACTTTAGATATTTGAATCCTAGCATATCACCAATAACAAACTTCTCCATATTTATCTCCTATCCAATAGAGATAACAAACCGATTTTGCTTATATCTCCTAATCTAATTTGTTATCTATCTTTATCAAATTGAAACTTCATAACAAAATAGATATAACAAGATAAAGAAATAATTTCAAAAATTAATTATTTATAAATAAATAATTTTGAAAATTAATTATTTACAATTTCAATCTTCATCAAAATAATCACAAATATGTAGTTGAATCATGAACTACTATCTCAATCAAACCTAATCATATTAGTTTTGAATTGACATTCAGACTTATACAATTTAAGAAAATTAAATTAATGTAACCTAAATATGCATACTGAATTACAGAGATTTCATCCATGCATCAATACACGAAAATAAAGATTATACCTAATGGTGTCATGGATCACAGAATATGAAATTCAATTCATTAAAATTATTTAAATTAACCTAACATGGTTACTTGCATGTACAAAACTGATTTCAATTAAATCACGAATATATGTATCATATACATAAACCATGATAATAAATCTCACAGAAAACTTATGTATATTACATATACATCAACTATTAATATGCTTTCAATCATATATCATAGGAAAAAATGCAATGAGTTTAATGGAATCAAACTCGATGGTTCTGATACCACTGTTGGTGTTTGGGGTTTATGCGTAGTGGAGATTACAAAATAATTTTGAGAAAAACCCTAACAGGATCCAAATCTGATTCCATTAAAACACGTTTAAACTATGCAAACTTAATCATACCTTAGTCGTAATGTACCTTTCTGAAGGTTAATCGATCTCTAAGGTGCTGCCAACAAGGAACGCCCTCTATCAGTAGTCCACATACGAATGGCGGCCGAGATTTGAAGCGCTAGTTTCGAGAGAATACCAAACTTTTTTGTTTCTCTCCAAAACGATCTAGAGCATACCAAAACCCTAAGTCATTTCTTAAAATGAAAATAGAGTTTCGGCCCTTTTTTTAATCTTTTGTAAGTGTATTCTAACTCAAAGCGTCTATTTATACAACCCTTGTATATAGAAGGTTAAGTAAATTACACATATACCCCTATTTAAAGAGGTATAAATGTAATACATTATAAGGACGTTTCTGTCATGAATTTCATCATGTAAAATTCATTCTTCTGAACCATTTTCAAATCTCGCAAAACCATTCTTAGTGTTTGACCCAATAGGCTCATACAACGTTGGCAATGTACCAAAACACATTTTGGTATACAAGTCATAAGCGGTCTCTAGCAAGACATTATGACTACCCAAGTTGAACAAAGATCAAATCGATACAACCTAATCAATAATGTATATAACATCCTTTTATTACACGATATCCTTTTGATCAAACATAAAGCATAGAATTGTCATCCAACATATTCAATCGTACTAGTCTCGATCTCTAGGTAGACTGAAAACATCCAAGTGACATTGATCAATATCAATTCACTTAGACTAGGCCTTTTAACAGTCTAACACATCGAGGGATCTACTAGATATCTCTCTTTATATGAGAGGGACAAATTCTATCTCGATTACACTACTTTACTACATTATTCACACAGTAGCCAATCACAACCTTTATAATCGTTCGGTTGATTGCGTCAAATCACTGTATTCCTAATGTTAAAGTCTCTGGTAATCTCAAGTTAGAGGACTGAATAATATACATATCATGAAAAACAACTATGACTTAATCCATGTAATGTTCTCATAGCGGGTCGGTCCAGTACTTTGTTCCCTAACAAGTACTCATGATCTTGATTCGTATTCCTATACGTATGATCATTGTATGATCATCAATCAAGACTCACACTAGTCTAATTCATTATAGTTTCCAGTATAATAATCGACTAGGGACATTTAGGATATTTCTGTAAATACCCATGGATCTTATTATATGTAAACATGCAAATCAATTATAATAAACAACAAATGAAATCCTCTACTTTATTAACTAAAATGTATTCGTAAAGACTATTAATTGATTGACCTAGGGCACATTTCCCAACAAAGTATAGCAGTAATTTTGAATTGATATATTTATCCACATTTCCAAAATAAATAAAATTTTATTTAAAAGCATAATAATAGCTAAGAAATGCGCTAAATAAAACGTGCTAGAAAATACCGAAATGTAGAATTAAAACTGACACAAGCTATGCAGTATAATCTAGTCCAGTCGACATTGAGAACTATTGCTTAGTCTTTTCCATTATTTTATGGAGTTGTGCTCTACATATTTCATCAAACTCTAATATCACTTAAATGGCAGAGCTGTGCTCTACTAGTAAAAATTATCCATTTCAATTCTAGTTGAACACCTCGGTTCATTATGCCATGACTCATGTGAGTATTGTAACAAACCCAAATTTTTAATTGATTTGCATTACACTTATCAGGATTGTGACCCGACTACGTAAATATCGGACAGTATTTCAAACTTTGGGAGTCGACACCAAAGTAATTTTATGATTCTTTGATTGTGTGTATTAGTATTTTAGTATTTTACGGGTTTCGAGCCGCTCGGGTGATATTTAATCTAGTGAGGTTTCGCCTAGTTAAACGGGGGATAAAAATACAATAAAGAATACAAATAAATGAATTTTCCAATAATTTAATTAATTAGTTGAAGGGACATGGCGAGAAAATGGACACGGCGAGCCAATTGACGAAGAAATACGGACCGAGGAATGTAAGATCTATGTGGGAGTTGGATAATTACACAACATACGAACTATGAGATTGGAATTGTTAAAGTGACACATCCCAAAGAGAAGGAACCATCAGATTAGCCTCATATTCTCTCTCGTCTCGGCAGCCTCTTCACTCTCTCTCCCGACTGCCATCACCACCCTCGCCGACGCTGGATGGCGGAACCTCGTTGGAACTCGGCCGCCAGAGTTGATAAAACTCTCGACCTCTCCATCTCTCTCTCTTGGTAGTGAGCATACTCTCTTTCTCTCACTATTTTTTTTTTCATGTTGGGACTATTGTATGAGTGTGGTGACCACGGCTTGGATGACCGATGCCGGTGTCGGTCGAGGCTGGCTGGAGGTCACCCTCCGGTGACTCTGCTGGCCAGAGAAGACCACATGTGGAATTGTTTCATGGGTGTATTGTAGGGACAGTTGTGTGAATGTGTGTAGGTGATTGGGTGTGTATAGGTGACGGCTTTGTGTAGGTTGTGTGCATGGGGTGTACATAACAATTGTATATGTGGGTGCATAATGAAATTGTGTATGTGTGAGAGTGGGGGTTGTTGGGGACCTCTCCATGACCTTGATGATGCCTCGCGGATCTTGTGTTTGATTTTGTTATGTTGGAACTGATTTGATGTTTTGAATCCATGCGAAGTTGTTGTCGTGATCGTGTTGAACTGTTTTGAGTCATCATCGGAATCCACTGCCGTGGGCAGAGCCACAGTGGTGCCACCATGACCAGAGAAGTCAGGGACCAAGTTAAGTCCATACTTGTGTCTCACGACTCTCGAAGTGGTCTAAAACAATGACATTATTGTCTATATTATGTTGTAATGTGTTGTATGCATTTTTGTACTTTTCTCGCTGGAAACCACAATCATGGTAGCTTTGCCGTCGACGTGATGACTTGGGGAATTGTCGGAGACATTACCATGTCAATAATGGAGTCTCACAACCCCCGGAGTGTCTCTATTAGTGGTGGTAAGCTTTGTGAGCGTCATTTCATGTGATATCGTTGTTGCGCATCTCATCGCAAACCATCATGAATGGTCAGCATTGCCATCGGACGCCATGACCAAGGGAGTGTCGGGGATCATAACAAAACTCTCGTGTGTGTCCCATAACTCCAAGAGTGTCCATATCGATAGTGATGAGTCGTTGTAATGGCAAATTCATGTATGAGTACTTTTATACGTCAAGTGATTGTTGGCGTGACGTAGCGCACGCCTATGACTTTTCCATATCGTGTTGGAACTCCACGGGTGTTGGACCACACCCGATGAGGTTTCCTACTCGTTGGTGTATGGTCATGTTGAGTTTTGTGTAGAGTCGTGATTGTTGAGCAACCTCAAAGTTGTGTTTCACGTGGGTTGAACGGTAGTGACGTCGTGGTCATGCCGTCGGTCTTCGAGACTATGGTATGACCCACATACGACTGAGCCGAGCCTAAGATGTGTGATTAGGCTTACATATGTATTGTGAATTCAAAACCCAAAAGAGTTGTGTTTCAATGGGTTTTTGGTCATTTTATCGATTGGTTATTTAGTTGTCGAGTCATTAAAAACAAAAGAAGTACTTGAAGGTCCCCAAGAGGGGGGGTGAATTGGGTTACCGAGTAGTTATCGCCTTTTTAAAACTTTGTGCACAAATAATAATAATAATGCATACACAAATGATAAATATCAATACTATGCAATCAAAAAGGGGGTAGAAGAGATGGAAATAAGACACGTGATTTATAGTGGTTCGATCCAACCGATCTACATCAACTACCTAACCTCCCCGGTTAGGATTTTCAAACCCCACTTATATTATTGATAAGTGTTACACCCTAAGCCAACTAGCCTAGTGAATGTCTAGCCTCAACTAGGTCTTTTACACGATGTCTTATCGCAATAAGGTCTTATATATCCACCTAGCTGCAACTAGGATTTTCCCACCTAGACCCACCTAGGACTTTTCCCACCTAGCCACAACTAGGATATATGCCTAGCCTCAACTAGGTCTTCCCTTTCGACTTAGATCCCACTAAGTCTTACAATTAAGATTTGATTAATACAATTGAAATTACACTTTACAAAGTAAAGTGGTATCAAGTTCAAATACAAGCAAGCCTCCTAGAGCCTAACTACTCTTATGTATGCAAGTATGAGAACAATTGAAAAATGCAATTATAATATGCAAAACTCAAAACTGAAACCGTTTCAAATAGATTGATGAGAACAAAAATCGGTTTCAAATCTAAAGAACAAGAAGTTTGATAGAAATCAAGTTTAAGCACAAACTTTTGTTCAAATCAGTCCAAGGGTTTAATAAATTAAGTTTAAGTGCAAAACTTAATACAAGTGTGTTTAACAACACAACAAGTAATTTCTCAAATCAATCACACAAAAATATATAATTTAAGCACAAGAAAAGCTAGGGAATGGACTTTCTTACAACCCCAAGAAGATGACTTGAAAATCAGTTTTGGAGAGGTTGTTATACTCCTTAGAGTGCCTCAAGAGTGCTGGTTTTGATGTTGAATGAACAGCCTCTAAGTGTAGCTTGAAAACCCCAAGCTCCTTCTCTTGAAAAATTTGAGCACAAATGTTTTTCTTTGATTTTAAAACCTAATTTATGTGCCTTATGTGTTTGGGAGTGTTGTATATATTTATAGACCAATATATGACCGTTGTGTGCATCCAAGGGCCGAGATTTGATCAAAAATTCGAATTAAAGTGAGTTTTTTAGCTTTATAAAAAGCTGTCAAGACTGCAATTAGCGTGCTAATTTTATGACCTAGTGCGCTAATAACAGTATTAGCGTGCTAACTGCAGGGACCTCAGAATAATTAATTCTGTCCCTTGTGTTAGCGACCCTTTAACATGTCTTAGACCCTATAAACCCTCATATAACATATAATACATGTTTGTTATGGGTCATATGGCCTATTTGGATGGTCCGGATATTTTCACAAATCCCGAAAATGAAAAATCTCAGTTTCATGATTTGCGAGGGACTTTTCTGCAAATATACAGTTTTCTTTTCAAAGAGCTTTCAAAAATAAGTTTTTCTTTTTCAAAAGCTTTAACAATGATTTTCAAAATGCGATATTAACTTACACATATAGTTTAATATAGTTTAGACTTATAGGACCGAAATCTTCAAGTAATCACTTGGTATTTGAAAATCCATTTTAAAATCATGATATGCATGAACTAATGCAATAGGCTTGCTTAAGTGGACTTGAATATCTTACATCAATTTTACAACTCTTAGTCTTGATCTTTCATCTTCATTCCTTTATATATGCCGAGTCTTGAACTTGTATAGCTTGAATGTTTGAATACCCATGATGTGATGTTTCGCAACCTTTGACGAAACTGAAATACACTTGATAAAACTTATTAGTATATTTTCACCTTGTTTGTTTCCATCAAAATTCCGATCGGAGTTAGAGTGACTAACCACTTAGGCCAACAATCTCCCCCTTTTTGATGATAACAAACAATGTGAACTTGACAAGCATAAAACATAATATAAGTGTATGAACATCACAATAATGGATAAAAATTATACTCTCTCAAGTTCAACACTCTTTCTCCCCCGTTTGATACCATCAAAAAGTAGGGCACGGAAAAATCATGATATCATTAGAAAGACTCCCCCATTTTATGAGAATGATAACAAATAAGTGCTCCCCCTATCGATATGCATCAGATGAAAGCTTAAGGAAATAATCGAGAATCTAGGCTCCCCCTATCAACATGCATGCTTCACTTTATAATACCATATAGATTTTTCATTTTAGGCACATGTCTTACCCCCCAAAAGAATAGATACCAACAAAAATGGGTATAAAGTCTTCCCTTATCAATGTCATTCTCATTATCTAAAAGTCTCCCCCAAAGCAATGGCTTCAACACATGATTTTAAAACATGGTGAATGTGAAGTTTGTCTGGTCAGGGGGTATTAGCGTGCTAATTGATTGACCTAACGCGCTAATTGCTAGACCTAGCGCGCTAATGGAAATACCTAGCACGCTAATTCTTCTCTGGAATTTCGAAATTAAAATTTTTGAGTTTTTGATGCACAACTCCGATTTATCTCAAACTTCATGGACACTTCATTAACATCATATAAAGATGATTAAAACACTTAAAACATGTGTAGAAGGTCCAATTTATGATAAATGCCTAACTTCTGCCGTGTCAATGACTTTGGCCTAAAAGTGCTTGGCTACATTGTATTGATTCATTATGGTCCTACATAAAATGTATATGAGATGCAGTCATGACATCAAAAATAACAGTGTATGCATGCTATGTGTATGTGACTAATGCAAGGCCTATCATGCTTAACTCCTATATATCAATTTGTCATTTTAGCACATTCATGTTCCGAAGTGAATGTAATTTACTCTATGAATCTTGGACTTTGGTACCCATACACCTTTGTGTTCCCTAACATGTGTATCACATACATTCTTTTCTACCCATGCCAGTTTACCTCTATTGGTCCTATTTAGACACATTTGCCAACATTATGAGATCTATTACATTTTAAACATCTCTTAGACTCAGCCAAAAGCTTTCCATAGCTCAATAGGCTTGCACCATAGCCTATGCCTCTCTTGTTGAGTGCACGTCGTTGTGCGCCCAATATCATGTCAAACATGTTGGTGTCACTTGTGAACTTGGTCACCGTAGTGGTCAAGTCTCTATTTCTTTTGCTAGGCCATTTTTCTCATTTATGGCCAATTCTAAGTCCTGTTGGATATCATCAATAATCTCATTTTGAGATTCAATCTCACTAATGGCTTTGATCAAACTCTTTTTGAGTTGTTTGGTCTTTTTGACCTCATTTTCCAATTCGTTCCTAAGGTCATGAATAATAGACATATCATTCAATGCATTTACATCATCATAATTGAAAGATTTAGAGTCACTTACCTCACTCCTCGCCATGAGACAAAGGATGGCCTTCTCATTTTTCGACTCGGAGTCGGAGCTAGATGATGATGATGATGATGATTCATGTCTCTTGTTTCTTCTTAAGTACTTGCATTCCGATGCTTTATGTCCCGGTTTGTCGCACTCATAGCAAATCATCTCGCGTGATTTGTGTGTGTTGTTTACCTTTATTGTGTCGACCCACCCCCGACATAGGGTCGGGTCGCCTGGACCAAACCGCCACTTGACCCAATACTTGAACTAGGCCCAAATAACAGTCTGGCACGTCTAAATAGATAAACCTGCGGAATAAATATAAAGAGATATCCTAAAGCCAAAAGATTTAAGTTCATAGAATATTAATAAAACTATACATGGGTTCATGCTCATTTAAACTAAACAAGTTTATTAAATCTCTGAAGTGGATCAACTAAAGGTAACTAGGATTCAAGCTACCCAAAGATCTATTTTTTCCAAAGTTTAATAGTTTCAAAATCAAATATACATAATATATATATATATATATCAACAAAGGCTCACATCAAGAAGAGACTTCAAGCTCGTCTCTCCCTTGCCTCAACCTAGCGCTATCGTGGATACCTGAGATGTAAGTGGAGTGAGCTAAAAGAACCAACGAAGCTCAGTAATGCGGAAAACCCGCTCAACCATCAAATATGCAAGTAACACCTAATAAGCATGCAAAGTCTAGCATGTATTTTAAAAACAAACAAGGATTTATTGAATGTTAACATGGTAGCAGGATTTCATAAGAAATAGACTTATAATGAACCATCAAGAACTATCATAGACATAAGATTCGTAAGTCACAATTAAATAGGAATTCATCATTTCATAACAAATACCACATATTCATAAGCCATAAATTGTAACAACAATAATCATGAATAACATTAATGAGATTGACAAATCATTTTATAATTTCAAACTTTCATACAAATGAGGGGGTTTCGCGAGATTATGTACTATAAAATATAATAATACGATAAGTCGATGTTCCATTCATTGCATACTAGATATTGGCAAGAATCCGGTGACCGATTCTCCTACTCTCAAAGTGATGGAAACAACCAGCTAGCACACAGGCCTTATGTGCCCTCTCGTTTGTCCCATCAAATCAACAGTAGGTTCGTCCAAGCCATCACCGATGCACATCTCTATGTCTCAAGAGTACAAGAGAAGGTAACTCCAACTCATGTCCCTACGTGACATACTTATGAATTCAATTAGTCAAGTAAAGCCCTCGGTGGTAAACTCCACACATCCTGGGGTGTTAATGACCCTCGGTGGTAAATTCCACACCCTGGGGTGTTAACGATCCTCTGGGGTGTTAACGACCCTCGATGGTAAACTCCACACCCTGGGGTGTTAACGACCCTCGGTGGAAAACTCCACACCCTGGGGTGTTAACGACCCTCGGTGGTAAACTCCACACATTCTGGGGCCATGAATAACAGTGCATTCACATTCCATAGATTCGTAGATTCGAGCCAATACCACGACGCAACCCATAAATTCTAAGTCTTTAATTCAAATTATGAATCCTAAACATAACTAATAATCATGCCATATTTGATAATTAAGTAAGCTCCCCATTTACCTGCACTCGTCGCAAATCCTAATCTTGATCCTCTCGCATTTGGGCTCGATGTGAACCGTCTCGCGAATCTAGACAATTTAAAAGAATAATTACTTTATGTATCTACAACCATACAAGTTTAACATCAATTGTCTAGACCTTAGAGATTCACCCTATTTTATAGCTGACTTCGCTAAAGGTCATTTACGACTATAAAATCAACACTTAAAATTAGAATCGATGATTCGAGTAAAATAGGAATGCGGTGATATAAAACAAGGAAAATCCTCTAAGACTTAGTTTTTCCAACATAAATCGAAGACATTCGATTAATTTTAATTAAAAAGATCCAAATCACCATACAAGACTCAATTTAGACTTTAAATTCCAAATGAAAATATTCAGTCAAAGTCCACAAATTTATCGAATAAGTTTATTTCCCAAAGAAAAGATTCAAAGTCCTTTTCTAAATCTCAACTCAACCTTAAATGCCAAATCTATATCAATAAACTTCAATCGCGATCAATTTGCTAAAATCATGGTAAAACCCTTTCATGTACCATCAAACTATGGAAAACAAGATTGATTCATCCATAATACTCGTTATCATAAAGCTTAAAAATTTGTATAACCCATTTCAAAACTAGATCTAAGAAAAATTGAACAAACTTTGTAAATCATCAACTCTCATTACCAATACCAACACCAAGACAATAAATCTAGAGAGTATTAGAATCTCACCATTCAATGGAGTCTTTGACTCAAAATCCTTTCCAAAATCTCATTCTAACAAAGATCAAATCTTTCCTTTCTTATTTTCTTTTCTACTTTCCTCGCGTTCTTGCCGCTATCGATGCCATCGACCCTTTGGTGTCCAAATCTTCAATAAAAAAATAAAGAAATCAAGGAGAGAAGTGAGGTTGTACCTCTCTTGAGCTTGAACTCTCTTCTTGCTCTCCTCCTTTCTACGTGGGTGTTTTATAAAATTGGGGCTAGGGTTTTCTTTGATTTACTTAAATAGCATTAGGGTTAG
Organism: Stephania japonica; assembly: GCA_039657345.1. Classification (NCBI taxonomy): domain Eukaryota; kingdom Viridiplantae; phylum Streptophyta; class Magnoliopsida; order Ranunculales; family Menispermaceae; genus Stephania; species Stephania japonica. Next base: position 28,057,896 of record CM077560.1, read on the forward strand.
GGATTAGGGTTGTGATTATTTATAATTTGTCTAAAATGCCCTTTGGGGTCATAATCTTAATTGGGCTTTATTATTTAAAATAAAATTTTACTTACTCCCTAACTCATATTTAATTTTACAAGTTTAGAATTATATTTTCACATCAAACACCTAACATATTTTTTTATCATGAAATTACCAAAATACCCATAGGTTGGGTCATGGAGAATTTGGGTCATTACATTTGTACTTCTTCTTGTATTTGTCTCTTTTGTATGTTGCCTTCTTGAGTTTTCTTGATAGCATGGCCACTTCTTATTCAATAGAGTCACTTTCACTTGAGCTCACATCATCTTCGGCCGATAGACAAGTAACTTTCAATGCATGCTCCTTCTTTGACTCTTTCTTGGTCAAACCACCAAGTGCTTCCAATCTAGCACGGTCTCTTAGCTAAAATTCATGAACCATTAATTCTCCGCATAATGCATCAAAGGTATAATTTCAAGGTTTTGAGCCGATTGAATAGCATATTTCTTTGCATCCCATTCCTTAGGCAATCCTTTAAGGAACTTGTACACCGAGTTCTCTTGATCATAATGTTTGCCAAGATTTTTGATCTCATTCAAGAGCTTCGTGAACCAAGTGATGGCCGTGGCTATGCCTTCATGGGGCTCCACTCGAAAGGTCTCATAATGTTCTTCAAGAATCCTCAACTTAGTGTTCTTGACTTGTTGTGTACCTTCATAATGCACTTCAAGTTTTTCCCATACTTCTTTGGCCGTTTGACAAGCACTAACCCGGTTGAATTCATTCTCACTTAATGCACAAAACAAATGATTCACGGCTTGATCATTTGAGAGCTCAACCTTGATCTCCTCGCGGTGTATTCTCTCAAGGACTTGTTCGGTGGAGTGTAGCCATTTTCAATTGCATCCCATAAATGTCTACCTTGTGCTCTAATGTAGAACTTCATTCGAACTTTCCAGTGAGCATAATTTGTTCCATCAAAGTAGGGAGGTCAGACGGATGAGTTGCCTTCCCTAAGGCGAGAGAAATCTAGAGATTGCATCCTTGCACAAAAACACTGAAAGATACGTTAGTAACACTTTGAGCAATAAGCTCGCTCTGATACCAATTGAAGGTCACCTAGGAGGGGGGGTGAATTGGTTTACCAAGTAGTTATTGCCTTTTTAAAACTTTGTGCACAAATAATAATAATAATAATGCATACACAAATGATAAATATCAATACTATGCAATCAAGAAGGGGGTAGAAGAGATGGAAATACGACACGTGATTTATAGTGGTTCGATCCAACCGATCTATAATCCACTACCTAACCTCCCCAGTTAGGATTTTCAAACCCCACTTATATTATTGATAAGTGTTACACCCTAAGCCAACTAGCCTAGTGAATGCCTAGCCTCAACTAGGTCTTTTACACGATGCCTTATCGCAATAAGGTCTTATGCATCCACCTAGCCGCAACTAGATTTTCACACCTAGACCCACCTAGGACTTTTCCACCTAGCCGCAACTAGGATATATGCATAGCCTCAACTAGGTCTTCCCTTTCGACTTAGATTCCACTAAGTCTTACAATTAAGATTTGATTAATACAATTGAAATTACACTTTACAAAGTAAAGTGGTATCAAGTTCAAATACAAGCAATCCTCCTAGAGCCTAACTACTCTTATGCATGCAAGTATGAGAACAATTAAGAAATGCAATTATAAAACTGATTTTATGCAAAACTCAAAACTGAAACCGTTTCAAATAGATTGATGAGAACAAAAATCGGTTTCAAATCTAAAGAACAAGAAGTTTGATAGAAATCAAGTTTAAGCAAAAACTCTTGTTCAAATCAGTCCAAGGGTTTAATAAACTAAGTTTAAGTGCAAAACCAAATACAAGTGTGTTTAACAACACAACAAGTAATTTCTCAAATCAATCACACAAAAATATATAATTTAAGCACAAGAAAAGCTAGGGAATGGACTTTCTTACAACCCCAAGAAGATGACTTGAAAATCAGTTTTGGAGAGGTTGTTGTACTCCTTAAAGTGCCTCAAGAGTGCTGGTTTTAATGTTGAATGAACAGCCTCTAAGTGTAGCTTGAAAACCCCAAGCTCCTTCTCTTGAAAAATTTGAGCACAAATGTTTTTCTTTGATTTTAAAACCTAATTTATGTGCCTTATGTGTTTGGGAGTGTTGTATATATTTATAGACCAATATATGACCGTTGTGTGCATCCAAGGGCCGAGATTTGATCAAAAATTTGAATTAAAGTGAGTTTTTCAGCTTTATAAAAAAGCTGTCAAGACTGCAATTAGCGCACTAATTTTATGACCTAGTGCGCTAACTCTGCACGTAGCGCGCTAATAACAGTATTAGCGCGCTAACTGCAGGGACCTCAGAATAATTAATTCTGTCCCTTGTGTTAGCAACCCTTTAACACGTCCTAGACCCAATAAACCCTCATATAACATATAATACATGTTTGTTATGGGTCATATGGCCTATTTGGATGGTCCAGATATTTTCACAAATCCCGAAAATGAAAAATCTCGATTTCATGATTTGCGAGGGACTTTTCTGCAAATATACAATTTTCTTTTCAAAGACCTTTCAAAAATAAGTTTTTCTTTTTCAAAAGCTTTCACAATGATTTTCAAAATGCGATATTAACTTACACATATAGTTTAATATAGTTTAGACTTATAGGACCGAAATCTTCAAGTAATCACTTGGTATTTGAAAATCCATTTTAAAATCACGATATGCATGAACTAATGCAATAGGCTTGCTTAAGTGAACTTGAATACCTTACATCAATTTTACAACTCGTAGTCTTGATCTTTCGTCTTCATTCCTTTCTATATGCCGAGTCTTGAACTTGTATAGCTTGAATACTTGAATACCCATGATGTGATATTTCGCAACCTTTGACGAAACTAAAATACACTTGATAAAACTTATTAGTATGTTCTCACCTTGTTTGTTTCCATCAAAATTTCGGTCGGAGTTAGAGTGACTAACCACTTAGGCCAACAGTACTAAGAAGTTAACTTAGGTTTAGTTAACAACTTAACCTATTAACACGAGTTTCAAACCTTGTTAGGTAGCTAGAAACTCAAGGATACGCGTTAGGGAACAAGAGTGTTGTTATACGCGGGTTGTGATTAGTCAGGTAAGTACACTTGCCTTAAAAACTTGTGTATAATTTGTAAGCCAGGAAGAAAATGCCATGTGATTCATTATCATTTATTCAAATTTGTTATGCTCTATTTTTTGTATTCCATTCCATTCCTTGTTGTGTGTTTCTCGGCGTAAGTGTTTCGTCTCAAAAGTACAGGACCTGCACTAGCGGGATAAAATGCAAGCAATCATGTACAGGAGTGTATGACCACCCTTAGTGACCATGTAATACTGAGTACTGGATGGGTGGGTTTGAGTCCCTCCCATCATAGTTGTGCCTTCACTTGTGTCGATGCCCGAGAAGACCTCTCGAGGTCTTCACCGTTATGCTATGATTTAGACCACTTATAGGCTTCTTTTGATTTCTTGCAACACACTTGACTTTCAATTGATATTTATTAGTCTGTTTATCATGCATCTTGTCTATTTAAATTCTTGCCTTTTTATTACCGCATGATATTTAGACTACTTTACTTGTTATATCATGAATTACTGTTATATTCTTCTGGCATTACATTCGATTTCTCCAGTTGCTCACCGTCTAGTTTGTGACGGTGGGTGTAGATAGAACAGAGCGCAGTAGAGGCAAGGAGCCCTGCTTAGCAACTTTTTGTGAGGATTTGCAGCTGAACTTAGAGACTAGTTTGTAGGTTTTATGCTTTGCTAATTTGTATATCATTTCATATTTATGTTTTCTTGGGTTTATAGAACTTGGTATTATTATTGAGACTGGTATCATGTATATTGGTTTATCGAATTGTACATGAATACTCGGGGTTTTCCACAATTATAGAATTTCTAATTTCCCTTTGATTGAGTTAGTTCCCTTTGTTGTTTACTGTTTAGTTTTCCACTGTGTATTATTGCAATAACTCTTTTATAAATTACTAAATTAATTAAATTGAAGGCTGACTAGGCTCGTTAGGTTGCCAAGTGATGACTTGGGGCCTGCACGGGTCTAGGTCGGGCATAGCTAATTGTACGAGGAAATTGGGGCTATTACAGTTGGTATCAGAGCGCAAGGTTCTAAAGACTTTGACTCTTGATTTAAATTCATAAAACATAAGCCATTAAACCAACGGAAGTTAGGAATGGTTGAACTTAGAGTGGAAACCCTATAATCTTTTTAGAAACTTAGATGGGGGAGTTGAGGATGAGTCGGATTTAACTTTGTAAATATTATGCTTGTTGTGTGTACTATATGGTACGCAAATGCTATGTATTGATTCGAAGTATCGTTCTCTTGGTTCAGATAGGAATGGCAGATCAGGCAGGTCCAAGCGATGACAGAGGGATGGCTGATTCTCGATTTGTTACTTCGGAGGAGTTTCGCGCTTGGACACAGAGATTTGAGGATCTAGTGCGATCGCTGACGACACCCACACCGACTATTACGACACCATCCACCCCGACCACACTTATTCCATCCATTTTGACTACTTAGGGGACGGAGACGCCAGTGGCTACAACTTCCACAACACCGATTCCGATTACAGTGATGCCAGGGACGACAGTTGCACATATAGCTCAAATGGAGGTTGTTACACATCCGATCCAGATTGAGGAGACACAATGACACCAGGAGCTGCTTCAGAGACTACTCCAGTCACTACTCCGGAGAAGAGTCCCAGAGCCACTGCTGAGGTAAGGCAGTGGAGAGAGTTCAAAAGGCACGGCCCAGTCAAGTTCTTTGGTGGTACAGACGAAGCAGAGGCAGAGCTATTCCTGAAGAATCATGAGAAAATTCATACCATCATCGCTACGGAGGACCACATGAGGGCGACGATTTCTTCATCTATGCTAAAGGGGGAGGCAGATGATTAGTGGACGACTATCGTTACTACCCGAGGCATTTCGAGAGACTGGATCGACTTCAAGACCAATTTAGCTAGAAGTACTTCCCGCCGACTGTTCTTCGAGCGAAGAGGAATGAGTTCATGTCACTGAGGCAGAGTATTGATGAGTCAATGATGGACTATATGGGCAGGTTAATTTCACTGCTACCTTATGCTGGAGGATCTGCAGATACTGAGACTGATCGAGTCTACTACTTTACCGAGGGTCTACTACCCATAGTCGGAGGATTTGTCGTTACGATTGAGCCGGAGAGCTTGCAGAGAGCATACGAGTGTTATTTAGCGAGGGAGAGTTACTTGCTCACGCATCCAGATGAGGTTAGGGCGAACAGAGCAGAGACCCGATCAGATAGTCAATATCGTGCAGGACAGGAAGAGAAAGAGGAGCAGATGGGGTAATCGTGAGCACAGGACGCAGAGTGTAGTCACTATCAGCAGGACAGGAAGAGAAAGAGGATAGATGGGGTAATCGTGAGCACAGGATGCAGAGTGTAAGATCTGTTGCACAACAAACCACACATCTAGTACAAGCCGTTCCACCCGTGCCGAGTTTTGCTAGTCATCCACCGCAGCTTAGTCGACATGACCAGCAGTCGTAGAGGTAAACTATTAAGAGCAGGGATGCTGACCGAGGAGACAGGCAGAGGAAGACGCAGAGGTCTAGTTAGACCCAGACTCATGGTTCTGCACAGGGACGAGGCCAGAGTCAGACTCAGAGATCACATGATACCCGTACATGTTACAGATGCGGACAAGTCGGCCACTTTCAGAGGGAGTGCCCTCAGCCAGCGAGAGAACCACTACAGCATCACCAGCACTAGAGGGAGCATGTTCAGGCTATTGTTGAGCCAGATCAAGGGCATCTAGACACAGTATTGGGGGTATGATTTTCATTTGCGGTACTCGCATACATATCATGTTCGATTCAAGTTACGTCGATTCCTTGATTGTTGCGCACTTGGTAGACATGTTAGGGTTGTAAACTCATTAGACGTAGCAAACTTCTATCCTAGTCATGGTTGTCAAGATAAGATATACCCGAATGTGCATAGTCTTGACATTTTGGCAGAGTTAGGGGGCTACGAGTCGCTAGTAGACATGCGAGTACTAGATTTGTTAGAGTTGAAGCCTTGGTTGGTGCGAACTAGTTATAAACATTACATGCTTTCATTGGTTGATGCAAGAAGACGAATGGGAGATCTTCGTTAGTTCCATACGTGCTGAAACGAGACAGAAGCATTGGTTTGAGTTCTTGAAAGACTATGACTTCTTGTTTGAGCACCATTCTGAGAAGGCCAACGTTATTGCTGATACGTTACGCCACAAAGGATTTGATGCTGGAGTAGTCGTGCGTTAGAGGACCTAGTAACGTGGTTTACGTGAGGCAGCCAAGTTGATGAGTTCAGCGGACATGTCAACGACTACCAGGACATTAATACGTGGTTAAACAATGTTGTAGACCGTCTCATTTGGCATTGTGCACGAGGGACAGCAAGATGATTTGTCATACCAACAGTGCAGTGAGATGGTGAATAGTTCAAATTGCCAAACTAGAGTCGGTCGACAGACCCATGCTAGAGGTATCGCGGGCGACTGGAGTTTCCATTGGTGGCTGATACGCATGATGAGGTACTTCAGGAGCTTCACCGTTCCTATTTTTTTGTATATCCAGGTCGACCTAAGAGTGCGCCGACGTGCGACATCTCTTTTGGTAGCCAGGGATGATTTTCGAGGTGTCGGAGTTGTTCAAGCGTGTGACATGCTAGCGAGTAGAGGCTGGGCCGACGACCTGGAGGACTACTGCAGCCCCACCCATTTCTTGATGGAAGTGGGAATATATTGATATGGATTTTGTTAGTGGTAACCCCGATCTCCTCATGGTCACGATAGCATCTTGGTAATTGTGGATAGATTTGCTCAAGACTTAAGAGTGCCCAGGAGTGGCAAAAGAAATACTTGACGATTATCACGATGAGCTACAGTATGATTCGAGGAGATTATGGATACCTGAAAGTCTCTCCACTTAAGGTTTACGAATGGGTCGGAGTCAAGGATTGACTCATTCGGAGTTTTATCGCTCTCTTCAGAATTTGTGAAGAGGAATGGTAAAGTCGTTAGTTTAGTTTACTTATTAGGTTAATTTCGGGGATGAAATTCTAATAAGTGGGGGAGACTGTAATAACCCCAAATTTTTAACTGATTTGCGTTACACTTATCAAGATTGTGACCCGGCTACGTGAATACTAGATAGTATTTCGTACTTCGGGAGTCAACACCGAAGTAATTTTATGATTCTTTGATTGTGTGTATTAGTAATTTAGTATTTTACGGGTTTCAAGCCGCTCAGGCAATATTTAATCGAGTGAGGTTTCACCTAGTTAAACGGGGGATAAAAATATAATAAAGAATACAAATAAATGAATTTTCCAATAATTTAATTAATTAGTTGAAGGGACGTGGCGAGAAAATGGACACGACGAGCCAATTGACGAAGAAATACCGACCGAGGGATGCAAGATTTACGTGGGAGTTAGATAATTACACAACATACGGACTATGGGATTGGAATTGTTAAAGTGACACATCCCAAAGAGAAGGAACCATCAGATCGGCCTCACGTTCTCTCTCATCTTGGCACCCTCTTCTCTCTCTCTCCCGACTGTCATCACCACTTTCGCCGGCGCTGGACGGTGGAACCTCACTGGAACTCGGCCGCCGGAGCTGGTAAAACTCTCGACCTCTCTATCTCTCTTTCTCGGTAGTGAGCATACTCTATTTCTCTCACTGTTTTTTTTTTTTTTATTTTTTTCATGTTGGGACTATTGTATGAGTGTGGTGGCCACGGCTTGGATAACCGATGCCGGTGTCGGTCGAAGCTGGCTGGAGGTCACCCTCCGGCGACTCTGCTGGCCGGAGAAGACCACATGTGGAACTGTTTCATGGGTGTATTGTAGGGATAGTTGTGTGAATATGTGTAGGTGATTTGGGTGTGTATAGGTGACGGTTTTGGTGTGGGTTGTTTGAATGGGGTGACACTGTGTGCACACCATAATGGGGTGTACACAACAGTTGTATATGTGGTGCATAATGAAAATGTGTACGTGTAAGTGTGGGGGTTGTCGGGGACCACTCCATGACCTCGATGATGCCTCGTTGATCTTGTGTTTGATTTTGTTGTGTTGGAACTGATTTGATGTTTTGAATCTATGCGAAGTTGTTGTCGTGCTCGTGTTGAACTGTTTTGAGTCATCGCCGAAATCTGCTACCGTGGGCGGAGCCACAGTGGTGCCACCATGACCAGAGAAGTTAGGGACCAAGTTAAGTCCATACTTGTGTCTCACGACTCTCGTAGTGGCCTAAAACAGCAATATTATTGTCTATATTATGTTGTAATGTGTTGTATGAATTTTTGTACTTTTCTCGCTGGAAACCACCATCATCGTGGCTTTACCATCAACGCGATGACTCGAGGAATTGCCGGAGACATTACCATGTCCATCATGGAGTCTCACAACCCCCGGAGCATCTCTATTAGTGGTGGTAAGTTTTGTGAGCGTCATTTCATGTGATATCGTTATTGCGCGTCTCGTCGCAAACCATCGTGAATGGTTGGCATTGCCATCGGACGCCATGACGAAGGGAGTGTCGGGGATCACAACAAAACTCTCATGTGTGTCCCATAACTCCCAGAGCGTCCATATCGATAGTGATGAGTCGTTGTAATGGCGAATTCATGTATGAGTACTTTTATCACGTCAAGTGATTGTTGGCATGCGTAGCGCACGCCTATGACTTTTCCTTGTCATGTTGGAACTCTACGGGCGTTGGACCACACCGGATGAGGTTTCCTACTCGCCGGTGTGTGGTCATGTTGAGTTTCGTGTGGAGTCGTGATTGTTGAGCAACCTCGAAGTTGTGTTTTACGTGGGTTAAACTGTAGTGATATCATGGTCACGCCGCCGCTCTTCGAGACTATGGTGTAACCTACATATGACTAAGCCGAGCCTAAGATGTGTGATTAGGCTTACATATGTATTTTGAAATCAAAACCCAAAAGAGTTGTGTTTCAATGGGTTTTTGGTCGTTTAAAAACAAAAGAAGTACTAAGAAGTTGTCGAGTCATTATTTAGTTATTTAGTTGTGGAGTCATTAAAAACAAAAGAAGTACTAAGAAGTTATTATTTAGTTATTTAGTTATTTATTTGTCGAGTCAGTTATTTAGTTATTTAGTTATTTAGTTATTTAGTTATTAAGAAGTTGGTCGTTTCAATGGGTTTTTGGTTATTTAGTTGTCGAGTCATTAAAAATAAAAGAAGTACTAAGAAGTTAACTTAGGTTTAGTTAATGACTTAACCTATTAACACGAGTTTCCAACCTTGTTAGGTAGCTAGAAACTCAAGGATACGCGTTAGGGAACAAGAGTGTTGTTATACACGGGTTGTGATTAGTCAGGTAAGTACACTTGCCTTAAAAACTTGTGTATGATTTGTAAGCCAGTAAGAAAATGCCATGCGATTTATTATCATTTATTCAAATTTGTTATGCTCTATTATTGGTATTCCATTCCATTCCTTGTTGTGTGTTTCCCGGCATAAGTGTTTCGTCTCAAAAGTACTAGACCTGCACTAGAGGGATAAAATGCGGGCACTCATGTACAGGAGTGTATGACCACCCTTAGTGACCATGTGATATCGAGTACTGGATGGGTGGGTTTGAGTCCCTCCCATCATAGTTGTGCCTTCACTTGTGTCGATGCCCGAGAAGACCTCGCGAGGTCTTCACCGTTATGCTATGATTTAGACCACTTATAAGCTTCTTTTGATTTCTTGCAACACACTTGACTTTCGATTGATATTTATTAGTCTGTTTATCATGCATCTTGTCTATTTAAATTCCTGCCTTTTTATTACCACATGATATTTAGACTACTTTACTTGTTATATCATGAATTACTGTTATATTCTTCTGGCATTACATTCGATTTCTCCAATTGCTCACCGTCTAGTTTGTAATGGTGGGTGTAGATAGAACAGAGCGCAGTAGAGGCAAGGAGCCCTGCTTAGGCGACTTTTTGTGAGGATTTGCAGCTAAACTTAGAGACTAGTTAGTAGGTTTTATGCTTTGCTGATTTGTATATCGTTTCATACTTATGTTTTCTTGGGTTTATAGAACTTGGTATTATTATTGAGATTGGTATCATGTATGTTGGTTTATCGAATTGTACATAAATACTCGAGGTTTTCCACAATTATAGAATTCCTAATTTCCCTTTGATTGAGTTATTTCCCCTTGTTGTTTACTGTTTAGTCTTCCACTGTGTATTATTGCAATAACTCTTTCATAAATTACTAAATTGATTAAATTGAAGGCTGACTAGGCTCGTCAGGTTGCCAAGTGATGACTTGGGGACTACACGGGTCTAGGTCGGGCGTACCCAATTGCACGGAGAAATTAGAGCCGTCACAAGTATAGTGGAGAGTGTTGACATCCCTAAAGTCCAGTTACCTCGTGAGCCTCCCGCTCTATATTGCTCAATGAACCCTAGAATCTAAGACTACTTTATCATATTAAGGAAGAATCGGTTTTAGATTTTAACATAAGGCAAGGTGCTATGGAAAGCACAAAATCAATGAATACAAATATTCCTAAATCATCCCTAAACCAATCTCCTAATACCATGTTTTAACTAAATAAGAACTATTAACACAACAAGGATGACAATAGGAATATCAGTAGAGTGAATGAAACTTAAAACAAGGTAATATCATGATTCCAAAGCTCAACATATGAGGAACCAAACCAATATCATGATATTGGAATACAATAGCAATAACAGTCACAATGGACAACAAGATAATAGCAATAGAATGAATGAATGCATAGACATTTTAAATGAGATTACTCACTCTAAAGCAAAGTTCCTAGCTATTTTCAGCCTCCCAACACCGAAACTAGCATTCTCGAACTCGGAGACCTCCTCTTAGGTTCCGGTAGTAGTTTACTTTGTTTTAGATTTTATTAGAGTTGGTTAGTTTGAGTTTAAGCTATGCTAGATGAGTTAAGTTTAAAATATGAAAGTGCAGTTTTTTTTTTCTATGTAAAAGATGTTTAATTCAACAGAACTATTACAGGCTATTTTTTACCCTCTAAATCTCAAAATTTGGAGAACACACCATGTAGAAAATTTGAAGATCTTCTTCATAGCTTTTCGAAATGGTAAGGTTTACTCAGTTTTGATTTAAAATGAAGGATTTATACATAAAACATCGAACCAGATCAATTGACAGCTGGTTCAGGACAACAACTTTAGAAATTAATAACTCCAAAAATAGAAACCCAAAAATAGTGATTTTTTGTGAGAAGCTACGTTACATATCCATCAACTACATACTCGAAAATTAACCCATTCAGATATGTATATAGAAAGTTATGCGATCTGGTTTAGTGGTTACGATTAACCTAATTCATTCATGCATTTCATCAAACACCTCATGAACACATGAAAACTACAAACTGATTTTTGAAATTGATTTTGAGATCTTGAATAACTGGGTTATCAACGATCCAGAAGGAAACCAAATACCAGTTTTGTTTTCAAGAACCAGCTCATTTTAGACACCAAAGATTAGATTTCCTAAACCATGAAAAACACCTAATTTTTTAGCAAACTTGTAAAATCTGAAAATTTGAAGTTGACAAAACAAATCAAGGTTTCTAATTGATTCAAAACAACATTGAAAGACCTAGAAACTAATTTTATGTAAGAGCCCCATGACTTGAGACTAACCCTATGAATTTGTGAATCAAAGATAGGGTTTTTGGGCTCGACTAAGTTGTAGCTAAGACTTGGTCTTTGCTCCTTCTTCACTTTGATGGGATCACCTCCCTTGCCCTCCATTTCCTAAATTTTTTAGGTCTCTCTACAACTATAATTTCTCCTCTTGAAAGCATGCAAAATGAATGTGCTAAGGGTTGCATTTATATGTATTGGTTCTCATCACTTTGCACCCACTTATCCCTATGTAATCTAGTTGATCACATTTACTCCTACACTCCACTATTTTCTAGCCAAGTAACTCCAAGTTTGACACAAGTTATATGGGATTGTTGCTAGCACGTATCACGAGGCATATTCATGTTTCTCTAATTTTTTGTTAACAACTATAGGACATCGAATTTGATTTCATTTAATTAAAAAACATAGGCTATGTAATAAATTAATTGCATCACATTTAACTAAGTTTAGACTTACCTCAAGTTTAGCTACTCAGTCCCAACTAAAAGTTCTAAGCAGATTCATCAGGTTTCCAAAACTAATTTTTTTAAAGTTTATGCTCATGAAAATTTTTATCCCAAGGTTCCTCGAAACTTGGCTCTGATACCAAAATGTGGCGGCCCCAAAATTCCGAGGCCGCCTCGTGGTCAGCTACTTCTCTACCTAAGAACTCGAAACCTCTGCCCACGTCACTCATGCTCATTGTTTATCTAACGCCCTTGCATTTCCTTGTCAATTTATTCAGTAGTTTACATGTAGTTTTAGATTTTACAATTAAATTCAATTAAATAATCAAGCATTTATAACGAAATAACAACGGAAGTCCTTATATTACCAAAAGAGCATATGAAGTTTACTTATTCAACCTATAGTGGAAATCTCGGTAGTACTATGCATATAAGCGATCAACTATAACAGTATATATACAAGTACAAGTGTAAAATATAGTCTCCCAACACCAAAATACAATACAAAATATCAAAAGTATAACTACAAACAAATGTACCAACAAGCCTCAGCGTAGGTAAGTAAGATGTAGTCACCAAGAATCCCCTTACCTCTGCTAGTACTAGGATATGCACTCAGCCATCACAAAAGGCAGATGACGAACCCAGTAAATAAAATCCCAAGGAAAACCACCGTGCATCATAATTGAAGAATGTAAATGACAGAGTCAATATATTGTGTTAAATAAACATGCGAAAAGAAAGGAAAAATGCAGACAACTGCTCAAAGCTCATCGCATGAATATAAACACACAGATATACAAATGGGTGTGAACACAACTACTAAGGTGTGTACTTAGGACCAGAAGCCCTGGTCGTGGCCTACGCTATCGACCCTACGATTGTGTCCTAACGGCATTAGCCCTAGTGGGTTACATCGAACACGTGAACCGGTATTCAACTTGGGATATAATCTACAGAGGTCGAGAATACGCGCTACACACTTCGCAAGCGACCACAACAACCCTTGGATACATAGATGGGAAAACTCAACCGTCGAAGTAGGAATAGACTCATAGATTATCAAGAATTAACACTGCAAATGAATAAACCATAAGTAAATATAGTAGTGGTGTTAAGTTGGGTTTTATGTACCTAAAACCATGCTCAATAACCCCGAAAATACTCTAGGCCTGACCCCGACTAGTCCCAGGCTCCATTTATTGTCCCGTGACTCCTGAGATCTATTTCGCGTGTTTATTGGTTAATTAAATGGGTTTGTTATCAATTAGGCTCAATTTCAGTTTTAGGAATTTAGTGGTTCTGGTCCCTAGCGCGCTAGGTAGGGTGGTTAGCGCGCTAGTTGATCTTGTGCACTGTTCATGTACAAATAATCATCATTTTCCCAGCGTGCCTAGCGCGTTAGTGTTCGCACTCTGCCCAGAATTCCAACAATGGATTCTGGGCTTTTCTGGTTCCTAACACCTCACAAACATCATAAAAATAACACACACACTCTTGTCGCATCAAATTTCTCTCCAAAACATCGATTAAACAAGTTTTTTACTCAAAACAGAGGATTAAAGTGTACATGTGTTTAAAATCTGAAATCACCAAAAGCACTCTTTTTGTGCACAAATCCGATTCAAATTGACATGGTTCATCAAAACCAACCTCACAAACAACAATTTCAGCAAAAACAGTGATGAATTCTTCATAAATCCGTTAGAACCTCAAGAAAACCAAACAACATCAAGTTTTCATAAAAATCAAAGATTTGGTGAGTAGATTACCTTAGGTTTCGTTATTGAACTCCCAAATCCAGTCTCCAAACACTCATTTGCATTCCCTAACAAAGATTTCTCTCCTCAGATCCTAAAAAAAATGATTTGGAATTGCTTTGGTTTGGATGTTTCCACGATCAAGTTGGTATTTATAGGTGTTTGTTCTAATCTAACGTTCACACGCATCTCGAAGCTGATCTAGCGGTCCTTGTTAAGCTTATGTCACTTAATTCCTGGACACCTTATCATGACACTAGTTGTCTTGTATCTCATCTGCTGTGTGTCTCAAGGACAATCCTAGGTGTGCTGATTTATTTAGTTACAACTATAGGATTTGTTTATACGAACTTGATTTAACCCATATAGCCTATCAAAGTCATCAAATAAATTTCATAAAATGGTAAGTAGGGTCACACTAACTTCCCGATGACCCGGCTCCCCATGCCCCATGTCCGACACACTTCTGGAGGTGGACCCACACTTAGTGTACGTAATTGAATTACTTAACTTAGCCTAAGCTTATATTTAAATCTCATTAAAATAAATCCTCAACCATAGTCATGATGTTATGATCAAATCTAGTCTAACCCTAATGCCCAGCCTTACAGCTACCGAACCATTGCATTGGCATGTTCTACGAAACGGAACCTCGGCGCTCAAACTCTCCCAACACGTAATTATAGATAGACACCTGTAATGCATAATACATAATAATAATAATAATAATAATACATCACAAAACTAAAAGAAAACATCTGTACACAGTCAGTACCCTAGGTTCGGATCATGCCTAGCCTATTCGCAGCGTCCACGTGTCGTCCAAGCTAGCGTTCTAATCTGAAATAATTAAATAACGGTGTTATAATTATAGTGGGCCGTTGCAGTCACCATTCACTTTAGCCACCAATTGTGAAAACAACTCATGACTCCAATACATGACTCTCTCACTCTTAACTTGGTGACTTCACGCACCATACTCACATTTTCGAGTTCGTTTCAAACATCAAATTTGTTCATCACGTCGCCCCGGGCGTACCAACATATCAAACGCGTTTTACAACTTTTATTTATTATTTGTTTTGTATTTTGTTAGTGTTTTTAATTCATTTAAGTCCCCAAACTACTAATTACCTAACCAGTGTTTGTCCGAAAACCCGTTACTTCATGTAATACTCGAGTTGAACCGTTTCCCCGTACCGACGCTCACACTCATATTTCCTCACGCGTTTGGGACATTGGAATTAAACATTCGAGTAATACAATTTAGTATAAAACACTGAACACAAATAACATTTGGACTCTGTATCACAGCAAATGAGCCCACGTACGACCTAAATTGACATGTGGCCCAAGTTAGAATTTAGGGTATAACTCACTTAATCTAACTACAAGCATTGAGTCAAATCTTTTTATTTAAGGAGTTTTCATAGAGTTTCTGCCTTTATTCATTTCATATGTACGTTATCTTTTTTTTCTTCAAATTTTTGAAAAGTAGTATGGTCTCTGCTCCATTTCCTATAAAAATCGCATTTGTCAATTTTTCCACCACAAGATTCTCTGCTCCATTTCCTGTGAAATCTGTAGGACTATCAAATTTCTTTTAAAGAAAACTCTTGTTGACCCTTCTCACTTTTACCATGATTAAGCAAGTCATCCAATGTAGGTTAAAGTATTATTAGTCCAAATCATTCCCCTAAAGTGGTTTAGTCATATGAATTTCACCTCGAGTGGGCTATACTCTTGTTCTAGCACCATAGAATCTAGACTACTTGCAACATAGGACCACATGCCCTCTTTGGTATCTAGCACAAAGTCTAAACTTTATACTAGCTCCCTAATATGTAATCTTAACTATGACGGGCAAGACTCCAGATTGAGTGTATCTCCTAATATTCAAAGAAGTTCAAGTCTTCAAAAAGGGCTTAAAATAACTCATCCACAACCAAAAGCACTTAAGAAAGTTACGGGCGACTGTAAATGCGACATATGATACTATGTAAGTTCTAATGCAAGACACAAACATAGATAAAAATATGTCAACTAAACAAGTAATAAACAATCTAAATACATGCCTAAAAGTTTATCGACTCCACATGAAATGGGAAAGAAATGGAAGAAATGAAAGAATAAGGGATAAAATACACCACCATTACCATCTTTCAACCACATATAATTGCATAAAATTGAAAATTTTAAACAATTTCACCTGCGATCTTTCGCATAAGCATCCATCCAACGCAATCTAAGATCCCTAAAGTATGCCCAAACTTATTTCGAACCTTGTCCTCAAGGATCAAAACAAGCCAAGGAATCTACACAACAAAAAATAGAAAATTGGTTAGAAAAAACATGATTAAACAGATATGAAAATGATACATACTCATGCAATGTTTTTGTTTTTTTTTTTTATTTTCTAAAATGAAATCCTCTAAAAACTACTAAATTAACAAAACTTTCATGTCAGGTGACCGAGGAAGTAATTAAAAAAATTATCATAACAAGAGGAAGAACTAATAAGAAGAGGAGTTAACTTAAATGATTCTAGCCAAATCTTGCGTGCCCAAAGTCTTTCAACTAAGGGTGAAATCAACAAGATAGTAGATTAAAGACTAGGGTTTTGGGACTACTATTGCAGCGACTTAAGTTGGTTTTAAAAATAAAAATCCAACCAAGTCTCAAAAAACCTAAAAATCCTACTAATCAGTCAGTTTTCAAAAAGTGCTCAATTTATGCTAAAGAAAATAATCCGATGTCAAACCAAATGGAACTCAAAGTGCTCAGGCATCTCCGGTGCTCATGCATTAACCATATCTCTTGAAAAAGTCTAAGAACTCAAGATAGGTTTTATTTAACATAAAAAACTAAACTAAACTGATATAAATGCAAAAAAAAGCTGGGATGCCTTCCAACGAGTGTTTTTCTTTTTAGGCTTTGGTTAGAGTTGGTGTGGTTCATCACGTAATGCCCTCTTCTTTTGAAATGTCAAGACATCTACAACTTTGGGCAATGAAACATGCATGCCCTCCTTCAGATTTGGGAGATCATCTGGGACCTATAATACATATGATTATGTTGTATCATGATCATCTCACATAAAAGTGTCAGCTATGTAGAAAATTTGTGAACGCTTCTTTTATTTCCACCCCTTTGTTAAACTCAACAAGTATGCATGGGTAGGTAGGTGGTTCTACCAACACTAGAGGTTGGTCTTTCTTCCTCTCAATTTTTGGTTCTCCGGCATTTCTAAAGAAACTTCAACTTTCAAGTCATTTTCCTCCTCTTCATCTTGTATTATGATAATGTTTGGTACATGTGAAGAAACTTCAAGTGTTTCCTCTGGTTCACTCAAATAATCTTCAACAAGACTTCATTCTACTCAACACTCTTTCATGGAATTGTACTCATGGTCTCCGCTGATATTTTTTAAGAACTGAATTTATTTCTTCTCCAGCCTCTTGATTCCTTTGTTCAATCCATTCGTCCAATTCTTGCTCGGAGAAGTCCATGTCTTGCATAGTCTCCAAACAAAACCTTATTATATCCCTTGAAGGTTGGTTCCAAAATGAACTATATATGTCACACTGTGGTGATGAATGACTTCAGTAGTCAAAGGGACATACATTAGGAAAATGATGACAACCTGTAAAAAAGATCATAAGCTTTGATAGGTTCCTGTTGCACAATAAAGGGCCAACTAGAAAAATATTGTAAAGAGGTGTCCATGGTGGAGTTTCTTACAAACATTATAGAGACAAGGGTATAGTGATACTACAAATAATAAAAAAAAATTAAATAAAGAAAACCAAAGAAATAAAAAACAATCCCTGACAACGACGCCAAAAATTGATCCACGCGAACGCCTCAATAAAGTAATAACCTAAACCAACTATTCTATAGATAGTGGCAAAGGGTTCACCCCACAAAGATTGGTAGTCTTTCTAAGGTAAGAAAATAACAAGAAGAAAAATTGGGGGTTTGAGAGAATAATTAAAACTAAAGAAATGTTAAAATAGTTTTGTAAAAGTGAATTCAAGGGAGGAAAGTAACCTTGGCTTTCAGCTTCTCGAACTTTGTGAACAACCTAGGTAATTCATCAGTATTCGGTTCATGTAAATATATGAGATTTAGTTATGACTTAGTGTAGCTATAGACCCAATGACACACTCGGCTCCTTGCACTTCCTAGTATCGGTAGTCAAGATCCTATGGCACTTGATCGGTCCCGAAAGGGACTAACCAATCAATAAGGTCAAGTGTTAATAGGATGAGTCTATCGCATGAGGAAGGATGCTTCGACTCAATAACTAAAGGTACTCAACCTAATATGCATGCAAGGGCCCTTACACACAATGAAATCTAACCCTAGATAAAGTTCAATGCGAAAGGAAATAAGCCATAATAGAAATCTATGAAAAATAGATTAAATAATCCTTATGATGAATTCTAAAGTTGAAGACTTTGTTCGATCCACCGCTTGCCTAGATCAAGATGATTAGCCGTACATTGTAAGCAAAAACAAAGTTTTCTGTAAGTTATGGTGTAAAACTAATGATAAAAAAACCTAAAGCAACCTAACTACTATTTATATAAAACACCTAAAGTAGGTTTCAACCTAAATACTTTGAAAAATAAGGAATTTTTGAGTTTCTGGGGTCGACATCGCTCCTGAAACTACACTTTGTAAGATTTTGCGGCATCACTTAAAGCGTCCTGGAAGGTTTGCGACTGGACTGCACGTTGTGAATCACGTTTTGAGAATTTATGATGGTGTTTGGGGTTCATACAAAGTAAAAATTTCAAAATAATTTTGAGAAAAACCCCAACAGGAATCGAATCTGATTCCATTAAAACGTTTAAACTATGAAAACTAAATCATACCTCGGTTGCAATATATCTTTCAGAATGTTGATCGATCTTTAAGTGCCGCCAATGACGAACACCCTCTACTAGCTGTCCACACACGAACGGCGGCCGAGATTCAAAGTGCTAGCTTTGAGAGAATACCAAAAGTTTAGTTTCTCTCCAAAACAATTCAGAACATACCAATTCAACCCTAATTCATTTTTAAAATGAAAATGAGAGTTTCGGCCCTAAATTTTCATACATGTATTGTAACTTAAAACATCTATTTATACAACGCTTGTATATAGACGGTTAAGTAAATTACACATATACCCCTACTCAAGAAGTATAAATGTTACACCACAGGGATATTTCTGTCATGAATTTTATCATATAAAATTCATTCTTCTGAACCATTTTAAAATCTCGCAAAACCATTCTTAGTGTGCGACCTAATAGGCTCATACAACGTTGGCAGTATACCAAAACACATTTTGGTATACAAGTAATAAGTGGTCTCTAGCAAGACATTATGACTACCCAAGTTGTACAAAGATCAAATCGATACAACCTAATCAATAATGTATATAACATCCTTTTGTCATACGATATCCTTTTGATCAAATATAAGGCATGGAATTGTCATCCAACATGTTCGATCGTACTAATTTCGATCTCCAAGTAACTGAAAACATCCAAGTGACATTGATCAATATCAATTCACTTAGACTAGGCCTTTTAACAGTCTAACACATTGAGGGATCCAGTGGATATCTCTCTCTATATGAGAGGGACAAATTCTATCTCAATTACACAACTTCACCACATTATTCACATAGTAACCAATCACAACCTTTATAATCGTCCGATTAAAGACAATTTTGATTGCGTCAAATCACTGTATTCCTAATGTTGAAGTCTCTGGTAATCATAAGTAGAGGACTGAATAATGTACATATCATTAGAAACAACTATAACTTAATCCATGTGATGTTCTCATAGCGGGTCGGTTCAGTACTTTGTTCCCTAACAAGTACTCATGATCTTGATTTGCATTCCTATACGTATTATCATCGTATGATCATCAATCAAGACTCACACTAATCTTAATTCATTATAGTTCCCAGTATAATAATCGACTAGGGATATTTAGGATATTTCTGTAAATACCCATGGATCTTATTATAATGTAAACATGCAAATCAATTATAATAAACAACAAATGAAATCCTGTATTTTATTAACTAAAATGTATTCATAAAGACTATTAATGGATTGACCTAGGGCACATTTCCTAACAATTTATTCTTGGCAGCGTCACTCACAGCCAAATTTTCTGAATTGACTTACAATGCGATTGTGAATCATTTAAAAGCTAAATTTGAAGAATTTATGAGACAAGAAAATGTTTTGCTCTGAGCATACTTTTTAATGGAAAAAATGACAAGTCATTAAGATTTAAAATGTGGATGTTACGGCCTTTATAGTGAAGCATGGTCACTAAGAAACTTCACCAAACTTAGCCAACTTGGTGTCGCACAATCTCGAACTTTACATTTTCTTCCCCAACTGCCATATTTGCTTCGTATTCATGTATTAGGCTTCAAATATCTTAAATCCATAAAAGTGAGAGTTTATCACCACAAATGAGTTAATTGGAGTCCATTAATACCTAAATTACTACATTAAACAATGCATAATTAGACACTTAACAACCATACGTATATCTACAAAAAACAAATACATATATATAAATTCGTGAAAAAAATACCATGTATAAATTAAGTTTATATTTTTTCGAGCAAAGTTTTTACAAAAATGCCAAAGCATCTAACTGACGTGGACGGGACATCACTTTCAAAAGGTAAGGTTTTTGTCAAAAAAACATGTTGTTATTAAAGGTCAATTACCATAAGTAAAGGTATATTGATTGACCCACGAAAAGTTTCCTCCTTGAGTATAATAAATAAATCATTATTTATAAACAAATTGCAATATTTTCTTATAAATTTGGATTTGTAAGTAAAAAGTTCTTTTTTACTAATGAAGTGATATGATTCTAACATACAAAATGTGAAGCTCGTAAGTAAAAGATGGTTTTTATTTACAAATTTTTCAATTTGTTATTAAAAGTTTTGTACGTAAAACCTCAAATTCTTGTAGTGGATTGAATCCTTCATTGAAGTATTCCATTAATGCTTTTTCAGTATATCCATGTTGTGGACAAGAAGAAATTAATCGTTGGAATCCATCCCAAATTTCATTAAAATGTTCATCAATTTTCAACTTTGCATCTGTTATTTGTCTCCTATAAGAGCTAATCTTTCTTGCAGGCATGTATTGATGTAAGAAAGTTTCTAACAATTGAGACCATGTAGTTATTGAATCTTGAAAAAGGTATAACAACAAATCTTGTGCTTGATCTTTTAGTGGGAAAGGAAAAGCTTTAAATATGAGTTACTCTGGAGTACCATCTCTAGGTTTCATCCTATTGACTTTATGTTGGTATTCCCTTATAAACTTTTGGGGTCTTCATTATCTTTACCATTGAATCAAAATTTCAATTTAAATTCAAGAAAGCCTTCAGGATAGGCAATGAACGTTGGCTCGTAGGTCGTGACAATTTGAATAGCTTGCCTAAGAGTAAGTTCTCTATTATCATTATTATCATTATTATTATAATAATTATTGTTATTATTATTTTTATTATTATTATTATTATTATTATTATTATTGACTTCTATTGTAGGAGTTTCTTGTTCCCTACGTTGTTGTTCTATTAAGTTATGATTAAAATTCATATCCACCTCAGGATTGAGCGGTTGTAGAGATCCTACAAAATTAGAACGGAAAAGTATATAGACCATACAACGTCTAAGACTCTTAAGAAATTATGTAAAAAACTCTGGTAACAGCGGCAAAAATTAACATGTGTCAAGTGTGTACAATAAGTTTTCCACCTCTCTTGTACTTATAAATTTGTAGTAGTGGTAAGTGGGATCGTCTCTACCGGGGTTTCTTAACCTTATTAATTTTTTCTATTATTTTGTTATTTTTACTTAATTAAATCAAAATGGGAATTTAAATCATCTAATTAAACTAATGCAATCCATTAAATTAACACAATTCAAAACGACTAAATTGACAATTCTTAATTCAATTCAAATAATAAATATACAACAAACATCAAAACAATATCTTGAACAATGAAACACAAACCATTGTGCATTCGAAAATATTAATAAAATTATATTCATAATCATATCATATCATGAAGTATTGTTAGATCATTAACCCTAAGTCACAAGTAAGTTTAATAGTCTTTGCAAACCATATTTGGCTTTTCTTTTATCAATGGAAATAAGCAATATTCTAATCTTATGAAACTTAGTATCTCAAAATAACTAAGAAAAAAAAACAACATTCCACTCAATAAAAACACTTACTACTAAGCCAATATTATTGGAAATAAGTTGTATAAATACACAATTCACCTTCAAGATCTAAACGGTAAAATACCTTTTTGAATTAATCTTAGTTACTACTTATATATTAGAATTATAATTTTTTTTGGAAAACATATTAGCATTAGAATTAGAACCTAAATATCATAATATGTATTCTAGACTATGCATGCAATATAAAGTTTTATTGATTGTATTATCCAAAAACGATCTATTATTACCGTGAATTGACTTATACGAATAAGTTTCAAGCATTAAGTAAAAACCCCGAACGATTATGACTAGTTTGCAATCCGATTAGTTCATGTTCGGGTCTTGCTTAGATTAATAAACTACTCATACATATTCAAAATAAACAGCACAATAAAATAATTAAAAGACATTAATGAAAAATAACTTCAAATCCTACCCAAAAAAAAACTTTAAGTAAATACTTGATTCTTTAAAGCAAGAACAACGAAAACAAAGTAAACTCCTTCACTTCTAGATAACGAAAAAGTAATCCAAGACATTCAATTTTGAAGCCCTAGGTACCTATATATGGTAATCTAAGTAGTATATATCCTAATCGAAGTCAAATTCCTAGTTTTAATCTAATATTCTCGTGGTCGACATCACCGAATGTATAACGAATCTTATTTCTTTATTGATTACCTTGTAAAATCGGTGGGAATGTGTCTCTTCACCGATTTATGTAGCGATTTCTAGTTCATTTTTGCATTCGCTGATGATTCGTTGTGTTTTTGTTGTCGAATTGTACATTGATTCCTAGTGTTTTCTACATTCACTAGGGATTTGTTGTCTCTTTTATGTAGATGAGTAAATTATTCACTTTTCTTCCCAATTTCCATCATTTCTTTATTTTTCCTTAATATAACATGAAATCACAAAAACAAGAGAAAATTAAATGTAATATAGCCTTTTACATCTAAGATAATCCTAAAATACACTATAAGACATTGTCTAAGTATTGACTTGTTAGTGTAATATACATATACATTACTCTAACTATAAAATAATATAAAACTTCAGATAAAGGAAGTAAACACAAAACATCCACCGATATAAGAAAATGTAAACATTCCAAAGGAATGGAAACAACTACTTGTGAAGTAAAACCTAGTGACGAGTACCAACCTCATAAACACAAATCCACATGCTCAAAAGGATGTAGAATTAGAAAAGTGAGTGTTACTAATAGTGAATATGATGCTGCAATGGGAATGAACCTAATCATATCATGAAATGTGAAAGTATCTAATGTTTATTTTTTATATAAAAAGTACAATAGGTTATTGGAACCATGGTCGATAAAAAAAAAAAAGGATAGGCGATGATTCATAAGGTTGAACCAATAAGAAGAATTAAAGAAAATTATAGTTTTTGAACTGTCGGAGGTGGGTTTTGTAGTTTTGTTTTTCAAATAAAAAAATTCTCAGCTCCTTTTCTATTATAAAGAATCTATAAAATCAGAAAAAGTAATGGGGCCTTAATATTGGCCAAAACAATGAGGAAACATTTAATTAATAATAAAATACCCTTGATGATTGTTCTTTTATTGAAATGGGCTTTAAAGGGCGCCAAATGACATGGAATAATAAGAGAAAGGGATTAAATAACATTCGACAAAGGTGGGATAGATTCTTTGTAAATGAATCTTGGAGAAATCACTTTCATTCTGCTCAGACATATAATAGGATGTATTATTGGTCAAATCGTAGACCTATATGGCTTCAACTGGTTCAAACTGTGGATTGGAGATCACAAACAAGGGCTGGGAAATTCTTTAAGTTTGAACCTTATTGGGTTAAAAATGTTGAATGTTCTCAAGTTGTGGAAGATAATTGGAACTCAATGGGAGAGGGCAGAGATCCTATTCTTAATGTCCAAATTAAATTGGCACATTGTGGTGGTTCTCTATGAAAGTAGAGTAGCATACCTATGGGAGCATTAACTCTCGTATTGAATCTACTAAAAAGATGATTGAGGAGCTCTATGTTCACTATCATGAACCTGGTATGATGAATCAGATAAAGAAGTTGGAGAAACAACTTGAGAATCTGTTGTTTCCTGAGGAGATCATTGGAGACAGAGGGCCAGGACTGAGTAGTTAAAGGAGGGTGAAAGAAATACTAAATTCTCTCATCTTCAAGCTAAACAAAGGAAGTCAAAGAATCTCATCAATAAGTTGAAAGATGACCATGGTTAATGGGTGAAGAAGAATGAGAAGATCAGTCTGGTGATTCAACAACATTTTCATAGGCTCTTTGTTTCCACAAATCCTTCCGCAACGGACATTGAGAAGGCCACTTGAAGCATACATGCTTGTCTCCCCTTTTGATTTTAATTTTTTGCAGGAATCTTTCTCAAAAGATGAAGTACAATATGTTGTTTTCCAAATAGGGCCTACTAAGGCCCGTGGCCCTGATGGTTACCATGTGTTTTCTATCGTAAAAACTAGAAAACCTGAGCAATGATGTGGTGCAAGCTTGTGTGAGGGTTCTCAATGAGGGTGGATATATCAAATAAGCTAATAGAACAAATGTGGTACTTATTCCTAAAAAGAAGAATGTGGAATTAGTGAGTGATTATAGACCTATTAGCCTTTGTAATGTCTTACATAAAATTGTGACAAAGACATTAGCTAATAGGTTGAAGAAGGTTCACCCA
The DNA here is from genome assembly GCA_039657345.1 of Stephania japonica. Classification (NCBI taxonomy): domain Eukaryota; kingdom Viridiplantae; phylum Streptophyta; class Magnoliopsida; order Ranunculales; family Menispermaceae; genus Stephania; species Stephania japonica. The sequence goes on from CM077560.1 coordinate 28,082,912, forward strand.
CACCTAATGTAACGACCCAAATTCTCCACGACCCAACCTATGGGTATTTTGGAAATTTTCTGATAAAAATATGTTGGGGTGTTTGATGTGGAAATACAATTCTAAACTTGTCAAATTAAATTTGAGTGAGAGATTAAGTAAAGTTTTATTTTAAATAATAAAGTCCAATTGAGCTTAGGACCCAAAAGGGCATTTTTGACAAGTTGTAAATTATCACAACCCTAATCCCTAACCCTAATGCTATTTAAGCAAATCAAAGAAAACCCTAGCTGCAATCTTGTTAAACACCCACGTGGAGAGGAGAAGGGCAAGAGGAGATTTCAAGCTCAAGAGAGGTACAACCTCACTTCCCACCTTGATTTCTTTATTATTTATTAAAGATTTAGAGACCAAAGGGTCGATGGCGTCAACAGCGGCAAGCACGCAAGGACAATGGAAAGAAAATAAGAAAGGAAAGATTTGATCTATGCTAGAATGAGATTTTGGAAAGAATTTTGAGTCAAAGACTCCATTGAAGGCATGGTGAGACTCTAGTACTCCTTAGATTTATTGTTTTGGTGTTGGTATTGGCAATGAAAGTTGATGATTTGTAAAGTTTGTTCAATTTTTTCTTAGATCTAGTCTTGAAATGGGTTATACAAATTTTTAAGCTTTATGATAACGAGTATTATGGATGAATCAATCTTGTTTTCCATGGTTTGATGATACATGAAAGGGTTTCCCATGATTTTAGCAAATTGAATGCGGTTGAAGTTTATTGATATGAATTTGGCATTTAAGTTTGAGTCAAGATTTAAAAAGGGACTTTGAATCTTTTATTTGGGAAATAAACTTATTTGATAAATTTGTGGACTTTGACTGAATATTGTCATTTGGGAATTTAAAGTCCAAATTGATTCTTTTATATTGATTTGGATATTTTTAATTATAATTAATCGAAAGTCTCCGATTTATATTGGAAAAATCAAGTTTTAGCAGATTTTTCTTGTTTTGTGTCACCAAATTATTATTTTACTTGAATCAACGATTTCAAATTTAATAGTCGACTTTAGAGTCGTGAATGACTTTAAGTGAAGTTAGCTATAAAATAAGACGGATTCATAGACAATATGTTAAACTTGTTAAACTTGTATGGCTATAGATACACAAAGTAATTATTCTTTCAAATTGTCTAGATTCGCGAGACGGTTCACATGGAGCCCAAACGCGAGAGGATCAAGATTAGGATTCGCAGCAATTACAGGTAAGTGGGGAGCACCGCTCATATATCAAATGTGGCTTGCTACTAGTATATTTAGAATCACGCTTTTAATTTAAAGGACTTGGGATGGGGTTGTTGCCTACCTTGTTTGACTTCATGTAAGGCCTCTTGGGGAGCCATAGACATGGTGCAACCAAGTCACCTTACACGCTTAAGGGCCCCTTGGGGAGCCGTAGCTAACGGTGGAACCAAGTCACCCAATGCAAGGGCCTCTTAGGGAGTTGTGAATGCATGATGAACCAAGTCACCGGGGCCTCTTAGGAGCCGTCGAATCAAGTCACCCACGCATATTTATTATATTTTTTATTATTGGTCAACAAGGGGAGGTAATGACAAATTAAACCATGGACTTGCATTTATATTATTACTTCATATGCATCTCTCTTGCAATCCATTTGCATTGCTAAACTTGATTATTTATGCTTTACAACTCTTGAATTATTTATCAGTATTCAAAGTACTTTACGGAACATGAAATGCTTACATCTTTATGGAATTGCTACCCTGCTACAAATTGTCAACACTTGTCATGATTTCAAATGCATGCTAGATTTATTTTGCTTTATAGGTATTACTTGCATATTTGATATTTGAGCGTAGTTCTTCTCCTATTGGGCTCTGTTGGTTCTTTTAGCTCACCCCACTTACAATACAGGTCCATCAACGAGTGCGCTAGAATTGAGACAAGGGAGAAACGAGCTTGAAGTCTTCACTTAATGTGAGCCTTATGTTGATATGTATCATTTATATTTGATTTTGAAACTATTAAACTTGAGTTGTAATTAAAATAAGTCTTTGGATAATTTGAAACCTACTTGCCTTTAGTTGATCCACTTGGAAGTTTTAATAGTTTAACTCAATACGAACCCATTTATAGTTTCATAGATATTCTTGTGAACTTAAATTTGTTGGCTTAAGGATATCTATTTATATTTATTTCGCAATTATTATCCTTTGTTTAGCCAATGTGTATTCAGCAGGTTTGTTTGAGAGGCGTGCTAGACTGTTATTTGGGCCTGGTTCAGGTATCGTGTCCAAGTAGCGGTTTGGGTCAGGCGACCCGACCTTAGGTCAGGGGAGGGTCGTCACACCTAATTTCTGAATATCAAAGTTCCTTTGTACCTAGTCGTCAAATTACGAATAATTTTATTACAGCTTTTGAAATGTTACAGTGTCTTCATAAATGGAAGCAAGGAAAGAAAGGCTTCATCGCCTAAAGTAGGACATGAGTAAGGCATATGACATGGTGGAATGGTGCTTTATCGAGGTTGTTATGATTAAGATGGGTTTTCTTGCACGTTGGGTCTCTCTGGTTTAAGATTGTATTTCATCTCCTAATTATGGCTTCTGTATTAATGGGTTTGTGGTGGGAAATGTTATTCCAAGGAGAGGCTTGTGTCAAGGATGTCCCCTCTCTCCATATCTATTTCTACTTTGTGCAGAGGCTCTATCAGGTCTTCTATATAAGGCAAATTCTCTTGGTACAGTTCAGGGTATGGCTTGTGCTAGATATTAACCCGAAATAAATCATCTTTTCTTTGCAGATGATAGTCTAATCTTCTATGAGGTTAAAGAAAATGTGGGACTGGAAATCAGGAATATTTTGTATATCTATAAGAAGGCTTTGGGCAACGAGTCAATTTTGAAAAGTCTACTACCACCTACCGTTAAAAAGGTTCGACAGCATGCTAAACAAAATATTGGACAGGATCTGGGTATCAAGACTGCTATTACAAATGATCAGTACTTGGGTATGCCTAATACAGTGGGGAGATTAAAAAATGAAACTTTTGTTGATATTAAAGACAAGTTATGGAAGAGGGCTTCTTTTCCTAATGCAGCCACAAAATGATATTAACTCAATTATTAGTAGATTTTGGTGGGGTGAAAATGGTGATAGAAGGAAAATTTCCTGGGTTAGTTGGAAGATGTGTAGACATAAACAAGAAGGGGACTGGGCTTCAGAGACACTGCTCACTTTAATCAAGCACTGATAGCCAACCATACATGGAGAACCTTTCAAAACCCTGAATGTTTAGCAAGTAGGGTAGTGAAAGGCAAATATTTTCCAAATGAGGTGTTTCTGAACTGTGAAGTGAAGATAAATAGCTCCTATTTGTGGTCAAGTGTCAACTGGGGCAGAGAATTATTACTGAAGGGGCTTGTAAGATGAATTGGAGATGGTGAAATAGCTAAGACTTTTCATAACAAATGGGTTCCTAGATCAACTTTCTGTTCATCTATTTCGTCCCCCATCGGATCATAACAGAAACTTGAAAGTTTAAGAAATTATATCTCGCCGAGCTTCCGATATCACTCTATTGAGGAGACGTTTGTCAACAGATGACATAAAGACGGTGTTGTCTATTCCGTTCAGTTTCCAGTCTTCTGAGGATTCTTACTTCTGGGCCTCGAAAAATCTAGGAAATATTCAATAAAGAGTGGATATAGACTAATCCAAAGAGAATCGAATGCTACTGAACACGCGAGTTGTTGGCGGCATGTGCCCTAGGTCAGACATTGTTTCTATTACTATTTTAGTTAATAAAATATACAATTCATTTGATATTTATTATAATTGGTTCACATGTTTATATTATAAAAAAAAATCTATAGATATTTACTGAAATATCCTAAATGTCCATAGTCGGTCATTATGCTAGGAACTATAATGAATTAAGACTAGTATGAGTCTTGATTAATGGTCGCGGAATAGTCATGTGTATATGGATACAAATCAAGATCTTAAGTACTTGTTAGGGAACAATGTACAGGACTGACCCGGTATTAGAACACCACATGAGTTAATTCACAGGTGTTACTCATGATAGGTATATCATTTAATCATTTAAATTGAGATTACCATAGACTTCAACATTAGGAGCATAATGGTTTGACACAACCAAACGATTAGAAAAGTTGCGATTGGCTATTGTGTGAATTATGGGTGAAGGTGTGTAATCAAGATACAATTTGTCGTTCTCTTTTAGAGAGAGATATTAATGGATTCTTCAATTTGATAGACTGATAAATGGCCAAATCCAAGTGAATTTATAAGATTCATGTTACTTGGCTGTCTTCTGTCCACTTTGAGATCGAGACTTTTACGATTTGGCATCCATAAAATGTGCCTCGACATCCCGAATGATTTTACAAATCCCAAAAATCAAAAATCTAGGTTTCATGAAAAACATAGGGGTTTTTCTACAAATATTTTTAATGTCAATCCCAAAGTTGTCGAAACACATACGGGTGGATTCAAATACAATTTTGACAGTTTGTGCATCTCAAATACATTCTATAAAACATATTTGCATGATTTAAATCATTTTGAAACTCATGAAATTGAAAATCATAAAATTCAAGACTTTAAATTCTTTAAAAAATATTAATTCATGGAATGCATGATTCTAATGCATTTGGCTTGTAGGAATGAAACTTATATACCTTACAAAAGTTGCACAAATGATTGCCTTTGGTTTTCGATCCTTGTTTCCTTGTATGAGCCGAGTCTTGAGCTTGTCTGACTTCATGTTGTTACTTTGACTTGAACTTGTACAAACTTCAACTTTCTCTTTGAACTTTTGATTCCTAACGTAGTTTGAAACACTTAGTCCAACAATCTTCCCCTTTTTAATGATAACAAACAACATGAGTTTGACAAACAAAAGATAGATATTTAGCACATTATGAAATTCATAATTGCAAGTTCAAATCAATATTTCTTTCCCATTTGATAACATCAAAAATTAGGTGGAAAATCTCCCCTATCAATATGCGCATATGAACAAGTTTAATGAAAACATGAAAACATAAGCTCCCCCTATCAACCTGCATGATAAAATTATACAATGCTTATATACCATAAAAAATGGGCATGAAGTCTCCCCCTATCAATATGCATCGATATCATTCATATTATGTATAACTCTCCCACAATGTAACACAATGCATACATAAGTCCTCTCAAACAACACTAGATTCATTCATTCATATGCACTGAGGACATGAAACAATACAAAGATAGATATAATTTGTGTCATTGCATTAAGTAGTACAAACAAAACAAAGGACACATTGTTGCGCATGCAGAAATAAAATTACTTAACATATGTATGGAAACAATTATTGAAAGCACAAGCGTACATGAATTCTCTTTTTCGAATGTAATTTTGATTTACACTTAATGCATATAAATCCAAGCATAACATGAAAAATAACAATATATGCATGCTATGATGTATATTATTAATGCTAGGCATGTCATGCTTAATTCTCAAACATTGATCTATCATTTAAGCATATTCATGTTACAAAGTGAGTCTAATTCACTCTATAAATCATTGTCTTTAGTACCCATATACCTTTGGGTTCCATAAAATGTGTTTCAAACACATTCTTTTCTACCCATGCTAGTTTGCCTCTATTGTTCTTATTCAAGACACATTTTCCAATATTATGCGATCTATTGCATTTGAGAACACTATTAGATTTGGCCAATAGTTTTCCATAGTTAAATAGACTAGCACCATAGTCTATGCATCTCTTGTTAAGTGCACATCGTTCTGCTCCCAACATCATATCAAACATTTTGGTACCACTTGTGAACTTAGTAACCGTGGTGGTCAAGTCCTCTACATCTTTTGCTAAGTTATTTCTATCATTTATGATCAATTCTAAGTCATGTTGGAGATCATCAATAATCTCATTTTTATATTCAATCTTACTAATGGTTTTTATCAAGCTCTTTTTTTGAGTTGCTTGGTCTATTTGACCTCTTTTTCCAATTCTTTCCTAAGGTCATGAATATTAGGATTATCCAATGCGCTAACATCCTCACAATTAAAAAAGTTTGTGTCATTTACCTCACTCCTTGCCATAAGACAAATGATAGCCTTCCCATTTTTCGACTCAAAGTCAGAGCTAGATAATGATAATGATGATGAGGAGGAGTCATATCGCTTGCTTCTCTTCATGTATTTGTATTCTACCATCATGTATCCCGATTTGTGACACTGGTAGCAAATCATCTCGCGTGATTTTCCAGCTTTGTTTTCATCTTTGTACTTCTTCTTGTACTTGTTTCTTTTATATGTACCATTTTTCAGCTTTCTGGACAACATAGCTACTTCTTGTTCAATGTCATCGTCGCCGCAAGGACTTACATCATCTTTGGCTGGTGGACTAGTACCTTTCAAGGCATGCTCCTTCTTTGACTCTTGCTTAGTCATTTCACCTAGTGCTTCCAATCTAGTACAATCCTTTAGCTTGAGTTCATGAACCGTCAACTCTTCCCATAATGCATCAATTGTGTAGTTCCAATGTTTTGTGCCGATTGAACAACATACTTCTTCGCATCTCATTCCTTAGGCAAACCTCTAAAGAACTTGTACATCGAGTTCTCTTGATCATAGTGTTTGCTAAGGTTTATGATTTCATTCAAAAGCTTTGTGAACCTTGTGATTGTCGTGGTTATGTCTTCATGGGGCTTAACTTGAAAAGTCTCATAATGTTCTTTAAGAATCTTGAACTTAGTTTTCTTGACATGTTGTGTCCCTTCATAATGTACTTCAAGTTTTACCCACAACTCCATAGTTGTCTCACATGCACTAATCCAGTTGAATTCATGTCCACTTAGTGCACCGAATAAGTTATCCATCGCTTGAGCATTAAATAGCTCATGTCTTGTCTCAAGGTATTGTAGTCTTTTCTAGACATGTTTGGTGGAGTGTAGCCTTCCATAATAGCATCCCACAAACTTCTACCTTGTGCTACTTCATTCGAACTTCCAATGAGCATAGTTGGTCCCATTGAAGTAGGGAGGCCTAATGGATGAGTTGCGTTCTCAAAGGCAAGTGAAATCTAATGCTTGCATCCTGGCAAGAAAATACTCAAAGATACGTTAGTAACACATTGAGCAATAACCCTCTCTTATACCCATTGAAGGTCATCTAAGACGGGGGTAAATTGGGTGAATCGAGATATTTTTCGTCTTTCTAAAACTCTATAAAATAACAATAATAGCACACACACACACCAACAACAAATATCAATGCAATGCAATGAAAAGGGGGTAGAAGTGATTGAAATGAGACACATGATATATAGTGGTTCAATCCAACCGATCTACATCCACTACCTAATCTTCCCGGTTAGGATTTTCAACCACCCCACTTATATTACTAATAAGTTAATGTCCCTGAGCCCGCAAGCTTTGTGAATGCCAAGCCTCAACTAGGTCTTTTACAAGATGCCTTACCGCAATAAGGGCTTATACAACCACCTAACCTCAACTAGGATTTAGGATTTTCCTCGACCTAGCTGCAACTTGGGTTTTCCCTCGACCTAGCCTCAACTAGGGTTTTGCCTAGCCTCAACTAGGTCTTCCCTTTCGACTTAGATTCCACTAAGTCTTAAAATCAAAAACCTTTTTAAATACAATGAAAGTTTTGCCTTACAAAGTAAAGCAATAATAAGTCCAAATTTTACAAGCTACCTAGAGCTAAACCACTCCTATGCATGCATGTATGAGCAATGATTAATAGGTCAATAAAATCAGCTAGTATGCGAAATAGTTAGTCAAAAAACTGATGAAATAATATCGATGAAAAAGTGCGTGGTTTCAAATCAAATGAACAAGTGATTTTGTCAAAAATCAAAATTAAGAAAAACAACTTATTCAAATATGTCTTACGCTCAAAGAAAAAGTGTTCAAAAACATAAAAAATGATTTCCAAACAATATTATAAATAAAAGGTATAGATTAAGCCCAAAAAGAATAGGAAATCAATAAATCTTACAACCCCAAGCGTGAAATCCGAAAATCAGGTTTGGTGTGCAAGTTGTAAGCCTTAGAACACCTATTTAGTGTCGCCTTTACTGGCGAATCGATAGCTCAGAGTATCATCAAGTGTATGTGAACGAAACTCTAGCACGAATGTCTATTAAACTTAGACTTTTTAAAGTGTAGGAGCATAAGTTGTAGCTTTGGAGTTCTTTTTGGTATTTCTTTGTGCTCTACAACCCTTTTTGTACCCATATGACCGTTACATATGATTGAAGGGTCCAAAATCATCCATAAATTTAAATTAAAGTTGTGGATCAACACTTTCAAAAAGCTGTAAGATTATTGCACAATACGCTTGGTATACTATCTAGCGTGTTAGGTAAGCTTCTTAAAAATAATGTTTAGTTTACTGCATAGCATGTTAGGTAAATTTTTGGCATTTTACTGCACAACACACTGGGTCCTCTATCTAGCACGCTGCGTCCAGGGGCCTGAAAATAAATAGTTTTCTGGTTTCTAAAATGACCTCCTAACGTGCCTAGACATCCCGGATGATTTCACAAACCTCAAAAATCAAAATCTCAGTTGCATAAAAAACATAGGGGCTTTTCTACAAATATTTTTAATATCAATCCAAAAGTCGTCTAAACACATACAGGTTTATTCAAATACAATTTTGACAGTGTGTACTCCACAAATACATGATATAAAATATATTTGCATGATTTAAATCACTTTGAAACTCAAGAAATTGAAAATTATAAATTCATGGCGTTAAGTTTTTAAAAAATCAAAATTCATGAAATGCATAATTATAATATTTTTGGCTTGTAGGAAAGAAACTTATATACCTTACAAAAGTTGTACAAATGATTATCTTGGCTTTCTGGTCCTTGTTTCCTTATATGGGCCAAGTCTTGATCTTACTCAGCTTCATGTTGTTAATTTGACTTGAACTTGTACAAACTCCAACTTTCCCTTTCAACTTGTGATTCCTAACATAGTTTGATGTTCTAAAACGCTTGATAAACTCTTTAGCACCATTTCACATTGTTTGTTGACATCAAATCCTGAGTAGAGTGTAAGTGATGAAACACGTAGTCCAACATGAGTGATATTAACTGCAAATTTAGGTTCTTCGTAAGTTCCCTTATATAAATCATAAATTTAGTATTTTCTAAAGTTTAGATCCTTGTATAAATCTTACTTTGTTCCATTTTTTTTAATGAAAGCCTAAAGTTGTTAGAAGTAAGATTCTTTTTTGGTTATGAATGCTAATTCAAAAGCTTAGTTCAGGATTTCTATAGTTTCTTTTCTCTCCCTCTCTTTCTTTGTTTATATTTTTTATAAAGGGAAGACAAGAATATGGAGTTATGGGCAATATCCTTTTATATTGCAAATCTAGATAAGAAAATATGTTCCAAATTTTTTTTTCTACTCAATTGTGGAAGTGTTTTTAATAAGAAGACCATCATTTGAGTTTCATTTAAGAAATCCATCAAAGCATTTGCTTATTTGAATGTGTCAGGATTAAACATGTAGCTGATCTAACTAATTTGTTCTTTTGGTTTTCTTATTAGTATTAGACTATGTACCAATGATTACCTCTTATGAAGGATTGACTTATTGTGACAACCCAAATTCCACAACCCTAAACTAGGTCCTACTCGGCCTAGACTTACGTAGACCCCAGAGCCAACCTCGCAAAGTCAATGCAAGCCAAGTCAGTCTTCCTTACCATTTACCATTTACTTAGCAATTTAATTTTGAGTTATTCAAGTTAGTGAGTTATCAAAGTACAACGGAAGCATATTAAACTTCAAACTGACTAAATACCTAATACACTAGTCAGGATAACCTAAAGTGTGGAAACCCCGCATATGTATACCAACATCAACTAAATGTAGTCAAAGGAGATTAATATCACAATATATGTGTACTGAGATTTCACAACCCATATCACAATGTGTTCAAAAACAAAATACATACAATACAATGACCTATCGAATAAGCAAGAGGAGATCACTTAGCTGTCATCAACTTTTCACAATCAAGTAAAACCCACCCACTGTCATAAAAATGACGGTGCGTACAGAGAATAACAATAATAATCAAGTGGAGTCTTAATAAAATTTCAAATGCCAAATAAATGGCTAAACGAGTATCATGCAGAAATATCACAAAGATAATAAGAGACAGCATGATAATTCAATCATTGATATATAAACGATAAATGAGTGTTGAAAGCACAAAACAAAAAGGCATTTAAGTGTTACAAGTCCATCAGGTTGCCACACAAAGTTCACAACCTGACTTCCCAAACAGATTTTAGACCTAAACAAATATCAAACAGTTTAGGATGAGTCATCCTATCGTAGCACACACTTAGTTCAGCTCCCGGTAAGACTACAAATCCCTAAACTATGGGTTTAGGAACTTCCAAAACTCATGTAATCATGGTTGTTGTAATGACCTGAGCATTTATATTATTTTTTGTGTGATGACGTGTACTATCGGTGTATACTCGTGTTTGTGTGACATGACGGTAACATCGAGTTGCGAGTGGAGTTTGCCTTGAAGAATGTGACCAATGGGTATTGACAAAAGAATTATGGGGTACACAGCTCGGGGAAATGAATTTAGTGGACGACCAAAATAAAATATAATAATAAATTAATTCTAAAATTTTACGGGTCATTAGTAACTTTGCTCATACGTGATGGTGTGAGTCGTGGTGCATGTTAGGCTCAGAAACGCTGGGGATACTCAATTATTAGAGCAAAAGAGGATAAAAACAAGGGGGAGTGACACAAGTGGGTGCAAAAGAGTGGTTAGGGCTAGTGTGTTTAAGGGCTATAAGATGTATCTCGAGATACGAAAGTGGGCTAAGATGGAGACCGACCTATAAATAGGTGAGTCAACCCACCTCTCTCTCTCATTTCTCTATCATTCTTATCTCTTTACTCTCTCTCTTTCTCCCCAAGCAACCACTGAACTAGTGTGGCTGGAGCGGCTCCGGAGGCGGCGGTTTTGGATGATCCGAGATAAGATCCTTAATCTCCTCGTCAATTCTTGCGCGTTGGTGTGGATTTTATTCGCGTTCGTCACAATGGAATTTAGACACCATATCGAGATTTCGGATTCAATCGAATCTCTCGATGTTTTGGTGGTCCTCATGACAATCAACACGAGTTGTGTGAAGGTAGTTTTCAATTTGGGGGAGTTTTGGATTTTTGATGATTTTTTTGGGGATTTTTTGAATGATTTTTGTTTTTGGTTTTCCGTCGTGGATTTCGGATGTATTGGAGTGTGTCGAGGGTGTTTTCGGAATGGTGTTGAGTTCTTGACAAAAGTGTTGAGTTCTCGACGAAAGATGGACCAAATCGGCTCATAGCGGTCGGGGGTGGTAAACACCCCCCGAAAATCCCTCAGACGGAGGCGCCAGGCATTGCGCTGGGGATAAAGAGGAGTCTCTCTGTCCCCCACGCTGTAGGGGCGCTGTGAAGGGATAAACCGTTCACAGCGCACCCCACATACGCTTAGGCAGAGTCAATCTACTACACGCAGTGAAAGCGCGTGGGGATGAAACACCCCCATGGCACTACCCATGGCGTCTGGGGCAGAGTGCCACAGCCCCACACCATAGAGACGCCACCGAGGGTAAAACACTCACGGCGCCTAAATCCCAGATTTTTCCAAATTTCTGGAAATCTTCAGTACGAATTAGGGACTTCTTGTGATACCTAAATAGGTCCAAATACCACCCAATAACCCATAAGTCGACCCGGAAACATATTGAACATAAATATGGAAAATTAATGGGGAATTTTAATTAAACGTGGAATAAAACGCAAATATTACTAAATTGCAATGAAAATGCTTACGAGGTACTTAATGGACCGGTGACGGGCTTGCGGGGGCGTTTCGGTGGCATTTGAGAGCTGCAAGTGTGAAGTTTCGTACAGTATTGGTGAGTAAAACCAACTGGAGTACTGACGTGGTTTCAATTGTGCATCTATTTGTGCTATTATTTTGTTGAACAATATTTCTTTTGGGATTATATGATTTATTGTTATCTCAGTGATTTACTTATCATGCTATCTTTGATAATCTTTGTGATATCCATGCGTGATAGTAGTTTAGCCATTTATGTGACATTTGAAATGCTGTTATGACTCTATTGGTATTTTACTCTACATCACTGTAATCACCATCTAGTTTATGACGGTGGGCAGACCGACGAACAGAAAAAGCCAAGGGACTAGTGATAGACGATTGAGGTTGAGGACTACAAGGTGGTGTCCACTCTCATGTTGAGTCGGTTCTTGTATTATGTATTTATTTCGTTTTGGAACATGGGTTATGTGATTTTGAGAGATTTTAAGCATGTATGATATCGTTGATGCTTTCCTTTGACTCATTATGGATGATATACACAATTGCGGGGTTTCTACGTCCTGGGTTGTCTTGACTTGTGTGTCTTGATAGTTAGGAGTTAAGATTGCTTTTGTTGTATCTGATAATAACTCACTAATTGATTGACTTCACATGTAAATGCGTAATAAATCGTAAGGGTAAGGAAGGCTGATGTGACGGCCCCAAATTCCCCTTGCATTTGGGTACACCCGGCCTAGGCTCGTACAGGTCCCCGAGCCGGTACTCGGTGAACCTAGCGAGCCTAGTCAGCCTCCAATTAATCAATTATACAATTTATGAAAGAGTTAATGCAAGTTTTACGTAACGAAAAGTAAATAAACTAAAATAAGGGAAATAACTCAGTCAAAGGGAAATTAGGAATCTATAATGTGAAAAGCCCCAAAATATTCATGTACAAACAGACATTAGATATAGATCAGTACAAGATACCAATATCGAAATGTCCCCAAGTTCAATGATTAAAAGCATATATATAAAATGTCATACAACTGAGCAAAAGATATAATATACCTACACTAAGTCTCCAAGTCCAGCCGCTAATCCTCACAAAAAGTCGCGTAGGTAGGGCTCCTTGCCTCTACTACACTCCACTCTATCTGCACCCACCGTCACAAACTAGACGGTGAGCAACATGAGAAAATCGAATGTAATGCCAGAAGAAGATAACAGTAATTCATGATATATCAAGTAAAACAGTCTAAATATCATGCAGTAATATAAAGATAGGAATTTAAATAGATTAAGTGCATGAAAAAAAAACTAATAGATATCAATTGAAAGTTAAGTGTGTTCTAAAGAATAAAAAAATGCCCATAGGTGGTCTAAATCATAGCATAACAGCGAAAACCTCCCGAGGTATTCCCGAGCATCGACACAAGCGAAGGCACAACTATGATGGGAGGGACACAAGCCCACCCACCCACTACTCGGTGTCACACGGTCACTAAAGGTGGTTACACACTCCTGTACAAGAGTGCCCACATTTTATCCCTCTAGTGCAGGTCTTAGTACTCTTGAGACAAAACACTTACGCCAAGAAACACACAATAAGGAATGGAATGGAATACCAATAATAGAGCATAACGAATCTGAATAAATGATAATGAATCACATGACATTTTCTTACTGGCTTACAAATCATACACAAGCTTTAAGGCAAGTGTACTTACCTGACTAATCGCAACACGTTGACACTCTCACGTCCCCAACGTGTATCCCCGAGTTTCCCGCTACTTGGGAAGTTCGGAAACTCCAGTTAATAGGTCAAGTCGTTAACTAAACCTAGGTTGAATCCCTAGTATTTTCCCAGTTTTTAACGACTCGACATCTCGATATATTAATCGGTAAATCGATCAGAATCCCATTGAAAACACGACTCTCTTGGGTTTTGAAATCAAAACACATATGTAAGCCTATTAACAAATCATAGGCTCAGCTCAGTCGTAAATGGGTCACGCCATAGTCTCGAGGACCGGCGGCGTGACCACGATGTCATAACCATTCGCAATACCTAAACCCTTAGCATGTGACGTTCAAACACCTATGGACCAAGTTATACATAACGTAGGGTCGAAACGGAAGGAAACACTCATACCAGGCAATTTGCCATGAAATTACGACACAAACAACTCATTGCTTGGCGTGAAGTATACATGTACAAATACGATGCCGCACACACATACCAATATCCCTATGACCATGAAACTTCAACACAACGTATCATCGAACCACAACCAAAACTGAGATTTCATGGTGACTTGCTGATGTTGTCCGACATCGAGAGAGAACTACTGTAGCATGGGAAAGCTGAGGCACGCTCAACCACAAGTCGATAACCACACAATACAACGCTTGAAACCCAATAAAACCACCACGTAAAATTATCGACCAAATAACAATATTAATAGTGTTTTAGACGCACCAAAGGTTGCGAGAGACCATCAAGGACATTGGCAAGGTCCGTGATAGCCATGCCCACCGGTGGTGGTCCGGCCAGCAATGCCACCGTAGGCGACGATTTCCCGCAAGACTCGAAACAGTGGACTGTTTTGGTACAAATGTGATACAACACAAGTTACACCCGTTCGCCGCGAGGGGAGGGGTGCTCCGAGACGGTTGAGACTCCGGTGAACCACCGTAGGTCATCCCCGACCAGTCCCAGTCACTACTGCTGCCCTTTCTGCCAGACAGACTCACCTCACCCACGACCGCGAAATAAAACAAGGCTAAACAGTTGACACCACCACCAACTCCACGGCTGTTCCGCCATGACTGAGGTGCTCTAAGGCCGGCAAGACTCTGGTGACGCACTAGGAATAGCCTCCGACAAGCCTCCGATCATCGCACCATCGCAGGCATTCACACTCGACGTGGATAGACATCGCTACAACCTCACAGGCGCAGGAAATGTTGTGAACATGAAAAGAACGAGAGAGAGAGAGAGAGAGAGAGAGAGAGAGAGAGAGAGAGAGAGAGAGAGAGAGAGAGAGAAAGAGAGAGAACCTTCGATCGGCTAACACTTCCGGCGACGGAAGTCCCCACTCCAGTCGGCCAGACATGGGGTGACAGTGGACTAAAAAAGAGAAAGAACAAGAGAGAGAGAGAGAGAGAGAGAGAGAGAAACCAAGAGAGAGGGGAGAGAGAGAGAAAACGAAAACCTTACTCCGGTGAGGTTACGTCCGGTCACTAAGGGAGAGGGGAGGAGTTATTCTGAGAGGGAGGAGTGGGGAAGAAGAAGAGTGGGCAACAGCTCTATGAAGAAGATGATAAATAGTGTGTGTAGGTTTTTCCTTATGAATATATATATACAATTGATCAAAATGAATTTTATACCCTGTTTTCTTTATTTCATCTCAAAACACACACACACCCCTCGAGGCCAATCCCATGACTCTCCTTATGGAATTGTGTCATTTTAAAAATTTCTTATCACACAGTCTGTGTGTTGCGTAGCTATTCAACTCCCCGAATCCAAGTAACGCGCCTCGGTCTGTGTTTCTTTGCCGTGCGCATAGTCTCGCCTCGTCTCACCGAATCATTATTTAATTTATCCAAAAACTCAATTGTTGGTATTTTACAGTGTTTTATATCCCCCGCGTACCCATAACCCAATTGTCGATGCCCGCTCGGCTAATTTTTTCCTACTCATTTACCGACTTCACTGTCTGGTCACTCAAATATGAGTATAAATACATATTACACATCATCATTCACAAATAACAAAATTTTCGAGTCATTACAGCTGACTAGGCCTGCGTGACTCAGCGAGATTGGCATGGGGGTTCGCGTAGGTCTAGGTCGGGCGGTGCCTAATTCTAGGATTATGGAATTTGGGACCGTCACAATGGTCAAAGAGATCATAAAAGTCATCTCACCGCACCTGTGACCACCATATCATCCACTTAGACCCAAAATACCATTCATTAAAGAATCCAAGGAAGAAAAGCCTACAATCCACCAAGGATAGATATCACAAACAAAATTCAATAAAACCATATTTCACAAAGAAATACTGCTCAACAAGGATAACAACCAAGTAAATGCATAAAATAAATAACTTTAAAGCTCCCGCTAGTTTACTCATTGTACAACTCGAAACTCCGCGCATGTAGATCGCACACGTCATCAAATCGATCTCGTATACTTGTTACTAGCTCACAAGCACCTCGCATTAGTTCGGATCCAATTTGATCACGTTAGAGTCTTATTTTACACTTAATCGTAATTTCCCATTATTTTTCCCATTTTCCAAACATTACCCATTTCCACTATTTTTGGTTAATTCCCCAGGTATTGGGTCGTATTCGGATTCATTTGGATATCTGAGAGAAGTTCTGAAGTTTTCAAAACTTTTTAAAATTGGGCTAGATGAACAGTGCCACACCATGGGGGTTTACACCTTACGATGTCACTTTAAGCGTAGGACAAGAAAACTCTTGTTCCAGAATCCGTGACTGGCACCATGGGGCTTTAGGCCCCACATCTTCTCTTGCAACTTCTCATCCAGAATGAGAATTCCGGGGTGTTTCGCAACTCCGCCTCGCGTTGCCTTATTTTGAGCCATTCTTAACCTCATAGGGACCTCGATATTCATTCAAAACCGCCATAAAAATATAAAAACGTCCAAACACTGAATCTAAAACTCGAACGAAAATACACAAAATACACACTAAAATAATGATAACTGAATGGGGAGTTGAGATCTCATTTCTGTTCGCGCCGCTGTGCACTCCATTAGCATCGATCCACGCTCAAAAAATCTAGAAACCCTCCTTCCCAATGTATTCTCATCAAAGAGATAGAGAAAAAAGAGAAATGATTGGGAGAGATGAGTAGACTCACCTATTTATAGGGTGGGTCTCATCTTGTGGTGTTTACATATCCCGATGCACATCTAAGGGCCCTCATCCACACCAATGACCACCACATGTGACTCCCTTCGGTGACTTTCCCCCTTGTTCTCATATCATTTGCACCAATAATTGAGTTACCTCAGATGTTTCTGCGCCCGACATGCACCACGACTCACACCGTCGTGCGCGAAGGAAATACTAACGACCCGAGCATATTTCCAAATTAATTAATTTTTGTATTTTATTTTTCGGTCATCCACGAAAAACATTTCCCAGTCCCATGTACTCATATTTCGTCCACCCGATACCCGTTCGACACGTTTTCTTAGACAAACCCTAATCATAAATCAACGTCATTGTCATGTCACATAAACACAAGTATAAATAGGTAATACACATCGTCACACAGACATAACGTATTTTTCTGGTTGTTACACTTATTTTTGGCCTTTACTTTTAAGTAATTCTTTGTTTACATATTTTTGAAATGTTCCTCTTTGATCTAAGAAAATCTTTTTATGAAAGTTTGAAATTGCTTTTAGAATTATGTTTCTTTATTAGTTAGCAATACTAATAAGAATTATCTCTTTTAAAAAAAGTTTTTTTTCTCTTCTTTTATAATTGCTCTTTCTTTTTCCTCCTCCTTTGCTTGCTAAGAAATGTAGCTCATCAGTGTGTTTATTGTTTTTCCTTGATGAGCGTGCTTAGAAAATTTAATCATTGATGTGTTACTTGTGAATTCCTTACTTCGTGTGGGTCTTGTTACTTTAGTTATCCTGTAAAAGACAAGGGGTTTAGTCAAAGTCCCAAGTCTTACGTAAAGAGTACCAACTTAAAAGCACTGAAGTACGTTACCCTGACACTAATCTAACGTAGTTCCTTTATTATGTGCGTCTTCTTTTAAGGAAAAGGCTTTTATGACTCAACACAGATAAACTTGTTGATATCCCTTGGTGTTTGCGTCAAGATCATCTTCGGATACGCCACCGTCCTCAAGGAAGAACACCCCATCTCGGAGTATGCCGACACCTACTGGTGGATCGATGTTTTTTGATATACAAATGGAACGATTGCTGAGTAACCTCATATACTAGCGTGTGAATTATATTTTTTGTGGCTTCGTTCTATACAACAACCATAACATAGCCTCAATATCAAATTAATTGGGGTCGACTACATGGATCAAACTCTTCTATTTTGCTCAATTTTATGCAATTGATGGTGAGCATTCCAATCTATTTAAGTCCTTCTTAATTAATATATCCCAAGTTAACTCTAGTCTACTCCACCCCTGTCGAAGTTCTTCAATTTCTATTGAGTCAAGTCTTTTAGTCGGAGCATTTAGAGGTTGTTTTTGCAGGTGTCTAAACCATCGCAACCGCCCTTCCCTAATCTTTGTGTCATTTGGTAGTACTCATACTTTTCGTTGAACTTTTACGTTTCTTATTTTATCTTTACAAGTTTTATCACATATCGACCTAAGCATCCTCATTTCTGCTACTCTCATTTTAGGTAATTGTTATTGCTTTACCGCCCAACATTCACTTCCATATATATTGTTCCTTTGTTCTATATTATTAGTTATTAACTTGTGTTTTTTTGTAAAGGACAAAACTTGGGAGAGAAGTCAAAGTGCCAAAGTTGTACATGCATGTTTACACAAAGAAACATAATAGAAAAACTCTCATTAATAAGAGATCGACATCGATCAATGTAACAAACTTTTCAAGTCATTAAATTTATAGAATTCTAAAAAATAATTAAGACTCATTATTAAATATGAATTTAAGAATAATTCTTCACGAAATAAATTATGTCTCGTGATGATTAAAAATAATTCAAAACAATAACTAAGATTCGTTATTAAATATATATTTGTTGCTTTTTTCAAGCTGACGAGAGGTGGTAAAAAATTTTCCTAGTGAAAAACCCCTCTTTCATTGGTCCTGTGACAGTAAGAGAGGTTAGGATTGAAGAGAGATTGTCAGTACAAGGAGGAGTTAAATGAGCTTCAAGCGAGGTTTGAGGAGAGATTAGTGGAACAACAACAAACCATCACCTCAAAACAGGCGATGCTTGAGGCGTAACAGACCACCATCGCACAACACTGGTAGATATTGCTCGAGGCATTGCAGTGAGGAGGTTTCGGTGTCGACTCGTCTAGGAAAACTAATCATCAAGCGAAATCTCTAGCTACCCCATTGATTTTACACTTTGACGACTCTGGTGTGGGGTTCTTATAGTTCCCAAACAAGATGGTCAGGACATGGGCAATATGGAAGAGGAGTGGTTAGAGCAGCTCCATACGGACGATGATCCTCGCCAAGAGTAGAGAATGAACTTTTTTTTTTTTTGTTATAATTAAATTGAATTTTGTTATATAACGAAGTTTTTTTTTGGTATTTTGTTTTTAAGTCATTGTTTATTATTTTCCTAAACAATAAAGTAATTAATTAATTATTATTATTATTATATAATTTTGCTTTTAAAAATATAAAAATGTGTAGAGAGGGATCAAAGACGGAATGTGAATTTTTAAAAACTAAATTTCGTCTATGATCCTTCTTCAATAGGGACGGATCAAGGACAAAATTTAGCAGATCTGTTTTTGATGTGCTCAAATAGAGACGAATCATGGACTAAACTTAACAAACAAGTGATGAAAGCGTACATGTTGCACACAAAGTCCATCTCTAATCTATCACTGACAGTCTCAATTTGAGATGGATTAGTGATGGAATATTTGTTTCTAATTTCGCGACAGAGTAAAATGTGTCGCTGACTACTTAGTGACAACATTTTTAAATATAGAGCAAATTATGTTGCTAATCCATCTCTGTTCGGTTTAGCAACGGAATTTGCCCTATTTAGAGATAGATCTTTTCGTCCATAAACGACTTTATTTTTCTAGTGTACGTTTACTTCACCATGTGTTCCTAATCGACAACTATCTATCGATGTCATATGTTTCACGGTTCTGTTATTCATATTTGACTCAAATGCTCCAATGGCCATGGTAACTTTAAATACCCTTAATCAACAAACATGAAATCAAAACATTCATAGCATTAAGCTTAGAATCAACACAAATTTTAATCATTACACATCTAAAATATTATAATCAAATCATATTCCATTGCATAGTATTCTTACTATAAGATCTATTGATCCCTAAAATTAATAGACTACTCACTTATCATTATCAAAAATACACAAATATTAGTATTTGTTGTAAATGTAAATGACAACTTATTGTGTATTCTTGTAACCCCCACTTTATTACTAGCCGTTATTGTAATTATGTTACAACATATAACCTACACCTCCATTAAGGCCAAAGACCTATAAAAGGAGGTGTAGTGCTTTGTACATTTTTATACCTATCAATAAGAGTTTCTCTACTTTCTCTCCTATCTTCTCTTGTTTTCTAGTACCTTACTTTACTTTCCTAGCTTTGTTCAAAGTAATTTTCAAACACGTTATCAGCACGATGTTGCTTGGTGCAAAGGAATCTTAAGATTAGGAGGGTTTCTAATGAGACAAAGCTTGAAAGGTATATCATGGTTTATTTCATTCGATATATGAGTTTCGAGTTGCATGCCTTGTTAATTTTTATGCTAATCTTTTGAAAGGCATCGTCACTCACGAAACACATCCCCTAGTCACATATGTCATGCATGCTCAACACATGAAATATGAAGGGCAAAATTTATGACAATGAGAATGCTCAAAATCGTGACAAGCTATGTCACCCATGAAAGGCCATTACATTAGGTCACACTAATTATATTTGTCATTTATGCCCAAATATTTTGGTGACCTTTACCATGCCAATCAAAGGCAAAATTATGAATTTTATGGCTCATTAAAATTGATACATTGAGATGTGCAAATCAAGAGCTAAGTAAAAACGAAGAATGCATGTCTTGCTTATTTTGCTAGATGCACACTATAAAAGAGAACATTTCTCAAATATGAACTTAGCTGAGAGTAAAGTTCCACCAATATCTGGTACACATCAAATAATTGGTACAATACCAATATCTGGTACAATAGTTACAATGTTGTTAGTGCCTTACACCAGAAGCAATTTACTCAGAATAATAGAGAGTTTCTCTATATATTATGATTTTACTAAGAATCAAATTCTCAGCTTTAGCTTTTGGAATATGTAAGACACATTAAAATGAATGATCTAATGACATTCATAATGTAGAGTGATCTTTTTTTATTGTCCAGAATTATCAATAATGCAAAAATATTGCAAATTCGCATGGACTTCCTTTTTCCACATTTTTTCTATCAGCTAGTGATTATCTCAAGGAAAATTAATAGGAGATTTATATTGATTAACTCTCCATTAATGATTTTGTAAAATGCCTTTGGCCCGTAATAGGGGATTTATTTATAGAAAGTTTTGCTAATTGTTACTTTGATGAAGAAATTTTCCCACCATTAGGGGAAGATATAAGCCAATTCAAAATGAATGATGTCAAATTGCTTGTGACGCATCAAATTTGTTACATTATAATCAATGTATAAATTAATATGAACTTGTTCAAAAGATCATTCATTAGCCACAAATTATGAAGTAATTAGTTGATGCAATTAATAATATAAAAGAGTGACAAAATCACATGTTCCAACTGCGTTAAATGTTCATATATCAAATGATGTCTCTGTGCAACAAAATGGTTAAATTTTAAGAGAACAGATATTGTATTTCTAAATTACTTGTAATAATTTGTTGCAATGTAATATAAGATGTCTCACCCATGTAAAAATAAGGGGGAGAATCAAAAGGAGTTGTTGATTAGTGCATTGCACTATTTTCCCTTGCCTATGGTTTTTTCCTGCATCCTAACAAGGTTTTTAATGAGGCAATACTAACAATATTATACTTCATTTCATTATTGATTAGTGTATTGCACTCTTTTTCTCCTTAGCTATGGTTTTATTCCACTGGGTTTTCTAAGCAAGGTTTTGAATGAGACAATCCTAACAATATTATATTCCATATTTTTTTTGGTAGGAGTTATATTCCATATTTTGATGAACAAAAACAATGTACTCTTTCCTTTGTTAGATTTTTTCCCACAGGGTTTTTTCAAGTAGAGGTTTTTAACGAGGCATATTCTTTCAACAAGTTATCATTCAGGGGGAATGCTGTAAATATAAATGAAAACTTATTATGTATTCTTGTAACCCCACTTTATTACTAGTCGTTATTGTAATTATGTTACAATATGTAACCTACACCTCCATTAAGGCCAAAGACCTATAAAAGGAGGTGTAGTGCTTTGTACATTTTTATACCTTTGAATAAAAGTTTCTCTACTTTCTCTCCTATTTTCTTTTGTTTTCTGGTTCTTTACTTTACTTTCCTAGCTTTGTTCAAAGTAATTTCACAACAATATTCATTGTAAAAGAGATCAAAAACTTTAATTAAATCAAAGAACAATGCAGAGTCACCACAATTGGAGACTTCAACGTATGCCCTTCAAAACTATTGTCAATAATAAAAACAACTCTAAAAAATTATAAAACTCTTGTACTCTCTAATTCCATAGTAACTTATGATATTTTATGATAAAGTATGAGTTTACCACGTTCCAGTACTATTATATATATACTAAAAGTACAATTAGAACTAAATAACAATTCCAAATGAAATAGAAAGCCTAAACTTTCCAACTTTCTATTATCATTGAGACCGGCATTGTATATTAGTTAGTCCACGCTGTATGTGTTGAGCCACAACGCTGCCATAACGCCACTCCTCTTGTCTGCAATTTTCGTCTCTTTGCGGTTTTCACGCCGCCTGTATTGCTCCCAACACCGCTCATACAAACCTACAATGCCAACTCTGCATACACAATGCTGAGCCTACTTCTTGTGCTTTTTCTCTTATTTTCTTTAGGGACTCCCTCCTTTGTCTCTTTTAAGTCTTGTATACTTGACAACACATATACACCATCAATTCAAGTTCATTCCGAGATAATTACTCCAATAATGCAACTAGACTAGCCTTATATATAAGTCTAATAACGCACTTATCACTTTCCCTGAAGAATTCCCCAAATTTGCTTTGAAAGCAGGAGTTATCAAAACTTTACCATACTTTTTATGGTGAAGATGATGAATATCCTCAAAAATTTATTAAAGAATATACATATAGAATATGTACATTGAAACCAAAGATAGAGGATTAGAATAAAAGCTTAAATCTTCTCCCTCTTCATTGAAAGGCCAAGCTCAAGATTGGCTATTCTACCTACCTCAAAATTTCATAACTACTTGATTTGAAATATTATAAACCTTTTTTAAAACAATATTAGTTTTGATGATAAACGAATTATTAATGATAAGATGGAAATCGATGAGACTTTAAGTGAGTTTTGAGAAAAATTTCAAAGATTAATTTCAATATATCCACAACATGGATTCACGGAAAAAAACTTTATTAGAATATTTTTTTGAAGGATTAAATCCCTTAGAACGAATAGTCTTGGACACCATATGCGATGGTTCTTTGTTTGACATAACACCAACTCTAGCAAAAGAAGCTATTAAGGAAATGGCTAAAATATTGACTATTGTTACAATATTGGTCAATCAACATTAAACCGTGTGCTTTTTGCAATGAGACTAATCACCTTGATGATCAATGTGCTTTAATGAAATTTGATAAAATTGAATAAGGTAAAGTTGTAATAGGTCAATATGATGAATTTAATATGTCTGAATATATCCCTAGTAATTATACACGTTATTCACAACCTAAAAGGGGTAATAATATAACAGTAAGGGTTATTAAAGATATAAGTCAACCGCATCAACTGAAAAAGATGCATTAGAAAGATCACTTAAGAAAAAAGATCAAATGATTCGGATTCTAATAAATGATCTTGTTAAGTTGAAAAATCAATTAATTCAAATGGCAAAACAAAAAAGTTTGTTGGTAAACAAAAGAAAACTACCATTAAAATGCAGAATCTATAACTTTGAGAAATGATAAGAAGATGGAAGAACCTAGAATGCCAAAAAGTTTAGCTTCTCAAAAAGAAATAGAACTTGAATTAGAAAAAGAAATCATAGTAATCACATATAGTAAGAATCTTAAAGAAAATGGTAATAACCAAGATAAAATTAAACTAGTTGCTATAAAACTACCATTCCCTTACCGTCTTGAAAATAAGAATATAAGGAAATTATAAGAAGAAAAAGAAATTTCAGATACATTGTGAAAAGTTGTAGTTAATATACCTTAATTCGAGGTTATTCAAAATGGGCCAAAATATCAAAAATTAATAAAAGATTTATGCACTAATAAGACTAAAGTAAATGAGAAAATAAGCCTAGCAAAACATGTTTTCGCATTCAAACAAAAGAAATTGTCAATTAAATGTTCTGACCTTAAAATGTTTTTCGTTCCATGTAACATAGAAAATATAGGAATTTCTAGAGCATTATGTGATCTTGGTGCGTTAATTAATGTTATGCATTTATCAATATTTTCACAAATGACAACAATACATTTGAAAGAAACATGCATAGTAATACAGATAGCAAATAGATTTATTGTAACATCCCCAAACTTGTTTAAAGTGATACCCGATATAAAACCCTAATTAAGCACTAATACACGAGCTAGACTTAACTAAGGGCAGTAGTCTCTAACAACCACCTAATAAACATAACATGTATATCTTAATAATCGAATAATAATTAAACCAAAATGTAGCGAAAATTAACACTTTTTCAATAATTATAAGATATACAAAAACTGACACAAACATCAGTATTAAAATCATATCAAAATTCATGTTTATTACAAAATCATTATTCAACACAACATATATACAATAAGGAAATCAATACACCGTAAAAAGACTATAAATTCCTATTCTTCTCCATTCCTGGGTCGAAGCGCATGTTGAAAACATAAAATATTAATTGCGGAATGAGTGCTTCGACTAGAACAATAAGTGATGCTCTTAAACCCATCAATTATCAACTAATATCAATGAATAAATGAATAGCAATATGAATACAAAACGTATCTATTTAAGTATAAGAATTGATATAATCAATAGATAGCAGAATACAGTTCAAGGTAAATTGCAACTATACGTATGACTTGTTATTTGAGTTTCAAAACGTAAGTGTACTCTCAAATCTCTCAAAATGCAACCTTTGAATCCACACGCTACTCTACGTGTTCTTTGCTAATTGATTCAAGATTGATGCTTTACCAACTCTAACTAGAGAATGCCAACCTAAGTAAACACTAGATACTAAGGATGAAAGGGTGGTATGTATTGCACCCAGGTGTACTTTTACATACCTCACTTGTGATGCTCCTTTTCGCATATTTTTGAGTATTTTCACACTTAAAAATAGTCAAGTCGCATTATGTTGCCCTATTCCAAATCAATAACACTATGATAACTAATTATACTAATTTACATTGCATAATTGATAAGAGTTGGAGTTCTACTTACCTGTATTGAGCTTTCATAACTTCTTACCGACTTACTTGACTCCCCAAGTCCTTAAACATTTTCTCCATCATTCCACAACCTAAAGTACATTGATCATCATCAATTTGAGTACAATACCCTAAGTTTTAAACCCCTAAACTATTCCTAAAACACTCATGAGACCCTAAGTTTCAAACTGCCACTATGTTGTTTTTAGTGTGGGTAATGCGTTAGGTAACCAAGGGAGCGTGCTACCTACACTGCACTCATATTCATCATCTTTAGACTGGTAGTGCGCAATGGAGGCTACATATCGCGTTACCTACGTCTGCCTAGCAATTCAAACTAGGTTCTTGGGCTCCAAATCCTTCCCAAATCAATTCAAGACTTCATCAACAGCTTGTAGAAGGCCTCCAACAAGGACTTTCATCATTCCCAACCAAAAGAGAACACAATTAACCGTAATTAACACGGATTTAATCACCAATTCATTAAAATACAAAAAATCCAACTTACACATAAAACCCATGAAGTTCCCTGCTTAATGTATGAATTATTAAATTTAGAGTAAACCCTCTTAACATCTCAAACACAACTAAATCAATCATCATAGTTTATAAACCATGAACCCACAAAAAACCCAATGATTTCATTAGAGAAGTGAAAGAGAATTAAAGGTTGCCGCAAGGAATCAACGAAAAGATTGAAGTCGCTCGAGCTCCCGTTGCATCTCTTCTCCTCTCCCAGTCAATCTATTGCTCTCTGCCTCATCAAATTGAAGAAGAAAGGTGTGCGAGGCAGTGGTGTTGATAATTTGGATATTTATAAAATTTTCTCGAGATACATACACACATATCTCAAGACTGGTCTAAAGGGTAGGAGTCTAAATTGAATCCTTAATGTAACAGATCATGAAAAACTTTCTATTTTCTGAATTTTAATATATATATATATATATCAATATCTTCACGCCCATGTTTCATTTGTGAGTGCCAATTAGCACCCGACGTGCACACTATCGTATAACCCCGCATGTGCCCCATGACCATGCGTGTCCCCCTTGGTGTCCAACAAAATTATTATTTATTTTCATTTTAAAAAATATATATATGCGCCTACATGTACGCCAACAATTTTGTCGTGTGTGCAAACGAGCACTGTCTGGCGCACACACTATATTAAATCCCATGTGCATCACTCGTGACCCACACATTGAATTAGGCGTCGCATAATTTATTATTTTATTAATTTATAAGCCAATTAATTAAATTATTTCCATAAGTAATAATATAACCCATACAAACATAAGACAACATGCTAATCATAAACAGGTTGGGCTTAACCACGAGCCTAACACGGATTAATTAAAATTCAGATTACACTAATCACGTGTTTAAGGCAACAATTCGTTACATCTAGTGTAACGACCCTAATTCCACAACTCTAAATTGGCTTCGCCAGGCGTAGACTTACGTAAACCCCAAGTGAACACTCATGCAATAAACGTAAACCTAGTCAATCTTACCATTTACCATTTATTAAATTGAGCTATTCAAAGCACAGAGGAAGCAAATTAGACACAAACTAATAGAAATAACCTTAAGACACCTGTTAGGACAACTTAGAACGTAAAAACCCCACATATGTATACCATCATTAAGTAAGAGGAGTGAACATCATAGTATACATGTCCAACTTTTCTCACAAACACATATCCCAGTATTTTGAAAACATATACATATAATACATGAAACCAACCTAATAGGCGAGATCAGATCCTTTACTAGTCTTCCACTTCAATCGCCTATCGCTGGTCCTTTACTTTTCTCAAACCTACAATAGGACGTGGCTGCACCTACCGTCATAAAAAGGACGGTGACTACAAAAAGTATAACAGTAATAATCAAATATCTCAACATAATTTCAAAAGTCAAATAAACGGCTAATCAAGTATCATGCGTAAATATCACAACGATAATAAAAGACAACATGATAATGAATCACTAAGATATCAACGAAAAATGAGTGTCCAATAAAAGAAAGGAAAAGGTGCAAGTAGTCCTGACTAGTGAAAAAGTCGTTGAGTTGAGATTAACATCTCCTAGACTCGGAGTTTAGACGTGGTACATTTACACCATCCTAAAATCCATGCAGATGCAGAATTCCCCATCAATCTAGTAAAGAACTCTCACCCCGTATAGAACCTAAACAATATTGTGCATCTTGAGTCCCTGGTTTTGGCTTGTTACGCCAGATGACTAGCTCTCCCAAAGATCATGTTGACTCTCTTGCCATTGGAACCACTCAATCAGAATAGAGTTCCAAACCAAGATATATCGGTAACAAGAATAAATCAAATGCAACCTCAATAAAGATATCAGCCAATTAAATGCACAAAGGAAATTATATAAATGCTTCAAATGGCTTTACTTATAGTATAACGTAAACCCTGCATTTGCAGCTCTCAAATGTCCCCAAACTGATCCAGTACTCTAGTCACTAGTCTCCTAGACACCTGGTAATCATTTTTTATTAAGTTTGGTTATGAAAGAATTCTATTTCCATTTAATTGTAATTTTTACCATTTTCTATAATTTTATTCATTTCCATGAATTTTGAGTCAATTCCTCAGATATTAAGTCATATTCAAACCAATTTAGATACCCAAGAGATTCCCCAAGTTTTCATAAATTTTCAGAAATTTAGTTCTATGAATAGTGTCAAGTCATAAGTCAAGCGATGGTCAAAAACCCTGGTGGCATCGCCTAAAACATGAAATCCCAACCTGTACTGTTCCAAACATTGTAAGTGGCGTTGTGTGGTTAATTATCTCACGTCATCACTTTAAGCATGAAAATGTCCAGACACTCTGGTCTAGACCTCATAACTGACACCGTAGTTTACAGGCTCCACGGTGTCCCTCACAACGTCAACTCTTGGACAAGAATCCAAGGTGTTGTGACACCCCAGTTCGTGTCGCAACATTCTAAGCCTATCCTAAACTCATCGGGACGTCGTTACAATCCAAAACCATGAAAAACCCATAGAACCGAACACAATCAAATCCCAACTCTGCGAATCAACCCCAAAACTAATGTCAAACTGACACAAACAAAGTGGTGAGTTGAGATCTTACCTGAACTCAAAGGTTTGCTACGTCTCCGTGTTGCTGCGAGCTTAAAAACCTCGTCCGAACCTTTCCTGTTCCATGTGAAACTAGAGACATGAGAGAAAGAATAGAAAGTAAATGAATGAGGAGAGAGAGAGAGTTTTATACTCATCCCTTTCATTCAATCTTCGATGAATATCCAAAGGCTCATCCATTGGTACTCACACACTCCAGCCACTTCAATCACCTAAGTAATCTAACACACATGCATTACTTTATTGGGTGACATACGATGTTCCCCGACCATTTTCCCCTCCGAACTGCAGTATGACTCAAATCGTCACGTGTGAATAGAATATTAACGACCCAAACAATTTCTCAGATTCATTATTTATTATATATTATTTGCTGGTCATTAATGAAAATTATTTCCTGGACCCGTCTACCCATATTTCATTTGCCCAAGCCCCGTTCAACACGTTTTTCAAGGCGTGCCTTATTCTTAAACTGTCGTCATCGTCCTATTACACGTACCCAACATCTCATAGACAACACATTTTTTGGGCCATTACAGTTTTTCCAACTTATAAGAATTTCATCCTCGAAATTACATTTAACTCGAGTGAAATCTTACTAAAACTCATGCAGCAGGGAAACATTGTTTAACCAATCCTTTCACAACTTCGATTCACCTCAAACTTCATGGGCACTTCACTAACACCATATAACAAGGTTTAGAACAACTAAAACATGTGTAGAAAGTACGATTCATGAGACATGCCTAACTTACACCGAATCTTAAAAAATTGATCTCTAGGCAATGGCTTGGTGAAAATATCAGCTAGTTGATTCTCTGTGGGCACATGGATAAGTTTAACATCACCTTTTTGGAGGTGATCACGAAGGAAATGGTGCCTAATATCAATGTGTTTTATGCAAGAGTGTCACACTAGATTTTTCGATATGTTAATTGCACTCGTGTTATCACAATAAATTTCAGTGCAACCAACTAGGATTTGGTAATCCTAAAGTTGTTAGTTCATGTAAAAACATGAGCATAACAACTCTCGGCGGCTACATACTCGGCTTCCGCCGTAGACAAAGCAACAAAATTTTGCTTTTTGCTAAACTATGATATAAGTGAATTATTTAGCAAATGATAAAATCCAACAGTGCTTTTCCTTTCAACTAGAATTCCTGCATAACTAGAATCAACAAAACTTCAGAGTTTGAAACTCTTGGTTTTGTTGAACCACAATCCCAAATCTTTTATCCCACTTAGATATTGAAATATATACATTATGCATTTCAAGTGTGACTCCTTAGGATTGGATTGAAATCTAGCCCATAAGCACACACTAAACATAATATCAGGCCTACTAGCGGTCAAATATAGGAGGCAACCCATGATTTCACGTTAAAGTTTACGATTTATGGATTTTCCTAGTTGGTCTTTATCCATTTTCATGGTGGAACTACTAAGAGTGTCACATGCTTTCAAATTTTTGAATTTGAACTTTTTTAGCATGTCCCACACATACTTTGCTTGATTTATAAAAATGCCATGTTTGGATTGCTATATTTGCTAGCCTAGAAAGTATGTTAGTTCACCCATCATGCTCATTTCAAATTTATTTCTCATTAATGATGAGAATTCATCACAAAAGCGTTTATTAGATGGCCCAAAGATAATATCATTAACATAAATTTGAACAAGTAGCATGTCACATTTTTTTTTATCAAAATGAACAAAGTAGGATCTAGCATTCCTTTCTTGAACCCTTTGTCAAGTAGAAACACACTAAGTCAGTCATACCAAGCTCTAGGAGCTTGTCTCAGTGTTGGGTTTTGGGGTTCATGCGCAACGAAGATTTCAAAACTATTTTGAGAAAAACCCCAATAGGATCCAAATCTGATTCCATTAAAACACGTTTAAACCATGAAAACTTAATCATACCTCAGTCGCAATGTACCTTTCTGAAGGTTAATCGATCTTTAAGGCGTTGCCAACTACAAATGCCCTCTATCAGCAGTCCATACACGAATGGCGGCCGAGATTTTAAGTGCTAGCTTCGAGAGAATAACAAACGTTTTTGTTTCTCTCCAAAACGATCCAGAGCATACCAAAAATCTTAAGTTGTTTCTTAAAACGAAAATAGAGTTTCGGCCCTTTTTAAATCTTTCTTGTACTTCTATTCTAACTCAAAGTGTCTATTTATACAACCATTGTATATAGACGGTTAAATAAATTACACATATACCCCTACTTAAAGAAGTATAAGTGTAATACACTACAAGGACGTTTCTGTCATGAATTTTATCATATAAAATTCATTTTTCTGAACCATCTTAAAATCTCGCAAAACCATTCTTAGTGTGCGACCCAATAGGCTCATACAACGTTGGCAATTTATCAAAATACATTTTGGTATACAAATCATAAGCGGCATATAGCAAGACATTATGACTACCCAAGTTGTGAGAATATCAAATCGATACAACCTAATCAATAGTGTATATAACATCCTTTTGTCACATGATATCCTTTTGATCAAACATAAGGCATGGAATTGTCATCCAACATGTTCAATCGTACTAGTCTCGATTTCTAGGTAGACTGAAAACATCTAAGTGACATTGATCAATATCAATTCACTTAAGACTAGGCCTTTTAACAGTCTAACACATCGAGGGATCTACTGGATATCTCTCTTTATATGAGAGGGACAAATTCTATCTCGATTACACAACTTTACCACATTATTCACACAGTAACCAATCACAACCTTTATAATCGTCCGGTTAAAGACAACATTTGATTGCGTCAAATCATTGTATTCCTAATGTTGAAGTCTCTAGTAATCTCAAGTCAGAGGACTGAAAAATATACCTATCATAAGAAACAACTATGACTTAATCTAAGTGATGTTCTCATAGCGGGTCGGTCTAGTACTTTATTCCCTAACAAGTACTCATGATCTTGATTCGTATTCCTATACGTATGATCATCGTACGATCATCAATCAAGACTCACACTAGTCTTAATTCATTATAGTTCCTAGGGACATTTATGATATTTCTGTAAATACTCATGTATCTTATTATAATGTAAACATGCAAATCAATTATAATAAACAGCAAATGAAATCCTCTATTTTATTAACTAAAATGTATTCATAAAGACTGTTAATGGATTGATCTATGGCACATTTCCCAACATCTCCCACTTGCTCTAGGGCCAATCATTCATGCATCTAATGCCTAATGATCTAACATGACCATCATGTTTCGCTTGTGGAAGAGCCTTTGTCAATGGATCCGCAATGTTGTCTTCAGTAGGTACTCTGCAAATCTTCATGTCTTCCCTCTCAATGATTTCTCTGATGAGATGAAAATGCCTGAGTATATGTTTGGATCTGTGGTGTGATCTAGGTTCCTTGGCCTGTGCTATTGCCCCATTATTGTCACAATACAAACAAACAGGGTTAGCAATACTTGGAACCACACCTAGTTTAGAAATGAACTTTTTGATCCAAAAGCGCCTCTTTTCTTTGCATCGGACGCCGCAATATACTCGAACCACATTGCTGAGAACCGCCACAATCTCTTGCTTCGAACTTTTCCAACTTACTACACCCCTATTCAAAGTAAACACATATCCAGACTGCAATATAAAATTATCTATATCAGTTTGAAAAATTGCATCTGTGTAAACATTTACAACTAGATCATTTTCAAAACGTCCATAGACCAAGAACACTTCCTTAGTCCTTCTTAAGTACTTAAGGATGTTCTTTACTGCTATCCAGTGACTCTCACTTGCATCTGACTGATATCTGCTTGTAGTGCTCAAAGCATATGATACATTAGGCCGAGTGCATAGCATGACATACATGATAGATCCAATAGCATATGCGTATGGAATCTTATTCATACGGTCTCGCTCATCATTTGTCTTAGGACATTGAGTCTTGTTGTGACGGTCCCAATTTCCCCGTGCAATTGGGTACACCCGGCCTAAACCCGTGCAGGCCCCGAGTCATCACTCGGCAACCTGACGAGCCTAGTCAGCCTTCGATTTAATCAATTCAGTAATTTATAAATGAGTTATTGCATTAATACACAGCGGAAGACTAAAACAATTATAACAAAGGGAAATAACTCAATCAAAGGGAAATTAGAAATTCTATAAGTGTGGAAAACCCGGGTATTCATGTACAATTCGATAGGCATATATACATGATACCAGTCTCATAAAAGATATAACAAGTTCAATAATCCCAACAAAATAAGTATAAAACGATATACACATCAGCAAACAAAATATAATCACCTACTATAAAGTCTCTCAGATGTCCTGCAACTCCTCAAAGTATATCACCTAGGCAGAGCCCCTTGCCCTTACTGCTCTCCACCCTATCTGCACCCACCGTCACAAACTAGATGGTGAGTAACTGAATAAAATTGCTAGTAGTACCAGAAGAATGTAACAGTAATTTATGATTATAATAAGAAAAGCAGTCTGAGCATCATACGGAAAGGAAATAACTGGAAAGTAAATAAATCAAATGCATGATAAAGAGACTGAAAGATAAACAATCGATATTTTGCATGTTCTAAGATTCAAAAGAGGCCCATGAGTGGTCTATTTCACAGCAATACGACAAAGATCTCGCAAGATCTCCCCGGGCAATGTCGCAACACTAGCGCAACGTGAAATCGAGAGGCATCGCAACACCTCTCGAATCCAGTACCCAGTGCACACATCACTAGGGGTGG
This sequence comes from Stephania japonica, assembly GCA_039657345.1. Classification (NCBI taxonomy): domain Eukaryota; kingdom Viridiplantae; phylum Streptophyta; class Magnoliopsida; order Ranunculales; family Menispermaceae; genus Stephania; species Stephania japonica. The sequence goes on from CM077560.1 coordinate 28,116,120, forward strand.
TCAGTTACCCCTGCAGAGGGCACCCTCGTTGTCCCAGCTAGTGTGGGACCACATGATACCTTCGAGACACACACTCATGCCAAGAACATACAACCAAGGAAATCGGAATGGAATATCAAGCAAAGGATCAATGCAACAATAGCAATAAATAGAGGATGTAACCTGACTAATCGCGACTCGGTATCACTCCGAAACTCTAACGCGTTTCCCACAAGTTCTCAACAACCTGATAAAGTTTTGGAATCCCGAATATTAGTTTAAGGCTCGCATTCAGTCTTTAAGTTGTACCTATTGTATTAGGCTTTTATTGTAATGTGTATTGGATGTGTTGGACCCTCATTATAATGTGTGTTGGGCCCTTATTACAAATCCATATTCATTTAATATAAATGTCTATACTTAAAAATCTTGTTTACTTATTCTTAAACCTTATAATAATGTACATTATGGTCACACACACACAATTGATATGTACACCCCACTGGTGTGCACACTAACACTTCACACCCCGCTGTTTTGTGCACACACACCCCTCTGTTGTGTGCACCCCACTGTGATTTTCCATGTTCACATGCATTAGTACATCACTTTATTACTTAAAATCACGTTATATACACATTTTCTAACATGCACCCCATATACATCTGTTGTGTACACCCCACTGTGGTGTACACACACAGTGTTGTGTACACCCTATGCACACAACTCACCCCAAAACAGTTTCCATACAACTCCTACCCAAAGAATTACACATACACACATCAAAGACAAAAACCCGTCACACACCAAAACAACCATGTAAACAGCCCCAAATGTTACCCCGCACCCCAACTGGGGTGTGCACCTACACAACCACACCCCATACTTCTAAAACAGCCACCCCATACACCACAACAAACATCTCGACAACAAGAATGAAGAAGAAAGAAGAAAAAGAAAACGAAATAAAGCACCCACATATAACACACACAATAGGGTCACCTCCGTCCAACAGAGTCGCCGGAGGGGGACTTCTGGTCAGCCTCGACCGGCACCAGTGCCGGTCATCCCAAAACAGTGACACAAACTGTCACATAAATAGTCCCAAATCATTCCACAACGTGAAACCAGTGAGACTGAGAGGACGAGAAACAAGAGGGGAGGAGGAGCTCACTTAGGGTAGGACGTGGTGGCTTCAACGGCGAAGGAGGTGGCGGTGGTGATGAGCTCACCGTGAGAAGGTGGCTGTCACACATGGGGTCGAGAGAGAACAAGTGTGAGTCTCAAAACCGAGAAGGAGCGTGAGTGAGGAGAGAGAGAGGGAGAAAGCAAAGAACTCACCTAGCTCCGGTGACGTGGTAAGGGGCGATGGTGGTGGCTATCCAGCTAGGAGAGAAGACAGCTGAGCAGAGGAAAGAGGGCAGTCAAGCGAGAGAGAGAGACGTGTGAGAAGAGAAGTCGAGAGGAGGGAGAGAGAGGAAGAAGGGTCTCTCCTCATCGACGACAGTCCAAGGTCTCTCTAGCCACGTCGGAGTCGGCCGGTCGCAGATGGGGCGGGTGGCAGTGACGAAATGTGGGAGGGTGAATAGTGCGGCTGTTGAGTGGGGAAGATAATGAATAGTGTATTAGGGTTTTAGGGTTTTGTTTGTTTTTATACCAATGAGTTAGGCCGAAATGACCCTTTTGCCCCTGATTTTTAAACTTGCCCAACCCTTGGACAGCTACCCTTATGAGTCATTTGGCTCATCCCTTAATGTAACACATATCCACATCCCTTTGACCATCTAATGGCTTTCCTCACTCACTTGTGTCACTTTAACAATCCTATCCATATTAACCTATTAAATTAACCCCATTAATTTTATTAAATTACCAATAAGGTTACACAAATTCTCGTCTACTCGGTGTACCGTGCCCTGCGTTCGATACGTTTCTCGAGGCGGTCCCACTCTTGGGATTCGAATAAATTCCCTCATGCGTATGTTATACTTTATTGTTAAAGTTTTATTTCCTCAACTTAGGTCATGTTTTTCATTTGGCTTTGTTTATTAATAAAATCTACTAAAACGGTTCCCGAAAAACCCCGTATAAACTAGGCGACGCCTCACTTAATTAAAATATAGCCCGAACGGCTCGAGACCCGTAAAATACTAATATACTAAAAAATGCATTATCATCCACAAATAACCAAATTTTTGGGTCGTTACACTTGGTGAGACTTATGCCATGAGACATTGGCAACAATCCTCTTTTAGAGTCTTGCAAACTGAACCTATTCAGCACCTTGTCTATATAAGCACTCTGACTTAGACCGATTACCCTTTTAGATCTATCCCTACAGATCTTTATTCCTAGGATATAGGCTGCATCTCCTAAGTCTTTCATTGAGAAACACTTCCCTAACCAAGACTTGACACTCTGTAATGTTGGGATGTCATTTCCAATGAGTAATATATCATCAACATACAGTACCAGAAAAACATCTACACTCCCACAGACCTTCTTGTATACACAAGGCTCATCTTCGTTCTTAATAAAACCAAAATCCTTGATTGCTTCATCAAAACGAAGATTCCAACTCCGAGAAGCTTGCTTTAATCCATAAATGGATCGTTGAAGCTTGCATACCTTCCTAGAATTCTCAGGATGTACAAAACCTTCAGGTTGTGTCATATACACATCCTTAAGCAACTTTCCATTAAGAAATGTTGTTTTTACATCCATTTGCCATATTTCATAGTCATAATATGCAGCAATGGCAATTAAAATTCTTATGGATTTAAGCATGGCTACTGGCGAAAAAGTTTTATCATAATCAACACCTTGAGTCTGCCTGAAACCTTTTGCTACAAGTCTTTGAAAGTATGCACTTTGCCATCTATGTCAGTTTTCTTCTTGAAAACCCATTTACGTCCAATGGTCTTACCACCTTCAGGTAAATCAACTAAGTTCCAAACTTGGTTATCATACATGGATTGCATCTTAGAGTTCATGGCACTTAGCCATTTATCTGAGTCTGGTTCAGACATAGCCTACTGATAAGTGGTGGGCTTATTTTGATCCATAAGCAACACATCACGACTTTCAGTAATGAGAAATCAGAATCTCTTTGGCTCATGTCTTACCCCACCAGATTTATGTGGGCCTTGTGTCACTTGCGGAGGTTCAACTGGTTCATAACGTTGTTGAACTTCCAGGAGCGGTTCAGTGTTTATTTGTGATTCTTGAACTTCTTCAAGATTTATTTCTCTCCCACTAGTGTCTTTTGAAATAAACTGTTTTTCCATAAAGACACCATACCGAACCACAAACACTTTGTTCTCAGTGGGATTATAAAAGTAATATCCTTTTGTTTCCTTAGGATACCCCACAAATAAACACTTATCAGATTTAGGTGCTAATTTTTCTGAGACTTGTCGCTTTACGTAAGCCTTACAACCCCAAATCTTAAGAAAAGATAAACTAGGTCTCTTCTCGTACCATATCTCATATGGTGTTTTATCAACCGCTTTAGAAGGAACTCGATTTAGATTGAAAGCTGTAGTTTCTAATGCATAACCCCAAAAGGATAACGGAAGATCCGCATGACTCATCATAGATCGAACCATATCTAATAAGGTTCGATTTCTCCTTTCAGAAACTCCATTCCAATGTGGAGTTGCTTGTGGAGTCAATTGGGAGACAATCCAACAATTTCTAAGATGATCATCAAATTCTTGGCTTAAATACTCACCACCTCGATCTGATCGAAGTGTTTTGATAGTTTACCAAGCTGATTCTGCACTTCATTTTGAAACGTTCGAAACATCTCAAATGATTCAGCTTTATGTTTCATAAGATATACATAACCAAATCTGCTAAAATCATCAGTAAATGTAATGAAGTACTGATAACCTCCTCTAGCCATTGTGTTTATAGGACCGCATACATCAGTATGTATTAGACCCAATAAATCACTTGTCCTTTCACTGTGTCCAGTAAAGAGACTTTTAGTCATCTTGCCTCGTAAACAAGATACGCACGTTTCATATGTTTCTAAATCAAATGAATCTAGAAGTCCATCTTTATGGAGCTTCGTTATGCATTTCTCATTTATGTGCCCGAGACGACAATGCCAAAGATAGGTTTGATTCAAATCATTTGACTTAAATCTCTTTGTATTTATGTTAAAGACTAGAGTATCAGTGGACTGTTTCATGCTTAGAATATAAAGACCATCACACAAATCAGTATTTGCATAAAATATTCCTCTATGAGAAATGGAACATCTATTATTCGCAATAATAAAATCAAAACCATCCATATCCAAGCATGAAATAGAAATGATGTTTCTGCTCAAGGCAGGCACAAAATAACAATTATTTAAAGTTAAGATAAGTCCACTAGGTAAGACTAAGTCATATGATCTTACAGCCAGGGTAGCAACTCTTGCTCCATTCCCTATACAGAGGATGACTTCTCCTTTCTTCAACTTTCTACTTCTGGTGAGTCCCTGCACATTTATACAAATTTGAGATCCACATCCAGTATCCAATACTCAGGAATCACTAGTAGATAAATTAGTTTCAATAACATAAATACCTGAGGTGGTAGTCACACTACCCTTTTTCTTCTTTAGATCTTTCAGATAGAGTTTGCAATTTCTAAACCAATGTCCAAGTGCATGACAGAAATGACAATTTCCTTCCTTTTCCTTTTGGTGCTTTGAAGCAGGAACAGGCTGGGGCTTGACTTGTTCCATAGGCTTTGCGATAAGTGCAGCAGCAGCCTTGGTAACTTTAGCCTTGCCTTTGCCTTTCTTCTTCATTCCCTTTCCCTTTTGGACCATCAGCACATTACTAGAGGGTTTCTTGATATTTTGTTCAGCAATTTTGGGCATCAAATGCAACTCTGAAATTGATTTCTCCATATTATTCATATTGTAGTTCATCACAAATTGTGAGTAACTCTCCGGTAATGAATTTATGATCAAATCTGTAGCCAACTCTTGGCTTATGGGAAATCCAAGTCTATCAAGTTGGTCAACCTAGCCCTTCATCTTCAGAACATGAGGACTAACTGACGCACCCTCAGTCATCTTACAAGAATGCAGGTTCTTGACTGTCTCGAACCTTTCTTGCCTAGCTTGCTGTTGGAAAATTTCCTTCAGCGTTACAGCCATGTCGTAGGCTTCCATTAGTTCCATGTCCTTCTGAAGTTCAGGAATCATAGTTGCCAACATAATGCATGTAACATCAGTAGAATCGTTGACATGATTATTATGTGCACCCTTCACAGCTTTCGTAGCATTGGCTGGTGGGTCCTCAGGGATCGGAGCATCCAGAACATACAACTTCGGTTCATGCTTGAGAACGATTCTCAAGTTTCTGAACCAGTCAAGAAAGTTAGTCCCAGATAGCTTATCTTTCTCAAGGATAGATCGCAGTGACAATGGATTATTGTTATTTGAAGAGGCCATTTATCTACAATAAAGATTATGCAGAGTTTATTTTAGTATAGAGGAATAGACTCCCACTAAATTAACAACCCTCCTAAAACATACTGTTTATTTAGGGGACTAAATCCATATTTCACCTAATTCTATGTTAGCTATGGCATGAAACACATCACTAGATTATTTAGGTAGATAACTGTTACCAATTACATCTTATGTAATTTTAGCTACTTTTATGAGATACAAGACATCTTATGTCTTAGCATGTTTTTATCTCATCATATGCCTAAAGTCTAAAACTATTTTGATAGCTTTATTAAGTCGGACCAATTTAAACATTTAGGTAACTCTTACCCAACTTATCTCACAAAGATAACACAATACACCCAACTATGGCTGAAACTATATTAGTGCGATCGAGGCCTTGATAAGTGTTTAAAATTGGATGGCACAAGACTTAAGATTTAATTGAGGGATTTTATGCAGTTTTAGTGATTTTAAGTAAGCAATGAAATATTATATATTTTATTTATTTGTAGAACCACTAAACAATTTAGGAAATTTTATGCTATTCACTAATAGAAGAATTTTCGTGCGCTAGGATTAGTTAGACGGGGGTCCCGCTATAGAAATTCGCTATAGAAAATCATATTTTTTGCTGATTTTACTATACTAAATTTACCCCTTAATTTATCCAAAATTAAGTCAATTAAAACGTTTTTAATTAACTCAGGCCCACATCTAACTAATCATCTTATCCTAATCCAATTAGGACTTTAGATATTTGAATCCTAGCAAATCACCAATAACAAACTTCTCCATATTTATCTCCTATCCAATAGGGATAATGAAACCGATTTTGCATATATCTCCTAATCTAATTGTTATCTATCTTTATCAAATAGAAACTTCATAACAAAATAGATATAACAAGATAAATAAATAATTTCGAAAATTAATTATTTGCAATTTCGATCTTCATCCAAATAATCACAAACATGTAATTGAATCATGAACTACTATCCCAATCGAACCTAATGGTGTCATGGATCATAGAATACGAAACTCAATTCATTAAAATTATTCAAATTAACCTAACTTGGTTACTAGCATGTACGAAACTAATTTCAATTAAATCACGAATATATGTATCATATACACAAAACATGATAATAAATCTCACAGAAAACTTATGTATATCATATATACATCAACTATTAACATGCTTTCAATCATATATTATAAGAAAGCACGCAATGAGTTTAATGGAATCAAACTCGAAGGCTCTGATACCACTGTTGGGTTTTGGGGTTCATGCATAGCAGAGATTCCAAAACTATTTTGAGAAAAACCCCAATAGGATCCAAATCTGATTCCATTAAAACACGTTTAAACTATAAAAAATTAATCATACCTCATTCGCAATGTACCTTTCTGAAGGTTAATCGATCTCTAAGGCGTTGCCAACGACGAACGCCCTCTATCAGCAGTCCACACACGAATGGCGGCCGAGATTTGAAGTGCTAGCTTCGAGAGAATAACAAACCTTTTTGTTTCTCTCCAAAACGATCCAGAGCATAACAAAAACCCTAAGTCGTTTCTTAAAACGAAAATAGAGTTTCGACCCTTTTTAAATCATTCTTGTGCTTGTATTCTAACTCAAAGTGTCTATTTATACAACCATTGTATATAGACGGTTAAGTAAATTACACATATACCCCTACTTAAAGAAGTATAAGTGTAATACACTATAAGGACGTTTCTGTCATGAATTTTATCATATAAAATTCATTTTTCTGAACCATCTTAAAATCTCGCAAAACCATTCTCAGTGTGCGACCCAATAGGCTCATACAACGTTGGCAGTTTACCAAAATACATTTTCGTATACAAATCATAAGCGGCATCTAGCAAGACATTATGACTACCCAAGTTGTAAGAATATCAAATCGATACAACCTAATCAATAGTGTATATAACATCCTTTTGTCACATGATATCCTTTTGATCAAACATAAGGCATGGAATTGTCATCCAACATGTTCAATTGTACTAGTCTCGATTTCTAGGTAGACTGAAAACATCTAAGTGACATTGATCAATATCAATTCACTTAGACTAGGCCTTTTAATGCAGTCTAACACATCGAGGGATCCACTGGATATCTCTCTTTATATGAGAGGGACAAATTCTATCTCGATTACACAACTTCACCACATTATTCACACAGTAACCAATCACAACCTTTATAATTGTCGGTTAAAGACAATATTTGATTGCGTCAAATCATTGTATTCCTAATGTTGAAGTCTCTGGTAATCTCAAGTTAGAGGACTGAAAAATATACCTATCATGAGAAACAACTATGACTTAATCCATATGATGTTCTCATAGCGGGTCAGTCTAGTACTTTGTTCCCTAACAAGTACTCATGATCTTGATTCCTATTCCTATACGTATGATCATCGTATGATCATCAATCAAGACTCACACTAGTCTTAATTCATTATAGTTCCCAAGTATAATAATCGATTAGGGACATTTAGGATATTTCGTAAATACCTATGAATCTTATTATAATGTAAACATGCAAATCAATTATAATAAACAGCAAATAAAATCCTCTATTTTATTAACTAAAATGTATTCATAAAGACTGTTAATGGATTGACCTAGGGCACATTTCCCAACACTTAGTCCATACAAGACTTTTTGAAGATGATAGATATGACTAGGATGATCATGATCTTCAAAATTCGGTGGTTGTTCTACATATACCTTTTCATTAATCAAGACATTTAAGAATGCGTTTTTAACATCCATTTGGTATAGTAAAAACCCATTGTAGCTAGCATAAGCAAGCAAAAATCGAATTACTTCTAGTCTTACTATGGGTGCAAAGGCTTCCTCATAATCAATTCCTTCCTCTTGATTGTAGCCTTGTGCAACCAATCGAGCCTTGTTTCTTATAATTTCACCCTTCTCATTCTTTTTGTTTCTAAAAACCCATTTGGTGCCTATAATAATATAGTCGTTAGGTCTAGGTACTAGTGTCTATACCTTATTCCTAACAAAATAACTTAGCTCTTCTTACATAGCCATTACCCAAAACTTATCTCCAAAGGCATCATCTATCTTGGTGGGCTCAGTTTGTGATACAAAGGCTACGTGTCCTTCATCTTGATGCAACGTTGACCTAGTGATTATTCATTTGTTTGGATCACCTATAATTTGTTGGGAGGGATGGCCAATAAGAAGTCTTGAATTCTTAGGTGCACTTATTTTGGGTTCCATGCTTACCTTGACCCTTTGACTATTTGATGTTTGCCTAGGGTTCTATCATCTTCATCATCAATCCTTAAATTTTTCAAGTTATGCATCATTTTTACTTTGGGATCTACTTCATCAAATTTCACATGAATAGACTCTTCTGTGGTTTTGGTTGATCTATTGAACACCTGATATGCTTTGTTATGCATGGAATAGCCTAGTAAAGTACATACATTTGACTTTGGGTAAAATTTGTCCAAATAATCATTTAGAACATAGCAAGTGTAATCAAACACCTTAAAATAACTTATGTTAGATTTTCGGCCATTTCGTAGTTCACTTGCTTTGGGACATTTAATCTATTTATACCATAACATGCTGTTTTAATAGCTTCAGACCAAAAATGCTTAGCTATGTTGTACTCATTTAGCATAGTCCTACACATCTCTTGGAGTGTCCTATTTTTTTCTTTCAACAACTCCATTTTGTTGGGGTGTTCTTAATTGACGTGTATATCCTTGTTTAGCACAAAACTCCTCCAAGTTCCTATTTACGAACTCACCACCTCTATCACTTCTAATGATAGTGATCTTGTATCCCTTTTCATTCTTAACCAGAGCACAAAATTTTACAAACACATCATACACTTCATGCTTATGAGCTAGAAAATATACCCATGTATACCTAGTAAAATCATCAACAATGATGAAGCAATATGATTTACCCCCTAGACTTTGTGTTTGGGTGCATCCGAACAAATCCATATGAATAAGTTCTAAGGCTCGAGTCACATTACTTGTTATTGTGATGGCCCCAATTTCCCCATGCAATTGGGTATGCCTGGCCTAGACCTGTGCAGGCCCCAAGTCATCACTTGGAAACCTGACGAGCCTAGCCAGCCTTCGATTTAATCAATTTAGTAATTTATGAAAGAGTTATTGCAATAATACACAGCGGAAGACTAAACAGTAATAATAAGGGGAAATAACTCAATCAACGGAAATATAAGAATTCTGTAAGTGTGGAAAACCTCGGGTATTCATGTACAATTCGATAAGCATATATACATGATACCAGTCTCAACAAAAATACTAAGTATGAAACGATATACAAATCAACAAAACATAAACACATACTATAGAGTCTCTCTAATGTCGCTGCTAGTCCTCAAAGTAGATCTTCTAGGCAGGGCCCACCCTATCTGCATCCACTGTCACAAACTAGATGGTGAGCAACTGAAGAAATCGAAAGTAGTGCTAGAAGAATATAACAGTAATTTAAGATTTAACAAGTAAAACAGTCTAAATATCATGCGAAAATGAAATGGCAGGAAAGTAAATAAATCAAGTGCATGATAAGCAAACTGATAGATAAACAATCGATATTTGCATGTTCTAAGATTCAAAAAAGGCCCATGAGTGGTCTAATTTAATAGCAATATGGCAAAGATCTCGCACGATCTCCCCGGGCAATGTCGCAACACTAGCGCAGCGTGAAATCGAGAGGCATCACAACACCTCTCGAATCTAATACCCAGTACACACATCACTAGGGGTGGTCAGTTACCCCTGCAGAGGGCAGCCTCGTTGTCCCAGCTAGTGTGGGACCACATGATACTTTCGAGACATACACTCATGCCGAGAACATACAACCAAGGAAAAGGAATAGAATTTCAAACAAGGGATCAAGTCACAATATCAATGAATAGAGGATGTATAAATCATATGCTATTTCCTTACTGGCCTAGTAACATACACACATATAAGATATGTATGTACTTACCTGACTAATCGCGACCCGGTAATTCACTCCGAGACTCTAACGCGTTCCCCGCGAGTTTTCTTGACTACCTGATAAAGTTTTGAATCTCGAATATTAGTTTAAGGCTCGCATTTAGTCTTAAGGTGTTCGTTTTACAACCATTTTTTGATGTGACCCAAATCGTCGTAGATTAAACCATCTCTATGGTCATGGCCCATTTGTTTTACAAAGCATAACTCTCTTTGGGCTTTTATTAGGCCCATTTATCAAGTCTATACTCACCTAAGTAGGCTATTTGTATGGAAAATTATTGGGCCTAGATATATGGGCTCATTCTTACATTTTATGTTTTTGGTTTGGGCTTTAAGTTGTGCCTATTATATTAAGCCCTTATTGGGCTTTACACAACCCATATACACAACAATTGTAACTTGTTATGGACCCATATTATCATGAGTGTATTAGGCCCTTGTTGGGCCTTAATACGAGCCCATGATCATTTAAAAATGTCCAAACTTATATTCCTTTTCGTTTATTCACAAACATACAATTACATACATTATGGCCACACAACACATTTGATACACCTCACACTTAGTACACCCAACTAGTATGGGCACCGACATATTATCACACACCCCGTGGTGGTGTGCACACAATACCCCATTTGGGTGCACCCTGCTGTTGTACACACACATACACATTTTCACTATACACACACATATACACATTTTCACTACTGTCCATATCACCATACCCATGAAACAGTCCCACATAGTACCCCCCACACCCCAATTGGGGTGTGCACACACACTGTCATGCACCCCCATACATCACGCACACTACAAACAACAACAACATCTTAACAGCAAAGAGAAAATGAAAGGAGAAAAAAAATTGAAAGAGAACACACACATATAACTCACGCAACTGCTACAGCTTGAGGGACCACCTTCGGCCAGTGGAGTTGCTGGAGGTTCACCTCCGATCAGCCGTGACCGGGGACGGTCCCATCAGCCACGGCAGCCCCAAAACAGTGGGCAAATAGTCACAAAAATAGTCCCAAAAACAACTAAAAAATGTAACAACAGTGAGTAATGTAGAAGAACCAAAACAAAGGAGAGAGAGAGAGAACTGTGGGAGAGACACTCACCTAGCTATCTCCGGTTGTCGTCCGTGGTTCCAGCACCGTGGTAGGTGGTGGTGGTGATTGGCCAGGTAAGAGAGAAGACAACCGAGAGTGAGAGAGAGAACGTGAACTGTCAAGAGATGAAGAGAAGAAAGAGAGAGAGGAGCTCACTTAAGCGTCTTCGGTGGTGGTTGAGAGGTCAGTTGCCGTAGAGGGTGGCGGTCCAGCAGCGAGGGTGGCGACACAGCCGAGGGTGAGGGAGAGAACTTGAGGCCGAGAGGAGTGTGGACTAGTCGAGAGGGAGAAAGAGACGTGAGGCCGAGAGTGCAAACAAGAGAGGAAAGGAGAGAGGGCCTCACCTCGTCGGAGTTGGCGTCTCTGGTGGATCGACATGGTGACAGTGGCGAGAGGGGGGAGGATGAATAGTGACGGCAGTTGTGGAGAAGATGATGAATAGTGTACATTAGGGTTTAGGGTATAAAACGTTTTTATATAAGTGGAATTATGTGAAATGACCCTTTTGCCGTTAGACTAACACTTGTATATTTCTTGGACAGTTGCCCTTATGGGTCATTTACTCTTTTATCACATTTTCACTTACATATACATCTCGAGGAAAATCCAGTGACTCTTCTTATCGAGCTGTGTTACTTTAACAATCTTTTCCTCATAATCCGTATGCTACGAGACTATCCAACTCCCGCATTGGTCTTACATTTCCTCGGTCCGCTTTTCTCCGTAATTTGGTTCGCCGCATCCATTTTCTCGCCATATCTCATCAAGTAATTATTTAAATTATTAGAAAATTCATTTATTGGTATTCTTTATTGTGTCTTTATCCCCCGTTCAACTAGACGAAACCTCACTCAATCCAAAAGTCGCCTAAACGGCTCGAGACCCGTAAAATACTAATATACTAATACATGCATCATCATCCACAAATAACCAAATTTCCGGGTCGTTACAGTTACTTTCGTCTCAAATGATGATATCACTTGCTTACCAAGGATACAAGGTTTACATTCTTTGTCTTTCTTAAAAGTACATTTGGGTAGGCCCATGACGACATCATGCTTGGTCAATTTGGACAAATTTTTCATGTTAGAATGTCCTAATCTATCGTGCCACAACCATGCATAACATTCACTTTGTTCACTCAAATATGCAACATTTTGCATATGCATCTCATCAAAGTTAATGACATAAACATTTTTATCTCTATATGAAATAAATAGAGTTTCATGTTTCTCATTCCTAATAATGCATTTGGATGATTGAAATATTACATGAAATCCTTTGTCACACAATTGAATAATACTAAGCAAATTATGTTTCAAACCATCAACAAGACAAACATTAGAAATGGAAAGTAAATTGTTACCGACAGTTCCAAGGCTAATAACTTTTCCTTTGTTGTTGTCTATAAATGTGTTCTTTCAACTATTATGCCACTTTAATTCAACGAATTGATGTGCATCTCCGGTCATGTGTCTTGAGTATCCACTATCCAAGTACCATGGGGGTTTTCTTCCTCGCCTCTTACACAATGGGAAAGACACTAGATTTTGGTACCCAAACACCTTTAGGTCTTAGAAAGTTAGTGTCATAAATATTTTTAACTACCTATGCTAGTTTACCCACTTTGGCCTTTTGTAAGGCACATTTCCCAACCATATGAGACCTATTGCATTTTGAGCATCCATAATCATCATCTAGCAATTTCTTGTAACTCAATAAGTTTGCTTAATAGTCTATACCTATTTTGTTTAGTGCACGTCGTTGTGCTCCCAACATCATGTCAAACATTTTTCTACCGTTAGTGAACTTATGCACCGTACTAGTCAAGTCCTTTACTGCCTTGACTAAAGCATCTCTCTACTTTAGGACTTCATTCAAGCCACTTTGGAGATCATTAATGGTGTCATTTTGTGTCTCTATTTCACTAATTGCTATGGTCAAGCTTTTTTTGAGTTGTTTGATTTTTTTGACCTCCTTTTCCAACTCTTCCTAAGTTCATCAATGTTTGGAACATCATCCAAATCATCAACATCGTCAAAGTTAAAAACGTTAGAGTTTACCTCGTTTTGTGCTATGAGATAAAGTATTGTTTTCTCATTCTCCGACTCGAATTCGAAACTTGATGAGGAAGAATCATCCCAACTTGCCTTGAAGCTCTTTTTCCCTTTTTTCTTGTCAACACCTTCTTGGCTTGAATTCCGCCTTGATGTGGCCCAGTTTGCCACACCTGAAGCATATGGTCTCACTTGACTTTCCTCTTTGCTTCAACTTTTAAACTTCTTTTTATACTTGTCTCGCTTGTACATGGCCTTATTAAGCTTTCTTGAAAACATAGCTACTTCCTCCTCATGATCATTGTCGTCACTAGATGTTTCATCTTTAAAGATCTCTACCAATTCAACCAGCGAACTATTTGCTTTGAAAGCAATCTCTTTTCTTGAACTCTTTGTGCCTCCACTTAATGCTTCCAATCTAGCTCAGTCTTTAAGTTTGAATTCACGGATCGTTAGCTCTCCACACAAGGCATCGAATGTATAATCTTTAAGATTTTGCATCAATTAGATAGCATACTTCTTGGCATCCCATTCCTTAGGCAAGCTTATAAGGAATTTGTACACCGAAGTCTCTTGATCATAATTTTTTCCAAGATTTTTGATCTCATTCAATAGTTTAGTAAACCGAATGATGGCAATGGCTATGTCTTCATCGGATCCAACTCAGAAAGTTTCATAGTGCTCCTCAAGAATTCTCAACTTTGTCTTCTTCACTTGAATGGTACCTTCATAGTGTACTTCAAGCTTCTTTCACACTTCCAGGGACATTTGACAAGTGCTAACTCGGTTAAATTCATTCTCATTTAATACACAAAACAAATGATTCATGGCTTGATCATTTGAGAGCTTAATCTTGATCTCCTCGGCGGTGTACTCTTTCAAGGGCTTGTCCGGTGGAATGTAGCCATTTTTAATTGCATCCCACAAAAATCTATTTTGCGCCCTAATGTAGAACTTCATCCTCACTTTCCAATGACCATAGTTGGTTCCATCTAAATACGAAGGCCTACTCGAGGAGTTGCCTTCCCTAAGACGAGCCGGATCTAAAGTTTGAATGCTTGCACAAAAACACTTAAAGATACATTAGTGACACTTTGAGCAATAACCCGCTTTAATACCAATTGAAACCACACTCAAGAGGGAGGTGAATTGGGTGTATTGAGAAGTTATCGCCTTTTTAATATAACTCAATAATCAAGATGCTATATTCTCATCAAAACGTGAATATGGATGCTATGCAAGTGAATGGGATGGAAGAGATTGAAAGAGACACACGATTTATAGTAGTTCAATCCAATGATCTACATCCACTACCTAACCTCCTCGATTAGGATTTTTAAACCACCACTTATATTGCAAATAAGTGTTATAACTAAAGCTTACAAGCTTAGAGTGCCTAATCACAATTAAGACTTCCTACCTAGCAGCAACTAGGGTTTATGCCTAGCCTCAACTAGGTCTTCCCTTTGACTTACATTCCTGTTAGTTTTACAATCATCCAATTACAACCAATAATTGAAATAATGAAATACGCTCTACAAAGTAAAGTGGCACCAAGTTCAAATACTAGCAAGCCTCCTAGAGCCTAACCACTCTAATGCATACAAGTATGAAAACAAATGAGATATGCAAATATATCACTAATTTGTGCAAGTCTCACATATAAAACTGTTTCAAATACTAATTGAGTAGTACAAAATCCGGTCTCAAAGTCAAAGAACAACAAGTTTGATGAAAATCAAGTTTAAGTACAAACTTTTGTCCAAACCAATCCTAAGTTTTAATAGAATAAGTTTAAGTGCAAAACCGAAGATGAATTTGTTCAAAAATACAACAAATGATTTTCAAAGTCAAATGCACAAAACTATGTAATTTAAGCACAAGAAAAGCTAGGACAAAGGACTTTCTTACAACCCCAAGAAGGTGACCTAAAAATCTATTTTGGAGAGGTTGTTGTACACCTTAGAAAGCCTCAATGATGCTGGTTTTGAGAGTGAATAGACAGCCTCAAGAATATTCCTTTTGTTCTTTACAAAAATCCAAACTTCTCATTTTGAAAATTTTAAGCACTTTTGTGTTTTCTAGCTTGTGAGGACAAAACAATATTCTTGGTGATTTGAGAATGTTCCACATTCCTTTTTATCAATTTATGACCGTTATAGGGATCCAAGGGCTCATATTTCATCAAGAATTCAAAATAAAGTGTGATTTTCAGCTTTATAAAAAAACTGTCAGGAAAGCAGTTAGCGCGCAACTACAGGGTCATCAAAATAAATATTTTAGTCTCTTTGGTTAGCGCGCTAATATTTAGTCCCTTTATCGCATTCGATACATAACCAAACCTCATATAACATGTCACATATGTTTGCTATGGGTCATATAACCTATTTGGGTAGTCCGGATATTTTCACAAATCTCAAAAACGGAAAATTTTGGTTTCATGCCATGTAAGGGGCTTTTATACAAATATGCAGTTTTCTTTTCAAAAATCTTTTAATAGCAAATTTTCCTTTTCGAAATCTTCCACAATGGTTTTCAAAATGCGATAAAACATAGACACAAAGTTTAGCATTGTTTAAACTTATAAGACTGAGTTAAGTGTTAAATTTAACTTTTAACTTCAAGTAATCACTTGACTTTTGAAAATCCATTTGAAAAGCTCATTGTGCATGAACTAACGCAAAAGGCTTGCGTAAATGAACTTACCTTACATCAATGTTACAACACGTAGTTCGATCTTTCGTCTTCGTTCCTTTATGTATATCGAATCTTGAACTTGTATGGCTTGAATACTTGAATACTTGTGATGCGATGTTTTGCAACCTTTGATGAAATTAAAATATAGTTGATATTTATTATTATATTTTTACCTTGTTTATTTCCATCAAAATCTTGGACGGAGCAAAGTGACTAACCACTTAGTCCAACAATGGCTGCACCTAGTGTCATGAAAAGGATGGTGAGTGCAGAAAGTATAACATAAATAACCAAATGAAGTCTCAACATAATTTCATATGTAATCATGTATCATGCACAAATATCATAAAGATAATAAAAAACAACATGATAATGAATCATCAAGATATCAATGATAAATGAGTGTCCAAGAAAAAAAAAGAAAATGAGCAAGTAGTCCTGACCAATGAAAATTTTGTTGAGTCGAGATATACATCTCCCAGACTTAGAGTTTAGGACGTGGTCCATTCGCACCATCTTAAAATACACATAGATGCAGAATTCCCCAATAAACTAGTCAAAAACACTCACCATGTATAAAACCCAAGCAATATCGCGCATCTCGAGTTCTTAGTTCTGGCTCTTTACACCAAATGACCAAGCCTTCCCAAATATCATGTTGACTCTCTTACCCTTAGGACCACTCAATCGAAATTGAGTTCTAAATCAAGATATATCGATAGCAAGAATAAATCAAATTTAAGCTCAACAATGATAACAACTAATTAAATGCACAAAGGAAGTTAGATAAATGCTCTGAATGGTTTTACTCATAGTACAACATAATTCTTGAGTTCGCAGCTCTCAAATGATCCCAAGCCGATCTAGTACTTTAATCACTAGTATCCTAGACACCTTATAATCATTTTCGATCAGTTTGGTTATGTTAGAAGTCTATTTTCATCTAATTGTAATTTTCTCCATTTTCTATAATTTTATCCATTTCCATGAAGTTTGTGTTAATTCCTTGGATATTGAATCGTATTTAAACCTATTTAGATACCCAAGAAATTCCCAAAGTTTTCATAAATTTTCAGAAATTTAGTTATGTGAACACTGTCATGCCGTAGGTCACGCCATGGTCAAAAACCCTAGAGGCGTCGCCTAAAACGTGAAATCCCTGATGGGGCATGTGCCCTAGGTCAATCTACAAATATTGTTTATCTTATAGCTTTTAGTTAAGAAAATAGATGCTTTTCATTTGCTATTTTATTATAAGTGATTGCATGTTTACCTTATAATAAGATCCATAAGTATTTGTTAAAATATCCTAAATGTCCTTGGTCGGCCATTATACGGGGAACTATAATGAATTAAGACTACTATAAGTCTTGATTGATGGTCATGTGATGATCATACGTATAGGGATACGAATCGAGATCTTGAGTACTTGTTAAGGAACAAGGTACTGAATCGACCCGCTGTGAGAACACCACATTAATGGTGATTTTCCATGCCTTATATTTAATCAAAGGATATCGCATGACAAAAGAATATTATGTACGTTATTCATTAGGTTGTATCGATTATGATATTCATGCTACTTGAGTAGTCATAAGGCCTTGCTAGAGACTGCTTATGACTTGTGTACCAAAATGGTTTTGGTTCACTATTAACGTCGCATGAATCTATTAGGTCACACACAAAGAATGGATGTGCACAATTTCAAATAGTCTAGAGTATTTAATTTTATAAGATAAAATACATAATATAAATAAGCCCTTTCGTTATATGATAACTTATTAATAGGGGTATATTTGTAATTCGCTTAAACAACGTAAATACAATAGTTGTATTTCGAATTTATTTAAACATCGTAAATACAATAATTGTATTACGATAAGGATTTTAAGTGAGAGCTTATCCATACATAAATAAAAGGGTGATACCCAAAAACGTAACATAAGAATTTTATTTTTCCAATTTTCGTATTCTATGGATTTTGAGAGAGAAAGAAAAACGTTTTCAAT
This sequence comes from Stephania japonica, assembly GCA_039657345.1. Taxonomy (NCBI): domain Eukaryota; kingdom Viridiplantae; phylum Streptophyta; class Magnoliopsida; order Ranunculales; family Menispermaceae; genus Stephania; species Stephania japonica. The sequence goes on from CM077560.1 coordinate 28,134,471, forward strand.
CTCTTTTGGGCTAGCACTCCAAATTGTGGTCACCTTTTTTGTGTGGATTTCTGATAGACGATGTGCGCTTGAACGTCTTGAAGATCAAACAATCAGAGAAGGAAATCACGAATCAAGGTATAGTTTACTTTTGTAGATCTAGTTTAATAAAACTTATTTGTGATCCTATTGTGGTTTTTCAAAATTGTTTTGAATTTTCCACTGCGTATGAACCCTAAAACTCAACAGTGGTATAAGAACCTTAGGCTTGGTTCTATTAAACGTTTGCATATTTTCTCTGATGTATATGTGATATATGTGTGAAAACATGATTGTGATTAAGGCATATATGATATACATATAGGTTTTGTGATAATTGTTATCAAAAATTGATTTTAAAGCATATTGTTAATTTATGTATTTGATACATATGCATGATGTGGTTCATTGATTGAATTCATGTTTAGTATATTTCGATTAACATATGTTTTAAATTGAACAATTCAAATTTTGTATGTTCCATGATAAAAATCATGTTTAGGTTAATATGATTAACATAATTTGATTCTATTGTCGAATACATTATTCGTTTTGTGAAATAATCATGTATGTCTCCATATTAGAAATCATGTTTAGGTTAATATGATTAATATAATATGATTCTGGTGTTGAATGCATGATTCATATTTCGTTCCTTAATTCAAGAATCAAAATTACCATTCATTATATGTCTTATTGTTGTTAACTACTATTATATTCCAATTAGATAAGAGATAAACTTGTAATCAAATAAGAATAGTCGAAAATCCTATATAATAGGTGAGATGTATAACAAATTCAAATTGGATTAGGATTCCATGTATCTTAAATTCTAATTGGATTAGAATTAGATATTGAGTTAGAGGTGGGCTCGTATTAATTAAAAAACGTTTTAATTAATTTTTGAGAATAAAAATAAGGGGCATTTTTGGTTAATTAAATTGACTAAAATAATGAGAAATTTTAGGCGATTTTGATTTTCGGAATAGAAAATTGTTCTCTAAAAAAAAATGGGGGCGCTACCCCCTCTGTAACCTCGTCACTGACCGGCGAGGGACCGCCAATAACTCTGCATAGCGTAAGAAAATTCATATAGTACATAATATTAGAAATTTTTAACTTGTTGGTTGATTGTACATTCTATGTAATATATGATATTGATATTTATTTATGTTATGATCACTAAAATAAATAAAATTCCTCTTATAAATTTTAAGCCAAGTGTCATCCATTCTCAAACACTTGTCAAGGCTTCGATCACATCAATATGGGTCTGCCCTCGCAAAGTGTATTAAGTTATCTTGGTAAGTCAAGTTGAGTAATTGTTACTCTATTGTTTGAAATGGTTAGACTTGATAAAGCTATTAAAACGGTTTTGAGCTTTAGGCACAAGATGAGATAAAATATGTTAAGACATAAGATGCCATTATCTCATAAAAACAACTAAGAGTTACATATGATGTAATTGGTAAAAGGTACATACCTACATAATCTAATTTAAAGTGTCATGCCTTAACTGTCTTTGAATTTGGTAAAATATGGGTTTTAGTCCCTTAAGTTAACATAGTGTTTTTAAGGAGCGTTGTTAATTTAGTGGGAGTCTATTCCTCTATACTAAAATGGAACCATTGCATCATCTTTGTTGTAGATTAATGGCTTCATCAAATCACAGTAATCCCATGTCACTGCGATCCCTCATTGAAAAGTATAAGTTATTTGGGAAAAACTTTCTTGACTGGCTCAGAAACTTGATAATTGTTCTTAAGCATGAACATAAGTTGTACGTCTTGGATGGTCTTATTCCAGAGGAACCACTAGCTAATACTGCAAGAGTCATGAAGGATACTCATACCAAGCATGTCAACGATTCTACATATGGTGCATGCATTATGTTGACAACCATGGTTCTGGAACTTCAGAAGGACATGGAACACATGAAAGCTTACGCCATGGCTATAATGCTAAAGAAAATGTTCCAACAACAGGTTAGGCAAGAAAGGTTCGAGACAATCAAGAACCTTCATTCTTGCAAAATGCCTAAGGGTGCATTAGTTAGCCTCATGTTCTGAAAATGAAGGGCTACCTTCACCATCTTGATAGTCTTGGATTTCCACAAAGACAAAAGTTAGCTACGGATTTGATCCTTAATTCATTGCCTGATAGTTTTTCACAATTTGTGAACTACAACATGAATCATATGGAGAGATCTATCTCAGAGTAGCATTTGATGCTCAAAATTGCTAAGCAAAATGTCAAGAAACCCACGACCAATGTGTTGATGGTTCAGAAAGAAAAGGCTTTGAAGAAGAAGACCAAAAGCAAGACTAAAGTTACCAAGGGTATTGTGCCAGTCACAAATCCTATGGAACAAGTTCAGCCTAAGGTTGCTTCTACTTCACAGTCCTAGAAAGAAAAAAAAAGAAGGAATTTGTCATTTCTGTCATGCACATGGGTATTGGTTAAGAAATTGCAAGCTCTTTATTGAAGATCAAAAGAAAAAGAAGAGAGGTATTTACGTTATTGAAGTTAACTTGTCTACTAGTGATTCCTGAGTATTGGATACCAAATGTGGTTACCACATTTGCATTAATGTGCAGGGTCTCACCAAAGTAGTAGAATGCTAAAGAAAGGAGAAATTATCCTACGAGTCAGAAATGGAGCAAAGGTTGTTGCATTGGCAGTAGAATGCGATGAGTTATCTGTATCTAGTGGATTAATTTTAGTTTTAAATAATTGTTATTATGTCCCTACCTTGAGCAAAAACATCATTTCTATTTCACATTTTGATTTGGATAGTTTTAATTTCATTATTGCGAATAATAAATGCTCCATTTTTCGTAAACACGTTTTCTATGCAAATGTCTATTTGTGTGACGGTCTTTATATTCTAAACATGAAAAGGTCTATAGATACTCCGATTTTTAATGTAAATACAAAGAGAATTAAGTCAAATGATTTGAATAAAACCTACCTTTCGCATTGTCGACTTGGCCACATAAATGAGAAATGCATTTCTAAATTCCGTAAAGATAGGCTTTTAGATTCATTTAATTTTGAATCATATGAAACATGTGTATCTTGTTTATTAGGCAAGTTGACAAAGAGTCCCTTTACTAGACACAGTTAAAGGGCAAGTGATTTATTTGGTCTAATACATATTGATGTATGCAGTCCTATAAATATAATGACTAGAGGTGGTTAACAGTACTTTATTACTTTTACCGATGATTTCAGCAAATATGGTTACGTGTATCTTATGAAACATAAAGGTGAATCTTTTGAGATGTTTTGAATATTTCTGAATGAAGTGCAAAATCAACTTGGCAAAACTATTAAAGCACTTTGATCAGATCGAGGTGGTGCATATTTGAGCTAAGAGTTTGATGATCATCTTAGAAACTGTAGGATTGTCTCACAGTTAACTCCTCAATCAACTCCACAATGGAATGGTGTTTTTGAGAGGAGAAATTGAACTTTATTGGATATGGTTCAGTCTATGATGAGTCATGCAAATCTTCCTATTTCCTTTTGGGGCTATGCCTTAGAAACTGTTGCATTTACACTTAATCGTGTTCCTTCTAAAATGGTTGATAAAACACGACATGAGATGTGGTTTATGAAAAGACCAAGTTTGTCTTTCCTTAAGATTTGGGGTCTGTAAGGTTTTCTTACGACAACAGATGTCAAAAAAATTATCAGCCCAATCTTCCAAGTGTGTATTTGTTGGTTATCCTAAAGAAACTAAAGGATACTACTTTTATAATTTGACTGAGAACAAAGTGTTTGTTGCTCGGAATGGTGTCTTCATGGAAAAAGAGTTTATATAAAAAAATAACAATGGGAATAAAATTAGTTTTGAAGAAGTTCAAGAACCACAAATAAACACTCAACCGCTAGAGGAGATCAACAAAGTCTTGAACTAGTTGAGCTTCCACCGGTATCACAATGCCTACGTAGGTTTAATAGGGTAAGACATCAGCCAGAGAGATTTGGATTTCTTATTCCTGATAGTAGTGAGGTATTGGTTATGGATCAAAATGAACCTACTTCTTATAAGGAGGCTGTGTCTAGCCCTAAGATAGATAAATGGCTTATTGCCATGAACTCTGAGATGCAATCCATGTATGATAACCAAGTTTGGAACCTGACTGATTTACTTGAAGGTGGTATGACCATTGGATGTAAATGAATTTTCAAGAAGAAAATTGATATGGATGGCAATATGCATACTTATAAAGCACGGCTAGTAGCAAAAGGTTTCAGACTGACTCAAGTTGTTGATTATGATGAGATTTTTCTCCTGTAGCCATGTTTAAATCCATTAAAATTCTAATTGTCATGGTTGCATATTATGACTATGAGATATGACAAATAGATGTCAAAACAACTTTTCTAAATGGAAAGCTACTTGAGGATGTGTATATGATACAACCTAAATGGTTTGTTCATCCTGAAAATTCTAGGAAGGTGTGCAAGCTTCAAAGATCTATTTATGGATTAAAGTAAGCTTCTCGGAGTTGGAATCTTTGTTTTGATGAGGCAATTAAGGAATTTGATTTCATTAAAAATGAAAATGAGCCTTGTGTATACAAGAATTTCAGTGGGAGGATGTTTATTTTTCTAGTACGGTACGTTGATGATATATTACTTATTAGAAATGACCACCCAACCTTGCAAAGTGTCAAGTCTTAGTTGGGGAAGTGTTTCTCAATGAAGGACTTAGGAGATGCATTCTACATCTTTGGAATTAAGATTTATAGGAATAGATCTAAAAGACTGATCGGCCTAAGTCAGAGTGCTTATATTGATAAGGTACTGAATAGGTTCAGTATGAGGGTCGTTGCCAATGTCTCATGGAATAACTCTCAGTAAGACTTAATGTCTAAAGACTAATGATGAGCGAGAATGCATGAATATGATTCCATATGCATAAGCTATTAGATCTGTCATTTATGCCATATTATGCATCGGACCTGATGTATCATATGCTTTAAGCGCAACAAGTAAATACCAGTTAGATCGTAGTGAGAGTCACTAGATAGCAGTAAAGAAAATTTTTAAGTACTTGAGAGGGACTAAAGAAGTGTTCTTGGTCTATGGAAGTTTGGTAAACGAGCTTGTTGTAAATGGTTACACAGATGCAAGTTTTCAAACTGACATCGATGACTTCAGATCTCAGTCTGAATATATGTTTACTTTAATGGAGGCACGGTGAGCTAGAAAAGTACGAAAACTGTGGCCGATTCTATAAGCTGAGTACATTGCAGCATTCGATGCAGCTAAGGAGGCTGTTTGGATCAAAAAATTCATATCTGAACTAGGCGTGGTTCTAAGTATTGCTAACCTTGTTTGCTTTTACTGTGACAACAATGGGGCTAGAGCACAGGCCAAGGAACCAAGATCTCACCATAGATCCAAACATATACTCAGACGTTTTCATCTCATTAGAGAAATAATTGAGAGGGGAGACGTGAAGATTTGTGGTGTTCCTATAGAAGATAATGTTGCAGATCCTTTTGGCAAAGGCTCTTCTATAAGCAAAGCATTATGGTCATGTTCGGTCATTGGGTATTAGATACATGAATGATTGGCCCTAGTGCAAGTGGGAGATGTTGGGGCATGTGCCTAAGGTTAATCTACAAACATTGTTTATCTTATAGTTTTTAGTTAATAAAATAGAGGTTTTTCATTTGTTGTTATATTATAAGTGATTGCATGTTTACCTTATAATAAGATCTATGGGTATTTGTTAAAATACCCTAAATGTCCCTAGTCGGTCATTGTACTAGGAACTATAATAAATTAAGACTAGTATGAGTCTTGATTGATGATCATAGGTATAGAGATAAGAATCAAGATCATGAGTACTTCTTAAGGAACAAGGTACTGAACTGACCTACTATGAGAACACCACATGGATTAAGTCATAGGTGGTACTCTTGATATATATATCATTTAGTCCTTTGACTTGAGATAAACATAGACTTCAATATTAAGAGCAAACTTTGTCTTTAATCAAATAATTATAAAGATTATGATTGGTTATCATGTGAGCAATATGTGAAGATTTGTAATCAAGAAAGAAATTGTCGCTCTCGTAAAGAGAGAGATATCAGTGGATAGCTCGATGTATTTGATTATAAAATGGTCAAGTTCAAGTGAATTGATATGATCAATGTCACATGGATGTTTTCAATCTATTTAAAGATCGAGACTAGTACGACTGAATATTAAGGGTGACTTTCCATGCCTTATATTTAGTCAAAGGATATCGCACGATAAAAGGATATGATATACGTTATTCATTAGGTTGTAAAAATTTTGATAGTCGTGCTACTTGGGTAGTCATAATGCCTTGCTAGAGACCGCCTATGACTTGTATACCAAAATGGGTTTGGTTCACTACCAACGTCGCATGAAACTTTTAGGTCGCACACAGCTTTGCGCAATTTCAAATGGTCAAGAGGTTTGAATTTTATAACATAAAATTCATAATAAAAATAAGCCCTATTGATTCGTTATATGATAATTTATTAATAGGGGTATATGTGTAATTTGCATAAAAAATATAAATACAATTGTTGTATTTTGAATTTACTTAAACATCGTAAATACAATAGTTGTATTACAAATATGATTTTAAGTGAGAGCTTATCTACACATATAAATAAAGGGTGCTATCTAAAAACGTAACATAAAAATTTTGTTTTTCTAATTTTCATATTCTTTAGATTTTGGGAAAGAAAGAAAATTTTTTTCAATCTCTTTTGGAGCTAGCACTCCAAATTGTAGTCACCGTTCGTGTTTGAATTTCTGATAGAGGACGCGCGCTTGAACGTCTCGAAAATCGAACAATCTGAGAAGAAAATCACGAATCAAGGTACGGTTTCTTTTTTAGATCTAGTTTAATGGAACTTATTTGCGATCCTGTTAGGGTTTTCTAAAATTTTTTGAATTTTCCATTGCATATGAACCCCATGTTGGGAAATGTGCCCTAGGTCAATCCATTAACAGTCTTTATGAATATATTTTAGTTAATAAAATAGAGGATTTCATTTGCTGTTTATTATAATTGATTTGCATGTTTACATTATAATAAGATCCATGGGTATTTATAGAAATATCTAAATGTCCCTAGTCGATTATTATACTAGGAACTATAATGAATTAAGACTAGTGTGAGTCTTGATTGATGATCATACGATGATCATACGTATAGGAATACGAATCAAGATCATGAGTACTTTTTAGGGAACAAAGTACTGGATCGACCCGCTATGAGAACATCACATGGATTAAGTCATAGTTGTTTCTCATGATAGGTATATTTTTCAGTCCTCTGACTTGAGATTACCAGAGACTTCAACATTAGGAATATAGTGATTTGACGCAATCAAACGTTGTCTTTAACCGGATGATTATAAAGGTTGTGATTGGTTACTGTGTGAATAATGTGGTGAAGTTGTTTAATCGAGATAGAATTTTTCCCTCTCATATAAAGAGAGATATCCAAAGTGGATCCCTCGATGTGTTAGGCTGTTAAAAGGTCTAGTCTAAGTGAATTGATATTGATCAATGTCACTTAGATGTTTTCAGTCTACCTAGAAATCGAGACTAGTACGATTGAACATGTTGGATGACAATTCCATGCCTTATGTTTGATCAAAAGGATATCGTGTGACAAAAGGATGTTATATACACTATTGATTAGGTTATATCGATTTGATATTCGTACAACTTGGGTAGTCATAATGTCTTGCTAGAGGCCGCTTATGACTTGTATACCAAAATGTGTTTTGGTACACTGCCAACGTTGTATGAGCCTATTGGGTCGCACATTGAGAATGGTTTTGCGCGATTTTAAGATGGTTCAGAAAAATGAATTTTATATGATAAAATTCATGATAGAAACGTCCTTGTAGTGTATTACACTTATACTTCTTTAAGTAGGGGTATATGTGTAATTTACTTAACCGTCTATATACAAGGGTTGTATAAATAGACGCTTTGAGTTAGAATACAAGCACGAAAGATTTTAAAAAGGGCGGAAACTCTATTTTCGTTTAAGAAACAACTTAGAGTTTTTGGTATCCTCTGGATCGTTTTGGAGAGAAACAAAAGGTTTGAAATTCTCTCGAAGCTAGCACTTTGAATCTCGACCGCCGTTCGTCTATGGACAGCTAGTAGAGGGCGTTCGTCATTGGCAGCGCCTTAGAGATCGATTAACCTTCAGAAAGGTATTGCGACTGAGGTATGATTAAGTTTTTATAGTTTAAAACATGTTTTAATGGAATCAGATTCGGATCCTGTTTTTGGGGTTTTTCTCCAAATTGTTTTGTAATCTCCGCTGCGCATGAACCCCAAAACCCAACACCCCAAAACTCAACAATCCCAACCTGCACTGTTCCAAATGTCGTGAGTGGCGTCGTAGGGTGAATTCTCTTACAATGTCTCTTAAAGCGTGAAAATGTCCAGACTCTCTTGTCTGGACGCCATGACGGACACCGTGGCTTATAGGCTCCACGGGGTCCCTCGCGGCATTGACTCCTTAACAAGAATCTGGAGTTTTCCAACACCCCTGCTTGTATCACCACATTTCAAGCCTATCCCAAACTTAACAACACGTCGTTACCAATCCAAAACCATAAAAAACCATAGAACTGAACCCCACCAAATTCCAACTCAGTAAATGAACCCCAAAAATATAGTCAAACTAACACGAATGAAGGAGTGAGTCGAGATCTTACCTCATCTAAAGGGTTTACTGCATCTTAGCATCGTTGTGAGCTTTGAAGGCTAGTCCAAACCTTGCCTATTCTGTGTGAAACGACAGAGACGAGAGAAAGAATAGATAGCATAAACAAATAAGAAGATAGAGAATTTTATACTCATCCATTTCATCTGCTCTTATGCGTATCCTGAGGCTCATCTGTCTGTCTCCACACTTTCTAGTCATCTCAACTACCTTAGCCATCTAACATATATACGTGACTCTGTTGGGTGACACATGATGTTCCCCGAACATTTTTCCCCTACTAATTGCACCACGACAAACATCATCACGAACGAATAGAATATTAATGACCCAAATAATTTCTCGTATTAATTATTTATTTTATTTTATTTGTCGGTCATTAATGAAATCATTTCCTAGACCCATGTACCAGTATTTCATCTGCCCAACCCATATTTAACACATTTTTTGAGGTAAACCCTACTCGTAAACTGACATCATCGTTATGTCACACATACACGAGTATAAATAGATACTACATAATGTCTCATACACGTAGCACATTTTTACATGTATTGTTCAACCTGTGGGAGTTTTTGAAGATATATTGTTTAGGGTTCAAGATTAAGTTTTTCCAGGTGATTTTTATGTATTGGACATGAAAAAGAAAAACTCTCTAGTAAAACATAATTTATTTCAGGACACCCATTCCTTAAAACTGCAATAGAAAAAATAGATGTTTGAAATGTAACTTTAACTATGGAAGTGGATGATGAAACAATAAGATTCAACATCTATGATGTATTGAAATATTTATTAGATGTTTCTTCAGTATATACTATTGATATGATAGATTCGTTAATAGATACAATTTTCAGAAATGACAAAGAAGATAAACTTGAAGTGGTAATAGAAATTTAAATGATCTAGGTGATGAAACAAGAGTAATAATTGATACTTTTAAATCATATAATAAATTACCTAAACTTTCTTACTATGTGGATGTATCGATCACTCATTCAAAGCTTTTACCCTTTGTAATTAAGGCACCAAAATTAGACTTACAAACATTGCCAGAACATTTTAAATATGCCTATTTAGGAAGTATTAATGCTTTACTAGTCATAATCTCTAATCAACTGTCGTATTTAGAAAAAGAAAAGTTAAAAAATGTCCTCAAGGAATATAACAAAGTAGTAGGATGGACAATAGTCATTGTTAAAAGAATAAGTTCAGTCACTTACATGCATCAGATCAATCTAGAAGTAGACACAAAGCCTTGTAAACAAGCTCAAAGAATACTAAACCAACTATGATGGAGGTTGTTAAAAATGAGATATTAAATTTATTAGAAGCAGGAATTATATTCCCAATTGTAGATAGTTATTGGGTTAGTTCAATTCAAGTTATTCCAAAAAAATAGGAATAACAATAATTTAGAATGAACATGAGAGTTAGTACCAAGTAGAATCCAAAAATGGTTGGAGGGTATGAATAGATTACAGGGGATTAAATGCTTCAACTTAAAAAGATCATTACCCACTACCATTCATAGTTCAAATGTTAGAAAGATTACCTAGAAGAACTCTTTACTGTTGTTTAAACGGATACTCAGGATTTCACCAAATTCTTATAGCTCTAAAAGACAAGGAAACACATTCACTTGTCCTGTTGGTAAATTTGCATATCAACAAATACCTTCTGGTTTATGTAATACACCTGCAACATTTCAAAGATCTATATTTTTTCTGATTACATAAAAAATTTATTGAAGTTTTCATGGATGATTTTACCGTATACGGTAATTCATTTGATGAATGTTTACTTTATTTAACTAAAGTTTTGAAAAGATGTATAAAAAAGAATCTAGAACATATTGAACTATAAATAATGTCATTTTATGGTAAATCAATGACTTATATTAGTACCATTTATTCTCAAAAAAGGAATAGAAATAGATTCTTCTAAGATACCAGTCATAAAGACATTACCATATCATATATATCATACTATTGTGAGAAAAGTAAGATCTTTTCTAGGTCATGCAGGATTTTTTAGATACTTTGTGAAAAATATTTCTAAAATTATGCAACCACTATGTAAACTCATACAAAAATATGTCTTTTTTGAATTTACAACTGAATACAAAACAACTTTTAATAAATTAAAAGAAACTTTGACAACCACACTTATGATTAAATCACAAGATTGGTCATTACCTTTCCAAATCTTGTGTGATGCAATCAATTATGCAGTAAGAGTTGTTTTAGGTCAGAAAGTAGGAAAAGATTAGCATGTTATATACTCTTCCTATAAAAAATATAAGACTACCTCTTATATCTATTTTACTCCTCTTTTAACTCAAACATTTAACTATAATTAAACACTTATCTTTCTTTCATTAGATAAATTAAAGAATTGAATGTGGGCAAAGATGTAATTTAAAATCACCAATAATGTTTTCTTAATATGTGTGTTTTGAGCAAAAAGTCTTATAATTTTTATCAGAAGGAGTATTATGTATCTAGGACTTTGGATCTTGCCCAACTAAATTATAATACAACAGAAAAGGAACTCTTAGCAGTTGTGTTTGCCCTAAAAAACTTAGACCATATTTATTGTGAACCAAAGTAATACTTTGCTCGGATCAGGCAACATTAAGATACTTAATGACAAATAAGGACTATAGGCCAAGACTGATAAGATGGATTTTATTATTGCAAGAATTTGATTTAACTATTAAAGATAAGAAAGGGGTTAAAAATTTGGTACCCGACCATTTAAGTAGGCTAGAAGATGGTGAATCGTAAACCCCTTGGCAGATGAATTCCCTGATGAGTATTTTTACAATATAGTTGCCTGTCACGACCCAATATTATAATCCGAGTTTTTTCCGTAATCAATATCACCAACCTGCGATGTAAGACCCGCATTGAGATATGCGTACCGACCGAGGCACGTGGTCGAGGTATATTTTATATATTGATTGTGTATTCCTTGGGGTTTGTAAATATGTAGACTTACTAAGTCATCTCTTGTATTTATAGACATTGAGACGCGAGTAAGGACACGCCTCAAGATGCGTGCAAGCATTGGACCGGGATCCAGTGTGACATGGTGAGCACAAACTTTAGTTCTCTTTATATTAATGTAACAAGTATACGTTATGTAGACTATGGTTTGATGTAAATCAATTTACAAGAATAGAGTTGTAAAATTAAAAATAACACAAACTTAGATCCTACCTTGATATACGTGCAACATGTTGGCCTAAGTGTTTTTATCACTTACACTCTACTCAGAATTTTGATGGTGATAGCCAATGTGAAATGGTACTAACAAGCTCATTTAGAGTTTGAAAATACAACATCTTGTTACGAATTTCAAAAGTTCACAAGGAAAGTTGAGCTATGCACAAGTTCAAGTCAAAAAGTGACAACATGGTGACAACATGAAGCCGGACAAGTTCAAGAATCAGCTCATATAAGGAAGCAAGGACCAGAAAAATAAGACAATCATGTGTACATTATTTGTAAGGCATATAAGTTCCATTACTATAAGCCAAATGCATTAGAATCATGCATTACATAAATTTTGGTTTTCAAAGAACTTAAAGTTATGGTTTTTGCCATTTTCAATCTCTTGGTTTTTAAAATGTTTTTAAATGGTGCAAACCTATTTTACATCATGTATTTATGGTGTATGAACTATTAGATTTGATTTTGAATGGACCAGCATGTGTCTAGACGGCTTTTGGATTGACATTAAAATTATTTGTAGAAAAGCCCCTATGCTTTCATGAAATCGGAGTTTTTGGTTTCCGGGGTTTGTGAAATCATATAGGATGTCTAGACATGTTTTTAAGACTCTACTAAACATGTTTAAAGTGATTTCAAAGGTTTACTAGAGTCTTAAAGGTGTTAGGAGGTCGTTTTGAAAAACCAAAAAATTAATTGTTTTCAGGCCCCTACAACTAGCGCGTTAAACGATCTGGGCAGCGCGCTAGGTAACCCAGCATTCTGTGCAGTAAAATGGCCAAAATTTGTCTAACTTCTCCCCAGCGTGCTAGACACTTAGCTAGCAAGCTGTGTAGGATCCTAACAGCTTTTTTAAAGTATTGATCCATATCTTTAATTTGAATTTGGAGATCATTTTGGGCCCATCGATCATATGTAACAGTCATATGGGTTATAATGGATTTTACTACTTGATCAAACACCCAAGAACACCAAATCCACAACTTGTGCTTATGCACTTTAAAAAATCCAAGTTTTATACACATTTAGGCTAGATTTTTGATCACATACACTTGGTGATTTTTTGAGCTATCAATTCGTCGATTAAGGCAACATAAGGGAGGTGTTCTAAGGCTTACATCAACTACACTAAAACTGATTTTTGAATTTCACACTTGGGTTGTAAGATTTCTTGATTTCCTACTCTTTTTTGGGCTTAATATCTACTTATTGATTGGAGTAATGTTTGGAAATCATTTGTTGTGTTATTAGATATTTTTGTCTTGAGTTTTGAACTTAAACCTGATCTCTTTGAGTTTAAGACATACTTGAACAAGTTGTTGCTCTTTATCTTGATTTTCACATACCACTTGTTCATGTGTTTTTGAAACCTACTTGTGCCTAATCTATACTTGATTTTGTGGTTTCATATTTGTGTTGTTTTAACAACATATTTATAAGGGTCTTGTTCTTAATTTAAACTTATCTTTGACCCGTGGTTTTGATTGCACAAGTTGAGCTTAAAATTGCATTCTTACTTGTGCATCAATTAGCCATTTATTGGAACCAAATTGAGCTTAATCAATACTCTCCTTGAATGGTTTAAATATTGAGAGTTAGACTATAAAAATTCAATTTTCAAGGCATCTCACTTGGCAAAGTCATACTTGCATGCATAGGAAGGTTTTGGCTCTAGGTGGCTTGTGAGAATTGGGCTTATTGCCGCTTTACTTTGTAAAGCAAGATTTGAATTGTATTTATCAAACTTTGAGTGTAAGACTTAGTGGGATCTAAGTCGAAAGGGAATACCTAGTTGAGGCTAGGCATAAATCTAGTTGAGGCTAGGTAAGGGAAAATCCTAGGTGAGTGTAGGTGGTTGTATAAAACCTTATTACGGTAAGGCATCTTGTAAAAGACGTAGTTGAGTCTAGGCATTTATTAGGCTTGCGGGCTTAGGCGGTAACACTTATTGGTAATATAAGTGGGGGATTTGAAAATCCTAACCGGAGAGGTTAGGTAGTGGATGTAGATCGGTTGGATCAAACCACTATAAATCACGTGTCTCATTTCCATATCTTCTACTTCATTCTTGATTGTATGGCATATATATTTATTGTTGGTATGTGTGACATTGTTGTTATTTAAGCATAAAGTTGTAAAAAGGCGATAATTACTCAATATCCCAATTCACCCCCTCTTGGGTAACTTTCAATTGGTATCAGAGCGAGTTATTGCTCAAAGTGTTACTAATATATATTTGAGTGTTTTATTGCAAGGATGCAAACATTAGATTTCGCTCGCGTTAAGGAAAGCAACTGATCTGTTAGGCCTCCCTACTTTGATGGGACCAACTATGCTCATTAGAAAGTTTGACTGAAGTTCTACATAAGAGCACAAGGTAGACATTTGTGGGATTCTATCATATATCACTACACTCTACCAAACAAGGCTGGAAAAGACTACACTCTCGCCGAGACAAGACGTGAGCTATATAATGATCAAGCAATGAATCATTTGTTTTGTGCACTAAGTGAAAATGGGTTCAACTGGATTAGTGCATGTGAGACGGCTAGGGAGCTTTAGGAAATGCTTGAAGTGCATTATAAAGGGACACAACAGTCAAGAACACTAAATTGAGGATTCTTGAAGAACATTATGAGACTTTTCGAGCTGAGCTCTATGAAGACATAGCCACGGCCATTACGAGGTTCACAAAGCTTTTGAATGAGGTCAAAAACCTTGGCAAACATTATGATCAAGGAAACTCGGTGTACAAGTTCCTTAGAGGCTTGCCTAAGGAATGGGATGCGAAGAAGTATGCTATTCAATCGGCTCTAAACCTTGGAGACTACACTTTTGATGCATTATGTGGAGATTTGACGGTCCATGAATTCTAGCTAAAGGACTGTGCTAGATTGGAAGCACTTGGTGGAATGGCCAAGCATGAGTCAAAGAAGGAGTATGCCTTGAAAGCTACTTGTTTACCTGCCGAAGATGATATGAGTTCAAGTGAGAATGATTCCATTGAACAAGAAGTGGCTATGTAGTCAAGAAAGCTCAAAAAGGCTACACACAAAAGAGACAATTATAAGAAGTACAAAGGTGCACATAACGCGAGCAAATTATGCGAGATGATCTGCTATAAGTGTGGCAAACCGGGACACATGATAGCGGAATGCGAGTACATGAGAAGAGCAAGCGATATGACTCATCATCATCTAGCTTCGACTGCGAGTCAGAAAATGAGAAGGCTATCCTTTGTCTTGTGGCAAGGAGTGAGGTAAGTGACTCTATCTCTTTTAATTGTGATGATATTAATGCATTAGATGATATGCCTAATGTTTATGACCTTAGAAAAGAGTCAGAAAAAGAGGTCAAAGAGACCAAACAACTCAAGAAGAGCTTGATCAAAGCCATTAGTGGGATTGAGTCTCAAAATGAGATCACTGATTATCTCCGACATGACTTAGAATTGGTCATAAATGAGAGAAATGACTTAGCCAAAGATGTAGAAGACTTGACCCTTACTGTTACTAAGTTCACAAATGGTACCAAGATGTTTGACATGATGTTGTGAGTACAACGATGTGCTCTTAACAAGAGAGGCATAAGCTATTGTGCTAGTTTATTGAGCTATGGAAAGATATTAGCCTAATCTAATAGATGTCTCAAATGCAATAAATCACATAATATTGGTAAATGTGTCTTGAATAAGACCAATAGAGGCAAACTTGCATGGGTAGAAAAGAATGTCTATAATATACATTTTATGGAACCCAAAGGTGTGTGGGTACAAAGTCAAGTGTTTTATTGATTTCATGAGTATGATATGTCTAGCATTCATCACAAACATCATAGCATGGATATTTTTTTCATTTTGATTTCATGCTTGTCTTTTATGTGCATTATTTGTGAATCGTGATTAGATCTAGGTGTGCATAAACTTAGGGGGAGCTTATATTTTCTATCTTGTTGTTAAGCATATGCATGATGCATATTGAAAGGGGGAGCCCTCATTTGATGACATTTTCATAAAACGGGGGAGAATGTACTTGAGCTTTATACATTGAATTCATACACTTAAAATTTCATTATTGGTATCATGACTTTGAACATGCATGTTTATAGGGGGAGCTTATGCTTCCGTTAAGAATCAATCATGCTTGTCTATGTATGCATGTTGTTACGGAAAATTATTCCCCACATTTTAATGTTACCAAACGGGGGAGAAATATTGCTTTAAACTTGCAATTTTATAAACTTGATAATGTGCTTTACAGTTATCTTTTGTTTGTCAAGTTCATGTTGTTTGTTATCATCAAAAAGGGTGAGATTGTGGGCCTAAGTGTTTTTATCACTTAAACTCCACTCGGAATTTTGATACTAACAAATAATGTAAAATGGTACTAACAAGTTCATTTACAGTTTCAGAATACAACATCTTGTTCGGAATTGCAAGTTCACAAGGAAAGTTGAACTATCCACAAGTTCAAGTCAAATAGTGACAACATGAAGCTAGACAAGTAAAAGAATCGGCTCATACAAGCAAGCAAGGACCGAAAAAATAAGACAATCATGTATACATTTTTTGTAAGGTATATAAGTTCCATTCCTACAAGACAAATGCATTAGAATAATACATTACATGAATTTTGATTTTCAAAAGACATAAAGTTATGGTTTTTGTCAATTTCAATCTCGTGGTTTTTAAAATATTTTTAAATGATGCAAACATGTTTTACAATATGTATTCAAGGTGTATGAACTGTTAGAATTGATTTTGAATGCACCGGTATGTGTTTAGATGGCTTTTGGATTCGCATTAAAATTATTTGTAGAAAAGTCCCTATGTTTTCATGAAATCAGAGTTTTTAGTTTTTTCAGGGTTTTTGAAATCATCCGGGATGTCTAGACATATTTTTAAGACTGTACTAAATATGTTTAAAGTGATTTCAAAGGTTTAGTAGAGTCGTAGAGGTGTTAGGAGGTCGTTTTGAAAATCCAAAAAGTTAATAGTTTTTAGGCCCCTGCACCCAGCGCATTGGGCGATCTGGGCAGCGTGTTTAGCGACCTAGCGCATTGGACAGATTACCCAACGCTCTGTGCAGTAAAATGGCCAAAATTTTTCTAATTTCTGCCCAGCGCACTAGACACTTAGCCAGCACGCTGTGCAGGATCTTGACAACTTTTTTAATGTATTGATCCAAACCTTTAATTTTAATTTGGGGATCATTTTGGGCCCTTGGATCATATGAAACGGTCATATGGGTTTATAAAGTGTTTGACTACATGCTCAAACACCCAAGAACACCATAGCAACAACTTGTGCTCCTATAATTTCAAAAATCCTAGTTTTACACGCATTTGGGCTAGATTTTGGATCACATACACTTGGTGATTTTTGATGCTATCGATTCGTTGGTCAAGGCAACATAAAAGAGGTGTTCTAAGGCTTATAACAACTACTCTAAAACAGATCTTTAAATTTTACACTTGGGGTTGTAAGATTTCTTGATTTCCTTCTCTTTTTGGGTTTAATCTATACTTATTCATTGGAGTAATGTTCAGAAATCATTTGTTGTGTACTTGAACACTGTTTTCTTAAGTTTTTAACTTAAAATTGATCTCTTTGAGCTTAAGACATAATTGAACAAGTTGTTGTGCTTTATCTTGATTTTCACATACAACTTGTTCATGCTTTTTTGAAACCTACTTGTGCCTAATCTACACTTGATTTCGTGGTTTCATACTAGTGTTCTTTTAACAACATATTTACAAGGGTCTTGTTCTTAATCTAAACTTGTCTTTGACCCGTGGATTTGATTGCATAACTTGAGTTTAAAATTGCATCTTTACTTGTGCATCAATTAGCCATTTATTGGAACTAAGTTGACCTTAATCCATACTCTTCTTGATTGGTTTCAATATTGAGAGTTAGCCTATAAAAACTGAATTTATAAGGCATCTCAATTAGCAAAGTCATACTTGCATGCATAGGAATGTTTTGGCTTAAGGTGTTTGTAAGAATTGGACTTATTGCCACTTTAGTTTGTAAAGCAAGATTTGAATGTATATATCAAACTTTGATTGTAAGACTCAGTGGGATCTAAGTCGAAAGGGAATACCAAGTTGAGGCAAGCATAAATCCAAGTTGAGGCTAGGTTAGGGAAAATCGTGAGTCTAGGTGGTTGTATAAGACCTTATTGCGGTAAGACATCTTGTAAAATACCTAGTTGAGGCTAGGCATTCACTAGGCTTGTGGGCTTAGGTTTTAACAGTTATTGGTAATATAAGTGGGGGGTTTGAAAATTCTAACTAGGGAGGTTAGGTAGTGGATGTAGATCGGTTGGATCAAACCACTATAAATCACCTGTCTTATTTCCATCTTCTCTACCCCCTTCTTGATTGCATTGCATAGATATTTATCGTTGGTATGTGTGTCATTGTGTTATTTAAGCATAAAGTTGTAAAAAGGTGATAATCACTCAGTAACCCAATTCACCCCCCTATTGGGTGACCTTCAATTGCCCAACCCTAGGAAGCCTTGTATAAATAATTGCGTTACTTTACATGAGCTGGTGGAGTGGTAGGATTGACTTACATCCCTTGGATTTTCATGGTGATGTGTCGGAACAACTTGATAAAAATAAAAACTATAAATAGAACACTTAGTGTTGATTCAACACATGCAACACACACGAGCAAAATTTGGAGTTTGAGTTGCTGATTTCCTGAGAAATTCAAAGAAGTTGGGGTCAAATTTATCAACCAAGACAGTGTTCAAGTGCTAGGGATCAAGCTAGCAACCTAGGTAATCCATGTCCCAAATATTTGCATTAAATTATATATAATTGTATGAGATCCAATGGATTCAGTTTTGAAGTCTCAAATCTCAATTATGAGTTTACAAGTTCTTGGCCAAATTTGGAGTTTTCAGATGAAACTGATTTTTTGGGTTTTCACTTTACAAAATGAACTTGTTTTTGAAATCTAATTTCATAAATGCACTCTTTGTGAAATTTTGATAACCTAGTGCAAAGAATTTCAAAAATCCATTGTGTTTCGACAAAGTTGTTAATTTCTAAGTTTCCTTGCGTTCTTTTCAAAAATTTTGTATTTTGAAAAAATGCATGTAAGATTCATGGATGATTGATTATATTATAGAAGTGCCTAATGTTTAGGAGTTATTGAGTGTGTATCGGATCATTGACAAAGGGCAGTGAGGGTTCCAGGCAAAAGAGACGAGCCACGACACCAAAATAGAAGCCAGTGGTGTGCATCCCATGTTTAGCGTCGTGGCCAGCACCGTGAGCTTGTACACATGGAGCCAGACACGACGTGGTAGGCGAGGAGAGGGTCAGAAGACGTGACACCATTGTGGCGCTATAAATATGAACGCACAAAGCCACTTTGAAATCGTTCCCTTACTTATCTTATAAGGATGGTGTCGGGAGTGGCGCTATGAAAATACACACCTTAAAATTTAATAAACTCATAAATAAAAGCCTAAGGCTTTCCTAATCTACTTCAACCAACATTAGTAGTTTGTACAAATTCTAAGGTACCCTAATAAACCTCAAGCGCTTAAAGAAGGGTCCTGGAAGTTTAGGTACGAATTTCGAGGTATTGGGAGGCTGGCTAAGCTAACATATTTGCATGGGTCGTAAGTAAGTGGATTAAAGACTTATCTCTATTTCATTTCCACGTTCAATCTGATTTGCACTTCATTTGACAATGTTAGCCTTTGTACTCTAAATGTTATGCTTTGTGTGATTCTCTCATTTATTGAGTTGCTGGTTTATAACATTTTGTTATTGAATTACTTAATTGCCTTGAATTCTGGAACTATGTCATTATTGTCGTGTTTATAAAATTACAAATGTCGAAACGAGCATGCTATTAGTGTAGGACAGTCATGACAGGAAGTCTTGTACTCGTGTATCTGTTTACGCGGGATCACACTTATATCACCTTGAAATCACAAACAGAGTCTCTCTTGACTTATGAAAGTAGTTCTTGTTTATAGGTGTTGGGAAATGTGCCCCAGGTCAATCCATTAATAGTCTTTATGATTACATTTTAGTTAATAAAATAGAGGATTTCATTTGTTGTTTATTATAATTGATTTGCATGTTTACATTATAATAAGATCCATGGGTATTTATAGAAATATCCTAAATGTCCCTAGCCGATTATTATACTGGGAACTATAATGAATTAAGACTAGTGTGAGTCTTGATTGATGATCATACGTATAGGAATATGAATTAAGATTATGAGTACTTGTTAGGGAACAAAGTACTTGACCGACTCGCTATGAGACATCACATGGATTAAGTCATAGTTGTTTCTCATGATATGTATATTATTCAGTCCTCTGACTTGAGATTACCTGAGACTTCAACATTAGGAATATAGTTATTTGACACAATCAAATGTTGTCCTTAACCAGACGATTATAAAGGTTGTTATTGGTTACTGTGTGAATAATGTGGTGAAGTTGTGTAATCGAGATATAATTTGTCCCTCTCATATAGAGAGAGATATCCAGTGGATCCCTCGATGTGTTAAACTGTTAAAAGGCCTAGTCTAAGTGAATTGATATTGATCAATGTAACTTGGATGTTTTTAGTCTACCTAGAGATCGAGACTAGTACGATTGAACATGTTGGATGACAATTCCATGCCTTATGTTTGATCAAAAGGATATCGTGTGACAAAAGAATGTTATATACACTATTGATTAGGTTGTATCGATTTGATATTCGTACAACTTGGGTAGTCATAATGTCTTGCCAGAGGCCGCTTATGACTTGTATACCAAAATGTGTTTTGGTACACTGCCAACATTGTATGAGCCTATTGGGTCGCACACTAAAAATGGTTTTGCAAGATTTAAAATAGTTTGGAAGAATGAATTTTATATGATAAAATTCATGACAAAAACGTCCTTGTAGTGTATTACACTTATGGGATATGTGTAATTTACTTAACCATCTATATACAAGGGTTGTATAAATAGACGCTTTGAGTTAGAATACACTAATGAAAGATTAAAAAAAGGGTCGAAACTCTATTTTGTTTTAAGAAATGACTTAGGGTTTTGGTATGCTCTGGATCGTTTTAGTGAGAAACAAAAAGGTTTGTTATTCTCTCAAAGCTAGCACTTCAAATCTCGGATGCTGTTCGTATGTGGACTGCTGATAGAGGACGTTCGTCGTTGGCAGTGCCTTAGCGATCGATTAACCTTTAGAAAGGTACATTGTGACTGAGGTATGATTAAGTTTTCATAGTTTAAACGCATTTTAATGGAATCAAATTCGGATCCTGTTGGGGTTTTTCTCAAAATAATTTTGAAATCTCCGCTGCGCATGAACCCCAAATTACCAACATTAGGATCCCTCACTTGATTGAGATGAGTGGCACATAGGTCACTAGACTCTAGGGATGTTGGCACTCACAATTAGCGTGTGCGGTTGTTGTGTGCAAAACTAATTGCAAGAATCACAGTTCACTTGTAGTAATGTTGTGATCAACAATGATAGATTACAGATATCATTCCTCTGGGAAAGGTGAATATGGACACAAATATGTAGTAAAACTCATTGTGTTGTTGAGAAGATCGTATTTTACGATTTTAAACTATAAGTAAAACTAATTTATAATAGCAATGTAAATTGGTTATGTTCTTATATGTAAAGACCCTATTTCTACAATAAGGGTCGCTCAGCCTAAGTCATAGCTAAACCCCTCAAGATGACGCAACGAGTAGGGATATGATCTAGTAAGCCTTAACCAACAAAATTATAATAACAAGACTATACAAAAAATAGACAAACAGGCCTGCAGGGTGCGTAAATAAAAGTCTTCATCTCTTATAAAGTTGCGAAAATAAAGTAGATATCTTACAAACCAACTGAAATACAACTAAACTAAATACTATTTTGTTCAAACAACTACCCACATGAAATTCCAAATTTATTACATAAACTGTCATAAAACCAAAATAGATATAAATAAATAACCTTGCAAATAAAGAAAAGACTTCTATGCTAAGACCTTGTCCTTTCTTTTGCCTTCACCATAGTTGAGGTACCTCGGGAGGGGGAGGGAATAGTAAATATCCAATGGGATTAGTAAAGCAAAATTAAGCCTAAGTTACCCTCAATCATCCAAGTAATAATACGTACTACATAATAACTAGCATGAACAAGGTGATTTAACAAATCGTACTATCATTCTAGACATGAAGTAATAAGATAACAAGCATACTAAGAAATGTAGAATATAAATAAGCAAATCCCAAAAAAGATAGTTTAACAAGATATCAATAATAACATAAATGCCAGAGAGTCAATAGTTTGGAAACCAATTATAAACCATGTGATGTGACAACCAGCCCACTTTAAGGTATCAATTTATGATCCTGCTTCCTAGTTGTGTGTTTAATTATCATTATGATCTCGTTTTCCATTTAGTGGCCTTAAAGGAAATCCATTTAGCTTGAAGGAAAAGATAAAGTAGAACATCAAGATATAATCAGATTTAAGTCCAAATAAGATATCAATTCCATGTTGTAGAGCTCTACATGAGCTTTTTAACAGTGTTCGGAACGTCAAAATTGGAGTCAAATAAAGAAATTATTGTCTCTCGAAGTTTGTGGGCAAACCAAAAAAATATAATTTCAAGAAACATTTTGCCCCAAGTGTCGTAGTACTTAGTGCCTGAGACGCCATGCTGTTGTGCCTCCCCTCGGATCCCCTACAACCTACACTGACTCCCCAAACTCTCCCGGACATTCCCTTGACACAAAATAGAGTAACTATGGTCTTAAAGCTTGTTTCCTAATAATAAAACATCCAATTTACACAAATCCAGTTCAAATTCCAAATCCAACAATTGTTTCACCAAAAACTAAGAAAACCCAACAAATAATTCAAGAACTCAATTAAAAACATTAAATCATGTTTGAGAATAAAAACCACGGCAATAAATATCACAAATCTAAAAATAAGCAAGTATTAAACCATTAAACATGTGTTCTTCCCCATTTTGGATCGAAAACATCAAAACAACACAAAATCCATATGTACAACCGATGAAAAGATGTAAATCACCATTATGAATAGAAAATCCTTTAAAACTAGATTGAAATCGTAGGAACAATACAAAATTCTAGATTACCCATTTGAACCAACTATTTCATACAAGATTACAAGTTATGTTAAGAGTTTTAACTTAGTTTGACGTCTTCCTAGCTTGAAGAAGGTTTGTAGCTCTTTAGCTCTCTAAGTTCTCCTCTCCCACACTAAACCCTCGCTCTCTTGCGAAAAGGTGGAAGAGGCTACAACCAAGTTGTAGCTACTATTTATACTAGTTCCAGTATTAAGGTTTGGGATGTCCACTCCCAACCCTATACCTTATGTTGTGCATCTCATACCAAGACCATCATAAGTCCTCTATTTGTTCCATACTATATTGCTTTTTCACCTTTTTACTTTACTTATATCCTAAGTATTTGTTATTTACCCATAGTAAATTTCCACTTACATACAATTAGGGCTCGCCAACAAATAAAAATCAAGTTTAATTATTTAATGGGAACAGCAAAATGAACCCCTAATTGGTAAACATACCCCAATTTTATGAGATTACCCAACTACCCTTCTATATAAAAGGTTTTTTACTCACCATTCCCTACTCACCCCATACTCCAGTCACCTCTCTTAAATTACACTTACCAAAAATTGGCCAAATCCGATGAAATCTGAGCAAAACGACATGGATTCGATGACGTGGTGCATTCATCATCTCTTTTAGTGCCGATTTCTAGTTTTTTTGGGTTTTTTTCTTTAAGAGCCCTTTCGTTTGTATTTTTTTTTTGGTTTAGGGCTTGAATTTGAGGCTTGAATCTTGCATTTTGGGTACAAAGTTTTGATGAAATAGAAAATGTTAAGTGATTCTGAGCAAAATCCACTATTTTTTTTCCATTTTTATGTATTTTTCAGGAGTTGTGAAGTTTTTTTGTTCATTCTAGTCGCCTATGGGTTTTGAACTAAGAGAGTCGTCACCTTTGAAGAGGTGTTAGACGAATAGAGGTCACACCTCTAATGAGGTGTCGGATGAATCGGGCCGACACCTCTAAAGAGGTTTAAGTTGGATCCCTCTACACCTATTGAAATCAAGTTAGCTTCGCATTATGGGTTCGAGTCGGCCGAGACCGCTAAAGAGATGTCGGCCTTATTCGACCGACACCTCTTTAGAGTTGTCAACTTTATTCGTTCGACACCTGTAGGCAAGGGTTTTGGGGTGAGGATGAGGGTTATAAGTTAAGCAAGGGTATTTTTAGAATTTTAAGAAAAAAATGGGGCACACTAAGTAAAAAGTACGGTACACTAAAGTAAAAATTTCAAACTAGGGTACGTTTGGCAATTAGTGGGGCCGTTTAGCTGCTCCCTATTTAATCACCCTTATTTTAGATTTTTATTTTTTTAGATTTTGGGGTGTTACAACATTCTTAATCTGAAGAAGTTTCATCCTCAAAACTAAAAGTAAGTCGTACCCTAAGATTCGAATAGAACTGGGAAGAGCTCCACCATATAATCTGCCCATTCCCAAATTATCTCCTATCTCCATCGAACTGCCACCGTACCTTTACTAGTGGGATTTCCTTATTATGGAGCTTGTACAATTTCTTATCAAGAATATGAATTGGTTGCTCGTCATAAGACATATCTTCATCAAGTCAACTTGACTCTAATCAATCAATGACGTATGCTTAGTTGGCGTCTTTCGTAACATAGACATTAAACATGTTGTGGACTCCTACTAGTTGAGGTGGCAAAGCTAACTTGTTGGCAATTGGACTAATCTGTTTGGTCACTTTAAATGGCTAAATCTATTATGTCTCTTAATCTGTGAAACTTTAAGAAACCCATAGTCGTCCTTCTTGATGTGAACGTCCCGAGGATCCCTTATCTGTGTATTTCTTTTATCTGTCCTATGCGTTTTTGTAGTCGTTGCTTAATCTGCTTAATCCTCTAAGTGTGATCTTGCACAATCTCTGGCCCTATCAACATCATATCTCTAGCCTCTGCTCGACACTTTTGATACCTGCAAGGCCTCCCATAAAGTGCCTCAAATGGTGCTATAACAAGACTCACTTGAAAACTATTGTTGTAAGCAAACTCGCATAATGGTATGTAGTCCTCCCAATATCTAGAGAAATCCAACACCTAAGCCCTGAGCTCTAACACCTGGATAAGTCATCTAACTGAGGATGAAATGTAGTGCTTAGATTAAGCCTGGTCCCCATCCTTCTTTGTAACCCTTCCTAAACTTGGAAGTAAATCGTGCATCTTGATCTAAAACAATAAACACTGGGCCATCATGAAGCCTTAAGATCTTATCAATGTATTTCCCACTCAGCTTGTCCATTATATCTCCCATGGAAATAGAAATTAAGTGACCAAATTTAGTTAAACAATATTCAATTACCTAAACTGCATCATGCTTATTTTTCATCGTCGACAATTCGATCACAACATTCATGGTTATGACTCCACACTTCCACTATAGAAGGGGTTGTAACATACATCTGAGCATTTGGTGATTCGTTTTCACTTGCTTACAAGTCACACATTCCCAGATATGCCTTGCAATATCCATTTTCGTCCCTGGCCACCAATACGTTTGTTTCATATCCTGGTACATCTTAGTGTTTTCAGATGGATAATATAATGCATGCGAAGTACATCCTCTCGTAATAGTGCATGCGATGGTATCAATAACTCGTCCTTAAATATCAATTCTCCGTTTGCCAAATGCTTCCAATATACGGATTCCTAACTGTCACCCTATGATCTGTTCTTGCCATAATTTGAATTAGCTCTCTGAAAGTCTACTACTCTGGAAACAGCCTTTGGCTCTAGTTTCATTTCAACTCGTATAGAGGAACCAAGAACATTAGACTCTCCTGTGGGCAACTCATGTATGTACATTATCGAAACCTCCTCAATTAATAGATACTCCCTGGTCATCAATTAACCTACATTTTATGTCTCCTTCCTCATATGACTGAAAGCATTTTCCACGATATTCACCTTTCCAGGATGATATTGGAGTGTAAAGTCATATTCTTTCAAGAATTCAAATCAACGCCTTTGTCACATAGTCAAGTCACTATGAGTAAAGAAATACTTATACTCTTCTGATTTGATGACAATTTGAATTTCTCACCATACAAGTAATGCCTACATAAGTTCAAAGCGAACACAACAGTTGCTAACTCCAAATCACTAGTTGGGTACTTCTTTTCAAGTTCTTCAGTTGGCTTGAAGCATAAGCTATAACTTTTCTTTCTTGCATCAACTCACATCCCAACCCAATCCTCGAAGCATTCGTATATAGAACCATTTCCTTCCTAGACTCTAGAGGTACTGATATGGGTGTCGATATTAACCTGTCTCGTAGTTCCTTGAAAACACTCTTGCACTATCTGTGCACTCAAATTCTACATTCTTCTGAGTT
The DNA here is from genome assembly GCA_039657345.1 of Stephania japonica. Classification (NCBI taxonomy): domain Eukaryota; kingdom Viridiplantae; phylum Streptophyta; class Magnoliopsida; order Ranunculales; family Menispermaceae; genus Stephania; species Stephania japonica. The sequence continues at coordinate 28,160,988 of CM077560.1, forward strand.
AGCCATGTTATTTGTAACGACCTGCAAGTTTGGGCTATGATATATGGCTTAGTGTAATACCTATTTATACTTGTGTCTGTGTGACAAGATGATGACGTCTAACTAAGAGTAGGGTTCGTCTCGAAGAACGTGTTGAATGGGGGTCGGGCAGACAAAATATGTGTACAGAGTGGCGGGAAAACAATAATTGTAGACGATCGACCAATAAAAGATAGTAATTAATTAACCTGAGAAAGGATTCAGGTCATTAATATTCGATTTGTACACGGCGGGGTGAGTCATGGTAAAGTCAGGAGGTGGAAATGTGGTCGAATGTTGTCGTGTGTCACCCAATGTAGTCATCGTTGTGTGTCAATTGGCTAGGGTGGCTTTGGCGGTTATGGCAGTTGGGGTGACTTAAAGCACTTGGATGTGTCTCGGAAGACATTTCGGGAAGTTGATGAAGAGGATATGTTTAACTCTATTTCTCTTTTGATATTTCTCACTCTCGCATGCTTCTCTTGTTCTCTCTCGTGAGCAGAAGGCAAAGATTAGGGTTTAGAGCTCACGACGACATGGAGCAACGACAACCAATCGACGTGAAGAAGATCTTGACTCATCACTTCATTATTGGCGTTTTGACTCCTGTCAGCCATTGCGTCAGTAACGGCATCTGAAAAGGAGGAGTGGGATGTTGAGAACAAATGTTTTATACTACGTCGTTAGGGTTTTTATCCACACTATGAGTTACGATGTCTGGAATAGTGTTTATGGAAATAGGACGTTTTGATCAACGCTGTTGGGTATTTTTCTCATGGCGTGGTTCATGGCATGACACTGTTCACTACACTAAAATCCTAAAACTTTATATAAAACTTTGGAAATCTCTCGGGTATTCAAATGTGCTCGATTACGACCCAATATTCGAGGAATTGAGCTAAAATAATGGAAATAGAATAATACTTGGAAAAAAGGAGAAATTATAATAAAATGAAAATAGAACTCTAACGCAACCAAACTAGGTTTAAATTAATACCAGGTGTCTGGGAGACAAATGAATAACCTACGGGTTCGATTCGGGGATCTTTGAGAGCTGCGAACACGTAGTACCGTATGTTCTGTGATTAAAATAGTGGAACTTTAATATTATTTCATTTGTGCAATAACTTGGCTTTTATCTTTCTTGAGCAATATTTCTTGATGCTATATGATTTCTTGAGTTCCATTTGTGATATCTTTCATTGGTGGATTATTGATGTGGTTTTCTTGGATTATGAATGAGTGGGCTTTTGGGACTAAGTGGGTGATATAGTGATCACGGTCTATACTGTGACGGACCCAATTTCCCCGTGCAATTGGGTACGCCCGGCCTAGACCCGTGTAGGCCCCAAGTCATCACTTGGTAACTTGACGAGCCTAGTCAGCCTTCAATTTAATCAACTTAGTACTTTATGAAAGAGTTATTGCAATAATACACAGCAAAAGACTAAACAATAAATAACAAGGGGAAATAACTCAATCAAAGGGAAATTAGGAATTCTATAATTGTGGAAAACCCCGATTTTCATGTACAATTCGATAAATCAACATACATGATACTAATCTCAATAATAATACCAAGTTCTATAAACCAAAAACATACATATATAAAGCGATATACAAATGAGCAAAAACATATAACCTACTCTAGGGTTCCTCAAGTCCAGCCGCTAATCCTCACAAAAAGTCGCCTAAGCAAGGCTCATTGCCTCTACTGCACTCTGCTCTATCTGCACCCACCGTCACAAACTAGACGGTGAGCAACTGAGAGAAATTGAAAGTAATGCTAGAAGAATATAACAGTAATTCATGAATTATCAATCAAGGCAGTGTAAATATCATGCAGGAATTGAAAGATAAGAAGTTAAATAAACAAGGTGCATGATAGGCAGACTGGAAACAATAACAATCGAAACATGCGTGTTCTACGAGTCAAGAGAGGCCATAAGTGGTAAAAAATCCACAACAATACAACAACAATACCACAACAATATCCACAACAATCCACAACAATCCAGTACATGGTATCACACAATCACTAGGGGTGGTCAAACACTTGTGCGCACAAGTCCCCGTGTTTTATCCCTTCTAGTGTAGGCCGCATGTACCTTCGAGACACACTTTTGCCAAGAACACACATACAAGGAATATGGAATGGAATGCCAACAAGTAGATAATAACAAACACAACGGAATGAAAATGAATCACATGGTATTTTCTTAACTGGCTTACTAACGTACACAAGTTTTTTAGATAAGTCTACTTACCAGAACTAATCGCAACCCGTGTAACAACACTCTTGCGTTCCTAGTAAGTATCCCCGAGTTTCTCACTACCTGACAAGGTTGGAAACTCTAATTAATGGATTGAATCATTAACTAAACCCTAGGTTGATACCCTAGTGTTTTTCTCAACATTTTAATGACTTGAACAACTTGATATTTCAATCGGTAAATCAAACTGAAAACACAACAAAATATAATGATTCTCTTGGGTGTTATACCCACACCTATGTAAGCCTAATTACAAGTCTTAGGCTCGGCTCAGTCGTATGTGAAATCACACCATAGTCTCTTGGACCGGCGGTGTGTCACGACGTCACTACCGTTCAACCAACTTGAAACACAACTTCGATGTCATCCAACAATTACGACTCAATACTAAACTTACATGACTATACACCGGCGAGTAGGGAACTCAGGGTGTGGTCCAACATCCGTAGAGTGTCAACACAGCATGGAAAGGCTGTGTGCACGCCCTACGTCGCGTTGACAACTACTCGACGCAATATAAACAACTCACGCATATCTCCGCCATTACGACTCATCATCATCGATATGGACGCTCCGGGGCTATGAGACTCCATGACTGACATGGTAAGGTCTCCGGCAGTCCCCCATGTCATCGCGTCGATGACAATACCGCCACGACGGGTGGTTTCCGGCGAGAAGGTTACAATACACATGAAATCACGTATATACATAACATAACAATAACACCGCTATTTTTAGGCTACTCCGAGAGTCGTGAGGCACAAGCATAGACTTAGCTTGGTACCCGACGTCCCCGGTCATGGTGGCACAGCGGTGGTGTCGCCCACGGCAACAGATTCTAACGAGGAGATGAACAAAACACATGAAATCATGTCTACGTAAAATATCCAAGGTTTGCGCCCGCCTCGCTGTTATTGACCACTCCTAAGGGCTGTGGGACCCAATAAAAAGCTCAATGAGGTCCCCGACAACCTACAGTCCCAGCAGTCCAACGGTGGCACTGCCCATAGGGGTGTTTTCCGACGAAAAACACAAAACAGCGAAACATTGAAAAATTTACAAAACAGGGAACACCACTCTCACGCTATTGGTTTTGACTCTAGGGTTACATCAACATGATCATGATGCCCCCCGACAGTCCACAGGCCACGGCGGTCGCCGGCAGTGGCACCGCCAGTACAACAATCAATAGTTCAATAAAAAAACAACAAAACAAGGCACAACAACACAACACAGTTATTTATACGCATTCAATGGGGGTAGGGGGTGCTCTGGGATTAGTGGACCTCCGGTGAGACACCGTCGAGTCGTCCCTGCCCGGATCCCTAGTCACAGCGCCACCCACACCACCGACCGGACGTGACGAGGAGGAGGGAAAGACACTTGCAGTTCAAGATGTACAACAGCCAAGGATGGCCAGCACCACCACCACGACTCACATTATCCCACATTTGGAGATCCCTCGAGCTTCAGGTGAGGCTGTAGGGTCGTCTCCGATGTCGGCCAGTCGGCCAGGGACGCACAGTCGTGGCGGCAGTGCCAAATGTATGACTATCGTGAACGTGCTCAAGAAGAGAGAGAGAGAGGGGTAAGAGAGAACCTATGAAGACCAGTGAGAGCTCCGGCGGATGTCATTTTCCGATCAGCAAAGAGAGCCGAGAAGGTAGGTCGAGATGATGGCCGAGAGAGAAGACCGTGAGAATGAGTTAGAGATCGAGGGAATGAAAGAGAGAGAGAGGCCGAGTGGATGAGAGGGAGAGATCACTGACCTCCGGTGAGGGTTCCGGCGAGAGCGTGACTGGCCTGACGAGGGAGAGGGGCGGTGGTGGTGGGAGAGAATGTAAGGTACGGGTGTGTGTGTGGAGGAGATGAGTGAATAGTGGATTAGGTATTTGTTGTTTATATATATGTGTAAACCATATGAAATTACCCTTTTACCCTTACTTTTATTACTTGCACATTTTGAAACACTTACCCTTATGCGTCTTTTACCTCATCAACTTAACTCAACACAAATACACATCCCCATGCTCATCCGATGGTTCTCCTCTCCACATTGTGTCACTTTAACAATTTTTATCCTATAGCCCATATGTTGCGTAGTTAACCAACTCCCACATGAATTTTTGCATTTCCTCGGTCAGTATTTCTCCATAAATTGTCTCGCCGCGCCCGTTTTCTCACCACATCTCAACACTAATTAATTACATTTATTAGAAAATTCATTTATTTGTATGTTTTTTATTTGTATGTTTTACTCCCCCGTTTACATAGGCGTAGCCTCACTCAATTTAAAATCGTCTGAACGGCGCGAGACTCGTAAAATACTAAAATACTAATACACACAATCAAAGAATCATAAAATTACTTCGGTGTCGACTCCCGAAGTTTGAAATATTGTCCAGTATTCACGTAGCCGGGTCACAATCCTGACAAGTGTAATGCAAGTCAGTTAAAAATTTGAGGTTGTTACAGTTTCCCCCACTTATTAGAATTTCGTCCCCGAAATTAACCTAATAAGTAAACTAAATTAACGACTCTTTGCAACTCCTAACGAGACCGATTAAACTCATAGTGAGTCATTTCTTGACTCCGAACCGTTTGTGACCCTTCAGTGGAGAGACCTTCAGGTATCCATAATCTCCCCGAATCGTACTGAAGCTCATCGTGATACTCGTCAAGTATTTCTTCTGCCACTTCTGAGCACTCTTAAATCTCGAGCAATCTATCCACAACTACCCAGATGCTATCGTGACCATGAGGAGATCGGGGCAACTACTAACGAAATCCATATCAATATGTTCTCGCTTCCATCAAGAAATGGGTGGGGCTGTAGTAGTCCTCCAGGTCGTTGATGCCCAGCCTCTACGCGCTGGCATGTCACACGCTCGAACAACTTTGACACCCGAAAATCATCCCTGGCCACCAAAAGAATGTCGCATATCGGCGCACATCTTAGGTCAACCCGGATACACAACAAAACTGAAACAGTGAATCTCCTGAAGTACCTCGTCACACACATCAGCCACCAATGGAAACTTCAGTCGCCCGCGATACCTCTAGTATTAGTCTGTCAACCCACTCTTGTCTAGGCAATTTGAACTGTCCACCATCTCACTGCACTGCTGGTATGACGCATCGTCTTGCTGTCCCTCGCACACAATGCCAAATGAGACGGTCTGCAACATCATTTGACCACGTATCTAGGTCCTGGTAGTTGTCAGCACGTCTGCTGAACTCATCAACTCGGCTGCCTCACGTAAACCACACTCGTAGGTTCTTTCACACACGACTACCTCCACATCCAATCCTTTGCACCACAACGCATCAGCAACAACGTTGGTCTTCTCGGAATGGTGCTCAAGTACGAAGTTGTACTCCTTCAAGTGTTGGGAAATGTGCCCCAGGTCAATCCATTAACAGACTTTATGAACACATTTTAGTTAATAAAATAGAGGATTTCATTTGCTGTTTATTATAATTGATTTGCATGTTTACATTATAATAAGATCCATGGGTATTTACAGAAATATCCTAAATGTCCCTAGTCGATTATTATACTGGGAACTATAATGAATTAAGACTAGTGTGAGTCTTGATTGATGATCATATGATGATCATACGTATAGGAATACGAATCAAGATCATGAGTACTTGTTAGGGAACAAAGTACTGGACCGACCCGCTATGAGAACATCACATAGATCAAGTCATAGTTGTTTCTCATGATAGGTATATTTTTTAGTCCTCTGACTTGAGATTACCAGAGACTTCAACATTAGGAATACAGTGATTTGACGCAATTAAACGTTGTCTTTAACTGGACGATTATAAAGGTTGTGATTGGTTACTGTGTGAATAATGTGGTGAAGTTGTGTAATCGAGATAGAATTTGTCCCTCTCATATAAAAGAGATGTCCAAAGTGGATCCCTCGATGTGTTAGGTTGTTAAAAGGCCTAGTCTAAGTGAATTGATATTGATCAATGTCACTTAGATGTTTTCAGTCTACTTAGAAATCGAGACTAGTACGATTGAACATGGTGGATGACAATTCCATGCCTTATGTTTGATCAAAAGGATATCGTGTGAAAAAAGGATGTTATATATACTATTGATTAGGTTATATCGATTTGATATTCGTACAACTTGGGTAGTCATAATGTCTTGCTAGAGGCCGCTTATGACTTGTATACCAAAATGTGTTTTGGTACACTGCCAACGTTGTATGAACCTATTGGGTCGCACACTGAGAATGGTTTTACGAGATTTTAAGATGGTTCAGAAAAATGAATTTTATATGATAAAATTCATGACAGAAACATCCTTGTAGTGTATTACACTTATACTTCTTTAAGTAGGGGTATATGTGTAATTTACTTAATCGTCTATATACAAGGGTTGTATAAATAAACGCTTTGAGTTAGAATACAAGTACGAAATATTTTAAAAGGGCCGAAACTCTGTTTTCATTTTAAGAAACGACTTAGCATTTTGGTATCCTTTGGATCGTTTTGGAGAGAAACAAAAAGTTTGGTATTCTCTCGAAGCTAGCACTTTGAATCTCGGCCACCATTCGTGTGTGGACAGCTAGTAGAGGGCGTTCGTATTGGCAGCACCTTAGAGATCGATTAACCTTCAGAGAGGTATTGCGACTGAGGTATGATTAAGTTTTCATAGTTCAAACATGTTTTAATGGAATCAGATTCGGATCTTGTTGGGTTTTTTTTTTCAAAATTGTTTTGTAATCTCCGCTGCGCTTGAACTCCAAAACCCAACAGTGGTATCAGAGCCTTCGAGTTTGATTCCATTAAACTCATTGCATGTTTTTATGATATATGATTGAAAGCATGTTAATAGTTGATGTATATGTGATATACATAAGTTTTCTATGAGATTTATTATCATGTTTTGTGTATATGATACATATATTCGTGATTTAATTGAAATCAGTTTCATACATGCAAGTAATCATGTTAGGTTCGAATAATTTTAATGAATTGAATTTCGTATTATGTGATCCATGACACCATTAGGTATAATCTTTATTTTTGTGTATTGATGCATGGATGAAATCTCTGTAATTTAGTATGCATATTTAGGTTACATTAATTTAAGTTTCTTAAATTGTATAAGTCTGAATGTTAATTCAAAACTAATATGATTAGGTTCGATTGAGATAGTAATTCATGATCCAACTACATATTTGTGATTATTTGGATGAAGATCGATATTGCACATAATTAATTTTCAAAATTATTTATTTATCTTGTTATATCTATGTTGTTATGAAGTTTTTATTTGATAAAGATAGATAACAATTAGATTAGGAGATATATGCAAAATCGGCTTAATTATCCCTATTGGATAGGAGATAAATATGGAAAAGTTTGTTATTTGTGATATGCTAGGATTCAAATATCTAAAGTCCTAATTGGATTAGGATAAGATGATTAGTTAGATGTGGGCCCGAGTTAATTAAAACGTTTTAATTGACTTAATTTTGGATAAACTAAGGGGTAAATTTCGCTGACCGGCCAGCGGGACCGGCGTCTAACTAATCCTAGTGCACGGAAATTCTTCTATTAGTGAATAGCATAAAAATTTCCTAAATTGTTTAGTGGTTCTATAAATCAATAAAATATATGATATTTCATTGTTTAATTAGAATCACTAAAATTGAATAAAATCCCTCTATTAAATCTTAAGTCTTGTGCCATCCAATTTTAAACACTTGTCAAGGCCTCGATCGCACTAATATAGTTTCAGCTATAGTTGGGTGTATTGTGTTATCTTGGTGAGATAAGTTGGGTAACAGTTACCTAAATGTTTAAATTGGTCCGACTTAATAAAGCTATCAAAATAGTTTTGGACTTTAGGCATATGATGAGATAAAAACATTCTAAAACATAAGATGTCCTGTAATCTCATAAAAGTATCTAAAATTACATAAGATGTAATTGGTAAGCATTACCTACCTAAATAATCTAGTTCTGTGTTTCATGCCATAGCTGTCATAGAATTAGGTGAAATATGGATTTAGTCCCCTAAATAAATAGTATGTTTTAGGAGGGTTGTTAATTTAGTGGGAGTCTGTTCCTCTATACTAAAATAAACTCTGCATAATCTTTATTGTAGATCAATGGCCTCTTCAAGTAACAATAATCCCATGTCACTGCGATCTATCCTTGAGAAGGATAAGCTATCTGGGACTAACTTTCTTGATTAGTTCAGAAACTTGAGAATCGTTCTCAAGCATGAACGCAAGTTGTATGTCCTGGATGCTCCGATCCCTGAGGACCCACCAGTCAATGCTACGAAAGCTGTGAAGGATGTGCATAATAAGTATGTCAACGATTCTACTGATGTTGCATGCATTATGTTGGCAACTATGGTTCCTGAACTTCAGAAGGACATAAAACTAATGGAAGCCTACGACATGGCTGTAACGTTGAAGGAAATATTCCAACAGCAAGCTAGGCAAGAAAGGTTCGAGACATCAAGAACTCGCATTCTTATAAGATGACCGAGGGTGCGTCGTTAGTCCTCATGTTCTGAAGATGAAGGGCTATGTTGACCAACTTGATAGACTTGGATTTTCCATAAGCCAAGAGTTGGCTACGGATTTGATCTTAAATTCATTACCAGAGAGTTACTCACAAGTTGTGATGAACTACAATATGAATAATATGGAGAAATCAATTTCGAGTTGCATTTGATGCTCAAAAGCTCGCTGAACAAAATATCAAGAAACCCTCTAGTAATGTGCTTGATGGTCCAAAAGGAAAGGGAATGAAGAAGAAAGGCAAAAGCAAGGCTAAAGTTGCCAAGGCTTCTGCTGCACCTATTGCAAAGCCTGTGGAACAAGTCAAGCCCCAGCCTGTTCCTGCTTCAAAGCACCAAAAGGAAAAGGAAGGAAATTGTAATTTCTACCATGCACCTGGACATTGGTTCAGAAATTGTAAACTCTATCTGGAAGATCTAAAGAAGAAAAAGGGTAGTGCGACTACCACCTCAGGTATTTATGTTATTGAAATTAATTTATCTACTACTGATTCCTGGGTATTGGATACCGGATGTGGATCTCACATTTGTATAAATGTGCAGGGACTTACCAGAAGTAGAAAGTTGAAGAAAGGAGAAGTCATCCTCCGCGTAGGGAATGGAGCAAGAGTTGTTGCCTTGGCTGTTGGATCATATGACTTAGTTTTATCTAGTGGACTTATTTTAACTTTAAATAATTGTTATTATGTGCCTACCTTGAGCAGAAACATCATTTCTGTTTCATGTTTGGATATGGATGGTTTTGATTTTATTATTGTGAATAATAGATGTTCAATTTCTCGTAAAGGCATTTTTTATGCAAATGTTGATTTGTGTGATGGTCTTTATATTCTAAGCATGAAAAGTCCACAGATACTCCAGTCTTTAACATAAATACAAAGAGATCCAAGTCAAATGATTTGAATCAAACCTATCTTTGTCATTGTCGTCTTAGCCACATAAATGAGAAACGCATAACGAAGCTCCATAAAGATGGACTTCTAGATTCATTTGATTTGGAATCATATGAAACGTGCGTATCTTGTTTACTAGGCAAGATGGTTAAAAGTCCCTTTGCTGGACATAGTGAAAGGATAAGTGATTTATTAGGTCTAATATATACTGATATATGCGGTCCTATAAACACAATGGCTAGAGGAGGTTATCAGTACTTCATTAGATTTACCGATGATTTTAGTAGATATGGTTATGTATATCTTATGAAACATAAAGCTGAATCATTTGAGATGTTTCGAACATTTCAAAATGAAGTGCAGAATGAACTTGGTAAAACTATCAAAGCACTTCGATCAGATCGAGGTGGTGAATATTTGAGCCAAGAATTTGATGATCATCTTAGAAATTGTGGGATTGTCTCCCAATTGACTCCACCAGCAACTCCACAATGGAATGGAGTTTCTGAATGGAGAAATCGAACCTTATTAGATATGGTTCGATCTATGATAAGTCATGCGGATCTTCCATTATCTATTTGGGGTTATGCATTACAAATTGCAGCTTTCACTCTAAATCGAGTTCCTTCTAAAGCGGTTGATAAAACACCATATGAGATATGGTATGGGAAGAAACCTAGTTTGTCTTTTCTTAAGATTTGGGGTTGTGAGGCTTACGTAAAACGACAAGCCTCAGAAAAACTAGCACCTAAATCTGATAAGTGTTTATTTGTAGGGTATCCTAAAGAAACAAAAGGATATTACTTTTATAATCCCGCTGAGAACAAAGTGTTTGTTGCTCGGTATGGTGCCTTTATGGAAAAACAGTTTATTTCAAAAGACATTAGTGGGAGAGAAATAAATCTTAAAGAAGTTCAAGAATCACAAATAAACACTGAACCGCTACTGGAAGTTCAACAACGTTCTGAACCAGTTGAACCTCCGCAAGTGAAACAAGGTCCACGTAAATCCGGTAGGGTAAGACATGAGCCAGAGAGATTCGGATTTCTCATTACTGATAGTTGTGATGTATTGCTTATAGATCAAAATGAGCCCACCACTTATCAGGAGGCTATGTCTGGACCAAACTTAGATAAATGGCTAAGTGCCATGAACTCTGAGATGCAATCCATGTATGATAACCAAGTTTAGAACTTGGTTGATTTACCTGAAGGTGGTAAGACCATTAGATGTAAATGGGTTTTCAAGAAGAAAACTGACATGGATGGCAAAGTGCATACTTTCAAAGCAAGACTTGTAACAAAAGGTTTCAGGCAGACTCAAGGTGTTGATTATGATGAAACTTTTTCGCAAGTAGCCATGTTTAAATCCATAAGAATTTTAATTGCCATTGCTGCATATTATGACTATGAGATATGGCAAATAGATGTAAAAATAGCATTTCTTAATGGAAAGCTGCTTGAGGATGTGTATATGACACAACCTGAAGGTTTTGTACATCCTGAGAATTCTAGGAAGGTATGCAAGCTTCAAAGATCCATTTATGGATTAAAGCAAGCTTCTCGGAGTTGGAATCTTCGTTTTGATGAAGCAACCATGGATTTTGGTTTTATTAAGAACGAAGATGAGCCTTGTGTATACAAGAAGGTCAGTAGGAGTGTAGTTGTTTTCTGGTACTGTATGTTGATGATATATTACTCATTGGAAATGACATCCCAACATTGCATAGTGTCAAGTCTTGGTTAGGGAAGTGTTTCTCAATGAAAGACTTAGGAGATGCAGCCTATATCCTAGAGATAAGGATCTATAGGGATAGATCTAAGAGGCTAATCGTTCTAAGTCAGAGTGCTTACATAGACAAGGTACTGAATAGGTTCAGTTTGCAAGACTCTAAAAGAGGATTGTTGCCAATGTCTCATGGCATAAGTCTCAGCAAGAATCAATGTCCTAGGACAAATGATGAGTGAGACCGTATGAATAAGATTCCATATGCATCTGCTATTGGATCTATCATGCACGCCATGCTATGCACTCGGCCTGATGTATCATATGCTTTGAGTACTACAAGCAGATATCAGTCAGATCCAGGTGAGAGTCACTGGATAGCAGTAAAGAATATCCTCAAGTACTTAAGAAGAACTAAGGAAGTGTTCTTGGTCTATGGAGGTTTTGAAAATGATCTAGTTGTAAATGGTTACACAGATGCAAGTTTTCAAACTGATATAGATGATTTTAGATGCAGTTCAGATATGTATTTGTTGGACTAAGTGGTTAGTCACTCTAACTCCGACCGGGGTTTTGATGGAAACAAACAAGGTGATAATGTACTAATTAATATCAAGTGTATTTCAATTTTTGTTAAAGGATGCAAAACAACACATCACGGGTATTCAAGGCATACAAGTTCAAGACCCGACATTCGTGAAGGAATGAAGATGGAAGACCATATTGCACTTTGTAATTTCGATGTAAGGTATCAAAATTCTTTCAAGCAAGCCAAATGCATTAGTTCATGCATATCAAGTCTCAAAACCAATTTTCAAAAGTCATGAAGTAACTTGGAATTTCAAAATGAAATTTAACACATAACTAGGTCCATGAGTTTAAACATTGTGAAACCATATGTTAATGAACATTTGCATATTGGATAACATTGTTGAAGTTTTCGAAAAAGAAAAACTTGTTTTGAAAGATATCTGAAAAGAAAACTGTAAAACTTGCAGAAAAGCCCCTCGCAAGTTATGAAATCGTGATTTTCCGTTTTGGGGTTTGTAAAAATATCCGGACCATCCAATTAGGCTTAATGACCCATAATAAACATGTATAACATATTACATTAGGGTTGGTTAGGTCCCGGACGTGTTTAAGGGTCGCTAACACAAAGGGAGAAAATAATTATTTTGAGCTCCCTGCAGTTAGCGCGCTAATACCGCCATTAGCGCGCTAAGTGCAGAGTTAGTGCGCTAGGTCTCAGTATTAGCGTGCTAATTGCCCTCCTGACAGCTTTTTTAAAAAGCTGGAAAACGAGCTTTATTTTGAATTTATGATGGATTTTGGACCCTTGGATCCCTACAACGGTCACAAACTGTCAAGATGGGATACCTAGCACTATAAAATCACCAAGAACATGGTTTTCTCACCACAAGGAAAACACACACTCAAAAAGCTCAAAAGATTCAAAAGAAGAACTTTGATTTTTGTGAAAGGAACAAAGGAGATTCTTGAGGCTGACCACAAGCACAAAAAACCAGCACTTTGAAGCATTCAAAGAGTACTAGATTCTCCTCAAAGCTGTTCTCTTTTGTCACCTTCTTGGTTGTAAGCTAGTCCTTGTTTAGATTCTTTCTCTTGTGCTTAATCTATATAGTTTTGTGTGTGGTGAATCAAAATCAGTGTTGTGTGTTTTAACACTATTATCTTAGGTTTTGCACTTAAACTTATTTTATCAAACCCTAAGATTGATTTGAACAAAAGTTTTGCACTTAAACTTGATTTTTGTTAAACTATTGTTCTTTGCCTTGAAATCAGTTTTGCACAAACACATTGGATTTTAAAACGATTTCATATTTGGAATTTGCAACAAAATCAGTGACACACTTTGCATTTTCCATCCATTCTCATACTTGCATGCATTAGAGTTGTTAGGCTCTAGGAGGCTTGCTAGTGTTTGAATTTGATATCACTTTATATTGTAAAGTGTATCTCATTTCTTTTCAGCAAATTATTGTAAGTGTATGATTGTAAGACTTAGTGGAGTCTAAGTCAAAGGGAAAGACCTAGTTGAGGCTAGGCACAATTTCTAGTTGCGGCTAGATAGGAAGTCCTAATTGTTATTAGGCATTCTAGGCTTGTGTGCTTAGGTTGTAACACTTATTTGGAATATAAGTGAGGGGTTAAAAATCCTAACCGGGGAGGTTAGGTAGTGGATGTAGATCATTTGATCGAACCACTATAAATCGTGTGTCGCTTTCCATCTCTTCTACCTCATTCTCTTGCATAGCATAGACATTTTTTGTTACTTGTGCATAAAAGTATTAAAAAGGCAATAACCTCTCGACACACCCAATTCACCCCCCCTTGGGTGTGGTTTCAGTATTTACTTTGAATGGGGTTGCAGTAAGCTGGAAAAGTTCGAAACAAGAGACTATGGCAGATTCTACAACAGAAGCTGAGTATATTGTAGCGTCCAATGTAGCAAAGGAGGTAGTTTGGATCAAAAAGTTCATTTCTGAACTAGGTGTGGTTCCAAGTATTGCTAACCCTGTTTGTTTGTATTGTGACAAAAACGGGGCAATAGCACAGGCCAAGGAACCTAGATCACACCACAGATCCAAACATATACTCAGGCGTTTTCATCTCATCTGAGAAGTTATTGAGAGGGAAGACGTAAAGATTTGCAGAGTACCTACTGAAGACAACGTTGCAGATCCATTGACAAAGGCTCTTCCACAAGCGAAACATGATGGTCATGTTAGATCACTAGGCATTAGATGCATGAATGATTGGCCCTAGAGCAAGTGGGAGATGTTGGGAAATGTGCCCCAGGTCAATCCATTAACAGTCTTTATGAATACATTTTAGTTAATAAAATAGAGGATTTCATTTGTTGTTTATTATAATTGATTTGCATGTTTACATTATAATAAGATCCATGGGTATTTATAGAAATATCCTAAATGTCCCTAGTCGATTATTATACTGGAAACTATAATGAATTAAGATTAGTGTGAGTCTTGATTGATGATCATACGATGATCATACGTATAGGAATACGAATCAAGATCATGAGTACTTGTTAGGGAACAAAGTACTGGACCGACCCGCTATGAGAACATCACATGGATTAAGTCATAGTTGTTTCTCATGATAAGTATATTTTTTAGTCCTTTGACTTGAGATTACCAGAGACTTCAACATTAGGAATACAGTGATTTGACGCAATTAAACGTTGTCTTTAACCGGACGATTATAAAGGTTGTGATTGGTTACTGTGTGAATAATGTGGTGAAATTGTGTAATGGAGATAGAATTTGTCCCTCTCATATAAAGAGAGATGTCCAGTGGATCCTCGATGTGTTAGACTATTAAAAGGCCTAGTCTAAGTAAATTGATATTGATCAATGTCACTTAGATGTTTTCAGTCTACCTAGAAATCGAGACTAGTACGATTGAACATGGTGGATGACAATTCCATGCCTTATGTTTGGTCAAAAGGATATCGTGTGACAAAAGGATGTTATATACACTATTGATTAGGTTATATCGATTTGATATTCGCACAACTTGGGTAGTCATACTTGTATACCAAAATGTGTTTTGGTACACTGCCAACGTTGTATGAGCCTATTGGGTCGCACACTGAGAATGGTTTTGCGAGATTTTAAGATGGTTCAGAAAAATGAATTTTATATGATAAAATTCATGACAGAAACGTCCTTGTAGTGTATTACACTTATACTTCTTTAAGTAGGGGTATATATGTAATTTACTTAACCGTCTATATACAAAGGTGTTGTAAATAGACGCTTTGAGTTAGAATACAAGTACGAAAGATTTTAAAAGGGCCGAAACTCTATTTTCGTTTTAAGAAACGACTTAGAGTTTTGGTCTCCTCTGGATCGTTTTGGAGAGAAACAAAAAGTTTGGTATTCTCTCGAAGCTAGCACTTTGAATTTCTGTCGCCGTTCGTGTGTGGACAGCTAGTAGAGGGCGTTCGTCATTGGCAACGCCTTAGAGATTGATTAATCTTCAGAGAGATATTGCGACTGAGGTATGATTAAGTTTTCATAGTTTAAACATGTTTTAATGGAATCAGATTCGGATCCTGTTGGGGTTTTTTTTTTCAAAATTGTTTTGTAATCTCCGCTGCGCATGAACCCCAAAACCCAACATCAAGAACTCAAGTTAACATCTCTGCCTCGCTCCAGCACGTATGAAACTCACAAAGATCTCTCGTTCGTCTTCTCGTATCAACCAATCAACGCACATAATATTTATATCTAGATCGCACCAACCAAGGCTTCGAACTCTAACAACTCTAGTACTCGCATGTCTACTGGCGACTCATAGCTCCCTAACACTACCGAAATGTCAAGACTATGCACATTCGAGTATATCGCATCCTGACAGTCGTGACTAGGATTGAGGCCCGCTACGTCTAATGAGTTTACAACCCTAACTTGTCTACTAAGCGCACAACAATCAAGGACTCGACGTAGCTTGAATCGAACATGATATGCATACAAGTACCGCAAATGAAAATCATACCCTCATCAATGTGTCTAGATGCCCTCTGGTCTGGCTCAACAGCAGCCTGAACACGCTCCCTCTGGTACTGGTGATGCTGCGACGGTGCTCTCGGTGGTTGAGGGCACTCCCTCTGAATGTGGCCAACCTTTCCGCACCTAAAACATGTGCGGGTATCCTGCAATCCCTGAGTCTGAGTCTGAGTATGACTAGACCACTGTGTCCTCTGCTCGTCTCCTCGATCCGTACCCCTACTCTCAGTAAATTGCCTCTGCTACTGCTGTCCTGGTCGACTAGGCTGCGGTGGATGACTAGCAAAACTCGGTACTGGCGGAATGGTCTATGTCAGACGAGTAATCTGTTGTGCAACGAGCCCTACACTCTGAGTCCTACGATCACGAAAATTCCACCTGCTATTCTTCCTTTTCTTGTCCTGATGGTGCTCCTCCGATCGAAACTCTAATCTGGCCGGTCTATCCTCCTCCGGATGAGTAAGAAGATAACTCTCTCGTGCTAGACTCCGCTCATATGCATTCTGCAAAGTCTCCGGTTGTGTAGTGACTACAGAACCTCCAATCGTAGGTAGCAAACCCTAGTGAAGTAGTAGACTCGATTAGTCTTGGTATCTGCAAATCCTCCAGCATAAGGCAACAACGATATAAATCTACCAATGTACTCCATCACTGACTCGTCTGTACTCTGGCTCAATGCCATGAACTCGTTCCTCTTCGCTCAAAGGACAGTCAACGGGAAGTACTTCTGGTTAAACTGGGTCTTGAAGTCGATCCAATCTCTCAGAATGCCTCGGGTAGTGACAATGGTAGTCCACCAATCATATGCCTCCCCTGAAGCATGGATGAGGAAATCGTCGCTCTTATGTGATCCTCGGTCGCGATGATAGTATGAATCTTATCGTGATTCTTCAGGAAAAGCTCTGCCGCTGCTACGTCTGTACCACCGAAAAACTTGACTGGATCGTGCCGCTTGAATTCTCTCCATTGCCTCGCCTCAGCAGTGGCCCTAGGGCTCTTCTCCGGAGTAGTGACTGGAGTAGTCTCTGCAGCAGCAATTGGCATAGTCGTTGTCTCCTTCGCTCGTACTATCTCCGTTTGAACGGAGGTGTCTCCGCCTCGATCTACGTACCTGCCACAGTAACTGCTCCCTCGGGAATCGCCGCTAACAGAATCAAAGTCGTAGATGCCGTAGTAATCGGAGTCTCTGCTCCATGAGTAATAGTAGGTGGCAATGGTGTAGTCGGAGTCGATGGTGTAGTAGTAGCTGATATGAGAGTCCTCAACAGTCGTAACATATCCTGTAACTGCTAGTTCTACATCGCAACTCTCTGTGTCAAAACATGCACATCGTCCGCGCTAGCATATGTGTGCCAAACGTGCCGCTATCGTCGCCCGGACCGGTCTGATCTGCCATCGTCGTCTGAATCAAAAGAGCAAAACTTCGGATCAATAGATAGCTACCACATACATTATATTACAATCAACAAGCATAATATGTATAAACATCACATTCGACTTATCCCAACTCATCCCTTCGAACTAAAGTTCTAATTAGAATCGTAGGGTTTTCCACTCTAAGTTCAACCATTCCTAACTTCCGCTGTCTTAATGGTTTGTGTTTTAAATTAAGAGTCAGGTCGTTATAACCTTAGGCTCTGATACCAACTGTGACATTGGTATCACAATTTTTTTAGACAACTTTAAACTGCCCCTAAGATTATAATGCTTATGCTCTGATACCAACTGTGACGGCCCCAATTTTCCGCGCAATTGGGTACGCCTGGCCTAGACCCGTGTAGGCCCCAAGTCATCACTTGGTAACCTGACGAGCCTAGTCAGCCTTCAATTTAATCAATTTAGTACTTTATGAAAGAGTTATTGCAATAATACACAGCGGAAGACTAAACAATAAATAACAAGGAGAAATAACTCAATCAAAGGGAAATTAGGAATTCTATAGTTGTGGAAAACCCCGGTATTCATGTACAATTCGATAAATCAACATACATGATACTAACCTCAATAATAATACCAAGTTCTATAAACCAAAAACATACATATATAAAGCGATATACAAATGAGCAAAAACATATAACCTACTCTAGGGTTCCTCAAGTCCAGCCGCTAATCCTCACAAAAAGTCGCCTAAGCAAGGCTCATTGCCTCTACTGCACTCCGCTCTATCTGCACCCACCGTCACAAACTAGACGGTGAGCAACTGAGAGAAATCGAAAGTAATGCCAAAAGAATATAACAGTAATTCATGAATTATCAATCAAGGCAGTCTAAATATCATGCAGGAATTGAAATATAGGAAGTTAAATAAACAAGGTGCATGATAGGCAGACTGGAAACAATAACAATCGAAACATGTGTGTTCTACGAGTCAAGAGAGGCCATAAGTGGTCTAAAATCCATAACAATACCACAACAATATCCACAACAATCCACAACAATCCAGTACATGGTATCACACAATCACTAGGGGTGGTCAAACACTCGTGCGCACGAGTCCCCGTGTTTTATCCTTTCTGGTGCAGGTCGCATGTACTTTCGAGACACACACTTATGCCAAGAACACACATACAAGGAATATGGAATGGAATGCCAACAAGTAGATAATAACAAACACAACGGAATGAAAATGAATCACATGGTATTTTCTTAACTGGCTTACTAACATACACAAGTTTTTTAGACAAGTGTACTTACCTGAACTAATCGCAACCCATGTACCAACACTCTCGCGTTCCTAGTAAGTATCCCCGAGTTTCTCGCTAACGGACAAGGTTGGAAACTCTAATTAATGGGTCGAATCATTAACTAAACCCTAGGTTGATACCCTAGTGTTTTTCTCAACATTTTAATGACTTGAACAACTCGATATTTCAATTGGTAAATCAAACTGAAAACACAACAAAATATAATTCTTCTCTTGGGTGTTATACCCACACCTATGTAAGCCTAATTACAAGTCTTAGGCTCGGCTCAGTCGTATGTGAAATCACACCATAGTCTCTTGGACTGGCGATGTGTCCACGACGTCACTACCGTTCAACCAACTTGAAACAAAACTTCAATGTCATCCAACAATTACGACTCAATACTAAACTTACATGACCATACACCGGCGAGTAGGGAACTCAGGGTGTGGTCCAACATCCGTAGAGTGTCAGCATAGCATGGAAAGGCCGTGTGCACGCCCTAAGTCGCATTGACAACTACTCGACGCAATATAAACAACTCACGCATATCTCCGCCATTACGACTCATCATCATTGGTATTGACGCTCCGGGGCTATGAGACTCCATGACTGACATGGTAAGGTCTCGGAAGTCCCCCATGTCATCGCGTCGATGACAGTACCGCCACGACGGGTGGTTTCCGGTGTTACAATACACATGAAATCACATATATACATAACATAACAATAACACCGCTATTTTTAGGCCACTCCGAGAGTCGTGAGGCACAAGCATAGACTTAGCTTGGTACCGACATCCCCGATCATGGTGGCACAGCGGTGGTGTCGCCTACGGCAACAGATTCTAATTAGAAGATGAACAAATCACATGAAATCATGTCTACATAAAATATCCAAGGTTTGCGCCCGCCTCGCTATTATTGACTGCTCCTAAGGGCTGTGGGACCCAAGCCAACGCTCAATGAGGTCCCCGACAACCTCCAGTCCCGGCAGTCCAGCGGTGGCGCCGCCCATAGGGGTGTTTTCCGGTGAAAAACACAAAACAACGAAACATTGAAAAATTTACAAAACAGGGAACACCACTTTCACGCTATTGGTTTTGACTCTAGGGTGACATCAACATGATCATGATGACCCCACGATAGTCCACCAGGCCACGGCGGCGGTCGTCAGCGAGCGGCGCCGCCAGTACAACAATCAACAGTTCAATAAAAAAACAACGAAACAAGGCACAACAACACAACACAGTCATTTATACACATTCAATGGGGTAGGGGTGCTCTGGGATCGGTGGACCTCCGATGAGACACCGTCGAGTCGTCCCTGCCCGTATCCTTAGTCATAGCGCCGCCCACACCACCGACTGGACGTGACGAGGAGGAGGGAAAGACACCTGCAGTTCAAGATGTACAGCAGCCAAGGATCGCCAGCACCACCACCACGACTCACATTATCCCACATTTGGAGATCCCTCGAGCTTCAGGTGAGGCTGTAGGGTCGTCTCCGACGTCGGCCAGTCGGCCAGGGATGCACAGTCATGGCGGTAGTGCCAAATGTATGACTGTCGTGAACGTGCTCGAGAAGAGAGAGAGAGGGGTAAGAGAGAACCTATGAAGACCAGTGAGAGCTCCGGCGGATGTCATTTTCCGATTAGCAAAGAGAGCCGAGAAGGGAGGTCGAGATGATGGCCGAGAGAGAAGACCTTGAGAATGAGGGAGAGATCGAGAGAATGAAAGAGAGGCCAAGTGGATGAGAGGGAGAGATCACTGACCTCCGGTGAGGGTTCTGGCGAGAGCGTGACTGGCCTGACGAGGGAGAGGGGTGGTGGTGGTGGGAGAGAATGTGAGGTACGGGTGTGTGTGTGGAGGAGATGAGTGAATAGTGGATTAGGTATTTGTTGTTTATATATATGTGTAAACCATGTGAAATTACCCTTTTACCCTTACTTTTATTACTTGCACATTTTGAAACACTTACCCTTATGTGTCTTTTACCTCATCATCTTAACTCAACACAAATACACATCCCCATGCTCATCCAATGGTTCTCCTCACCACATTGTGTCACTTTAACAATTTTTATCCTATAGCCCATATGTTGCATAGTTAACCAACTCCCACATGAATTTTTGCATTTCCTTGGTCCCATTTTCTCGCCACATCTCAACACTAATTAATTACATTTATTAGAAAATTCATTTATTTGAATGTTTTACTCCCCCGTTTACATAGGTGTAGCCTCACTCAATTTAAAATCGCCCGAATGGTGCGAGACTCGTAAAATACTAAAATACTAATACACACAATCAAAGAATCATAAAATCACTTCGGTGTCGACTCCCGAAGTTCGAAATACTGTCCAGTATTCACGTAGCCGGGTCACAATCCTGACAAGTGTAACGCAAGTCAGTTAAAAGTTTGGGATTGTTACATATACCGTGAGTACATATTCTGGATGTGTTTAAACTTGTAGCTTGTGGGTGCGGTGACTATGTGTCAATAACCCTATGTTAGCTACGTGTAAGTTGAGGTTGTGTACCTTACTCTAGGCTCTTTGAATTGTGTGGGTCCCGAATCTGTCTTGGAAGTCCCATTGTTTACTATGTGTGGCAATTAGATAGACTTGGAACAATTAGATTCTTTTTGCTTTGTGCTCTTGACACTCAATTATCGTTGATATCTCAGTATTTTATTATTACGCATGATACTAGATTAACCATTTATTTGATTTTTGAAATGATATTGGATATCTGTTTGGTTATTACTGCTTTACTTCTGTACTCACCATCCTTTCTTTGATGGTGGGTGCAGACTTGTCATATCACAGGGTAAAGAATGGTAAAGTGTTAGCGATAGGTGATTGAGGTGAAGGACTTCTAGGAGATTAAAGCTCGCCTATTGGGTAGGTCCTATGTATTATATGTATATATTTTAAAAACATTAGGTTATGGGTTTATGAGAGATCTTTGCATGTACACTATTATGTAATTTATTCTGACTTGATGTTAGTATACATATGTAGGGTTTCCACATTCTAGATTATCCTAACTTGTGTCTTAGGGTTATTATGATTAGTCTGAGAATTGTAATGCTTCCGCTATGATCTAATAACTCACTAATAATGAATACTCAATTTAATTAACTTAATAAGTGGTAAAGGGTAAGGAAGGCTTACTAGTTTTATGTGGATTGCACAAGTAGGGACTCGGGTTTTGTGTAAGTCTAGGCCTGACGGGGTTCAACTCAGGGTTGTGGAATTGAGGCCGATACATTATTGGTGCTGCAATTTTCAAAAAATCCTTTATGAACCTTTGGTAATAACCCGCTAATCCTAAAAAACTTCTAATCTCTGTCACTGTGGTGGGTTGTGATCATTTCGTGGTGACATCAACTTTAAGCTAAATCCATAAAAATCCCTTCTTTATTCACCACATGATCCAAAACTTTCACATTCAAAACCTAAAACTCATACTTGCTAAACTTAGAATACAACTGGTGGTCCTTTAAAGTCTAAAAGGCCACTCTAAGATGTCTCAAGTGATCTTCTTAAGTCATGGAATAGTCATGATGTCGTCACGGAAAACAATAATGAACTAAACAATATAAGGCCCAAAGAATTTGTGTATAACATCCATGAACACTGTCGGTGCATTAGTAGGTCCAAATGTCATCACTATGAACTCATAATGTCCATATCTTGTACTAAAAACAGCCTTCTTTATGCCTTCATCTTGTATTCTCAATAGGTGATATCCTGACCTTAAGTCTATTATCAAAAATAACTTCGTTCCCCCTAAGTGTTCAAACTGGACATCAATCCTACCGAGATGGTATTTATTCCTAATGGTAACCCTGTTCAACAGACGATAGTCGATGCGTATCCGCAAACTACTATCCTTCTTATTTACAAACAACACTAGTGCTCCCCATAGTGACATACTTGGGTGAATGAAACCTTTCTCTAATAATTCATCTAACTATATTCTCAACTCTGCCAACTCTTTGGGTGCCATTCTATATAGTGATATGGATATGAGTTTGTACTAGGAATAAGTTCAATGATAATATCAATATCCCATGTTGAAAGGAATCTAGGAAAATCATAGGGAAAGACTTCTGGGAATTCTCTAACCGTCGAAATTTGTTAAAGTCGAACTTCATGACAATCTTCCTCTATAGTTGAACTCATTAACAGTTGCTACCTTTCCCACTGCTGGCAACTTGGCTAGGTGCGCGACCTCTATATTTAAATGGTGGTATACTAGGAATTCGAAAGGTGACTGTCATGCGAAAACAATCGATACTGGCGTGGTAAGCAACTAACCAATCTATCCCCAACAAAGCATTGTATTGAAAGTACTCTTATACTTGCAAATAATGTGATAATATGCTACTCCCAATTTTCATTAGACCCCCCCACACACCATGTTGGGATATATCTTCTCACTAGCAACGGTGCTCAAGATAAAAATAGTACTAGCTTTAACTAATCTCAGTCATACCTCACCAACCATTTTACCATACAAAAAAGAAACGATAGACCAGAATCAAATATTGTATGCATTCCTATATCGCAAATATAAACCATGCCGGCCACCAATTGTCGGGTGGTCCTCGAATCTAGCTGATAATAGCATGATTTTCTCCTTATTTGATCTTATCACAACTTTGATAACCATCCCTAGTCACTACCAGCAATAGTGGCAAAATCTTTGTCCCTGGTCAGTAGGTACGCTGCCTCACACTATATTGTATTATTCACCACAACTACATGAATCTTAGGCTTTGTAGGAATCATTATGCATTTAATTTCAACTCGAAGTCCTCTTATGAACTTGTCTACGCTTGACTTGGTGAGACTTCAAGCTCTAACAAAGTCTTGTGACTTTGTCAGCCTGTTGTCCCACTCTATCGACATGTCCTCGAGTGTTCATGGACTTCAATCATATCGGCAATTTGGTGTTCTATCTAAGTGTGCCAATGTCCATCATCAGTTTCCCTAGTACTTTTGATCTCTTGAAGGCCATAGGAACTCTCACCCCAAGTACTCATTGTGCACTGAGAGCAATTCAAGGAAGTTAATTCCAATATTAACATAAGAGACAAGATGTATGCACAACTTATTTAATGATAAAGATATTATGTACATTAGCAAATAGTATCATAACATGTAATTGTTCATTTTTAAATCCCTTTCCCACCTTAAGCTTGGTCACTTGTGCATATTAAGTCTATGAAAACAATAAGCCAATGCAAATGATAACATTAATTAGCAATGACAAACCATTTTTTTATGTTTAAAAGTGCGAGGCCTATTCTCAATTTCTGGATAGAACTACACCTTTTTCTTTAGGCTCTATTACCTAAGGTTTTGACACCAGCAGTGACCTTTCCTAGGTTCGAATGTCTAAGCTAACACCTATTATGGTCACTTCCCATTTTGTTTCTAGGCACGCTTATCCTATTCTTGGATACCAACTGTGACAATTTCTACAACAAGGGCTGCCTGGCTTAAACTATAGCAAAACTCCTCGAGATGACCCAACAGGTCAGGCTATGATCTGGTAAGCTTCAACTTGCATAATTATAATGATAAAACTATGTATAAAATAGACTAACATTGCAATAAGGTGTGGAAATAAAAGCCTTCTAGCCTAATAAAGTTCCGTAAATAAATAAGACGTCTTACAAACTAACTGAAATACAACTAAACCAAGTACTATGGTTTCAAACATCTACTGAAACCCCTGTTTATTACATAAACTATCTCAAAACCAAAATAGATATAAAAAATAATCATGCAAACAAGGAAAGAACTTATATGCTAAGATCCTATCCTTTCCTTTATCGTGCGCAACAGATGAGGTACTTGTGGGGAAAATAGTGGGGTGAGCAAATATCCAATGGGTTCATTAAAGAAAAAGCCTTTTTTACCTTCAATCATCTAACTATTACCTAATGTGTAATTACTAGCATGAACAAGGTCATTGAAGAAATCCTACTATCATTTCCGAGATCAAGGAATAAGATAACAAGTATACCGGAAAATGCGAAATACAAATAAGCAAAGTCCGAACAAGATTATTTAACAAGATATCTATGATAACATAAATGCTATAGAGTCAATGATGTGGAAACTAACTATACACCACGTGATGTGACAACCAACCAGTTTCAAGGTATCAATTTATGATCCTGTTTCATAGTTTTGTGCTTAAGCGTCATTATGATCCCATTTGCCATTTAACGGCCTTTTAGAAAATTCGTTAATAACAGAGGGAGATTACCAGTGGCCGCCATCCCTAGGCAAGACGTTAAGTAGGCAATTCCCCTTCTAATGATTACTAATTGAGACCTATTCCGTTTAGATTTGGATCAGTCTTGGTTCAATCATATTGGTTCCACAAGTATTCGTAATAAGAGAGCTCAAAGGTCAAGATAAAGTAGAACATCAAGATATAATAAGATTGGAATCCAAGTAATATATCAACCATTCACTACCGTTAATCCTAGCATAACTTGTAGCATGATATTCTTGAAGATAAAGCAAACCCTACTTGCCTTTAACGCTGCTTCCTAACCAATCCTTAGCATGGAAAAGTTCTGGTAGCGTTGCTCGAGAATCTACAAATCCGCATACGTTTAAGTAAGTTTTCTACGTCAAGCTATACTCATGACTTCTAATACACTTTTGAATTAGTTAGAGTATTTGTTTTAATGATTTATCAATTCCATTTTGTTAAGCTCTCCATGAGCTTTCTAACAGTGTTCGAAACGTTGAAATCATAGTCAAATGAAGATATTATGGTCATTTAAAATTTGTGAAAAAATCAGGCATGTGACGGCCCCAAATTCCACAACCCTAGAATTGGGCATCGCCTGGCCAAGACCTGCGCAAAGCCATGAGCCAGTCTCGTTGAACCATGAAAGCCTAGTTAGCCTTCCTTAACCTTAACCATTAATTAAGCCATTTTAAATGTAATTAAGTAAGTTTTTCCAGTTTAGTGAGTTATTAAAGTACAGCGAAGCAAATTCTATTCCAACTAAACTGAATAACTCTAAGACACAAGTCAGGACAACCTAGAGTGTGGAAACCCTGCATATGTATAACTACATAAGTATACCTGGTCAGAGGAGAATTAAATACGATACACATCCCAAAATTACTCACAAAACCCACTCCCCAATGTATCAAAAACACAAACATATAATAAAAGTCAACCTACACTATAAGCAAGAGGAGTCGCCTGATAGGTCTCAACTTTAATTGCCTACTTTCGATCCTTTTCCTACCATCCCTACAGTATGATGGGGCTGTACCTACCGTCATGAAAAGGATGGTGAGTACAAAAAATAACAGTAACAACAAAGTAGAGTTTAAATGTAATTTCAAATGTCAAATAAATGGCTATACAACTATCATGTATTAATATCACATAGATAGTACAATCCGCATGATAATAAATCACTGAGAAATCCACGATATTTGAGTGTCCAAGAAAACCACAAAAAATGCAAGTAGTGCTGACCAAAAGGTCGTTGAATCATGGCAAAAGCCCAGCAGACTTGGGTTTAGGACGAGAACACAGCCTACCAGCCCAAACCATTGCGACTATGAGATATCCACAGAACTGGATAAGAGCCCCTCGACGGACACCCTATCGGGAGATATCAACAACGTCCATATAAGAGCTCATATCGCAGATAAATAGTAACCAAGACTCACTTGCTTTTGACCACTCATTAGGAAAACCATGAAAAACAACGCTAATAATCCACCGCGGAATAAAACTCACAGATGGAATTCAAGGAAACATATTTCATCAAAAAATATAACACACCAATTTAAATGCACAAATGAAATAATATAACTACTCCCACTGGTTTTACTCACAGTACAATGCCAACTGCACACAACACACCACGCTTGCGGCTTCCACGCGCCACCAAAATAACCTCGCACACTCGTCACCCCGCTCACTAAGCGTCTGGGGATCATTATCAGTCCTATTTGTTCATTTTAAAATTTTATTTCTCTTTAATTTCAATTACCTATTAATTTCACCATTTTACCCAATTTTCCATAATTTTACTCGTTCACCCATTTGGTCGATTACCTAGGTATTGGGTCGTATTTGGGCCCATTTGGATACCAGAGAGATCCTCAAAAATTTTCTAAAATTTTATAAAAATTCACTACTGTGAACAGTAACACACTGCCGTAATGTCGTGGTCCAATGACTGGACGGCGTCTTCACTGCGTGGAGTCGATACCCACTGTCTAACTAGTACGTAAGTGACGCCGTGCATTGGAACGTTCACAGCGACTTTCCCGTGAGGCCCTGCCTAAGATGTACATGGGTGACGCCGTAAGTTGGGGTGTTCACGGTGTCTCCACGGCTTCTGGACCAGAATGCCCCTGTAAACGAGGTTTCTCACACCCCAACTCACGTCACCGTGTTTTGATCCTATACCAACTACTACTAAACATCCAAACTTACACCAATCCACCCTCAACTCGCGTCAAAACTCGACCAAACCGTCGATTTACGAAAATCATAAAAATTTCCTAAAAATCCCAAAAATTCAAAAAAATTCCACCCCACAAACCCTCTTCGCAAATTAAGTTTTGATGTTCCCATTGACTCCCAATCAATCAAAACAAATCCTAAAAACTAATTTTCCAAATTAGTTGTGCGATATTATCGTGATGAAATCCCACAAAAATACTGCCAAAACATAGATAACGACGTAGGGAACCGAAATCTCACATTCAATTCGAAGATTGGTCATTCCTTTGGTGTCGAATCTTGTCAAAACACCAGAAACCACGTTCCTTTCATTGAATCGGTGAGAGAAGAGTGAAATGAGAGATAAGAATGAGAGATGAGAGAGAGAAGAGGTGGTGGTTGGGCTATATATACCCCCCTCATCTCCTCACGCGCACGAATCTCGAAGCCAATCCTACGATCCTCTTTATTTCTAGCCACCAACCTTTACACAACATTGTGACTCCATTGCGTGACACAATTTCTTATTCAAGCCTTTTCTCGCGTAATACTAGCGTTTCTGAGTTTGTTTGGAACCAAACTTATTCGTCACGTCGCCCCGGGCATACTAACGTATCACACGCATTTTACAACTTTTTATTATTATTTATTTTGTATTTTGTCGGTGTTTGTAGTTCACTTAAGTCCCTCGGACTACTAATTACTCGACCAACATTCACCCGAAACCCCGTTATTTCACATTTTTGAGGCAAACTACCGTCGCAACTTGACATCACCGTCCTGTCACACTGAAATGAGTACATCAATAGTACACGTCATCACACAAAAATACATGAATTTTTTGTTCATTACAGTGTTCCCAACTAATACGAATTTCATCCTCGAAATTAAAGTTAACTCAAGCAAAATCTTAACAAAACACATACAGTACGAAAGTTCTGTCTAACCAATTCCTCTAACCTCACTCACGTGGATCGTTTCCAATATGATTAGGTGAGACCAAACTCTCTAACTGGTGGCACACGACTAACCTAACCAATCTACGATCGTCTTGTAAATTACAAAGTCACTTAGAATATTTTTGAAGCAGATATCGGTTTCACATTAGAATATGTGCACCTAACAAAAATGCATCTAATGGTTCCAAATCCATCAGATTGCAACACACAATATTTAACCTGACTTCTCCGACAGATAATGGACCTAAACAAACCATCAACAGTTTAGTATGAATCATAATACCGTAGCACACACCCAGTTTTTAACTCAATGTCAGACTCTAATCCCTAAACCTACAGGTTTAGACACGTCTAAAATTCGTATAATTACAGTAGCGAGAGATCACCTATCAGACTTACCGAACCCGTAATCACCATATCGCCCACTTAGACCCAAATCAACCGATATCTTACCTAAATTTATGGACTCAACTAGAGTATAGACTAACATTGAGTCCTAACACCTAGCCTCATCCACCACTTCGTAATATTGACCCACCTAGAGTGATTGAACTTAGCTAATTATTCTTTCAAAGGCATAGATTCACTTAGAGTCAAAAGCAACGCACCTTTCTATCTCCATTATTTGAAAATTGACTCCCCCAAAATCATTAAACATTGCTAAACATATAAGACACTTTATAGTGTTTATTCACACCGAATTTCTCATCATTACTTACATATAGTTTATACAACTGACTCACACAGAGTTGTTTCAAGACTGATTTACCTAGAGTTGTCAAACCACTAACTCACACAGGGTCATCTCTACTTATGACGCACTTAGAGTCAAATCCAAACCCTAACTTACACCAAGTCACATCCTATACCTGACTCACCTAGAGTCTACTCAATCCCCGGACTCACCTACAGTCCACTCAAATCCTATACTCGCACAGGGTCTACTCAAATTCGAGACTTATCTAGGGTTAATCAAATCTAAACTATAGACATAATAATATATATATAAAAAATGTCCGGGCTCAATAATAAACTGTTACCCGCCCACGCGTTTCGCATTGTCGTTAGATCCGACTCTATACCAACATGTGTTTCATCCTGCACATACAAATGGGTATCATCCTACGACATCTTTGTCGCGAAGACAATCATGAGTAATATGTTCTAGCTGTCTGCAACGATAACACCTCTTTTCACCTCACGATCTACCACCTCTACTCTGGGTACTGTACAACTAATATTGCCCCGCCTGCACTCACTAAGCTGATCGCCTAATGACACCGGTCGTCAAAACATAAGGAACTTTCACCTCATCATCATCATAATGGATCCTCTTCTGTCTCTCTGTAACTGATGCCTTGATATTCGTATTAATAGACATACACGACATGTAATCCACTTAAGTAATCAGTGCTAACGAAATGAGACAATACTGTGGTATGTGTCATCAACAGTCAAAGAATCACCTCCCACTAATAGCCGGTAACATAACCAGCTGAGGCATCTTTTCCAACCTCCGCGGAACATCCTCTGAACTACCACCACTGGACTTTGGCTGATCGGCCATCGCAGTTTGTCACGAAAGCGTATCCTCGATCAACCTATAGCTACCGATAGTAGTAATATACAACATATCAAATAGCTCATAGTCCAATCTTAAAATTCACCAACTCTCCTCACTTCCCAACTAAGTCTTAAGTAAAGATCATAGGGTTCCACTTTAAATTCCACCATTGTCCTAACTTCTGCTAGTTTGTTTCTTAATGGTTTGTGATTTAAATAAAGAGTTGAGTATTTAAAACTTCAGGTCTGATACTAACTGTGATATTGGTCTCAGGTTAAAGAATAACCTATACCTCATCCTTAGGCTCCATAAACCTAGGCTCTGATACCAATTGTGACGACCCCAAATTCCATAACCCCAGAATAAGGCACCGCTCAGCCAAGACTTGCGCAAACCCTCAAGCCAGTCTCGCTGAGCCATGCAATCCTAGTCTGCCTTCCTTAAACTTTACCATTGGTTAAGCCATTTTAAATGTAATTAAGTGAGTTATTCCAGTTTAGTGAGTTATCAAAGTACAGCGAAAGCAAATTCTATTCCAA
The DNA here is from genome assembly GCA_039657345.1 of Stephania japonica. Classification (NCBI taxonomy): domain Eukaryota; kingdom Viridiplantae; phylum Streptophyta; class Magnoliopsida; order Ranunculales; family Menispermaceae; genus Stephania; species Stephania japonica. The sequence goes on from CM077560.1 coordinate 28,191,270, forward strand.
CTAAACTGAATAACCCTAAGATAATAGTGAGGACAACCTTAAGTGTGGAAACCCCACATATGTATACTTACATAAGTATACTCAGTCACAGGATAATCAAATACGGTACACATGTCCCAAAATTACTCACAAAACCCATTCCCTAATGAATCAAAAACATAAACATATAATACAAGGCAACCTACACTGTAAGTAAGACGAGTCGCCTAATAGCTCTCAACTTCAATCACCTACTTGTGGTCCTTTTTCTACCATCCCTGAGAATGATGGGGATACATCCACCATCATAAAAGGGACGATGAGTACAAAAGATAATAGTAACAATCAAGTGAAGTTTAAATATAATTTAAAATGGCAAATTAATGGCTATACTACTTTCATGCAAGAATATCACGGACATAGTATAATATGCATGATAGTAAATCACAGAGAAATCCACGATAATTGAGTGTCCAAGAAAACCACGGAAAACCCAAGTAGTCCCAACCAAAAGGTCGTTGAGTCGTGGCAAAAGCCCAGCAGACTCGGATTCTGGGCGAACTCAGCCTACCAACCCTAACCCTTTCGACTATGAGATATTTACAGAGCCGGATAAGAGCCCCCAATGAACACCCTATCAAGAGATGTCAACAACGTCCAGATAAGAGCTCATATAGTAGATAAATAATAACCAAGACTCACTTGCTTTAGGACCACGCATTTGAAAAACCACGAATAACAACGCCAATAATCTACTGCAGAATAAAATCACAGATGGAATTCAAGGAAACTTATTTTACAAAGAAATATAACACCTAAATTTAAATGCACAAATGAAATAATAAAAATACTCCCACTGGTTTTACTCATAGTACAGCGCCACCTCCTCGCAACACTCCGCGCTCGTAGCTTCCATCCGCCACCAAAATGACCCCGCACGCTCGTCACCCGTTCACTAAACATCTGGTGATCATTATCGGTCCAATTTTCTCATGTTAGAATTTTATTTCCCTTTAATTTCAATTCTCTATTAATTTCACCATTTTACCCAATTTCCCATAATTTTACTCGTTCAACAATTTTGGTCGATTATCCGGGTATTGGGTGTATTCGGACCCATTTGGATACCAAAGAGATCCCCGAAAGTTTTTGAAAATTTTATAAAAGTTCACTCATGTGAACAATAACACACTGTAGGGACGCCGAGGTCCAATAACTGGACAGCGTTTTCATGGTGTGGAGTCGATACCTACTGTCCAACTCGTACGTGAGTGATACCGTGCATTGAAACGGTCACGGTGTCTCCACGGCCTCTTCCCCATGAGGCCTTGCCCAAGACGTACGTGGGTGACACCGTAAGTTGGAGTGTTCAAGGCGTCTCCACGATGTCTGGACCAGAACGCCCTTGTAAACGCAGTTTTTACACTCAACTCGCGTCGCCGTGCTTCGAGCCTATCTCAACTACTACTAAACATCCAAACTCACAACAATCCACCCTCCACTAGCAACAAAACCCGACCAAACCGTCAATTTACGAAAATCATCAAAATTTTTCAAAAATCCCCGAAATTCAGAAATATTCCAAATATCAAACCCTCTTCACAAATTACATTTTGATTTTCTCATTGACTTCCAATCCATCAAAAGAAATCATAAAAACTGATTTCCCAAATTCTTTGCTCGAAATAACAGTGACAAAAACCCACAAAAATACATCCAAAATATAGATAACGACGTAGGGAAGCAAAATCTCACCTTCGATTCAAAGATTAGTTGTTCTTTTAGCGTTGAATCTCGTTGAAACACCCAAAAACCCACGTTCTTTTCGTTGAATCAGTGATGAGAGAGAGAAATGAGAGATAAGAATGAGAGATGAGACAGAGAAAAGGTGGTGGTTGGGGTATATATACCCCTCATCTCCTCACGCGCAGGAATCTTGAGGCCAATCCTATGATGCTCTTGATTTCCAGCCACCAACCTTGACACAACATTGTGACTCCATTGCGTGATATAATTTCTTATTCAAGCCTTTTCTAGCACAATACTCGCGTTTCCGAGTTCATTCCGAACACCAAACTTATTCGTCACGTCGCCCCAGACATACCAACGTATCACACGCATTTTAAAACTTCAAATTATTATTTATTTTGTATTTCGTCGGCGTTTTTAGTTCACTTATGTCCCCCGGACTACTAATTACCTGACCATTGTTCGCTCGAAAACCCGTTATTTCACATTTTTCGAGGCAAACTTCTCTCGCAACTCGACGTCACCGTCCTGTCACACAGACACAGGTACATCAATAGTACACGTCATCACACAAAAATACATGAATTTTGGGTTGTTATAGGCCAAGAATTTTATTTTAGGAAACATTATACCCCAAAAGCGGTGTCGTGCTGCTATGCCTCCCCTCGGCTCCCCAACAACCTACATCAACTCCCTGATATCTCTCCAAAATTGTTCCCAATAACAAAACATGTGATTCACATAAATCCATTTAAAATTCCAAATTCAACAATTGTTTTGCAAAAAATTGGAAAACCCAACAAATGATTCAAGAACGCAATCAAACCAATGAAATCATGTTCAAGAATTAAAACCCAATAATAAACATAATAAATCTCGAATTATACAAGTATCAAGCCATGAAACATGTGCTCTTCTGCATTTTGGATAAATAACATCAAAACAACACCAAATACATATGTACTACCCATGGAAATGTGTAGAACACCATTATGAACATAAAATTTCTTCAAACCGGCTTAAAATCAAAAGATCAATAAAAAATATAAGATTACAATTTATGTTGAGAGTTTTACCTTAGTTTAACCTATTTCTAGCTTGGAGAAGTTTTGTAGCTCTTTAGCACTCTAACTTCTCCTTTCTCACACTAAATGGTAGCTTTCTTGTGAAAAGGTCAAAGTGCTTACAGCTAGGTTCTAGCTACTACTTATATTAGTTCAAATATTAAGGTTTGGGATGTCCAATCCCAACGCTTTATCTTAAGGTATGCATTTAGTTCTAGAACCATCATAGGTCCCCTATTTATTCCACTAAGCATAGATTTTTTACCTTTTTTTACTTTACTTGTCCTCTAAGTATTTATTATTTACTAGTAGTAAATTTCCACATATACACAATTTAGGCATGTCAATACAAAAAAATTCAAGTTTTATTATTTAATAACCCCTATTTTATATTTTTAGATTTTTGCGGTGTTACATTATATACGAGAAAACTCTTACTTTAAAACATCACCTAGTTAATGAAATATTATGCTTTAAATCTAACTTCTTTCATATCTTTTTATATATGTATGTTAAATGTGTAATTATAATTGATATATTTCCTTAATATTCACTTTAACCCACTATTGCGGTGAGAAAGATCCTAACGTGCAAACTAGAACTCCACCTATCGGTTTGAATAACGTAAGTCTCACAAAGCATAAAGTACCAAATTATTAGATTCAAACACTTAAGTTTACTATCAATGTCTCCCTAATCAACAACTATCAATCGATGTTATATGCTTCATGGTTTTATTGTTCAATACCTCTAATCAACAAACACGTGATCAAGATGTTCATAACATTAAATGTAGAATCAATACAAATTCTAACTATTATACATCTAAAACATTTTAATCATTACTTTTACATAGCATTCATACCATATGATTCAATTATCGCTAAGATAAATAAACTACTCACTAATCATCTTCAAACACATCGATCATGGAAATCATTGTAATGAAAGATAGAATCAAATAATACTATAATTAAATCAAAGAAAACAATTTTGAATTATAAAACTTCTAGTCTTCAATGTACTGTCCTTTAATCCCTCTTAATAAAACTGTCAACTCTGTTGAAAATCTCAAACTAGGGTTTTTGTATTCTATTCTATCAAAAAGTTTCAAGAGTATTTCAACTGTATGTGTTAAGCACGTCTTAACACTTATTTATACTCCTAAACTACTAAAAGTACAATTAGAAACTTTAAAGAACAATTCTTAACAAATTAGTAGCAAAAAACCTTTTTTATTTTTATGACATAATGATGTTCATTTATGAGTTGACGCCTCGTGTATTGAGCCACAACGTCATCGCTGTACCAAATTTAATCTAATTTTCTCCTCTGTGCACTTGACGCTTTGTTGGCATTATCTGTCGGGGCAATGACACCATGACTGCGCTGACTCTGATCCTCCATTACTCACATTGCCAGTTCATTCTCCACGTCATCCATTTACTCAATGGAGTCAACTTGTCTTTTAAGTTTTTTTTTCTCTGTTTTCTTCATAAAATCCTTCATTTGGCTTGCTCAATACTTGTAGACCAGAAAAATACATAAATACCATCAATTATAATGAACTCCAGGTAATTTTGATCAATTATGCAACTAAACTAGTCCTATATATGAATCTATTTATGGATTTAGCAAATAACCCCAAATATACGATTTTGCACGTCCCGATTGTATTCTACTAAGTCTAATTAAAATGGAAACTAATATTATTCATTAATTTATTACGACTTTACATCATTCATGGAGTATCCTTTAATTCACATAATTGATCAAGTTAATAATTCACTTAAGAGTTTTTTTTCATAGAAACTTATATTTTAAAGACAAGTAGCTTTGACAACAAATGTAATTCACTTTTGAAACTCAAAAGTAGTTCACAATCAAGACTATCACTTTTCACAAGTTTATTTTACCTCGACACTCACGCAACAAGTATATAACCTCATGATTTCTCATTAAGTTCAAGAATTCACAAATAAGTATAGATCACAATATTTCGTAGACATGAATACTTCAAGTGTCCATAGGACTTCATAGAGTTAGAAAGAAAACTAACTTAACTAAGTTGTACTAAAGCTAATTTTTTATTTTGAATAGTTTTTATATATATTTCCTCCTTTCTTTCATTATATACATCTCTTTTCTTTTCTTCTTGTATATTTCTTTTTTTTTCTAGTGGTCAACCCCTTCTCCTTTTCCTATGGATTTCGCTTCTCTTACTTTTTCCTACCACTAAGTTCTCTGCTGCATTTCCTATGGAACTTTTGGGACTCTCTATTTTTATTTAAAAACTCTTGTTAGCACTTCTAACTTTCACTTTCATTAAGTAAGTTTTAATTCCATCTTTTCTTTATAACACACTATGTCTATCTCTTCCCCTTTAAAAATTACGTATTATTCACTTTTCACTTAAGTAAGATTCAAACTTATTATATAATTCTTTAGAGATATAACTTTTTTACCAAGAAGTGTTCTGGTTTTCTACTTACTTTTGTTTCAAGTACATGATCTTTCTTATCTTTAAGCTTTTAATCATGAAATTATACCGTTGTTAACTTCAAGTCTTAGTTTTTTCAAATAATAATACTCTTTTGAGTTTCTTATCAACAAGATACTTTATTCTTACTCTTTCTACATCAAAGGCATGAACTTTGAAAATGGTATTACTACTATATATAACCTGATCTATACTACCTATATCCATGTAATTCATGTATCAATATATGCAAATGGAATGATAAGAAATGAAAAGAACATGATAAGTGAACGAAATACACTACCATACATTCCTCTTTAACTGCTTAAAAAATAAAACTTTATGATCATTCCTGAATTGTTTACCCTTATTCCATCCTTTTTACCAATTGTCATAGTGTTGACACCTCCAAATTTAAACCAAAACTTGTGCTCAAGGTTTAAAATTAGCCTAAAAAATCAAATAACTAAAAACACAATCATATGGTGAAAATATGATATGAATAAAATGCATAATAATAAAAACTCAAAAATGCATAATAATATATCTAAAACTACTAATTGTTCAAATATCCCTAAACATACTAGTAAAAATGTATCCTCTTATATCCGCAAATGTTGAGGCATGTGTCTTAGATCAATCTACAAACATTATTTATCTTCAAATTTTAGTTAATAAAAAAGAGATTTTCATTTCTTGTGTTTACTATAAGTGATTGCATCCTTACCTTATAATAAGATCCATGGGTATTTGTTAAAATATCCTAAATGTTTCTAGTCCGTCATTATACTGAGAACTATAGTAAATTAAAACTAGTGTGTTTTGATTGATGGTCATGTGATGATCATGTGTATAGAGACACGAATCGAGATCATAAGTACTTGTTAGGGAACAATGTACTGGACCAATCCACTATGAGAACACCACACGGATTAAGTCATAAGTGTTACTCTGGATAGGTATATCATTTAGTCTTTCGTCTTGGGATTACCATAGACTTCAATATTAGGAGCATGGTTATTTGACACAATCAAATGTTGTCTTTAACCTTACGATTATAAAGATTTTAATTGGTTATCAAGTGAGCAATATGTGAAAGTGTGTAATCATGATAGAATTTGTTCCTCTCGTAAAGAGAGAGATATTAGTGGATCACTCGATATGTTAGATTGTTAAATAGTCAAGTCTAAGAGAATTGATATAATTAATGCCACTTAGATGTAGACAACCTAAAGATCAAGACTAGTACGATTGAGCATTAATGTTGACTTTCCATGCCTTATGTTTAATCAAAAGATATCGCATGACGAAAGGATATCATATATGTTATTCATTAGGTTGTACTGATTTTAATGTTCATGCTACTTAGATAGTTATAATGCCTTGCTAGTGACCGCTTATGACTATTTTACCTTAATTGTTTTGGTTCACTACCAAGGTTGTATGAAATTATTGGGTCGAACACAAAGAATGACTTTGCGCAATTTCAATTACTCCAGAGTAATAAATTTTATATGATCAAATTCATGACATAAAAGCCTTTATGATTTGTTATATGATAACTCATGAATAATGGTATATGTATAATTTGCTTAAACTGCCTAAATACAGTAGTTGTATTTAAATTTTATTTAAGTGAGGGTTTATCTACACATATAAATAAAGATTCATAACTTAAAACAAATTAAGAATTTAGTTTTTTCTATTTTAGATTTCTCTTAATTTTGGGAAAGAACGAAAAATGTTTTGTATTTCTCTCGCGGCTAGCACTCCAAATTGTGGTCAGGGTTCGCATGTGGATTTCTGATAGAGGACGTGCCTTTGAATGTCTTTGAGATTGAACAATTAGAAAAGGAAATCATGAACTGAGATATGGTTTAATTTTGTCAAACTTGTTTAATGGAACATATTTACAATCCTGTTGGGTTTTTTTCAAAAATTGTTTTGAATTTTTGATGCATATGAACCCCAAAACCCGACACCAAAATCTATAAAAAAATCCTAAAACTCAGACTCTAGGAATTTCAATTGTTTGCATCGTGATCATTATCAACATCAGGAGCTCCCACAAAAGATGGCGTTAATGGACGTTCCAGCGTCAATTGACGCTCTAAATTTTTGTTCTACGCTACTTTTAGATAAAACACGTAGTTCAATTCTCTCTGATGATCTGCAAATAAGAAAAAATTCCTATGTCCATTCAGTCTATCCTTAATCATTCTCTGCCTTTTTTACTCAATATGTTGCCTATCATGTTTATATCTTAGCATGGTTTCATGAAATTGTGCTTCATTTGTCCTAAACTGTCATCTCATCTCAATAATTCACAATCTTTGCTATCACGGAGTCAAATCCTTTGGTATTGGTATAGGTGCCTCTAAGGGTGGAAGTGGGGCTGTAAAAACTTTAGGATTATCAAAGTCTTGTTCTCCTATCATAAGGTCTACAAACTTGTAGCCCTCAATAAATGTTAATGTTGGTTCTCTTACTCCTCGTCCTCATAACTTTCCTTTATTATTTCTCAAGAAAATTATGTTATTTCTTCTTCTATTGTTGTGGCTTCTTCAACTTCTTGCGCTACTAATTCCTGATCTTCTCTAGTTGTCTCTTCTATCTCTCGTTTATGTTCGGAGTCCTTGTATCCCTCAGTTGATCACAAGGTAGACATAAAGTATGTATCTATAACTAGTAAGGATTTTATGTCAAACTCTTCATCCTCAATATTTTTTACTCTAGCTTTCAAGTACATTTGAGTTACGAGGATTGGAAATATCAACATGTTGTCCCTTTTTGACATAAATGCATCTTTCAAGCTCTTGTAGATAACTTTCCCCACATTGATCTTCTAATTCATCGTAATCTCATATAAATAAGCCATTTTAGGTTTGTTCATCTCAACTTGTTGAGTAGTTCGGTATAAGGAAGTGATCATGAAGTGTTGCCACATCCTTTAGACTTTCCTTACACTCCCTCTTCAAAATGCACCTAGGCACATTCCAAGCTCCCATAATCCATCCCTTCTGACTAGGTACTACTAATGTTCTCTCAATGTCCCCAATGGGATATCGTATGTAGCATTTCTTAAATTTATTCTTTGTAGGTCTATTGGTCACTATTAAAATTCAAATAATTCAAACCATGAAATTGGTTTATTAACTGCCTAGTGAATGGAACTAATACTCCTCTCATATAAACATGATCTCCTTCCTTTGTAAACCTTGCTTTGGCATAAAACTCCACAACAATCTCACGCACTGCAAAAACTTTATTCTTCCTATAATCTAGAATGAGTTGTTGCCATCCCCATTGCTGAATAAAATTGTTCACTCTATTGTAATACTTGGCTGGGAGGTTAATCCCTCTCTCACATAAGAAGTCTTTAGTCTCAACAATCATGTATCTCTCATTAGCCTTTTGACTAATGTAGAACTTAGACTTAAAAAATCTTGGGGAATTTTCCATTTGAGCCTTGGAAGTGGTTGCCTCATTATCATTCACCTTAGCCTCAGTAACTTGGCTATACCTTGTTTCCTTGTTCTAGCCATTCTCTCAAAAGCACATAACCCTTCAATTTCCAAAAAACGGCTTATAGCCCCCTAAAAATTAAAATTTTGATACACAAGGATCATTCACATACCACACATTTATAAGGACTCACATTATAATCCATAATCAACAATGATGCTCGAAATCCACATACCACTTCAATTCATTTATTAGTACCCAATTCTCCATAATAAATTCAAATTTCATCTAAAAATTCAAAAATTCATAGCATAAATCATAAAATTGAATTTTTACCTCAATGTTGGACTACTATCTGGTGTAGACTACTCCTCTAAGCTACAATTGATTAAAGTCCTCTCACTTTGCTCAATAATTAATCCCCTATTGCTCTATTTGCACACTTAATCAAAATCCATGCCCTAACTTTCCAATTTGAGTAAGTCGGTAATACAACTTCACTCTTCACTTTCAATCACTAAGAACACTCTTATCTCACTTTGAATCACTCAAACTAAGGTTCTATAGGGGTTATTGCTTGGTTGGTAGGGTTTTGAAATGGTTTGAAGTGTGTTAAGATAGGTTTGTACAGGCGTCATCATCATCACTGCACTGTCAGTGCGTCAAGACCTCGAGAACATATTTTCACTAATTTTGGCATTGTCACGGTGTCGTTTGCATTACCTCACAGCGCCTGGAAAGCGTTAACTATCCTTTACTAAAAAAAAGGAAAATTCTACGCTTACCTCCCTGGTCGCAATGTCTTGGCGTAGTGTGTTTATACACGTGACGCCTGGACAACATCGACTACCACCTCATATAATTAAGAATTTGAAGACTTCGGCCATCTTCTCAGTGGTTTACCTATCTGATACAACTCGGAATCCTTGGTACTAGTACATAATTGCTAAGTAAGCAATGATTTTTCCATTTCGATAGAAATTCACTTGGCAGTTTCTACACAAATAGCACAAAGATTCCCAAAGTTAGAAAAATACAACTAAAATGATAGATTATTAACTAATACTAAAAATTTAAATGCAAAACTCAAAAATTTAATTGAAAACTTTGAGGCTGCCTCCCAGTAGCGCGTGTTTAACGTCATCAGCCTGACACCTTTTTTTGTGGGTTTAGTCCAAGTTTCAATTGGGGAAATTCATCTTAAAAACAAAGATAATGATATATTTACAATTTGGATGGACTTGTCGTCCCTCTTTAAAAACAATTTTCTCAGCATCTTCATGTTTGTGTATACTTATCTTGATCATATTTTTTCTTGTTTTCATGATGGCATTTGTTGTGTTCAAGAATGGTCATGCAAGCATGATAGATACATCATTAGGAATCTCATGATCCGTAACCTCTAAATTTGTGATAAATGTGAATCTTCCCACTTTGACATGCTCATTTAGGATACGTCCGATAGTCGGTACCAAATTACCATCAATGACTTACAATTATGTCTCTTCCTCATAGTTTATATTCAGATCCACAACTACCATAAAATTGACCGACATCACATTGACTGAAGCTCCTAAATAACATATAAAATCATTAAATCTTGCTTCATCTACGTTGATGGATATGCGTATGTCTCCTGGATCTCTTAATTTTATTGGTTGGAGTTGAGGTACGAACATTAACTTTGGCTCAATCTTCCTTGGTATCACCTTGATGATATTTTCTTTGAATGAGTCAACAAGGACTCCTTCTTAGGATCACTAGCTTTTCATTCTTTATTTCCTTTTCTCTTGCTTCTCATGGTGATAATAATTGGTTGCTTGAAACTATCAAGTTCTTCATTCGTAACTTATGTTGATTGCTCCTGCACATCTCCCGATTTTCCCTCTTCTTGATTTCTATAGTGATGACCTTTTATGACTTGCTCATCACTAGTAGAAAAATCATATTTTCTATAAGATTTGTGATTGTCACTTGGAAAATGTTCGTCCTTTATAGATTTTAGAGCTATAGCAAGTTGCGTAATTTTTCATTCCAGGTTCTTGAAGGACAGATTCATCTGATCATTCAATCACATAAGAGTCTGCTTCACATTATCCATCTCTTTCTCGTTCCTCTCATGAAGTTCTCTATTTATGATATCTATGGCTTGCAGGAATCTTTCAATAGACATCAATGAAGTCATCTCCTTACTGTATCCTAGCTTCCCTTATTGAACTTGTTGATCCAAACATGGAGGTTGCTTCAGTGCATTATTTAGATTGTCATATGAAAAGTTTGGGTTGGTATACCCTAAATAGTATCTCTAAGGAACCATTCCTCTCTGTCTGAAGTTGTTTCTTCATATAGTTGATATCTTCAAACTCACTCCTTATTGCATGTCTAATAGATTAACAACCATTACTAGGTGATTAACGAGTTATTGAATTGCTTGCATTAGTGGACTAGTTTGTCCCATCTGTAACTTTGCCATTTGACATCCCAAGTTAGATAATTGTGCTATAATTGTTGTCTATGAGTCAATCTTAAAAGCACATGCCAGCTTTCTAGTTGTGGAACGATTCCCTGCTGTGGAATTCGAAGACATAAGATCATGAAGCTCTTGAGCTCCATCTTCACTTTTGGTTACTAGAGAACCACTAGTTACAACACTAACTAAAGTCCTCAAAGTATGGTTAATTCCATAGTAAAATATTTGCAATTTTTCCCATTTAACATATCCATGTCATAGACATTTTCTCAGCTTTTCTTTAAATCTTTCCTAAACCTCTCTAAGAGACTGATTATCATGTCGCTTGAATTGACTGATCTCCAATTTCCTTTCACCGCCTTTTACTAAAGGAAAGAATTTGTCGAGGAATCTTTCATTAATATTCACCCAATAAGTCATGCTTCTAGTATTAAGGACTTGAAACTAGTATTTAGCTTTTCTACACAAAGAGAATGGGAAAATTCTCATCCTAATTATTTTTTTAGTGACCGCGATAATGTTAATATTATCACACTTCCTTAGAAATTTCTCCATATAAGTAACTGGATCTTTGATTGGTAAGCCATTGAATAGTCTATTCTGTAACATGTTGATCAGAGATGGTCTCAGTTGAAATTAAGTAATGTTCACGGGAATCCTCATCACTCCATTGTATGTCCTTTACACTTTTGGATTGAAGTAATCTCGAAGATATCTTTGTCTTTTTTCCTTGTATTGCACCACCACGTCACCTACATATCTATTGCTCAATTAGCCTTGATGTTGTATATTTTATAGTTGTATTGTTCAACACCACTTTAAAATCTTCTTTGCCATAGTTAATTCTAATACCCCTAATCAACAAACATATAACAAAGATGTTCATAGCATTAAATGTAAAATTAATACAAATTCTAACCATTACACATATAAAACATTATAATCATTACTTTTGCATAGCATTCATACCATAGGATCCATTGATCTCTAAGATATATAAACTGCTTACTAATCATCACAAAAAAGCATACCAATCATGGAATCATTGTAATAAATATAGAATCAAATAATACTTTAATTAGATAAAAGAAAACGATATTGAATTACCAAGCTTGGAGTGTTCAATGTACTCTCCTACAATCTCTCTCGATAAAAACTTGCAACTCTCTTAAAAACCTTAAACTAGGGTTTTGTATTCTATTCTATCAAAAAGTATAAAGAGTTTGTAATTGTAAGTATTGACGGCATCCTAATACTTATTTATACTCCTTAACCTACTTAAAGTATAATTAGAAAATCTAAAGAAAAATTATAAACGAATTAGAAGCCAAAAACTTTCTAATATCATTACTTGACGTTGTCTATTTATGATTTGACATTGCCAGTATTGAGCCACAATGTCATTACTACGCCAATTACTCTCTCATTTTTTTCCTCTCTGTGCACTTGACGCCCTTTTGGTGTTGTCTGTATTGGGCAACGACGCCATGATTGTGCCAGCTCTGATGATCCACTGCTCACGTTGTCTATTAATTCTCCACCTTGTCCATGTGCTCCATGACGTCATCATGTCTATCCACGGTGTCAACTTGTCTTTAGTGTTTTTCTTCTCTTTTCTTCATGAAATCCTTCGTTCGGCTTGTTTATACCATGTAGACTAGAAAAATACATAAATACCATCAATTAGAACTAATTTTAGGAAACAAAGACAAATTATGCTACTTAACTAGTCCTATATATATATGTCTAGTTATGAACTTATCAGCGGCAAACGAAGTAATGAGCCAAGGTAGCAACAAGGATATATATTTTGGGCATTGTGAGAGAGCTCATACCCTACGATAGTAGAGTAAAGGCTAATGTGTTGTAATTTTTGGCCGAAAGGACCTAGATCATTACTAGTAGCCTTGTGTATGTCTCTCTTCCAGCATATTTCTTTTCCAGCATTCCTCGCTACTTATATGCTTTTAGATATCTATTTATTGTCTTTTGATATGTGGATAAATGACTACTTTGGATTACTTTTGCTTACTTATTGTACTCATCATCTTATTTGCTATGGTGCGTGCAGATCCCTCGAGTAGCTGGCAGGGCAAGTAGAAGATCGACGTAGCATTTGGTGTGCCGCTATTTTTGACTTTGTAGGTTTTTGATATTTTGTTGTATTAAATACATTAATGTTGTTCTAATACTTTAGGGTTGTATATCTATCTAGGTTGAGCGCTAGTTCCAAACCTGACACACATTATTACACTATTCATTACCATTTTTTTACATATACATAGGATCATTTTGTCCAATTTTCCACACTTAGAGTTTATTTTACTTACGTCTACTAATTTGTTAAGACTTCTGCTGAGTAACTTATAAACTATTAAAAAGCTTTAATTAACCCTAAAAATTACAATTAACAAGAAATGAGTAATATTTATCCTGAACACAAATAACGAGAAGAATAGAATAAAAAAGTTGACTAATGCGGTTGTAAATAGGGATTGATGATGGGATTAGATTGGGTGGTGCCCTTGATTAGGAAATGGGCCGTCACAACTACTATTAGAGCTAATGTTCTTGCTAAGTAAAACACCAACGTGAATAAAATGCAAACAATAGAAGTTGAATCCAAATAATCCTTGCCTATAAGCCGTTAGTTGGGAAGTGAGCGAATGTAAGATGGGGATTAATATATGTACATGTTAATTTCTATATGTATAAATATGCGGTATCTACGTAGTAGCTGATATCGAATTTGTTGTCAATGTGCATACTGTGATAGCATAATCACGTGAGAGCGGCGATGTGGGTGCCAGCAGCAACTAAACTCCTAAATTTACCGAGGATATAAATAGGCTTTCTGACCGGGTTACAGCTCAAGAGCAGTAGTGGACTGAGTTCATTACCATGATGACTGCTCGATTTGCTCCATTAATGCAGACACTGACTTTCGCCACTACTACTACGACTTCACTACTAGCTCTAGAGCATCCCACTATTACACTAGCGGCTCTGGTAGTAGAGACTCTTCCAATAGTAACAGTTCATATGGTGGAGACATCTGAGACACCACCGTCTCCTATGCCCACATCTTCCAGCTCGTCAATCGAGGTTGCATTGCCAAAGGACTTCGTCAGACTTAAGCTTTCTTACTTTAATGGATAGAGAGATTTTAAGAAGATAGAGAAGTGGGTGTTATCTTAAGAGAAGTTTCATAAGATACAGAGGATAGATGATAAATTCTGCACTGAGATTTCATCTTACACACTACAGATGGACGTTGATTTTTGGTAGTGTATGACTATAGCGACTGATGGGGACTTCGAGTCTTGGGAGACATTTAAGAAGAGGTTCTATCGGTAGTACTTTTCGCCAGCTGTTATGAAAAGGTTTAGAAAGAAATTCATGAATTTGAGATAGGTATTTGATGTCTATGTCATGTAGTACAGACCAAAACGGATATTTTAGGCTGTTTGTTCAGGATTTGGTGAAGGATGATTCTGAAGACGTATATCACTTCAAATATGGGTTGAGGCTAAATATCGGGTATCACATTGTCAATATAGGTGATAAGACACATAGTAAGATCTATGAGTGCACACTCTCCCACGAGACCTACTACTAGAGCAGAGTTGTTGACGGGATAGCTTTGGGACCAACATTGACGTCAAGGTAGGACATAAATTATGAGAGGAGGAGACAGAGAGGCAAGGGACAGAGGAAATAGGATAAGAGTTCTCAAGGTACAGGGACAACCACGTCACACACACAAGTCGTGCCCTACCCATCATATCCTGCCTCATTTCAGGTATCATAAGGAAGATCTTCCTTACCACCACCAGTTAGACCAGAACGCGTGAATGATAAGTCCATAAATAGACTTATATATAAGACTAATTTAATTGTATAATTAGTCTAAATATCAAAAAATTAGTTCTAACTAATGGTATTTATGTATTTTCTGGTCTACAAGGTATAAACAAGCCAAACAAAGGATTTCATGAAGAAAAAAAAACGAAGAAGCATAAATGACAAGTTGACGCCATAGATAGACAAGCTTACACTAAGGATTACAGGGATGATGAGAAGAATAAATAGACAACGTGAGCAGTGGAGCATCAGAGCTGGCGCAGTCATGGCATTGTAGCTTGATATATACAGTGCCAGTTGGACGTCAACTGCATAGAGAGGAGAAATTCAGATAAGATATGGCTCAATACAAGCGGTATCAACTCTGAAATGGACAACGTCAAGTCATGAAAATGGAAAGTTTTGGACGTCTAATTCACTTGGAATTATTTTTAAGAGTTTCTAATAGTACTTTTAGTAGATTTTGGAGTGTAAATAAGTGTTAGGGCGTGGCATATACTTTGATTCTTTTAGATAGAATAGAATACAAAACCATAGTTTTTGATTTTCAAAAAGGTTGTGTGAGTTTTTATAAAGAGAGATTGAATGCGAGTACATTGAAGACTCTAGCTTCGGTAATTCAATATTATCTTCTTTGACTTAATTAAAGTATTATTTAAGTTTATGTTTGATTATAATGAATTCCATGATTTGTGTGTTTTTTATGATGATTAACAAGTAATTTATTTATCTCAAAGATCAATGGATTCTATGCTATGAAAGCTATGCAAAAGTAATGATTGTAATGTTTAAATGTTTAATGGTTAGAATTTGTATTGATTCTACGCTTAATGCTAAGAACATCGTTATCACGTGTTTCTTGATTAGGGGTATTTCAATTAACCATGACCGTAGAGCTTTTAAACTGGAATAGAATAATACAACCCTAAAATATATTACATAGATAGATAGTTGTTGATTAGGAAAACATGGATAGTAAATTTAAGTGTTAATCAGTCTAAAGATTTAGCACTTAATGCTTTATGAGGCCTACATTATTTACACTGATTGGTGGAGTTCTAGATTGCACATTATGATATTTCTCACCATGATAGTGGATTAGTGTGAATATTAAGGAAATTTGTCTATTCAAATTACACATTACATTCACATATATAAAAGAGATGAAAGAAGTTGGATTCATAGAAAAGTATTTCATTACCCTTTTTGAAGTTGTGAACTAAGAGTTTTCTTCTATATAAGAACACAATTAATTTACATTGATTTTATAGATTAGTTTTAATTTTAGTTTAAAATAAAAAAATAGATCTACCTAACAACAATGTGAGATTTACTACATGTTTGTATCCACCTACACCTTTCCCAAAGAAACAATATCCGTAATAGACCTTTTCATATGACACAATTACTACAAGTGAACCATGATACTTTCGGCTAGTTTTGCACACATCATGTTTTTGGCATGCCAATGATAGGTAGCCATAAATAGTTTAGTTTACAAAGCTGTTATGAATTTTGATTTTTTGTAATTTTTTGTTTTTAGTTTTAATTTGATTGACCCTATTCCAATTGATCTACTTTCTTTTGTTTTTAGTGTTTCATGGATGTAAGGAATGTATAGATATCATGTTAGGGATTCAAATAGTGAAATCGTTGATAAAATAATCTCTAGGTTGGTTTACCAAAATGAATTAGTTTGAGACAATACAACATACCAAGCACAACCAATCTCGAGTGCTTTGGTATGTACAGGATATCATCAACCATATTATAACCCGTAAGGATTTAAAGGATTTGTAGGAAGTCAATGGCATTACAACTACACAAGAAAATGAGTCATGGCATAGTTATCAAACTTTCTACAACTCTGTCATTGAAAATATGTATTAATCATCATGAAGTTCTCAAGAAAACTGGCAATCATGACAAGATTAGAAGATGGATTAACAATTGTCTCTTCAGTCACTAAAGTAAGTGATAAGAAAAATGGATAAGCAGAACAAACTATGAGGAAAGATTAGAGATTTATGTACAATCATTTAACATGAAGGAGGAATAAGAGGATCAAATATTCTTGGATTTGGAAAAGAGTTTAGAGGAAATTGCAACATTTATAAATTCAAGATAAAAGGTTGTGGTTGAGTCCAAGGATAGCCATGTGGAAGAGTTGTTGCCAAGTGAGGAAGTTTGTCATGAAGTATTTGAAGAAGTAGAGGAGCCCAATCAAGAGGATTGCAACATTGTTAATGGTTCAGGGTAAGATGATTCACTTGACTGAGTTGCAGATGAGAGTTATATCGAGGATATTAAGCAATATGATAATGGTGTTGATCTACAGAAGCTTGAAACAATAATAAGTAACAAAAGCAATGAAAACTTAGGATCATATAGTACGGATTTTGTGCAAGGGACAATCAATTTTTTAGAATCATCAATACCATTTCAACAAAAATTGCAAGAGCAATGGAATGGTGAGATAATTGGGATTTGTAAAAGGATATTTGTAAATATTACAATTACAATATCTTTGTCGAATCATGGCAAACGTGAGGTTTATGAAAGATAATGTAACTTATCAGGAGAGGATAAGAGGATATGAAGAATTGCTCGAGGATACAACATTGAAGTAACCTTGATGCATCACAGTGCTCCTTAGAGAGCCATGGTAAATAAGTCGAGCTAATAACGTTAAGCACATCGCTACATGGAGGTAGCCCAAAAGTTTTTAAATTTTAGTATTTAAATTTTTCGAATTCGTTGGTAATTTAAACGTTTTACGTGTAATTTTCTAACTTCAGGGATTTCGTAGTATTTGTGTAGGAATGATCATTGCCAAGTGAATTTTCATCAGAATGGAAAAGTCTTTGCTTACTCAGCATTTCTATAACAATAACATGGAGTCAGAGTGGTATCAAATAGGTAAAACACCGAGAAAATGGGTAAATTTTTCATAATTTTTAATTAAATGCAGGGTAGTTCACAATATCATGTCATTATATGTATAAACACATTGCACTCAGATATTGCCACTAAGAAGGTAAGTGTAAGATTTTAATTTTTTAGTTAAGGATAGTGGATGTTGTCCTGATGCTGTGAGGTAACGCGTACGACGCCGGGACAACGCTAAAATTAGTGAAAATGTTCTCTCGTGAGGGCTTGAAGCATTGATGACGTCGTCTGTACAACCGAACGATGTTGTTTTTGATTAAGAGTTTTAAAACCCCTTTTCAAACTAATTTTAACACACTTCAAACTTTTTCTAAACCCTACAAACTGAGCAATAACCCCTTTAGTTTCAGTTATTCTAAGTGCAATTAGAGTGTTTCTAGAGATTGAAAGTGAATAGTGACATTGTATTGTGGATATGCACAATTTGCAAGCTAGGGCATCGATTTTGATTAAGTGGCAAAGAGAGCAGTAGGGGAGAAATTAGTGAGCAAAGTGCAAGGGCTTTAGTCAATTATAGCTTGGTGGAGTAGTCTACGCTGAATAGTAGGCTGACATGGAGGTAAAAATTCAATTTCATGATTCATGCTTTGCTTTTTAGATTTTTAGACAAAATTTGAATATATATTATGGAAAATCAGGTTTTAAAGAATGAATTGAAGTGGCGTGTGGTTAATAGCATTATTGTGGATTATAGATTATAATGTGAGTCCTCGTGAATGTGTGGTATGTCAATCACCCATGTGTATCAAATATTCAATTTTTTTGTGATTTGAAGCAGTTTTGTGGAAATTGAAGTGTTGTGTGCTTTATAGAGAATTGCTAGAAAAAGGAAACAAGTGAGCCAAGTTACGGAGGCTTGGGCAAGTGATAATGAGCATACAATTATGCGGATCAAACGCAAAATGCCCCGAGACGTTTTATGTCTATCTTCTACATTAGGCAAGAGTCTAAGGAAAGTAACACAACTATTGAGACCAAGGAGTACATATGTAAGAGAGGGATTAGCCTCCTGGACAAGAATGACAATAGAGTGAACAACTTCATTATGCAATGGGGATGACAACAAGTAACGCAAGATTATAGGAAAAGTGAAATTCATGGAGTGCATGAAATTTTTTTTGGAGTTTTGTAAAGACCCTCAAGTTTAACCTGTGCCATTTGTCACGTTTTAGGACTGTGACCTGACCGTCATGACTTTTCTTACGGTCCATGTGACGATGCGAGTCGTGTTGTAGGTCAGGTACCAGAACACCCTAGAAAGATCAATTATATATGCTTAAGGTATAAGACCAAGATCCAAGTCAGACATTAAAAATACATTTGTTGGACTTCTTGACTCATTGAGAACCCTAGGATGGTCCTATGGATGGCCACAATACACTAGATAAAATGAGGAGTATATAAAGGATATTTGACGACATTTTATCAACTTTTCTCTCTACTCTATATTTGAATCTAAAAATTTGAGAGAAAGTATGGGGTTTTGCTGATCATTTGAGGTGATTTTAAGGCTTTGGAATGATCAACGGCGATAAGTGAGGTTAAGTCTAAACTCCTTGAGTCATTCTTGTCATTTCAGGCATAGTTTGTTGTGCTTTCATCGAGATTTTTTAGCATAACACTTCAATTAATTTTCAGGGTTTTGTGTTTTATTTTTGGTGTTGTTTGTAAGCACTTGTTGTATGAATGTTAAGGCTTTGGTTGTGTTGAAAGGAAGTTGTGTTTTTGGGTAATTTTGAAAGGATTTGGGTTTAATTGGGAAAATTATTTTCATAGACATTTTGAATGCTTTGAATGTCATTTTGGGTATTAATTGAGGTCCCTACGAGGATGGGATAGGCTCGAAAAATGACAACGGGAGCCAGGGTTCTGAAAACCCTAAAAATTTCAAAATTACACGTGACGTTGTGGAGTGTAAAGCTTGACGGCATGAGCCACGACATCCAAGGCAACAAGGAGCCTTAATAGACCTTTTGAGAAACATCAAAGGGGTTTCAACCCCACAACATCTGGCATAACCTCCTAGGCAGTAAACTACCCTAGAGGGCATTTTGAGTGAAACCACAAGGTTTGAAAGCCCACGACATCAGTCATGATGTGCAGGGCAATGAGATGCCATAGGTCATGTTTTAAGTGTCGCCGTGAGGTTCTGACCTCCATGGCACCTCCCATAGCGTGGACCTTATTTTTGGTATATATTGTTAAGAAAATTTCAAACCTTTTGGTGATCAATATATGTATATAATACGACTCTAATATAACCAAATTGGGATAAATGAATCCCAGGGATTTAGGAATTTGAAATTTAGCATATAAAGAGCCGCGAGGGACGGTTTTCACATCGATCGAGTTAAGTAAACTAGTTAAGGGAATGCATAGTAATTCATCTTTCATTCTTATTGTCTTTAGTCATAAATGCCTTTCTTCGAAATTTCATTCTTTATTCCATAGTTGAGTATTTATGGCGTGTTTATGTCCTAAGTGTGTCGAGAAGGTACTCCTAGGATTATAGCTAGTTGGCCTAACGTGAACACTACTTGCTAGTGTGCAGCTAGCCAACCAAACATTGGTTGTCCACGAGTATTAAATTGTTGTGGTTTTTTGTGTATTGTTGTGGATTTAAAACCAGTTAGTATACCTCTTTTGACTTCTAGGCACTCATTATCGTTGTGAATATTTGTTTGTCCATTTATTATGCACTTTCTCGTTATTTTCTGTCTTTAAATACCCTCATGATACTTAGTTAGCTTTTAAATGATTCATGAATTACTATTTATTACTTTCTAGTTTACAATACTCACCTTCTAGTTTGTGATAGTGTGTACAGATCGAGTAGATTCAAGCAAAGGCAAGCGACCGATGGTTGGTGACTTCCTCTGAGGACTCTTAGAGTGATTTCTTATCTTGCACTATTGTATGTTTTGTAATTTTGGATTATGATTATTGTATATTACTGTTTTAATAGCATTGGGATATTTTGGGATTGAGTGACATAGGATATCATGTATTATCGCCTTTTATACTGTTTGTCACCAGATATGCATGATTATCCACTTTTTTCAGGGTTTCCACACTTTAGGTAATCCTGACTTTATAATTATTGAGTTATTTAGAAATGTTTAAGTTATCTCTGTTGCGTAACCAATAACAACTTACATAACTAGATAACTCAGATTTAAAACTTTATTTTAAGGAGAATGTAACTATTAGATGCTAACTAGGCCTGCGTTGATTTCGTGAGTATTTACTTGGGATCCACATAGGTTTAGGCCGAGGGGCCAAGTTTTATGTGGAACTGGGGTTATTACAGTTGGTATTAGAACCCAAAGTTAAACACCTGACTAATGATTAACCTTACAACTAGCATAAGACACAAAAAATCTTTAAAGTTAGGAAACGATTAAAACCTATAGTGGAACCATATGATCTTGACATAGAATCTTAGTAGGGAAGTGAGGAGAGTTGGAAAAAAGTAAAATTTGATCTTATATATTATATTTGTTGTGTTATACTATACTATACCGGGAGCTAGGATCGCCTTTCTATTTCAGATAGTGTGATGGATCAGATCGAGCCCGGTGATGATAGTGGGGTTACAGGTCCTCAAGTGGATAGTGTTGTAAAGTTTTAGAACTTAGCACAGAGGGTCACATTCTAGGATCAAGGACTAGAGGAGATCCTGAGGATATTGAGGACATCGGTTATGGAACCATCACCACCATCTACATCAACTTTTCCTGTTACGCAGGAAATGGATATACCGATTATAGCGACAGCTTTTATAGCTACTACTACTATTGCAAGTATACCAGAGACTACTATTTTACCATTGCTACAGGTTGAGGTAGTACCTATTGCACTTCTTGTACGAAATTGCTTGCTATTTTAGCTGAGAAGGGCACAAAGGCGACTACAGAGGCTAGGCAGTTACGATAGTTTAAGAGGCATAATTCTTCAAAGTTTTATAGAGGTATAAATTTGGTAGCTATAGAGAAATTCTTTAAGACTCATGAGAATGTGCATAGGATAATAAATACAGAGGAGCAGATGAGAGTCTTTATTTCTTCATCAATGTTTCAAGGAAAGGCAGATGATTCGTGGACTACGATAGTAGCTACCAAAGGAGTACCCACGGATTGGGCAAACATTAAGAGGTAGTTCAACTTGAACTACTTTCCTCCTATTGTGTAGAAAGAAAAAAGGAATGAGTTCACCACAATGAGACAGTACGTTGATGAGTCCGTCATAGAGTTCATGGGATGGTATTTATAGCTACTTAACTATGCGAGAGGTGTGGAAGATACAGACACCAACCAAGTGTACTATTTCACTTAAGGTTTGTTACTCGAGATTGGAGGTGTTATTATCTCTGCGAAACCAAATACATTGCAGAGGGCTAATGAGAAGAGTTTAACCAAGGAGATTACTTGTGTGCACATCATAAGGAGGCTAGACCTATTCGACCGGAGACATTTTGGGAGCACCGATCTAACGGGACAAGAAAAGGAAGAAGAACTAGCTTAGCAATAGAGATTTTAGATACTAAAGTGTTAGGTATGTTGCATTACCATCATGACTTACTTAGACTACTCATATTCAAGCTATACTAGTGCCGAGTTATGTTAGCCGAACACCACAAGCTACCAAATCCGTACAGCAGCCTTTGAGGCAGCATACTAAGAGTAAGGGTGTGGGTATAGGTAGAGGATAGACATAAAGGTCTAAACAAGCACAAAGACAGAGATCTTATCAAACACAACCTCAAAGACCTGCACAGGAACATGAACAGGGTTAGGTACAGGGGAATTCTTCTAAATTGAGGGAGTAACATACATGCTTCAAGTGCAGTCTGATAGGTAATCTTCAGGTCCATTTTCCATGGCTGGGGCAAGCATAGTTGTGGCATCATCAATAGTAGAGGAAGAGAGTCCACGTTGTTGGTAAGCCAAATCAAGGAGCTTACCGTAATCTTGTTGAGGGTATGATTTTCATTTGTGGTACTTTAATGCATATTATGGTTGATTCTACTTTGGTTGTTTCATTTATTTTTCGAAGCATGGTAGATGCATTAAGGTTGAGACATGCAAGGTTTAGTAGACCCTTGACATATAACAAAGCCACTAGGGTCAACATATACCCAAACATGATTTACGAGGGTTTCATAGTTGAGATCCAGTTACCAACAGACCTGAAAGTGTTAGAACTTCTCGAGTTTAATGATTTTCTTGGTATGGACTGGTTTGGTACCTATCATGATCTCATTGACTGCTATGCATGTGAGTTTCGATTCCACTGTTAGATAGTACAAAGATTAGATTTTTAGGGACAATTGATTTATTTCTGAACACCAGCGACAAGATAGCCACTAGTAGTGAGACTGAGGCGCTTGCAAGAGTCATGAGCACTGCTGAGAGATTGGAGATCAATATTCAGGACGTGCTGGAAGTATGTGAGTTCACTGATGTATATCAGAGGATATACCAGGACTACCACCACTGAGGGAGATTGACTGCATCATTGACTTAGTCCCTGGGACTAAGC
Organism: Stephania japonica; assembly: GCA_039657345.1. NCBI lineage: Eukaryota > Viridiplantae > Streptophyta > Magnoliopsida > Ranunculales > Menispermaceae > Stephania > Stephania japonica. Next base: position 28,214,830 of record CM077560.1, read on the forward strand.
CTATTTTTATACCATCGTATAGTAGTGCTCCTCGAGAGTTGGAGGAATTGAGGACTCAATTGCATAAGTTGTTGGAGTTGGGGTTTATTCACCTTCACATGTCACCTTGGGGCATGCTAGTTTTGTTTGTGAAGAAGAAAGAAGAGGCTAGAGATTGTGCATCGATTATAGGCAACTAAACCGGTTGACCATTAAGAACAATACCCCATTTCCTTGCATTAAAGATCTTTTTATCCTGTTGACATGAGCTAAGTTGTTCTCCAAGATTGACTTGAGGTCAGGCTATCACCAACTCTGGGTTTGAGTTGTAGACAAAGAGAAAGCTGCACTCAGTACAAGATACGACCATTTTCAGTTTACAGTCATGCAGTTTGGTTTGACTAACACACCAGCTATGTTTATGGTTCTCATGCACATAGTACATAGGACTTATGGTGATAGGTTTTTTATTGTGTTCATTGATGATATTCTTATCTATTCCAGGACTCGATAGGATCATGACGGATATTAAGTGTCTAATTATGCATTTTTAGTGCAGTAATTTAGGTATTAATAAAATCTAATTATATCATTTAATGTCAAAAACTATCAATTTTGTAAATTTCACGTATTTTGGACTTATAACGTGAATATGAGGAGAAACCGGGACTTGAGGAAGAAAATGTGAAGTTTGGGATTGCGCATTACCAAGTTGGTTACGTTTGGTCAAGTTTCTTAATGACCCTTGTTCCGTATAAAAAGCATTACTTCCTCATTTCAAATCCAAATGACATACCATTTATTTCTCTGGAAAGTAGACTTCGAGCTAAACATTTGCATTTCTAACGAGAATTGTGAAATTCCGCATCTATGTGGTTCATAATCACATTGTAAGTCAAAGCAACAGTGGTGACATCATGGACTACTGCCAGTTTAAAATGCCAAAGTGAGAACCACGATGGAACTATGCAGTGATCATTTCAATTCATGCCACACACATTGCCATGAAGAATCGAAGGGCGACAATAGACCCAGAAACTTAAAAATTCCAATTTTTTCAGAATTTTTAGGTTGAAACCAACTTTATAGGTTTCATTTAAATAGTAGTTAAGTTGTTCTACGCTTTCAATATCTTGTATACTATAGAACTCATAGAAAACTTGTGGTTTTGGTTATCAATGTATGGCTAAAATTATTGATTTAGGCCGGAGGAAGATCGAATAAGTTGTTGACGACATGAAATCACTGTGAGATCTATTTGATATATATTATATTGCTCTCCTATTATTTTCCATTTCTTGTCATTGTGTTGAATCTAGGGTTACACTTAATTATGTTTATGGGCCCTTGCATGCATATTAGGTTGATCATCTATTGTTTCTAAGTTGAAGCTTCTATCCTTATGAGATAGATTCATCCTTGTAACAATTGACCCTACTGATTCCGTACAAAATAGGTCAAATTCCTTAGTATTCTAGGATAAATAAGGTACACTATTGATCTGATGGTCTAGGTGTAGTGTCTTCATAAAACATTATGCGATCAACGCATTAAACCAAATTTGCGTGAGTCTAGCGATGTGTGTTTAGTTAAGGAAGTAGTTAATGGTCATTCCTTGACTACTAAGAATAAGAAGTGCAAGGAATCGAGAAGCTGAAAGTCTATATTACTTTCATATATTGATATTCATTCTTTACAAAGTGTTTTTACATGTCTTCAGATCTAAATGTTCTCTAAAATCCTCGTTTTCCCTTTTTGTTATTATTTTTACCTTAGAAAGATTACCAACCTCTATAGGATTGATCCTTTGCCACTATCTACAAAATAGTGAGTTTAGGTTTTATTATTTTATTGATGCATTCAACGCGAATCAAAGGACATCTCTAAGCAGTTTTTGCAGATTTTGAGGGAACACCGGTTATAAGCCAAGTTTTGATAAGTACGAGTTTTGGCTTCTAGAGGTTAGATTTTTTGGGCACGTAATTGGAGTCAATGGAGTATCGATTGATCTTTCTCAGATTAAAGCAGTGATCTATTGGCCTACACCGACTATAGTTGCCGAGATCCATAGTTTTCGAGGATTGGCTAATTATTATCATCATTTTGTTCAGGATTTTTCTAACATTGCTACACCAAGGACTAGACTGACTCCAAAAAATGTGAAATTTTTCTGGGATGAGAGTTGCGAGCAGGCATTCTTTACATTGAAAAGGAAGCTGAATACTACACCACTTTTGGTATTGCCTAAGTGAAGGAAGGATTTGGTTATTTATACAGATGTTTCAAAGATTGGCCTAAGTTGTGTTTTGATGCAGGAGGGCAAGGCGATTGCATATGCATCTTGACAGCATAAGATTCATGAAAAGAACTATCCGATGCATGATTTAATGTTGGCAGTTGCAATGTTTAAATTGAAGATTTAGTGACATTACCTTTATCGTGTGAGGTTTGCTTTCTTCACTGATCATAAGAGCTTGAAGTATCTTTTCTCTAAGAAGGAATTCAACTTGTGGTGGAGAAGTTGGTTGAAGTTTCTCAAGGATTATGATTTTTTGCTTAAGTATCATCTAGGGAAGGTCAATGTAGTTGTTGATGGGTTTTGGGGTTCATGCGCAGCGGAGATTACAAAACAATTTTGAGACAAAATAGGAACCGAATCTAATTCCATTAAAACATGTTTAAACTATGAAAACTTAATCATACCTTAGTCGCAATACCTTTCTGAAGGTTAATCGATCTCTAAGGCGCTGCCAATGACGAACGCCCTCTACTAGATGTCCACACACGAACGGCGGGCGAGATTCAAAGTGCTAGCTTCGAGAGAATACCAAACCTTTTTGTTTCTCTCCAAAACGATCCAGAGGATACCAAAAACTCTAAGTCGTTTCTAAAAACGAAAATAGAGTTTTGGCCCTTTTAAAATCTTTTGTCCTTGTATTCTAACTCAAAGCGTCTATTTATATAACCCTTATATATAGACGGTTAAGTAAATTACACATATACCCCTACTTAAAGAAGTATAAGTGTAATACACTACAAGGACGTTTCTGTCATGAATTTTATCATATAAAATTTATTTTTCTGAACCATCTTAAAATCTCGCAAAACCATTCTCAGTGTGCGACCCAATAGGCTCATACAACGTTGGCAGTGTACCAAAACGCATTTTGGTATACAAGTCATAAGCGGCCTCTAGCAAGACATTATGACTACCCATGTACGAATATCAAATCGATATAACCTAATCAATAGTGTATATAACATCCTTTTGTCACACGATATCCTTTTGATCAAACATAAGGCATGGAATTGTCATCCAACATGTTCAATCGTACTAGTCTCGATTTCTAAGTAGACTGAAAACATCTAAGTGACATTGATCAATATCCATTCACTTAGACTAGGCCTTTTAACAGTCTAACACATCGAGGGATCCACTAGATATCTCTCTTTATGTGAGAGGGACAAATTCTATCTCGATTACACAACTTCACCACATTATTCATACAGTAACCAATCACAACCTTTATAATCATCCGATTAAAGACAACGTTTGATTGCATCAAATCACTGTATTCCTAATGTTGAAGTCTCTGGTAATCTCAAGTCAGAGGACTGAAAAATATACCTATCATGAGAAACAACTATGACTTAATCCATGTGATGCTCTCATAGCGGGTCGGTCCAATACTTTGTTCCCTAACAAGTACTCATGATCTTGATTCGTATTCCTATACGTATGATCATCAATCAAGACTCACACTAGTCTTAATTCATTATAGTTCCCAGTATAATAATCGACTAGGGACATTTAGGATATTTCTATAAATACCCATGGATTTATTATAACGTAAACATGCAAATCAATTATAATAAACAGCAAATGAAATCCTTTATTTTATTAACTAAAATATATTCATAAAGACTGTTAATGGATTGACCTAGGGCATATTTCCCAACAGTTGTTGATGGTTTGAGCAGGAGAAATACAAATGTAGAATAGTAGTATGTCATATGAATCATGAGTATGCGTTACTCGAGGCAGTTGAGATGATGAATTCAATTGATATACCGGCTATTAGCATGACATAGATTTGTGTTTAGTTAAGGATGCAAACTATTTCGATTGAGACTGTACTTAAGGGACAACAGATTGACAAATTGTATATGCGTTTCAGTGACATGGCTGAGGGTTTAGATTATCTAGACTAGATTATGTCGTTAGACTCATGTTTGAGGTTTTGAGGGCGACTTTGGTTTCCATTAGTGGTTGAGATGTGCACTAAGATACTTCATGAGGTTCACTGTTTATGTTTTTCTATTCATCCGGGTAAGACCAAGATGTATGCTGATATGTGTTATCTCTTTTGGTGGCCGGGGATGAAAGCCAATGTTTAAGAGTTCATTCGAGCGTATGAGATATGACAGCATGTTAAGGCTGAGCATAAGTGACTTAGAGGTTTGCTACAACCACTTCCTATTCCATAGTGGAAATGGTAGCACAATGCCATGGATTTTGTCAGTGGTTTACCTCGATCTCTTTGCTAACATGATAATATCTAGGTGATTATGGACGGGTTGATTAAATCTGCACACATTATACCAGTTTCCACTACACATAAATTTTATTGATTGAGTAGTCTTTATGAGCTAGAGATACTCAGACTACACTACGTGCCATTATCTATAGTGTCAGACTAAAGACTGCAATTCACTTTATTGTCATGGTAGAGTATGTAGGCATAGTTTGGTACCAAGCTTGATATGAGTATGGTGTAACATACATAGACAGACGGACAGTCGGAGATACTAATTCAGGTAATAGAGGATATGCTCGGAATGTGTGTACTAAAGTACGGAGGATCTTGGAAATAGTACCTTCATTTGTGTGAGCTTACTTATAACAACAGTTTCTAGGCCAATCATGGGATGGCACCATTTAAGGTGTTGTGTGGCAGGCCTTATAAATTAACATCGTGTTGGGCAGAGCCCGAGGATGCAGTGACTATTAGGTCGAAGATTGATGTCAATTGGACTAAGAAGGTACGATAGATTCGTTAATGGCATAAGGGTGCTTCGTAGTGAGAAAAGAAGTACTATGATATATACCACGACATGTTGCATTACGACAAGGGAGACTGTGTATTTAAAAGTGTCACCTTTGAAGGATCACAAAAGGTTCAGAATCAAAAGAAACCTTGTGCCTAGGTTCATTGGCTCATTGGTTCATTCAGAGTTTGGAAGAGAGCCAAAAAGGTTGCTTATGAGTTGGAGTTGCCACCTCAGGTCGCCAGAGTACATCCAGTGTTCCATATTTCTATGTTACGACTTGGCAAGTCGAAAAAAGGACAGCGACCGATAGTAGACTTGAGTCATATTGATTTGAGAAATAACATTACTTATTAGGAGAAACCGATTAAAATTATGGATCAACAGGTCAAGGTGGTAACGAATAAGATACCTTAATTTATTATCAAGTTGTAGCATTATGGGACGAGGAACTGACTTGGGAGTTGGATTCGTATATGCGCAAGCACTTTCCTTACATATTTTCGTTTCGGTGAGTCATTATTTTTATTTAATTATTAGTTTAATTTTGATCATGAGATTCTAATAAGTTGGAAAGGCTGTAAACACCCTCAAATTTAACTCGTGCCACGTATCATGTTTCAGGACTGTGACATTGTGACTTGTCGTACTGTCTAAGCTTACGTGGTCGACACTGAGGTAACTTTTATTTTTTAGTGGAGATATGAATCATTATTTATATTTGAATGTGAACATCGATTATCCAAGTGCGTGATTATGTTTTATTTATCACGCCAACTTTCTAGTGAGGTTTCGTCTAAGAAAACTTACCGAGATGGATTACCGAGTGAATTACAGGTATATAAAAGACAAAATATGAATAATTAATGAACTATTGAGAAACGATGAAATGTGATAAATGATTAATATGGGAATGTACACCAATCGGAAGTTTATTCGTTTGCATGCAACAGTGCGGGTCGTGTTGCAAGTCGGGTAATGTAACACATGAGAAAGATCAATTATTTGTGCTCAAAGGTTAAGACCAAGATCCAAGTCACACATTAGAGTTACATTTGTCAGACTTTTTAACTCATTGAGAAACCTTGGATGGTAGTAAGAAGGGCCACAATACACCAGATAAAATGAGTAGTATATAAAGGATATTTGATGATATTTTGTCATCTTTTCTCTCTCTTGTCTACTTGAAAGCCAAAATTTGGGAGGAAATTTAGGATTTTGTTGATCATTTGAGGCAATTTGAAGCCTTTGGAGCGTTCAACTATGATAATCAAGGTTAGATCTCGACTACTTGACTCGTTCTCGTAACTGTTGGGTTTCAGGGATCAAGTGCAATGAAATTTTTCGAAACCTTTTTGAATATCCTCGAACCAGGATACTATCGATTCAATTAAATAGATACATCAAGAGAGAAAAGGCATCTCTCAAAGAGAGGGACAAATCCTATCTTGATCGCACAACTTTCACACATTAGTCAGACAATGGCCAATCACAATCTTTATAATCATCTTGTTAAAGACAACGTTTAATTGTGTCAAATCATTGTGCTCCTAATGTTGGAGTCTCTAATGATCTCAAGTCGAAGGACTAAATAATATAACTATCATAAAAATCACTTATGACATTGACCATGTAGAATTCTCATAGCGGGTCGATCCAGCATTTGTTCCTAACAAATACTCATGATCTTGATCCGTATCCGTATACACATAATGTTAGGTTTTGGGGTTCATGCACAGCGGAGATTTCAAAACTATTTTGAGAAAAATCCCAACAGGATCCGAATCCGATTCCATTAAAACACGTTTATACTATGAAAACTTATTCATACCTCACTCACAATGTACCTTTCTGACGGTTAATCGATCTCTAAGGCGTTGCCAACAACGAACACCCTCTATCAGCAGTCCACACACGAACGGCGGCCAAGATTTGAAGTGCTAGCTTCGAGAGAATACCAATCCTTTTTGTTTCTCTCCAAAACAATCCAGAGCATACAAAAAAAACCCTAAGTCGTTTCATAAAATGAAAATAGAGTTTTAGCCCTTTTTTTCGTCCTTGTATTCTAACTCAAAGCATCTATTTATACAACTCTTGTATATAAACGGTTAAGTAAATTACACATATACCCCTACTTAAAGAAGTATAAGTGTAATACACTACAAGGACGTTTCTGTCATGAGTTTTATCATATAAAATTCATTTTTCTGAACCATCTTAAAATCTCGCAAAGCCATTCTCAGTGTGCGACCCAATAGGCTCATACAACGTTGGCAGTGTACCAAAACACATTTTGGTATACAAGTTATAAGCGGCCTCTAGCAAGACATTATGACTACCCAAGTTGTATGAATATCAAATCGATACAACCTAATCAATAGTGTATAAAACATCCTTTTGTCACACGATATCCTTTGATCAAGGCATGGAATTGTCATCCAACATGTTCAATCGTACTAGTCTCGATTTCTAAGTAGACTAAAAACATCTAAGTGACATTGATCAATATCAATTCACTTAGACTAGGCCTTTTAACAGTCTAACACATCGAGGGATCCACTGGATATCTCTCTTTATATGAGAGGGACAAATTCTATCTCGATTACACAACTTCACCACATTATTCACACAGTAACTAATCAGTACCTTTATAATCGTCCGGGTAAAGACAACATTTGATTACGTCAAATCACTGTATTCCTAATGTTGAAGTCTCTGGTAATCTGAAGTCAGAGGACTGAAAAATGTACCTATCATGAGAAACGACTATGACTTAATCCATGTGATGTTCTCATAGTGGGTCGGTCTAGTACTTTGTTCCCTAACAAGTACTCATGATCTTGATTCGTATTCCTATACGTATGATCATCGTATGATCATCAATCAAGACTCACACTAGTCTTAATTCATTATAGTTTCCAGTATAATAATCGACTAGGGACATTTAGGATATTTCTGTAAATACCCATGGATCTTATTATAATGTAAACATGCAAATCAATTATAATAAACAACAAATGAAATCCTCTATTTTATTAACTAAAATGTATTTATAAAGACTGTTAATAGATTGACCTATGGCACATTTCCCAACACATAATTATCATATGACTATCAATCAAGATTTATAGTAGTCTTAATTTATTATTGTTCCCACAATAATAACTGACTAGGGATGTGACAGCCCCAATTTCCCCATGCTATTGGGTACGCCTGACCTAAACTCGTGCAGGACCCGAGACATCACTCGGCAACCTGACGAGCTTAGTCAGCCTTCGATTTAAGCAATTTAGTAATTTATGAAAGAGTTATTGCATTAATACACAACGGAAAACTAAAACAATTATAACAAAAGGAAATAACTCAATCAAAGGGAAATTAGGAATTCTATAAGTGTAGAAAGCCTCGGGTATTCATGTACAATTCGATAGGCATATATACATGATACCAGTCTCACAATAGCAATACCAAGTTCAATGGTCCCAACAATATAAGAATAAAACGATATACACATCAGCAAACAAAATATAAACACCTACTATAAAGTCTCTCAGATGTCGCTGCAAATCCTTAAAGTATATCGCCTAGGCAGAACCCCTTGCCCTTACTGCTCTCCACTCTATCTGCACCCACCGTCACAAACTAGACGGTGAGTAACTGAATAAAATTGCTAATAGTACCAAAAGAATGTAACAGTAATTTATGATTATAACAAGAAAAACAGTCTAAGTATCATGCGGTAAAGAAATAACTAGAAAGTAAATAAATCAAATGCATGATAAAGAGACTGATAGATAAGCAATCGATATTTGCATGTTCTAAGATTTAAAAGAGGCCCATGAGTGGTCTATTTCACAGCAATACGGCAAAGATCTCGCAAGATATCCCTGGGCAATGTCGCACACTAGCGCAGCGTGAAATCGAGAGGCATCGCAACACCTCTCGAATCCAGTACCCAGTACACACATCATTAGGGATGGTCAGTTGCCCCTGTAGAGGGCACCCTCGTTGTCCCAGCTAGTGTGGGACCACATGATACCTTCGAGACACACACTCATGCCAAGAACATACAACCAAGGAAATCGGAATAGAATATCAAGCAAAGGATCAATGCAATAATAGCAATAAATAGAGGATGCATAAATCACATGTTATTTTCTTACTGGTCTACTAATGTACACACATACGAGGCATGCATGTACTTACCTGATCTAGCGTGACCCGGTACTCACTCCGAGACTCTAACGCGCTTCCCGTGGTTCTCGACTACCTGACAATGGTTTAAGTCCCGAAGATTGGTTGAGGATTAGTATTTAGTTTTAGGATGATTCTCATAAACTTTGTTTCAACTCCTTCAATTAATGCAACCCATACTATCGTTGATGTCCTTTGTAGACTGGTTAGGCTCTTGGTGGGTCCATGTATTAAGCCTATATCCACCTAAGTAGGCTGATATGTGGACAATTATTAGGCCTGGACATATGGGCTCGTTATTACATTTTATGTGTTTGTTTTGGGCCTTAAGTTGTGGTTATCATATTAAACTCTTATTGGGTTTTACACAACCCATATACACACCAATCGAGACTTGTTATGGACTTATATTAAAATGAGTGGATTGGGCCCTTGTTGAGCCTTATTATAAGTCCATATTCATTTAAAACAAATGTCTATACTTATAATCTTGTTTACTTATTCTCAAACCTACAATAATATACATTATGGTCACACGCACACAATTGATGTGTACACCCTACTGGTGTGCACACTAACACTTCACACACACCGCTGTTTTGTGCACACATACCCCGTTGTTGTGTGCACCCTACTGTGATTTTTCATATTCACATGCATTAGTACATCACTTTATTACTTGAAACTATGTTATATACACATTTTCTAACATGCACCCCATATACAACTGTTGTGTACACCCCACTGTGGTGTATACACACAGTGCTATGTAACCCCAACTGTGGTGTACACACCCACTATTATGTACACCCCATTGTGGTGTACACACAGTGTACACCCCTTACACAACATTCACACCTACATACACTAATGTAAATCGAAGTCCATACATATACAACTCATGAAAAAAATTCCCATACATCAATTATAGTGTACACACCAACACCCCAACTGGGGTGTGTACACACACACACACCGTACACACCCCACTCCATCACACACACCCCACACAACACACACACTTCACTTGTTTCCATTAACATCCCATACACATAAAACAGCCACCCCACACTCATATTAAGCAAAACTGTCACCCACATGTCCCAAAACAATCCACATGCACTTCACACAACTACATCTACACACTCTAACACAACCACCCATGAAAGCAGTCCCAAAGGGTACCCCACACCCCAACTGGGGTGTGCACATACACAGCCACACACCCCGTCCAACATGCACATCAAAATCATCACCATAGCAGTCCCAAAATCATTCCATAAACGAAAACCAGTGAGTAAAATGGAAGCTCAAAATAATGGGGAGAAAGAGAGAGAGAGACAGAGAGAGGACGGTCGAGATGGCTCACCTTTGCATCTCCGGTGAGTGGCCGAGGTTCCCAGCACCATGGTGAGTGGCGGTGGTGACTGGCCGAAAGTGTAGAGAGAAGACAACCAAGAGTGAGAGAGAGAACGTGGCTGTCAAGAGAGGAAGAGAAAGAAGAGAGGAACTCACCTATTGTCGTCAGTGGTGGTGGAGGGATCAGTTGTCGTGGTTGAGAGGCAGTGATGATTGCCCAGCCGAACATGAGAGGGAAACAGTCGAGAGTGAGGCTGAGTGAGTGAACGTGAGAGGAGAAGACCGAGAGTGCGTGAGTGAGGAAACAAGAGAGGAGAGGAGGGAGACACCGTCCCGGTCTCCGACCACCACTGGCCTGGTCGGAGATGCGGTGGCGGTGCATGGCAGTGGGGTAGTGAGTGGGGAGGTGAATAGTGGCGGCCAAGTTGGAGAAGAAGGTGAATAGTGTGTTAGGGTTTTAGGGTTTGGTTTGTTTTTATAACAATAAGTTAGGCCAAAATGACCCTTTTGCCCTTGAGTTTACACTTGCCCACCCCTTGGACAGCTACCCTTATGAATCATTTGGCTCATCCCCCTAATCTAACCCATGTACACATCTTTATGACCATCCAATGGTCCTCCTCACTCACTTGTGTCACTTTAACAATCTTATCCTATATTAACCTATTAAATCAACCTTATTAAATTATAAATAAGGTCACACGATTTCTCGCCTACTCGATGCACCGTGCCCCGCATTCGACACGCTTCTCAAGGCGATCCCACTCTTGGGATTTGAATAAATTCCCTCATGTTTATGTCACACTTTATTGTTAGAATTTTATTTCCTCAACTTAGGTCATGTTTTTTTTTTCATTTGACTTTGTTTATTAATAATGTCCACTAATACGGTTCCCAAAATCCCGTTTAACTAGGCCCCATCTCACTCAATTAAAATATAGCCCAAACGGCTCAAGTCCCATAAAATACTAATATACTGATACATGCATTATCATCCACAAATAACCAAATTTTTGGGTCGTTATAGTCTCCCCAACTAATAGGAATTTCATCCTCGAAATTAGTTCTAAATCGAGTGAATAAGGAGAACTACACCCGTTCACAACTCGCCCAAACTTCGGGCTTACAGCCGCTTCAAACAGCTTGGATCCTCTATCTCAAACTGCGGACTACCTCAGAGTCACTTCAGACAGCTCATTCCTCATCGTTGAACTACAGACCAATGCAAAGTAGCTTCAGACAACTCAATAAGCCATGACCAACTGTGGACTCTCGCGAGAGTCACTTCCAACAGCTCGACATTAGGTATTGAACTGCAGACTTGTACAAAGTCTCTTCGAACAGCACAACATCCTAAATCCACTCCTTTTTCCACGTCTACCAAATTGTGGGCCTCTGCCACTTCGAACAGCTTGATTTTTTTCTTGGTCTTCAGACTGCGGGTCGCAACATCTTTAAACAGTCTAACTCAACTACGGTCTCTCTAGACCGTTCCCATTACCCAAAATGGTAGGAATGCCACGACCTCGTCGCAAACATCACCCGCTACTACGACTCAAGCTTGGTGATCACGACATAAGTGTTGGGAAATGTGCCCTATGTCAATCCATTAACAGTCTTTATGAATATATTTTAGTTAATAAAATAGAGGATTTCATTTGCTGTTTATTATAATTGATTTGCATGTTTACATTATAATAAGATCCATGGGTATTTATAGAAATATCCTAAATTTCCCTAGTCGATTATTATACTGGGAACTATAATGAATTAAGACTAGTGTGAGTCTTGATTGATGATCATACGATGATCATACGTATAGGAATACGAATCAAGATCATGAGTACTTGTTAGGGAACAAAGTACTGGACCGACCCACTATGAGAACATCACATGGATTAAGTCATAGTTGTTTCTCATGATAGGTATATTTTTCAGTCCTCTGACTTGAGATTACCAGAGACTTTAACATTAGGAATATAATGATTTGACGCAATCAAACGTTGTTCTTAACCGGATGATTATAACGGTTGTGATTGGTTACTGTGTGAATAATGTGGTGAAGTTGTGTAATCGAGATAGAATTTGTCCCTCTCATATAAAGAGAGATATCCAAAGTGGATCCTCGATGTGTTAGATCTGTTAAAAGGCCTAGTCTAAGTGAATTGATATTGATCAATGTCACTTAGATGTTTTCAGTCTACCTAGAAATCGAGACTAGTTCGATTTAACATGTTGGATGACAATTCCATGCCTTATGTTTGATCAAAAGGATATCGTGTGACAAAAGGATGTTATATACACTATTCATTAGGTTATATCGATTTGATATTCGTACAACTTGGGTAGTCATAATGTCTTGCTAGAGGCCGCTTATGACTTGTATACCAAAATGTGTTTTGGTACACTGCCAACGTTGTATGAGCCTATTGGGTCGCACACTGAGAATGGTTTTGCGAGATTTTAAGATGGTTCAGAAAAATAAATTTTATATGATAAAATTCATGACAGAAACGTCCTTGTAGTGTATTACACTTATACTTCTTTAAGTAGGGGTATATGTGTAATTTACTTAACCGTCTATATACAACGGTTGTATGAATAGACGCTTTGAGTTAGAATACAAGTACGAAAGATTTTAAAAGGGCCGAAACTCTATTTTGGTTTGAGAAACAACTTAGAGTTTTTGGTATCCTTTGGATCGTTTTGGAGAGAAACAAAAGGTTTGGAATTCTCTCGAAACTAGCACTTTGAATCTCGACCGCCGTTCGTGTGTGGACAGCTAGTAGAGAGCATTCGTCATTGGCAGCGCCTTAGAGATCGATTAACCTTCAGAAAGGTATTGCGACTGAGGTATGATTAAGTTTTCATAGTTTAAAACACGTTTTAATGGAATCAGATTCGGATCCTGTTTTTGGGGTTTTTCTTAAAATTGTTTTGTAATCTCCGCTGCGCATGAACCCCAAAACCCAACAATAAGACGCTACGATCGCGATTCGCACGTCATACTCGTGAAAACCTCCCAACCCACTCGTGTCTCAACGCAAGTTTATCTATACCCAGGCAATAAAATAGATTCGACAAAGTTGTAACCGTGGCCACCATGTACACTACGTGCCCATGCATCATTAGATGAATCACAACCAGTCTGGTCCTGCCTCTCTTTAGGTGTACTTGTGGCTAGTTTTGGCAACCCATTGTGCCCAAACTTACCATCTCTTTCGGACTCTAATCTAAGTTAGGTCTATCTCATCCTAGACAATACTGCTATGGTTAAACGGTACCACTCTAGCCAGTATCAACCCTAACTCTGTCACATGACGTCTGATATCGCATTTTAAACACCTAAAGTTTCAAATAATTTGTTCCATGCATGTTGTAGAATAATCAGGAAAATCCTTTACCTCCAATAGAATCACAAACCATTGTCAGCTCTTGTTCACTCGTCACGTGCACATCCTTGATGGCCTGAAGTTGATCGTCATCCTGCTTGTTCTCGTACAAATTGGGACATCGGTTCTGAAAATGTCCGGGTTTTCCACATTGGTAACACACCTTCCACTTTCGAGAACCACTATCATCGTTCGAATTCCTCGTTCGTTTCCCGTCATGTCCCCCTGATCGGTGCTCTAACTGCAACTCGGGTCGATCAGGCTCAATCTCCTCGTGGTGAGTACTGAAGTAACTCTCCCTAGCCAAGCTCTGCTCATAAGTCCTCTGCAATGTCCCTGGCTCGGTCGTAATGATCGCACCTTCACTTTCGGGTAGTAGACCCTCAATAAAGTAGTACATTTGGTCTGCCTCTGTGCTAGCTGATCCTCCAGCATATTGTAATAACTGTAAAAACTGACCCATGTACTCCATGATGGACTCATCTGCTAACTGTTTCAGGAAAGTGAACTCGTTTCTCTTGGCTCTCATCACTGTAGGAGGAAAGTACTTCATTTTGAACTAGGTCTTGAACTCTATCCAGTCCCTCGGTACGCCTCTGGTACTCACAATCGTAGTCCACCAATCGTCAGCTTCTCCTTGAAGCATGGATGAGGAAATCGTCACTCTCATGTAATCCTCGGTCGCGATAATATCATGAATCTTCTCATGGTTTTTCAGGAAAAGCTCAGCCGCTACTACGTCTGTACCACCGAAAAACTTAACTGGATCGTGCCTCTTAAATTCTCTCTACTGCCTCGCCTTAGCAGTGGCCTTAAGGCTCTTCTCCGGAGTAGAGACCGAAGTAGTGACTAAAGTAGTCTCTGCAGCAGCCACCAGCGTAGTCAGAGTCAATGGTGTCGTGGTAGCCTGTGCGGGTGTCCTTAGTGACCGCACTAACTCCTCAAATCTCTGGTCCTACGTCGCGACTCTATGAGACAATGTACGTATTTCCTCAAGGCATCGTGAAAAAATCACGCCAATATCGTCGCTCGGACCTGGCTGATCTGCCATCGTCGTCTAAACAAGAAAATGAATTTCTCGGATCAATGGATAGCTACCGATACGATATAATGTAATATGTATAAACATCACATCCTACTTATCCCAATAAGTTTTCAGTTTCCATTCCCCGACTCATCCTCACTCCCCAACTAGGATTCTAAGTCAGGATCATAAGGTTTCCACTTTAAGTTCATCCGTTCCTAACTTCCACTGGTTTAATGGGTTGTCTTTAAATAAAGAGTCAGGTCATTATAACCTTAGACTCTGATACCAACTGTGATGTTGTTATCACAATTTTTAGTAAACTCTATACTCCGTCCCTAAGATTCTAAAGCCTATGATCTGATACCAACTGTGACGGCCCTAATTTCCCCATGCAATTAGGTACGCCCGGCCTAAACCCATGCAGGCCCCGAGACATCACTCGGCAACCTGACGAGCTTAGTCAGCCTTCGATTTAATCAATTCAGTAATTTATGAAAGAGTTATTGCATTAATACACAATGGAAGACTAAAACAATTATAACAAAGGGAAATAACTCAATCAAAGGGAAATTAGGAATTCTATAAGTGTAGAAAACCCCGGGTATTCATGTACAATTCGATAGGCATATATACATGAAACCAGTCGCACAATAGCAATACCAAGTTCAATGGTCCCAACAATATAAGTATAAAATGATATACACATTAGCAAACAAAATATAAACACCTACTATAAAGTCTCTCAGATGTCGCTGCAAATCCTCAAAGTATATCACCTAGGCAGAGCCCCTTGCCCTTGTTGCTATCCACTCTATCTGCACCCACCGTCACAAACTAGACGGTGAGTAACTGAATAAGATTGCTAGTAGTACTAGAAGAATGTAACAGTAATTTATGATTATAACAAGAAAAGCAGTCTAAGTATCATGCGGTAAAGAAATAACTGGAAAGTAAATAAATCAAATGCATGATAAAGAGACTGATAGATAAATAATCGATATTTGCATGTTCTAAAATTCAAAAGAGTCCCATGAATGGTCTATTTCACAGCAATACGGCAAAGATCTCGCAAGATCTCCCCGGGCAATGTCGCAACACTAGCGCAGCATGAAATCGTGAGGCATCGCAACACCTCTCGAATCCAGTACCCAGTACACACATCACTAGGGGTGGTCACTTACCCCTGCAGAGGGCACCATCGTTGTCCCAGCTAGTATGGGACCACATGATACCTTCGAGACACACACTCATGCCAAGAACATACAACCAAGGAAATTGGAATAGAATATCAAGCAAAGGATCAATGCAATAATAGCAATAAATAGAGGATGCATAAATCACATGTTATTTTCTTACTGGTCTACTAATGTACACACATACGAGGCATGCATGTACTTACCTGATCTAGCGTGACCCGGTACTCACTCCGAGACTCTAACGCGTTTCCCGTGTTTCTCGACTACCTGACAATGGTTTAAGTCCCGAAGATTGGTTTAGGATTAGTATTTAGTTTTAGGATGATTCTCATAAACTTTGTTTCAATTCCTTCAATTAATGCAACCCATACTATCGTTGATGTCCTTTATACACTGGTTAGGCTCTTGGTGGGTCCATGTATTAAGCCTATATCCACCTAAGTAGGCTCGATATGTGGATAATTATTAGGCCTGGACATATGGGCTCGTTATTACATTTTATATGTGGATAATTATTAGGCCTGGACATATAGGCTCGATATGTGGATAATTATTATACTCTCGAAGCTAGCACTTTAAATCTTAGCCGCCTTTCGTGTGTGGACTGCTGATAGAAGGCGTTCATCGTTGGCAGCGCCTTAGAGATCGATTAACCTGTAGAGAGGTATTGCGACTGAGGTATGATTAAGTTTTTCATAGTTTAAACATGTTTTAATGGAATCAGATTTAGATCCTTTTGGGGTTTTTCTCAAAATTGTTTTGTAATCTCCGCTGCGTATGAACCCCAAAAACCAACAGTGGTATCAGAGCACTTAGGTTCGATTTCATTAAACTTTATGGCTTTGATTTGTTATCGACATATATGATATGTTTATGACAACGTGGTATTGATTAATTAATGTTGAACATGATATGGTAACTGTTATCATATAACTGATTAGAAAGTAAAACAAAAGTGTTCCCTGTTGTGGTCAGGCTACACGATTTTTCACTATTGGGTTTTTGAATGTTGAATATATGATGCATTCACATATATGACAGAATCTATTGTTGGAAGGATACACACCAATGATGCGATTAAGTTAATTAGCTTAATTCTTCATGTGAATGATTGTTCCGTATCATATACACATGAGAATAAGAAAATTGATGCTTAATACGTCAAATGGGATAAGAATCCTATATTCCTATATCTCTTTTATAACAAATTTGATTTTGGATCCATATAGGATATTGATGCCACATGGTCAACGTGTCTTGCTCATCATATTATTTCTATATAATTGGGATATATGGTCTTGATTTTGAAACAAACATATGATAATTTGGATATGGGACCCACCTTTGAACTTAATCATTAATTGATTTCACGGCAAGATTTTAGCGGTTTTTTTTTTAACTTTATTTGTGCGATCGGATCGCAAATAATAAGGTGAGCACAAACTAATTTATGTTTATCAAAATTGGAGATTTGCCCAACTTTAAAAAGGACATATCAATAACCCCCTGTTTCCCCGCCCGCTGACCGGCCAATGGGACCGCCGTCTAACTAATCCTAGCGCACGAAAATTCTTCTATTAGTGAATAGCATAAAATTTCCTAAATTGTTTAGCGGTTCTACAAATCAATAAAATATATGATATTTCATTGCTTATTTAAAGAATCACTAAAACTGAATAAAATCCCTCTATTAAATCTTAAGTCTTGTGCCATCCAATTTTAAACACTTATCAAGGCCTCGATCGCACTAATATAGTTTCAGCCATAGTTGGGTGTATTGTGTTATCTTGGTGAGATAAGTTGGGTAAGAGTTACCTAAATGTTTAAATTGGTCCGACTTAATAAAGCTATCAAAATATTTTTGGACTTTAGGCATATGATGAGATAAAAACATGCTAAGACATAAGATGTCATGTATCTCATAAAAGTATCTAAAATTACATAAGATGTAATTGGTAACTGTTACCTACCTAAATAATCTAGTTCGTGTTTCATGCCATAGCTGTCATAGAATTAGGTGAAATATGGATTTAGTCCCCTAAATAAATAGTATGTTTTAGGAGGGTTATTAATTTAGTGAGAGTCTATTCCTCTATACTAAAATAAACTCTGCATAATCTTTATTGTAGATCAATGGCCTCTTCAAGTAACAATAATCCCTTGTCACTGCGATCTATCCTTGAGAAGGATAAGCTATCTGGGACTAACTTTCTTGATTGGTTCAGAAACTTGAGAATCGTTCTCAAGTATGAACGCAAGTTGTATGTCCTGGATGCTCCGATCCCTGAGGACCCACCGGTCAATGCTACGAAAGCTGTGAAGGATGCGCATAATAAGCATGTCAACGATTCTACTGATGTTGCATGCATTATGTTGGCAACTATGGTTCCTGAACTTCAGAAGGACATGGAACTAATGGAAGCCTACGACATGGCTGTAATGCTGAAGGAAATGTTCCAACAGTAAGCTAGGCAAGAAAGGTTCGAGACAGTCAAGAACCTGCATTCTTGTAAGATGACTGAGGGTGCGTCAGTTAGTCCTCATGTTCTGAAGATGAAGGGCTATGTTGACCAACTTGATAGACTTGGATTTCCATAAGCCAAGAGTTGGCTACGGATTTGATCTTAAATTCATTACCAGAGAGTTACTCATAATTTGTGATGAACTACAATATGAATAATATGGAGAAATCAATTTCAGAGTTGCATTTGATGGTCAAAACTGCTGAACAAAATATCAAGAAATCCTCCAGTAATGTGTTGATGGTCCAAAAGGGAAAGGGAATGAAGAAGAAAGGCAAAGGCAAGGCTAAAGTTGCCAAGGCTACTGCTGCACCTATTGCAAAGCCTGTGGAACAAGTCAAGCCCCAGCCTGTTCCTGCTTCAAAGCACCAAAAGGAAAAGGAAGGAAATTGTCATTTCTGCCATGCACCTGGACATTGGTTCAGAAATTGCAAACTCTATCTGGAAGATCCAAAGAAGAAAAAGGGTAGTGCGACTACCACCTTAGGTATTTATGTTATTGAAATTAATTTATCTACTAGTGATTCCTGGGTATTGGATACCGGATGTGGATCTCACATTTGTATAAATGTGCAGGGACTCACCAGAAGTAGAAAGTTGAAGAAAGGAGAAGTCATCCTCCGCGTAGGGAATGGAGCAAGTGTTGCTGCCCTGGTTGTTGGATCATATGACTTAGTTTTATCTAGTGGACTTATTTTAACTTTAAATAATTGTTATTATGTGCCTGCCTTGAGCAGAAACATCATTTCTGTTTCATGTTTGGATATGGATGGTTTTGATTTTATTATTGCGAATAATAGATGTTCAATTTCTCGTAAAGGCATTTTTTATGCAAATGCTGATTTGTGTGATGGTCTTTATATTCTAAGCATGAAAAAGTCCACAGATACTCTAGTCTTTAACATAAATACAAAGAGATCCAAGTCAAATGATTTGAATCAAACCTATCTTTGGCATTGTCGTCTTGGCCATATAAATGAGAAACGCATAACGAAGCTCCATAAAGATGGACTTCTAGATTCATTTGATTTGGAATCATATGAAACGTGCGTGTCTTGTTTACTGGGCAAGATGACTAAAAGTCCCTTTACTGGACATAGTGAAATGGCAAGTGATTTATTGGGTCTAATACATACTGATGTATGCGGTCCTATAAACACAATGGCTAGAGGAGGTTACCAGTACTTCATTACATTTACTGATGATTTCAGCAAGATATGGTTATGTATATCTTATGAAACATAAAGCTGAATCATTTGAGATGTTTCGAACATTTCAAAATGAAGTGCAGAATCAACTTGGTAAAACTATGAAAGCACTTCGATCAGATCGAGGTGGTGAATATTTGAGCCAAGAATTTGATGATCATCTTAGAAATTGTGGAATTGTCTCACAATTAACTCCACCAGTAACTCCACAATGGAATGGAGTTTCTGAAAGGAGAAATCGAACCTTATTAGATATGGTTCGATCTATGATGAGTCATGCGGATCTTCCATTATCCTTTTGGGGTTATGCATTACAAACTGCAGCTTTCACTCTAAATCGAGTTCCTTCTAAAGCGGTTGATAAAACACCATATGAGATATGGTACGGGAAGAGACCTAGTTTGTCTTTTCTTAAGATTTGGGGCTGTGAGGCTTACGTAAAACGACAAGTCTCAGAAAAACTAGCACCTAAATCTGACAAGTGTTTATTTGTGGGGTATACTAAGGAAACAAAAGGATATTACTTTTATAATCCCTTTAAGAACAAAGTGTTCGTTGCTCGGTATGGTGCCTTTATGGAAAAACAGTTTATTTCAAAAGACACTAGTGGGAGAGAAATAAATTTTGAATAAGTTCAAGAATCACAAATAAACACTGAACCGCTACTGGAAGTTCAACAACGTTCTGAACCACTTGAACCTCCGCAAGTGTCACAAGGTCCACATAAATCTGGTAGGGTAAGACATGAGCCAGAGAGATTCGGATTTCTCATTAGTGATAGTCGTGATGTGTTACTTATGGATCAAAATGAGCCCACCACTTATCAGGAGGCTATATCTGGACCAGACTTAGATAAATGGCTAAGTGCCATGAACTCTGAGATTCAATCCATGTATGATAACCAAGTTTGGAACTTGGTTGATTTACCTGAAGGTGGTAAGACCATTGGATGTAAATGGGTTTTCAAGAAGAAAACTGACATGGATGGCAAAGTGCATACTTTCAAAGCAAGACTTGTAGCAAAAGGTTTCAGGCAGACTCAAGGTGTTGATTATGATGAAACATTTTCGCCAGTAGCCATGCTTAAATCCATAAGAATTTTAATTGCCATTGCTGCATATTATGACTATGAGATATGGCAAATGGATGTAAAAACAGCATTTCTTAATGGAAAGCTGCTTGAGGACGTGTATATGACACAACCTGAAGGTTTTGTACATCCTGAGAATTCTAGGAAGGTATGCAAGCTTCAAAGATCCATTTATGGATTAAAGCAAGGTTCTCGGAGTTGGAATCTTCGTTTTGATGAAACAATCAAGGATTTTGGTTTTATTAAGAACGAAGATGAGCCTTGTGTATACAAGAAGGTCAGTGGGAGTGTAGTTGTTTTTACAGTCTTGTATGTTGATGATATATTACTCATTGGAAATGACATCCCAACATTGCAGAGTGTCAAGTCTTGGTTAGGGAAGTGTTTCTCAATGAAAGACTTAGGAGATGCAGCCTATATCCTAGGGATAAGGATCTATAGGGATAGATCTAAGAGGCTAATCGGTCTAAGTCAGAGTGCTTATATAGACACTAAAAGAGGATTGTTGCCAATGTCTCATGGCATAAGTCTCAGCAAGAATAAATGTCCTAGGACAAATGATGAGCGAGACCGTATGAATAAGATTCCATATGCATCTGCTATTGGATCTATCATGTACGCCATGCTATGCACTCTACTTTGATGTATCATATGCTTTGAGCACTACAAGCAGATATCAGTCAGATCCAGGTGAGAGTCACTGGATAGCAGTAAAGAACATCCTTAAGTACTTAAGAAGGACTAAGGAAGTGTTCTTG
This sequence comes from Stephania japonica, assembly GCA_039657345.1. Taxonomy (NCBI): domain Eukaryota; kingdom Viridiplantae; phylum Streptophyta; class Magnoliopsida; order Ranunculales; family Menispermaceae; genus Stephania; species Stephania japonica. The sequence goes on from CM077560.1 coordinate 28,236,604, forward strand.
GTCTATGGAGGTTTTGAAAATGATCTAGTTGTAAATGGTTACACAAATGCAAGTTTTCAAACTGATATAGATGATTTTAGATCGCAGTCTGGATATGTGTTTACTTTAAATGGGGGTGCAGTAAGCTGAAAAAGTTCGAAACAAGAGACTATGGCAGATTCTACAACAAAAGCTGAGTATATTGCAGCGTCTGATGCAGCAAAGGAGGCAGTTCGGATCAAAAAGTTCATTTCTGAACTAGGTGTGGTTCCAAGTATTGCTAACCCTGTTTGTTTGTATTGTGACAATAATAGGGCAATAGCACAGGCCAAGGAACCTAGATCACACCACAGATCCAAACATATACTCAGGCGTTTTCATCTCATCAGAGAAATTATTGAGAGGGGAGACGTAAAGATATGCAGAGTATCTACTGAAGACAACGTTGCGGATCCATTGACAAAGGCTCTTCCACAAGCGAAACATGATGGTCATGTTAGATCATTAGGCATTAGATGCATGAATGATTGGCCCTAGAGCAAGTGGGAGATGTTGGGAAATGTGCCCTAGGTCAATCCATTAACAGTCTTTATGAATACATTTAAGTTAATAAAATAGAGGATTTTATTTGCTGTTTATTATAATTGATTTGCATGTTTACATTATAATAAGATCCATAGGTATTTACAGAAATATCCTAAATGTCCCTAGTCGATTATTATATTGGGAACTATATTGAATTAAGACTAGTGTGAGTCTTGATTGATGATCATACGATGATCATACGTATAGGAATACGAATCAAGTTCATGAGTACTTGTTAGGGAACAAAGTACTGGACTGACCCGCTATGAGAACATCACATGGATTAAGTCATAATTGTTTCTCATGATAGGTATATTTTTCAGTCCTCTGACTTGAGATTACCAGAGACTTCAACATTAGGAATACAGTGATTTGACGCAATCAAATGTTGTCTTTAACCGGATGATTATAAAGGTTGTGATTGGTTACTGTGTGAATAATGTGGTGAAGTTGTGTAATCGAGATAGAATTTGTCCCTCTCATATAAAGAGAGATATCCAGTGGATCCCTCGATATGTTAGATTGTTAAAAGGCTTAGTCTAAGTGAATTGATATTGATCAATGTCACTTAGATGTTTTCAGTCTACCTAGAAATCGAGACTAGTACGATTGAACATGTTGGATGACAATTCCATGCCTTATGTTTGATCAAAAGGATATCGTGTGACAAAAGGATGTTATATACACTATTGATTAGGTTATATCGATTTGATATTCGTACAACTTGGGTAGTCATAATGTCTTGCTAGAGGCCGCTTATGACTTGTATACCAAAATGTGTTTTGGTACACTGCCAACGTTGTAAGAGCCTATTGGGTCGCACACTGAGAATGGTTTTGCGAGATTTTAAGATGGTTCAGAAAAATGAATTTTATATGATAAAATTCATGACAGAAACGTCCTTGTAGTGTATTACACTTATACTTCTTTAAGTAGGGGTATATGTGTAATTTACTTAACCGTCTATATACAAGGGTTGTATAAATAGACGCTTTGAGTTAGAATATAAGTACGAAAGATTTTAAAAGGGTCGAAACTCTATTTTCGTTTGAGAAACAACTTAGAGTTTTTGGTATCCTCTGGATCATTTTGGAGAGAAACAAAAAGGTTTGGTATTCTCTCGAAGCTAGCACTTCAAATCTCACGCCGTTCGTGTGTGGACTGCTGATAGAGGGTGTTCGTCATTTGCAGCGCCTTAGAGTTCGATTAACCTGCAGAGAGGTATTGCGACTGAGGTATGATTAAGTTTTTCATAGTTTAAACATGTTTTAATGGAATCAGATTTAGATCCTGTTGGGGTTTTTCTCAAAATTGTTTTGTAATCTCTGCTGCGTATGAACCCCAAAACCCAACACACACACACCCCACACAACACACACACTTCACTGTTTCAATTAACATCCCATACACATAAAACAGCCAAAAAAATCCATCACCCACATGCACCAAAAAAATCCATATACACTTCACACAACTACGTCTACACACTCCAACACAACCACCCATGAAAAGCAGTCCCAAAAGGTACCCCAACTGGGGTGTGCACATACACAGGCACACACCCCGTCTAACGTGCACATCAAAACCGTCACCATAGCAATCCCAAAATCATTCCACAAACGAAAACCAGTGAGTAAAATGGAAGCTCAAAACAGTGGGGAGAGAGAGAGAGAGAGGATGGTTGAGATGGCTCACCTTGGCGTCTCCGGTGAGTGGCCAAGGTTCCCAGCACTATGGTGAGTGGCGGTGGTGACTGTCCGAGAGTGTAGAGAGAAGACAACCAAGAGTGAGAGAGGGAACGTGACTGTCAAGAGAGGAAGAGTAGGAAGAGAGGGAAGAGAGGAACTCACCTAGCGTCGTCGATGGTGGTGGAGGGATCAGTTGTCGTGGTCGAGAGGTAGTGGTGATGGTCCAGCCGAACATGAGAGGGAAACAGTCGAGAGTGAGGCCGAGTGAGTGAACGTGAGAGGAGAAGACCGAGAGTGCGTGAGTGAGGAAACAAGAGAGGAGAGGAGGGAGACGCCGTCCCAGTCTCTGGCCACCACTGGCCTAGTCGGAGATGCGGTGGCGGTGCATGGCAGTGGGGGAGTGAGTGGGGAGGTGAATAGTGGCGGCCAAGTTGGAGAAGAAGGTGAATAGTGCGTTAGGGTTTTAGGGTTTGGTTTGTTTTTATAACAATAAGTTAGGCCCTTTTGCCCTTAAGTTTACACTTGCCCACCCCTTGGACAGCTACCCTTATGAGTCATTTGGCTCATCCCCCTAATCTAACCCATGTACACATCTTTATGACCATCCAATGGTCCTCCTCACTCACTTGTGTCACTTTAACAATCTTATCCTATATTAACCTATTAAATCAACCTTATTAAATTATAAATAAGGTCACACGATTTCTCGCCTACTCGGTGCACCGTGCCCCGCATCTGACACGCTTTCGAGGTGGTCCCACGCTTGGGATTCGAATAAATTCCCTCATGTTTATGTTACACTGTATTGTTAGAATTTTATTTCCTCAACTTAGGTCATGTTTTTTTTTTTCATTTGACTTTGTTTATTAATAATGTCCACTAATACGGTTCCCGAAAACCCCGTTTAACTAGGCGCCATCTCACTCAATTAAAATATAGCCCAAACAGCTCAAGACCCGTAAAATACTAATATACTAATACATGCATTATCATCCACAAATAACCAAATTTTTGGGTCGTTACAAGGGACATTTAGAATAATACTATAATTATTCGTGGATACTATTTTAAAAGAAACGTGCATCTACATATAATAGTTAAATAATATTTACAGAATTGACCTAGGGCACATTTCCCAACATCTCCCACTTGCACTAGGTCAAATCTATACGTATCTAATACTGTGTGACCCTAATGTGTTCTTAGTGTAAGAATTTTATTTATGCATCTGCTACATTGTTCAATATTGTTGTTCTGCAAAATCTTCATGTTCTTTCTTTAATAAGACAAAAACGCTTAAGTGATTGTTTTGATCTATAGTATGATTTAGGTTCCATAACCTAAAGTTGTGCATTGGTTTTACAATAAAATCCAACGTTTCTTCCAACACTTGGAATCACACCTTATTCAATCATGAACCTTATGATCTAAACATTTTCTTTGGTTGCATCAAATGCCACTAAAACTCAATTTATGTTGTAAAATTTTGTTAGATTGAGTTTAGAACATTTTCAACTCACTGCATCTTCCTACGAAGTTAACACATATCCATATTGCGATCATTAATAACTAATATTAGCTTGAAAGTTTGTATTTTGTAACAATTTACAAAACTCACCTCTTTTAAATATCTGTAAACATAATAACATTTCTCAAGTGCTTCTGAAGAACTTAAGAATGTTATCAATAAATATCCAGTGACGTTCACCGGAATCTATGAGATATATGTATGTTTTGTCCAAAGCATATAACATATCAAGTTGAATGCAAAGTATAACATATGTGATGATTCCCATAGCTAATGAATGCATATGAAATCATACTCATATTGTTCGCTCATCATTTGTCATAAGACTTTGAGTCTTACTGAGACTTATGTTATAAGACATAGGTACGAATTCTTGTAAGAATCTCGCACACTGAAGCCTTTTCAGTTATTTGTCTATTTAAGCATTCTAATTTAGACCAATTACCCTATTAAATCTATCTTTATAGATCTATATCACAAGGTTATAAGCCAAATTGTCAAAGAATTTCATTGAAAAACTTTTCCTTAACCAAGACTTGACATTCTGCAAGGTTATGACATTATTTCTAATGAATAATATATCATCAACATACATATTAAGAAAAGATAATTGCGCTCCCACTAACCAACTTGTAGACACAAAGTTTATCTTCAATTTAATGAACATAATTCATTAATTATTTCATCAAAACAAATATCCCTACTCTGATAAGCTTACTATAATCCACAAATGGTTCCTTTAAGTTTGCTTACCTCTATAAAATTCTCAAGGTAATTAAAACCCTTAAGTTGTTTCATACACATCTTTAAGGAGTATATAACAATGTTATTTTGATACTTGTTTGTCATATCTTATAGTCAAGCTATGAAGTGATGACAATAAGAATTCTAGAACTTAAGCTTAGCTATCAGAGAAAAATCTTATCATAATTATAACCTTAATTTCGATTAAAATTTCTCTATAAGCTATGCATTTAGTATGTACCTTTTTGTTTCTTCATGTTATTTTAAATCATTTACATCCAATGGTCATACCACTTTCAAATAAATAAATCAAGTTCCAAACTTGAATAACATACATGAATTAAAATTCAGAGGTCATTAACACTTAGTCTCTTCATCCAATCTAGACAAGATATATCACTTGATAAGTAGTGATTCATTCTGATCCAGTATCAAAAATATATCATAACTATTAATGATAAAAAATTTCATATTTCTCTAGCCAATTTCTTATTATTCTAGATTTTTAAGAGATACATATTTCTTGTGTATACTCAACTAGTTCAGAACTTTGTTGAGCATCTTAAAGTGGTTCAATCCTTATTTGCGGCTCTTGAACATTTCAGGATTTATTTTATTCCCAATGGTGTCCTTGAAATGAACTCTTTATTTAGATAGACATCATTTTGAGCAACAAACAATTTGTTCTTAATTGAATAAAATAGTATCATAATGATCAAACACAAATAGACATAAAATGACTTAGGCCTCAAACTTTATGTAACTTAGCATCTTACGCAAGTCTCACTGCCTCAAGTCTCAACAAAAGACAAACTAGGTCTTTTTATCCCATATCATATATGGAGCATATCTACCACTTTAAAAAATATAAGGCTTAGTGCGAAAATCAGTGGTTTCTAAAGTATAGCCTCAATAGAAAATCTTAGGAAGGTCAGTATGACACATCATAAATTTAATTATACCCTATATAGTTCGATTTCTGCTTTTAAAGCATCATTTCACAAATGACGTTACTAGTGGAGTTAATTGCGAGACAATCCCACAATTTTAAAGATAGTCATTTAAACTCTTGGCTCAAATATTATCCACCTTGATCTCATCAAAGTATGCTATGTTGGGAAATGTGCCCTAGGTCAATCCATTAACAGTCTTTATGAATACATTTTAGTTAATAAAATAGAGGATTTCATTTGCTGTTTATTATAATTGATTTGTATGTTAACATTATAATAAGATCCATGGGTATTTACAGAAGTATCCTAAATGTCCCTAGTCGATTATTATACTGGGAACTATAATGAATTAAGACTAGTGTGAGTCTTGATTGATGATCATACGATGATCATACGTATAGGAATACGAACCAAGATCATGAGTACTTGTTAGGGAACAAAGTACTGGACCGACCCGCTATGAGAACATCACATGGATTAAGTCATAGTTGTTTCTCGTGATAGGTATATTTTTCAGTCCTCTGACTTGAGATTACCAAAGACTTCAACATTATGAATACAGTGATTTGACACAATCAAACGTTGTCTTTAACCGGATGATTATAAAGGTTGTGATTGGTTACTGTGTGAATAATGTGGTGAAGTTGTGTAATCGAGATGGAATTTGTCCCTCTCATATAAAGAGAGATCCAGTGGATCCCTCGATGTGTTAGACTGTTAAAAGGCCTAGTCTAAGTGAATTGATATTGATCAATGTCACTTAGATGTTTTCAGTCTACCTAGAAATCGAGACTAGTACGATTGAACATGTTGGATGACAATTACATGCCTTATGTTTGATCAAAAGGATATCGTGTGACAAAAGGATGTTATATACACTATTGATTAGGTTATATCGATTTGATATTCGTACAACTTGGGTAGTCATAATGTCTTGCTAGAGGCCGCTTATGACTTGTATACCAAAATATGTTTTGGTACACTGCCAACGTTGTATGAGCCTATTGGGTCGCACACTGAGAATGGTTTTGCGAGATTTTAAGATGGTTCAGAAAAATGAATTTTATATGATAAAATTTAGGACAGAAACGTCCTTATAGTGTATTACACTTATACTTCTTTAAGTAGGGGTATATGTGTAATTTACTTAATCGTCTATATACAAGAGTTGTATAAATAGACGCTTTGAGTAAGAATACAAGGACGAAAGATTAAAAAAAGGGCTAAAACTCTATTTTCGTTTTAAGAAACGACTTAGAGGTTTTTGGTATGCTCTGGATCGTTTTGGAGAGAAACAAAAAGGTTTGGTATTCTCTCGTAGCTAGCACTTCAAATCTCGGCCGCCGTTCGTGTGTGGACTGCTGATAGAGGGCGCTCGTTGTTGGCAGCGCCTTAGAGATCAATTAACCTTCAGAAAGGTACATTGCGACTAAGGTATGATTAAGTTTTCATAGTCTAAACGTGTTTTAATGGAACCAGATTCGGATCCTATTGGGGTTCTTCTATTAGTGAATAGCATAAAATTTCATAAATTGTTTACTAGTTCTACAAATCAATAAAATATATGATATTTCATTGCTTACTTAAAAATTACTAAAACTGAATAAAATCCCTCTATTAAATTTTAAGTCTCACGCCATCCATTTTAAACACTTGTCAAGGCCTCGATCGCACTAATACAATTTCAGCCATAGTTGGGTGTATTGTGTTATCTTGGTGAGACAAGTTGGGTAAGAGTTACCTAAATGCTTAAAATGGTCCGACTTAATAAAGCAATCAAAATAGTTTTGAGCTTTAGGCAAATGATGAGATAAAAACATGCTAAGACATAAGATGTCCTATATTTCATAAAAGGATATAAAAATTACATAAGATGTAATTGGTAACTATTACCTACCTAAATAATCTAGTTTTATGTTTCATGCCATAGCTGTCATAGAATTAGGTGAAATATGAATTTTTAGTTCCCTAAATAAACAGTATGTTTAAGGAGGGTTGTTAATTTAGTGGGAGTTTATTCCTCTATACTAAAATAAACTCTGCATAATCTTTATTGTAGATCAATGGCCTCTTCAAGTAACAATAATTCCCTGTCACTACGATCTATCCTTAAGAAGGATAATCTATCTGGGACTAACTTTCTTGATTGGTTCAGAAACTTGAGAATCGTTCTTAAGCATGAACGCAAGTTGTATGTTTTGGATGCTCCGATTCCTAAGGACCCACCAACAAATGCTACGAAAGCTGTGAAGGATGCGCATAATAAGCATATCAACGATTCTACTGATGTTTTATGCATTATGTTGGCAACTATGGTTCCTGAACTTTAGAAGGACATGGAACTAATGGAAGCCTACGACATGGCTGTAACGCTAAAGGAAATGTTCTAACAGCAAGCTAGGCAAGAAAGGTTCGAGACAGTCAAGAACCTACATTCTTATAAGATGACTGAGGATACGTCAGTTAGACCTCATGTTCTGAAGATGAAGGGCTATGTTGACCAACTTGATAGACTTGGATTTCCCATAAGCCAAGAGTTGGCTACGGATTTGATCCTAAATTCATTACCAGAGAGTTACTCACAATTTGTGATGAACTACAATATGAATAATATGGAGAAATCAATTTCAGAGTTGCATTTGATGCTCAAAACTACTGAACAAAATATCAAGAAACCCTCTAGTAATGTGCTGATGGTCCAAAAGGGAAAGGGAATGAAGAAAAAAGGCAAAGGCAAAGGCTAAAGTTGCTAAGGCTGCTGCTGCACTTGTCGCAAAGCCTGTGGAACAAGTCAAGACCCAGACTGTTCCTGCTTCAAAACACCCAAAAGAAAAGGAATGGAGTTTCAGAAAGGAGAAATCGAACCTTATTAGATATGGTTCGATCTATGATTAGTCATGCGGATCTTCCATTATCCTTTTGGGGTTATGCATTACAAACTGCAGCTTTCACTCTAAATCGAGTTCCTTCTAAAGCGGTTGATAAAACACCATATGAGATATGGTACGGGAAGAGACCTAGTTTGTCTTTTCTTAAGATTTGGGGCTATGAGGCTTACGTAAAACGACAAGTCTCAGAAAAACTAGCACCTAAATCTGATAAGTGTCTATTTGTGGGGTATCCTAATGAAACAAAAGGATATTACTTTTATAATCCCGCTGAGAACAAAGTGTTTGTTGCTCGGTATGGTGCCTTTATGGAAAAACAGTTTATTTCAAATGACACTAGTGGGAGAGAAATAAATCTTGAAGAAGTTCAAGAATCACAAATAAACACTGAACCGCCACTGGAAGTTCAACAACGTTCTGAACTAGTTGAATCTCCGCAAGTGACACAAGGCCCACGTAAATCTGGTAGGGTAAGACATGAGCCAGAGAGATTCGGATTTCTCATCACTGATAGTCGTGATGTGTTGCTTATAGATCAAAATGAGCCCACCACTTATCAGGAGGCTATGTCTGGACCAGACTCAGATAAATGGCTAAGTGCCATGAACTTTGAGATGCAATCTATGTATGATAACCAAGTTTGGAACTTGGTTGATTTACCTGAAGGTGGTAAGACCATTAGATGTAAATAGGTTTTCAAGAAGAAAACTGACATGGATGGCAAAGTGCATACTTTCAAAGTAAGACTTGTAGCAAAAGGTTTCTGGCAGACTCAAGGTATTGATTATAATGAAACTTTTTCGCCAGTAGCCATGCTTAAATCCATAAGAATTTTAATTTCCATTGTTGGATATTATGACTATGAGATATGACAAATGGATGTAAAAACAACATTTCTTAATGGAAAGCAGCTTGAGAATGTGTATATGACACAACATGAAGGTTTTGTACATCCTGAGAATTCTAGGAAGGTATGCAAGCTTCAAAGATCCATTTATGGATTAATGCAAGCTTCTCGGAGTTGGAATCTTCGTTTTGATGAAGCAATCAAGGATTTTGGTTTTATTAAGAACGAAGATGAGCCTTGTGTATACAAGAAGGTTAGTGGGAGTGTAGTTGTTTTTAAGTGCTTGTATGTTGATGATATATTACTCATTGGAAATGACATCCCAACATTGCAGAGTGTCAAGTCTTGGTTAGGGAAGTGTTTCTCAATGAAAGACTTAGGAGATGCAGCCTATATCCTAGGGATAAGGATCTATAGGGATAGATCTAAGAGGCTAATCGGTCTAAGTCAGTGTGCTAACATAGACAAGGTACTGAATAGGTTTAGTTTGCAAGACTCTAAAATAGGATTGTTGCCAATGTCTCATGGCATATGTCTCAGCAAGAATAAATGTCCTAGGACAAATGATGAGTGAGACCGTATGAATAAGATTCCATATGCATCTGCTATTGGATCTATCATGTATGCCATGCTATGCACTCGGCCTGATGTATCATATGCTTTGAGCACTACAAGGAGATATCAGTCAGATCCAGGTGAGAGTCATTGGATAGCAGTAAAGAACATCCTTAAGTACTTAAGAAGGACTAAGGAAATGTTCTTGGTCTATGGAGGTTTTAAAAATGATCTAGTTGTAAATGGTTACACAGATGCAAGTTTTCAAACTGATATAAATGATTTTAGATCACAATCTGGATATGTGTTTACTTTGAATGGGGGTGCGATAAAGTTTGGAAAAGTTCAAAGCAAGAGGCGTGGCAGATTCTACAATAGAAGTGAGTATATTGCGCGCGTCCGATGCAAAGAAAGGAGAGCGATTTGGATCAAAAAGTTCATTTCGAACTAGTTGTGGTTCCAAGTATTGCTAACCTTTGTTTGTTTGTATTGTGACAATAATGGGGCAATAGCACAGGCCAAGGAACCTAAATCACACCACAGATCCAAACATATACTCAGGCATTTTCATCTCATCAAAGAAATTATTGAGAGGGGAGACGTAAAGATTTGCAGAGTACCTACTGAAGACAACATTGCGGATCCATTGACAAAAGCTCTTCCACAAGTGAAACATGATGGCCATGTTAGATCATTAGGCATTAGATGCATGAATGATTGGCCCTAGAGCAAGTGGGAGATGTTGGAAAATATGCCCTAGGTCAATCCATTAACAGTCTTTATGAATACATTTTAGTTAATAAAATAGAGGATTTCATTTGTTGTTTATTATAATTGATTTGCATGTTTACATTTTAATAAGATCCATGGGTATTTACAGAAATTTCCTAAATGTCCCTAGTCGATTATTATACTGGGAACTATAATGAATTAAGACTAGTGTGAGTCTTGATTGATGATCATACGATGATCATACGTATAGGAATACGAATCAAGATCATGAGTACTTGTTAGGGAACAAAGTACTGGACCGACCCGCTATGAGAACATCACATGGATTAAGTCATAGTTGTTTCTCATGATAAGTATATTTTTCAGTCCTCTGACTTGAAATTACCAGAGACTTCAACATTAGGAATACAGTGATTTGACGCAATCAAACGTTATCTTTAACTTAGGATGATTATAAAGGTTGTGATTGGTTACTGTGTGAATAATGTGGTGAAGTTGTGTAATCGAGATAGAATTTGTCCCTCTCATATAAAGAGAGATATCCAGTGGATCCCTCGATGTGTTAGACTATTAAAAGGCCTAGTCTAAGTGAATTGATATTGATCAACATCACTTAGATGTTTTCAGTCTACCTAGAAATCGAGACTAGTACGATTGAACATGTTGGATGACAATTCCATGCCTTATGTTTGATCAAAAGGATATCGTGTGACAAAAGGATGTTATATACACTATTGATTAGGTTATATCGATTTGATATTCGTACAACTTGGGTAGTCATAATGTCTTGCTAGAGGCCGCTTATGACTTGTATACCAAAATGTGTTTTGGTACACTGCCAACGTTGTATGAGCCTATTGAGTCGCACACTGAGAATGGTTTTGCGAGATTTTATGATGGTTCAAAAAATGAATTTAATATGATAAAATTCAGGACAGAAACGTCCTTGTAGTGTATTACACTTATACTTCTTTAAGTAGGGGTATATGTGTAATTTACTTAACAGTCTATATTCAAGGGTTGTATAAATAGACGCTTTGAGTTAGAATACAAGGACGAAAGATTAAAAAAAGGGCTGAAACTCTATTTTCGTTTTAAGAAACGACTTAGAGGTTTTTGGTATGCTCTGGATCGTTTTGGAGAGAAACAAAAAGGCTTGGTATTCTCTCGTAGCTAGCACTTCAAATCTCGGCCGCCGTTCGTGTGTGGACTGCTGATAGAGGGCGTTCATTGTTGGCAGCACCTTAGAGATCGATTAACCTTCAGAAAGGTACATTGCGACTAAGGTATGATTAAGTTTTCATAGTCTAAACGTGTTTTCATTGAATCAGATTCGGATCCTGTTGGGGTTTTTCTCAAAATTGTTTTGAAATCTCTGCTGCGCATGAACCCCAAAACCCAACATGCTAATAGTTTGCCTAGTGATTTTTTTATTTTCTTATTTTGAAATGTTCGTAACAACTCAAAATTATGTCTTCCTTATAGGATTTGAAATTCATTATAAAATGAACTATTTCATTTTATAAATAATTAAATTCGTCTTTTAAGGCTTTTATTTAGAAATAGGTATATAGTTTAGCTCACAACTAAGATTTTGTGTCCGACACATAAACGTGTTTGACGGCCTTTACCTTTCCTTTATTCATTCTATATTAATTAGTTCCTTTGTGTTACTTACCATCATATACATGTCAAAGGCATTTATTTTATTCTGTCTTACATATTTTAATTGTATCCAATGCAACTGCAAACAGATTTCTCCATGTCATTCATATTATATAGTTCAAAACTATTTTTGATGAATTATAGATCAAATCTACTGCTTATTTTTGGCACATAGAGATAAAAGACCTTTTTGAGATAATCAATATATAGCCCTTTATGTTCGAAACAAAAAAACATATTGATAGGGTCTCAATTATTTACAAGAATCAAGGAATTTTGTATTCTTATACTTTTCCAGCATGACTTACTGTTGGAACATTTTCTTCATTGCCACTATAATTGTCATGTAATTAGCTTTCACGGTCCTAAATCTTACCAAAAGTTCAGTTTCATAGTTGCTAACATGACATATAATTCTTGCAACAGTAGATGGTAGTTCTAAAGGAACAAATTAATTTGAGACATATATCCTTGATTTTAGGGTTGATAACATTTATCAATTTTCAAATCAAGGAAATTAGTCTTAGACATTATTTTATCCTTCTCAAGGATTGATCACAATTACTATGGATTAGTGTTACTAGAAATCTTATATCTACAACTAGAAAATTTTGCAATACGATTTATTAGTGAGTAATTAAATTCTCACTAAATCAATAACCCTCATACATATTAATTTAGTGGACTAAGACCCATAATTCACCTAATTTTAAGACAGTTAAGGCATGACACTCAAAATCAAGTAATTTAGGTAGGTAACCTTTACCAATTGCATCACATACAACTCTTAGGTTCTTTATGAGACTTAGACATCATATGTCATAACATGTTATGTCTCATCTATTGCCTAAAGCCCAAAACCGTTTTGATAGCTTTATTAAGTCAGACCAATTTAAAACATTCAGGTAACCGTTACCTGACTTGCCTCACCAGGATAACATAATACACCCTGCTAAGGCAGACTCATATTGATGTGATCGAGGCCTTGACAAGTGTTTAAAAATTTGGTGGCATTAAAACAAAATTTTAATTGAGGGATTCTTATTTAGTTTTATAATTTTTTCTTATATTAAGACCTATAATTCTGCATCTAATCATGAAATATCCAATATATCAAATCATGCATAGAATAAAGATCATAAATAAATAGGAAACAATTTCATGTACACAAGCATCATAAAATAAATTTATATCAGGAAATTGAAATTTTTGTTCACAAATGGAGAAAAATTTCATTCACTTCGATTCGTTAGACGACAGGCCCACTGTTCGGTTAGTGAGTGATGGGGTCAAGGGGCCCGTTTATTTTAAGGTGACAATTTTACCTTATGAAATAAATGTGACGACCCCATATCCCACAACTCTAGAATCGAGCGCCACCTGGCCTGGACCCGCGTGAACCCCCGAGCCAATCCCGCTGAGTCGCGTGGGTCTGTGAGCCAATGCTTACCATTCAATCATTTAGTAATCATTGAAAAGTGAAGTCAATTAATTAGCAAGTTATCAAAGTATAAAGGAGAAACAATAAATCTCGACTAATCAATTAACCTCGAAAGCTCCAAGTTAGTACAAAAACCTAGGATGTGGAAAGCCCGTATATCACATATACCATGTAAAGCAAGGAGAGTATCATCCAAGTCATAATATCCAAAAATCTCTCAACCTAAAACCCCATGTACAAAAACAATATAAGTTACTAATACAACAAAAAGTCACCTATGTCAGCAGAGGAGGGTCTTCAAAGTATATCGCCTAAGCGCGCCGCCTTTCCTTTGCTGGACTGCGAATTTGCACTCGGTTAAACACAATAATGACGAGCCCAGGTAAGTAACACCAAGCAGGAACAACGATAAATACAGTATTTCGAATTAAATAAATAACAATCAATTCATGCAGATAGAAAGAAAGGACAGGAAGCTCATGAATATATAAAGACTGTGAATAAATAAATGAGCAATCAAAATTGAGTTTCCTGGAATACAAGGGAAAGGCACAAGTGGTCCCGACCAACTAAAGTTGTTAAGACGAGGAAAGAATCTCCTCAAAGGCTAGGAGTCAAGGACAAAATCTCCTCTACGACCCCTACAAGAGTGTAGAGTCCACAACAATATGGTGGAGAACTCTCACCCTGTACATGTCATCACAACCAATTACGTATCCTCAGTCATAAACCCCAGTATAATACACCGCGAGCCCATAATTCTGCAAGTATCACGCTTGACACACTTGTTGTAATGGCCCAAATTAATTTAATTGAATGTTAGTGTTAATCAAGATGATTAGCGGTTAATTCGGGCATTATGGGGACAGCTGGATGACTCAGATATAAGTACCCAGGTTATATTGTGCTATTTGTGCATGTTGTATGTCTATTATTGTGATGTGGAAAATTATTATTATTTATATAAACATTACATGTGTGTAAGTTGATATCAGGCAAGGTAACAAGTCGGGTATATGTTCTGAAATGCGTGTCGACGACCGGTTAGCGGGTACAGGATAGTCGGGGTACGAGACATGAGCTGCCGGGTAGTTGAGTGTTAGTGTGACTAAGCTATGATTTTTATATGATTATCAGGTGGCCTAGCGTAAGGTTAAATGAATGTATAAATAGATTAATTGAAGTCCTATAGTTTGATAGGAAAAATCAACGTGCATAGGATTATCCTCAAGATGCACAACAATGTGATCTAAGGCAAGTGTTGTTAGGATAAGGTGTCAAGAACTTGAGTGACACAGGGTGATCAGGAGCCGTTAGATCCTCCTCGAGATGCGTGCACACATTAGATTAGAACAAATTCTATAAATACCTTTGATCGATCAAGTGCATGCAAATTCAACATTTTCTCAAACAATTTTGATAGGTTCTGTGAGAGAAATCGAGGTTGGAAAAGGTGAATCCGAGCTTGGAGAAGAGATTTAGTCATCAAGAACGCAAGATCCAAGGTAATCTATTCATTATAAATATGAATTTTTGATAAAAAAATTGATTTTTATGCGTTAAGGTAAAAAATGGATTTTTGGAGAATTCATCACTTTTTTTGATGAATTCAGTGTTATTGAGGTTGGTTTTTTACATGAATTGAAATCGGATTTTGTGGAAAATTGAGGTGTATGTGGTGATTTCGGATTTTTGAAAAATGCATGTGATCTGAGAATTGGGTGTTGTTCTTGGGGTTTTATGGTGAAATTTTGGGGTTTTGGAGGTCTCCAATGGATTGAGAGTGAAGAGGAGTGGAGAGGAGAGTAGAGGCAACAACGATTGATGAAAGAAAAAAATATATATATATATATGTATATATATTTTTGGTTCTTGGTTCCTAGAGGAAGAAGGGACGCACGCATCCGAACCGGGCTGGACCGGCCAGCCAAGCCAGTCCAAGTGGGCCCCCCAAATAAAAAAATAAATTTTATTTATTTATTTATTTATTATTTATTTAAATAAAAATTAAATAATATATTATATATATTATTTTTTGGAAAATAGGAAAAATAGTTGAAAAATATCAAAAAAATTGGAGAAAATTCTAGAAAAATATAGAAAATTAAGAAAAGGGTAGAAAAGTGGTTTCGAGACTTTTCGGGTATTTTTGGAACCCCAACATTGTCAGAAAGAAGTGTAACAACTAAAAACTTAATATATGATATAATATCATAAAAAATTACATAATATGTTTTTAAATAATATAAAACACTATAAATGGACTTCAGGGACTGAGAAACCATAGCTCGGGCATCGGGGAACTAGGCGAGTCGGATTGACAGGTCCTGGAAGTCGGAGTGTGTAATTACAGGTGCGTAAAACCCTTGAGAATGTTACATTTTAAATCCATGTGTGATTTGTTCTAGTTAAGTGAGTATTTATTTACTTATTTATTTAGTGATCGTTATGTTTACTTAATTGGTTGCCATGTATATGCACTGTGATCATGTGTTGGTCGGTGTTTGATTTGTTCACATTGTCGGAGATTAATCGGGATGGTCGTGGTACAGAATTGAGCAGGTTAGATTGTAGCGCATGTACTTGGCGCAACCGATGAATAGCTTCCCGAGTAACGGGGTGCACGTGTCCGGTGGGTTGTGATGTGTATTCGGTCACCGTTAGTGGTTCGGGTGTGGTCTAGGCTTGATGTGCTCAGCCTAAGCATCCGAATTCACAAAGTATGATCTAGTTTTGTTAGACTCCGTCACACCTCTATCTAGTTTTCATTGATATTGTTGGTTGAACCGGATTACTCGAATGCTATTTTATATTCACTGTGTGATCTTCATATTTGTTGTGAATGTTGTTTACTGCCAGGCATGGGAATATGATTCCTATTGCTAGGGTGATATTCACATGTCTCGTAGGTTATTGTTGTTTTCATGATTATTGTGTAGACTTCTCTTAGGAATTTACTCACGGGGCTTGTTGCTGTATGTGTTGGGCAATCGAGTGCAGATCTTGGTACGAGCAAGAGCAAGGGAAAGGAGGTACTAGGCGACTATCTCTAAGGCCATTGTTGTTGGTAGTTCATGTTTTGATATGTCCGGTGGCGTAACAAGCGCTGCTGGGCTTGCGAGCGGAGGGCATGAGTCACGGGACAGCCTTGGAAATTGGGGCCGTCATAGTTGGCTTCGGAGCGAGGTCGATAAGGCCTTAAATAAAATAAGTTAAGGAAAGAGCATAAATTTTAAACAAAAATTAGATGTGGAAACTCGATGAATTGCCTAGAACTTTTAGTTGGGAAACAATGGAAACGGGTAGAGTTGGGATTGTTATGTGATATACGTATTGTTGTATTTTGTATATACTATACGCATACGTATATTGGGAACTGATCTGGACACGAAAATCAATGCAGACCACTATGGACAGTCAGACTCCTACCACTACCTCTCCGGCTACTCAGTAGGAGGCTGGGGAGACTAGTGATCACACCACTAGAGAGGTAGCTGATTTGCAAGCCATGGTGCAGAGAGTTATGGATCAGCAATTACTGCAGCAGGTACAGATGGTTGAGCTCATGGAGTACATACGGAGCTCGAGGATACCTGCAGTAGCGCCGACCGCTGAGTTAGTTGCACCTACACTTTCGACTGCGATTGCACCAGCAGTTGACACAGGCAGCAGGGACTGAGACATTGAGAGAGAGAGTTGAACCTGTTGTGGTACCAGTCGATACTACTGAGGTGACGCCTACTACTACCGAGTCGCAGGTTGTTGTTTCGACTGCCATGAGTAAGATGTCAAAGGCAGCGAAGATGGTGAAAGACTTTATGAGGTTCAACCCTACCTACTTTACTGGGGTTAGTGATTCAGAGGTTACAGGATGATGGTTGATGACATACCGACGCTTACATCAGTTATTAGAGGTACCAAAGGCGGATCAGGTACGTATTTCAGGATATTGTTTGAGAGGTCAGGCAGTAGTTTGGTGGACGAACTACACCGACATCCATACCATACCGTCTACGTGGGTTGAGTTTCGACAGTTGTTTCTGGATGAGTATATTCGCACCGAGGTGCAGTTGAGGCTTAGAGAGCAGTTTCTGGTATTGAGACAGGGCACCTTAACATTATCGCAGCACATGGATCGATTCAGGTACCTTATGATGTATGCCATGGACGTAGCGAACACCGAGAGACTCCAGATCTACTATTTCATCAGGGGTTTGGATGAGAGGATTGGTGATGTGATTGTTGCGAGTGGAGCCGAGACTTTACAGGTTTTATATGATAGAGCATTGTCTCGTGAGACATACCTACGACGACCTAGGGGTGAGCTGATAGACAGGTCTGGGCAAGGTTCTTAGTCTGATTAGGGATCGAAGAGACTGAGAGACCCGTCGGATGGAGATAGTAGGAGTGATCACCCCGGCAGTAGACCACCATATGAGGACAGACCACAGGATCGACGGCATAGAGGTGATGACAGAGACGATAGGGCATATGCGATGTCAGCGCCACAACAACCTTATACACGGGACCAGAGAGGTAGAGATCGAGATCAGAGAGACCGAAGTTATAGATAGCACTCTGACGATCGATAGTATGGAGGAAGGGATAGACGTAGGTGTTATAGGTGTGGTCAGAGAGGTCACATCAGTATGAATTATCGTAGAGCCTCTCCAGCACCAGAGATTCAACAAATCGATGAAAGAGTTCACGCTGTAGTACTGCCAGTCAGAGAGACGGCCTGACAACATGAGCAGGGTACGTTACTATTGTGTTTTTCTATGCGTATGTTGCATATAGGTTGATTTGTTCATTATAATTGTTGTTCTTGTTGCATTCGTTGCATTTAGGTTGATTAGTTCACTTAGATTAGTGTGGCCTAGTTGATTCGTACGCTGGAGGATTGTGGGAGACTGGTTGAATTTTTCACCTGGTTTTAGTCGAATACTAGTTGATTTGTTCACCAGGTTTTAATGGAAGACTGGTTGAAGTGTTCACCAGGATTTTGGTTGAAGATTGGTTGATTTGTTCACCAGGGCCAGGTGGATGTGTTTCCCTAGAATAGGTTGATGTGTTCCCTAAGAATTAAAGTTTATTCATTCACTAAGAAGTTCAAGTTAAAGTTAATCTAGACGACAGGTGTCAGGTTAGTTAGTCTAATGGGTAATTGCATTCGCGTTGTGACCCCTAAGAAGAGGTATTGGTTATCCTAAATTTCGGGGACGAAATTCTCCTAGTTTGGAAGAATTGTAACGGCCCAAATTAATTTAATTGAATTTCAGTGTTAATCACGATGATTAGTGGTTAATTCGGGCATTACGGGGACAGCTGGGTGACTCGGATATGAGTACCCAGGTTATATTGTATTATTTGTGCATGTTGTATGTCTATTATTGTGATGTGGGAAATAATTATTATTTATATAAACATCACATGTGTGTAAGTTGATATCGGGCAAGGTCACGAGTCGGGTATATCTCTCGAAGTGCGTGTCGGGGATCAGTTACCGGGTTACCGGGTACAGGATAGCTGGGGTACGAGACATGAGTTGCCGGGTAGTTGAGTGTTAGTGTGAATAACCTATGATTTTTATATGATTATTAGGTGGCCTAGCCTAAGGTTAAATTAATGTATAAATAGATTAATTTAAGTCCTATAGTTTGATAGGAAAAATCGACGTGCATAGGATTATCCTCGAGATGCATAACAGTGTGATATAAGGCAAGTGTTGTTAGGATAAGGTGTCAAGAACTTGAGTGACACAGGGTGATCAGGTGCCGTTAGATCCTCCTCGAGATGCGTGCACACATTAGATTAGAACAAATACTATAAATGCCTTTGATAGATTAAGTATATGCAAATTCAACATTTTCTCAAACAATTTTGAGAGGTTATGTGAGAGAAACCGAGGTTGGGAAAGGTGAATCCGAGCTTGGAGAAGAGATTTAGTTACCAAAATCGCAAGATCTAAGGTAATCTATTCATTATAAATATGAATTTTCGATAAAAATGTGATTTTTGTGGGTTAAGGTGAAAATGAATTTTTAGAGAATTCATCACTGTTTTTGATGAATTCGGTGTTATTGAGGTTGGTTTTGATAAATTACATCAATTGGAATCGGATTTGTGAAAAATTGAGGTGTATGTGGTGATTTCGGATTTTTGAAAAATGCATGTGATCCGAGAATTGGGTGTTGTTCATGGGGTTTTGTGTTGAAATTTTTGGGTTTTGGAGGTCTCCAATGGATTAAGAGTGAAGAGGAATGGAGAGAAGAGTAGAGGCAACAACGATTGATGAAAAAAAAATATATATATATATATATATATTTTTTTTTTCGAACAAGAAACCAAAGGTTCCTGGTTCCTGGAGGAAGAAGGGACGCACGCACGGGCCAGCCAAGCCCGTCCAAGTGGGCCCCCCAAATAAAAAATAATTTTTATATATTTTATTTATTTATTATTTATTTTAATAAAAAATAAATAATAATATAAACATTATATATATATATTATTTTCTGGAAAATAGGAAAAATAGTTGAAAAATATAAGAAAAACATGAGAAAATTTTAGAAAAATATAAAAAATTAAGAAAAAGGTAGAAAAGTGGTTTCGGGACTTTTCGAGTATTTTTGGAACCCTAACATTGTCCGAAAGAGGTACAACAACTGAAAATTTAATATATGATATAAAATCATAAAAAATTACATGTGTTTTTAAATAATATAAAACACTATAAATGGACTTCAGGGACTGGGAAACCATAGCTCAGGCATCGGGGAGCTAGGCAGGTTGGATTGACGGGTCCGGGAAGTCGGAGTGCGTAGTTACAGATGCGTAAAACCCTGAGAATGTTACGCTTTAAATTAATGCGTGATTTGTTTTGGTTAAGCGAGTATTTATTTACTTATTTATTTAGTGATCCTTACGTTTACTTAATTGGTTGCCATGTATATGCACTGTGATCATGTGTTGGTCGGTGTTTGATTTGTTCACATGGTCGGAGATTAATCGAGATGGTCGTGGTACGAAATTCAGCAGGCTAGATTGTAGCGCGTGTACTTGGCGCAGTCGGTGAATAGCTATCCGAGTAGCGGGGTGCACGTGTCCGGTGGGTTGTGATATGTTTCCAGTCACCGTTAGTGGTTTGGGTGTGGTCTAGGCTTAATGTGCTCAGCCTGGGCATCTGAATTCACAAAGTATGATCTAGTTTTGTTAGACTCCGTCACACCTCTATCTAGTTTTCATTGATATTGTTGGTTGAATCGGATTACTCGAATGTTGTTTTATATTCACTGTGTGTGATCGTCATATTTGTTGTAAATGTTGTTTACTGCTAGCCATGGGAATATGATTCCTGTTGCCAGGGTTATATTCATATGTCTCACAGTTTATTGTCGTTTTCATGATTATTGTGTAGACTTCTCTTGAGAATTTACTTACTGGGCTCGTTGCTGCATGTGTTGGGCGACTGAGTGCAGATCCTGGTACGAGCAAGAGCAAGGGAAATGAGGTACTAGGCAACTATCTCTAAGACCGTCGCTGCTGATAGTTCGTGTTTTGATATCATGTATGCATATTTGTTTTGCTGGGTTTTGGGGACTTTATAACTTTATGACATGTATATGGATTACTGTTTATTTTGTCTCAGTTATATACATGGTGTTATCTCCGGGTTTTCACTGCTTAGGCTTAATAAATTCTCATAAAAGACAAATTAAACGCTTCCGCTACTGTTATTAAAATTTGCCAACCTACTAGATGTTTAAATAAATTAAACAACTTAATATAGTAGTATTAGTCAAATGGAGCATCACTTCACAGAGCTGTTGATGTGGCTACAGTGATGACGTGTCTGGTGACGTGACAGACGCTACTAGGCTTGCGAGTAGAGGGCGTGGGTCACGGGACAGCCTTGAAAATTGGGGCCGTCACACTTGCCTTGGACAACTCAAAAGAATGGAATGACAAGATAGCATCGAAGCAATATCAATAAATTATTCAAAGCTCATGAAATATCTGTAGTGTTCCTCATTGGTTTACATACCTCCAATCCAAGCTAATTCGCGCTAACACGGACTCCGACATGCCCTTACGGTCCCCATGTATACAATAATCCTAATAATGCAATTTATATCAATTTCCATAATTTTCTATGATTTTTCCAAATTTCTAATTATTTTTGCCAATTTCACGTTTTCAAGGCAAAAATTGTAGGAACCCCGAATACTTCACTTTTCATAGAAATTCCCGAATTTCTCTTTATTTGATGAAAATATAATTTTCTATAATTTTCCAAAATTTTTCTTGAATTTTTCCTATTTTTCTAGTTTTTATTTCAATTAAAATCCTTTTTATATATTTAATTGAAATAAATAATTATTTATTAATATAACAATGGGTGGGTGGGTCCCGAGTCCCGGGTAGGGTCTGGACCGCCTTGACCGGGTCAGACTAGGACCTAGTCCAACCGAGTCAAGCCTAGTCTGACCCAACCCGTTTTTTCCCCCCTCTGAGTCGTCTTGTTCGTTGGAAATTCCAGCGAACAAGACGACTTGCATTTTTTTTTCTTCTTTAAATACAACAACAACCAACAATCAACCAATCTACCATTAAAATCCCTTCTTCCCTATCAACCATCACCAACAACATCTTAACAACAACAACAACGCACAAGAGTGACAATACCGACAACGAAATCAACAATTTCTTTACCTGAGTCTCGCCTTGACGTTGCATCCACGCTCTCTATAGCGAGTCCCCGCTCTCCTCTCCTCGATCTCTCCTTCTTCTCTTTCAATTTGAGGATGGTGAGAATGGTGATGGCATTGGCGTGTTGGTGTTTTGGGGAGGTTTGGTCAAACGACCAAAATACCCCATCCTTAAACATACCCTATACAAATTTACTGCCATCTTGGTCATTTCGTAGTCCCATCGACCAACTTTGATAACTCAATTGGGTGACTTTAGTTGACTTGCTCCTCACTCTAGCCTATCCACCTCATACTTAGTGCAATCCGAACTCGACTCGCAACGCTCCGCGTGTGTTGTGCACTTGGTCGAATTGTGTACCAATTATTTTGATAAATTTAAAGTTTGTATTTTATCAGTGTTTTTAATTAAGTTTTTCCCCACACTACCAAAATTTGTGCATAAACGCCCTCACACGTTGGGAACTTTCAAATTTGAAAAATTAAATATATTATAATACAAACATCATACAAAACTAACATACCTCGACGTTAACGTCTGAGAATTGATGAGTGTAGCATGGCTTGGGCCTACGTATCACCTGTATTAACATGTGGTACGGGTTAAATTTTTAGGGTCGTTACAATAAAACTCACTTTAAAATAACATTTTTCTATGAATAGATATCTCTCTCTAAAAGTGGGACAAATCCTATTTTGATGACATAACATCCACACATTAGTCAGACAATGACCAATTACAATCTTTATACTCATCCATTAAATACAACGTTTAATTATGTCAAATCATTGTGCTCCTAATGTTGGAGTCTCTGACGATCTCAAGTCGAACGACTAAATGATATAACTGTCATGAGAATCACTGACATTTAACATGTGGCATTGTCATAGCGGGTCAGTCCAGTATTTGTTCCTAACAAATACTCATGATCTTGATCCGTATTTGTATACGCATAATCATCATATGACTATCAATCAAGACCCATACTAGTCTTTATTAGTATTCCAACAATAATAACTGACTAGGGATGTTTAGAATAATACTATAATTATTCGTGGATACTATTATTAAAGAAACATGCATCTACTTATAATAGTTAAACAATATTGATAGAATTGGCCTATAGCACATTTCCAATATCTCCCACTTGCACTAGGTCCAAACTACACGTATCTGATACTATGTGACCTTAATGTGTTCTTAGTGGAAGAATTTTATTTATGTATCTGCTCCATTGTTTAATATTGTTGTTCTGCAAAATCGTCACGTTCTTTCTTTAATAAGACAAAAACACTCGAGTGATTACTTAGACCTGTAGTGTGATTATTCCAACGTAGCTTCCAACACTTGGAATCACACCTTATTTAATCATGAACCTTATTATCTAAATATTTTCTTTGGTTGCATTAAATGCCACTAAAACTCAATTTATGTTGTAAAATTTTGTTAGAGTGAGTTTAGAATATTTCGAGCTCATTGCATCTTCCTACGAAGTTAACAAATATCCATATTGTGATCATTAATAATTAATATTAGTTTGAAAGTTTGCATTTTGTAACAATTTACAAAAATCACATCTTTTAAACCTCTGTAAACACAATAACATTGCTTAAATGATTCCGAAGTACTTAAGAATGTTATCAATAAATATCCAGTAACGTTAACTAGAATCTATGAGACATATGTATGTTTTGTCCAAAGCATATAACATATCAAGTTGAATTCAAAGTATAACATATGTGATGATTCCCATAGCTAATTAATGCATATGAAATCATACTCACATTGTCCCGCTCATCATTTGTCATAAACTTATTAGTTTAATTTCAGGGACGAAATTTTAGTAAGTGAGGGAGACTGTAACAACCCTAAAAATTTAACCCGGCTTGTGTTACAGTAGTCAGGAGCGTGACTCGGCTGAGTGATACTTCACGGTATTTCAAACTTCAGGAGTCGACACCGAGGTAATTTTATGATTATGTGTTGTGTTGTTTTGTATTAGTATGATAGTCTAATATGTGTCTTGAGCTATTTGGGAGACCATTAGTTGAGTGAGGTTTCGCCTAGGAAATCGGAGAAGTTAAAAGATAAAAAAACTTAAATTAATGGATTTTTGAGTAATAAATATAATGTTTTATTAGAGTCGAAACGTGGATGTGATGATGGGCACAGAACGATCAAGTTGCATTGCGATACGAGCCAAGGAGCGTAAGATCAATATGGGAGCTGAATAGTTAAATGACACCCGAGTCAATAAAGGGAGTCAACAAGTGGAGTTAGGAGTGTTGGACAGCTCAAAAGGGAGGTTGTAGTATCTACGTAAAGATAAGTGTATGTAGGTTGATCAAAAGTGGTCCTATATGAGGTTCTTCTCATCACTTTTCCCTCATTTCTCTCTTTCTTTTCTCTCTCCTCTCCTCTCCTCTCCTCTCCTCCTCTTCCCTTCTCCTTGCTTGGAGAGAAAGTCACCACAGGGGGACGATCAGAATCCTTGCTTGAAGTCCCAACTTCTTGCTGAAATCTAAGAACCTTGCTCTCTTATCTCTCACATATATTCTTGTGTTATTCTCCTTTATATTTTGGGTTAGTCATTCCAGTTTTGAATTCATTGCGTTGACCAAGGGTAGCTTGCCGAAAATGTTCCTGGTATCCCACCAATGTCTCGGTAACTCCCGGAGTGATCAACATGCGGCGTTGAGCCGATGTTGTTGATGATGTTCAGTTTTGTTATTGTTGTTAGTTTTTCAATTTAATTGGGGATATCTAGAATTCCTGGACATTACCGATGTTTTTGACAATGATTTGAAGTTGATTTTGGTGGGTTTTGATGTCCAGAAATGTATTTGCGAGGATCGCCGAGAGTGGAGTATTTTTTTGGTGTAATGCATATTTCAGATTTTTGGATTTCGGTTCAACGTCGTGGAGACGTCGTGTGTTTTATAGCGTGCCTGCGTCTCCCATAGACGTGTATGCTAGAGCTTGTTGCATGCACACCCGCACTGTGAGATGTCATGAGACCAATGCTCATGGCGGTGTCTCTCATAGCACTACAAACAATGTTGTTTTTCCATTTCGATATTACGTCGTGATGACGCCGTGAAGAGTAACTCCCCACGGCGTCGTGGCGGCACGTGTCTAAAACTCTGAACGTTTCACATACACCATGTACATGCCTTGAGGCCATATGCCATGATGTGACTCACGTACGTGTCCACCAGCAAGCCATCAAATGGCGTCGTGGCGGCGTCCTTCTAAATGGTGCCACCCGCAGCGTCTAAGGCAATAGGTCAGCAGAAATTTCAGGAACAATTACAATAAAATTTGGGAATCTTTGGGGGTTTACCTAGGGATTTATTGACCATAAACCCTATGTATTTGGGGTTCCAACCTTTGCCAGGTAGTTGGGACCTGTGGAATCGTGTTTGAGTCACGTGAGTTGTACTGTGTTGCGATTAGCTAGGTAAGTACACTAGTCAACAAGCTTGTGTATGATTAGTAAACAAATAAGAAAATACTATGTGATTCATTAGCATTCATTCTGACTTTCTATGATCTATTGTTGGCATTCCGTCTATTCCTCGGTTATGTGTTATTGGTGTAAGTATCTTGTCTCGAGAGTTCTCGACCCTGTGCTAGTGGGGCAATGTATGCACTCTTATACAGAAAGTGTGGGATGATCCATAGTGAACGTGTGACATCATGTACTGGGTTGTAGTGCTTGTGTCCCTTCTATCATGGTTGTACCTTCATTTGTGTCGATGCCCGGGGAGACCTCGTATTGTTTCCACCGTCATGCTTTTAGACCACTTATGGGCCTCTTTTGAATTCCTAGAACAAGCATGTTTTCGATTGATATCTATTTGTTTATTTATCATGCACTTGATCAATTTCAATTCCTGCCTATCAATTACCACATGATTTTTAGACTACTTTACTTGGTAAAGCATGAATTACTATTATATTCTTCTGGCATTACTTTCGATTTCTCTCAAGTTACTCACCGTCTAGTTTGTGACGGTGGGTGCAGATAGAGCGGAGTGCAGTAGAGGCAAGTAGCCCTACCTAAGTGACTTCTTCTTAGGATTAGCAGTTGAACTTTTCGAAGACCTCAGTGTAAGTTTATTATTGGTTTTGCTTGATTGTATGATGCTTTATATGCATGTTTTTTATCGTTAAACTGAGAATCATTTTGATTTGGACATCATGTACACATTATTTTTGTTCATATTTGATTGCACATGAATATTTCGAGGTTTTGTACGTAATAGATTCCTAACTTTCCTTTGACTGAGTTATTTCCCATTTATGTTGTAGTTTACTTATTTTTGGCTACGTTAAACTTGCAATAACTCTATCATAAACTATATAATTAATTGATTGGAGGCTGACTAGGCTCACCGAGTACTGACTCGGGACCTGCACAAGTCTACGCCAGGCGTACCCAATTGCATGATGAAATTAGGGTCATCACATCTATATTCCTTTATTCCTTTATATTAGTTTATAACCGTTTTAGGGATGCAAAGGCTCAAATTTCATCATAAAGATCAAATTAAAGTGTGATTTTCAGCTTTATATAAATGTCGTCAATAAAGCAATTAGCGCGCTAATATTTTGACCTAGCGTGTTAACTGTCAAGGGCCTCAAAATAAATATTTTTGGCCCTAAAGTTAGCAACCCTTTATATCATCTGGGACCCTACCAAACCTCAGTAACATGTCGCATATTTAGTTATGGATCATATGACCTATTTAGGTGGTCTGGATGTTTTCATAAATTTTGAAAATGGAAAATCTTGGTTTCATGACATACAAAGGGGTTTTTCTGCAAAAACGTAGTTTTCTTTTCAAAAACCTTTCAAAAAAAGTTTTTCTTTTTCGAAAACTTCCACAATGGTTTTCAAAGTACAATGTGAATATAAACACATGGTTTAACATAGTTTAAACTTATATGACCGATTCAAGTGGTGAATTTCATTTAAAACTCCAAATGATCACTTGAGATTTGAAAAGCCATTTGAAAAAGCATGTTGTGCAAGAACTAATGCATTAGGCTTACGTAAATGAACTCGTATACCTTATATCAATGTCACAACATGTAATACTATCTTTCGTCTTCGTTTCCTTACGTGGACCAAATCTTGAACTTGTATGACTTGAATACTTAAGATGTGATGTTTTGCAATTTTTGACAAACTTAGTAGTATATTTTTACCTTGTTTTTTCCATCAAAATATTGGATGGAATAAGTGTGACTAACCACTTAGTCCAATAATCACCCCCTTTTGGATGATAACAAACAATGTGAACTTGACAAGCAAAAACAAAATTCAAGTGTATTCACATTCATATATTTACAATTTCAAGTTCAACACATACACATTTCTCCTATGTTTGATACCATAAAAAATAGGGCCAAACTCCCCCTACAACAGGCATAATAGATAAGTGAGCCATGAATAGGACATGACAATGGGTGGAATTAACTCCCCCTCACTTCATGCATATTTCCAGTCATAAACATTCACAGTCACATGTAGCCAACATATATAACAAAGAAAAATCATTGCATAGTTAACAAATACATAACAATGGACAAAAAAATATTAACTCGGAGATACGCAAAAAGATTTTCATGATATTAAGTATGCAAAGATAAACATGAACGTAGTTGCGGCTTTAACATGAGTCTATAACATAGTGAATGTTCATTAAAACACTAAATACTAACATATATGAGCCTAGTGTTCCCCCTAAATATGATATGCTTATATACTCCTCCTAATAAGATGACGTTCGACGTGCAAAGTTGGAGGCGCGCTCGTAGTAAACAACTCTCAATATGACAAAGTTGATCACCCTGATGCGCAAGGCTTGTGTCAAAGTCTGTGAAATTCTAGGACATATACTCCTGCATGTACCCCAGCCGCAAAGAGATATATGTCGTCGATGGAAACATCTTGGGAGGAGGGGCAATTCCCTTGAAAGTCTGATAAGGTGGAGGCTACTATGATTAATGTTGTGGCTGCTGCTATGGAGGTGGTGGAGCGGTACACTCTTGAACCTCATCATCGCCATCATCGTCGTGAGGGAAGAGGAAGCTGTAGTCCAGGTAGTCTCTCACATCAAAAGGAGCAATGGGAGAATCGATGGATAGTGGAGACTCATATCCCGAGTAATGTTAACCATCCAGGATATCCTCCTTCCTAATCCATCGCTGCTCTTGACGAATATAACGATACTTTATGGCCTTCAGAGTGGCCCTGTCAATAGTTTCATAAATAGAGAGTGGCTAGCCTCATAGACTTAGATCCACCTAGGCGAACTCCAGGTAAGATGTGATGAGTGAACATAAGGAAGATGAAAACCAGAGCTACACGTGCTAGTCATGTAGCCGATGATAAGGTGGGGCAAACTAAGAGGAATATCACGAAGTAAGTGCCTAAGGACAAACATGTCAAATAGAGTGACGTAGTTCTTAGTATTGCCACGTCGGAGAATGACCTTATGAAGGACCATATGAAGGAGGTGAGGTACAAGCTTGAAATCAGTGTTAGTGACTCCAGAAGGGTATTCGGAGATCTCCCTATCAGACGGCATGAATGATTCTAATAGCTCAAGTCTGCACATAACTGTAGTTATAAGAGGGTGAAAGGGCAGATCAAATAGGTGTAATCTCGATAAACCGGCTACCGACATTCAATTTAAGGATGAAGTTATTCATCGTGGCGATATTAGAATAGAAATGTCAAACCAAAAAGGAATTATAGTCATCATTATACTGACAGAATGTAGCCTACCCCGATTTGTTGAGGAATTCTCGAATGGGAAGATGAGCCTTGTCAAAAAATTCAAAATCGACAATAACGGGCTTAAGGATTTTGGCATCTGTAATCCATGGAGCAACCGACTCCAAAATAGACTTAGGTTCATGTTTGGATTGGCTCGATCCTCGTTTTTGGAGGAATTGGCTGGGACGGTGGCGGAGGTGTTGCTATGGTGGCTAAAGGAATGGAATGGGGCCGAGGAATAGGCGGACTTGGACTCACTATTGGATGACGAAGGCTCGACAACACGACGCATGAGGGGACGACGGGAGGACAACGCAGGGGTAGGACATGTGGTGGGAGGGGCAGCTAGGTGCAAAGTGGAACAGGCGGAGTTCGACAAGTCGACATTGGTCACAAGCTCAACAATGGAGCTAACAATGGAGGTTTAAGACCTAGGGCTAGAAATCAAAAAAAAAAAAAGAAAATGTCAAAAAGAGTAAAAAATGTTACCTAAGAGTGGAGGAAAATGCAAGGGAGATGATGGAGACCCAAGAGGAGATGAAGTTTATGTGAAGAAGGAAACGTTAGGGTTAAAAAATGAATATATAGTTGTCTGGCCAGGCGACATTAACTTGCTAATGACTGAAATAACGAACTAATGTGTCAGTTTAGCAATCTGGGCCATGGTGAATTAGCACGCTAATTTCTAGACCTGACGCACTAATTGCTCCCTAGAATTTCGGAAATAAAATTTTTAAGCATGTGAATAAGTTTACCATCTCCTTTTAGGACGTGATTACAAAAGAAATGGTGCCTAATCTCAATATGCTTTGTGCGGGAGTGTAACACTAGATTTCTCGATATGTTGATTGCACTTATGTTATCGCAATAAATTTCAGTGCAACCAACTTGGATTTGGTAATCCTCAAGTTGTTGCTTCATATACAAGAGTTGAGCACAACAACTTTCGACAGTCACATACTCGGCTTCGGCCATTGAAAAAGCAACGTAATTTTATTTTTTGCTAGACCATGATATAAGTGAATTTCCTAACAAATAACAAAATCTGGAAGTGTTTTTCCTATCGACTAGACTCCCCACATAATCGGAATCAACAAAACTCTGAAGTTCAAAACTCTTAGTTTTATTGAACCATAATCATAAATCTTGTCCTATTAAGACAGCAAAATATACGCTTCACACATTTCAAGTGTGACTCCTTAGGTTCAGATAGAAATGGCGCACATAAGTGCATACTAAACATAATATCAAGCCTACAAGTGATCAAGTATTGGAGGCTACCTATCATGCCACGGTAATGTTTAGGATCTACGGATTTTCCTAGCAGGACTTTGTCCATTTTGACAGTGGAACTACTAGGAGTATCACATGCTTTCAAATTTTCAAATTCGAATATCTTTAGCATGTTCCTCACATATTTCGCTTGGTTTATGAAAATGTCATGTTTGGATTGCTTATTTTGCAAGCCTAGGAAGTATGTTAGTTCACCCATCATGCTCATTTCAAATTCATTAGTCATTAATGATGAGAATTCATCACATAAGCATGTGTTAGATGACCCAAAGATAATATCATTAACATAGATTTGACCGAGTAGCATGTCACATTATTTTTTATAAAAATGAATAAAGTAAGATTTAGCGTTCCTTTCTTGAAGCCTTTGTCAAGTAGAAATGCACTAAGTCGGTCATACCAAGCTCTAGGAGCTTGTCTCAATCCATGCAAGACCTTTTGCAGATGATAGACGTGACTTGGATGATCATGGTCTACAAAACTCGGTGGTTGTTCTACATATACCTCTTCATTAACGAAGTCATTTAAGAATGCACTATTAACGTACATTTGGAATAGTAGAAACCCATTGTACTAAGCTTAAGCAAGCAACATTCGAATTGCTTCTAGTCTTACAACTGGTGCAATTGCTTCCTCATATTCAATTCCTTCCTCTTAATTATTGCCTTGTGCAACCAACCTAGTCTTGTTCCTTACAATTTCACCCTTCTCATTCCTTTTTTTTCTAAAGACCTATTTGGTGCCTATGATAGTATGGTCTTTAGGTCTAGGTACTAGTGCCCATACCTTATTCCTAACAAAATTACTTAGTTCCCCTTGCATAGCCATAATCCAAAACTCATCACCTAAGGCATCATCTATCTTGGTGGGCTCAGTTTGTGATAAAAAAAGTTGTCCCTCATCTCGGTGCAATGATGACCAAGTAGTTATTCATTTGTTTGGATCACCTATAATTTGTTAGGAAGGATGACAAATAAGAAGTCTTAAGTTCTTAGGTGCACTAGGTTCGGGTTCCACACTCATCTCGACCCCTTGATTATTTGATGTTTGGCCTAGGGTAACATCATCATCATCATCATCATCATCATCATCAATTTTCAATTTTTCCAAGTTTTTCATCATTTTCACTTTGGCATCTACTTCATCAAATTTAACATGAATAGACTCTTTTATGGTTTTGGTTAATCTATTAAACACTCTATATGCTTTTCTATACATGGAGTAGCCTAGAAAAGTACATACATTTGGCTTTGGGTCAAATTTGTCCAAATAATCCTTATCATTTATAACATAGCAAGTGCAACTAAACACATTAAACTAACTTATGTTGTTGCCTTTCATAGTTCATAAGGAGTACTTTTCACTTGCTTTCGGACATTTACCCTATTGATAACATAGCACGCCGTGTTAATAGCTTCGGCCCAAAACTATTTAGCTATGTTGTACTCATTTAGCATTGTCCTGCACATCTTTTGGTGTGTCATATTCTTTCTTTCAACAACTCCATTTTGTTGTGGTGTCCTAGAGAGGATAGTAGGTGTGTGTACCCTCGTTTAGCACAAAACTCCTAAGTTCCTATTTACAAACTCACCACCTCTATCACTCTTAATAATAGTAATCTTGTACCCCTTTCATTCTCAACCAAAGCATAAAATTTTACAAATACATCATAAACTTCATGCTTATTAGCTAAAAAATACACCCATGTATACCTAGTTAAATCATCAACAATGACAAAGCAATATGATTTATCCCCTAGACTTAATGTTTGGGTGGGTCCAAACAAATCCATATGGATAAGTTCCAAAGCTCGAGTCACATCACTTGTTACTTTCGTTTTGAATGAAAATTTCACTTGCTTACCAAGGATACAAGGTTTACATTCCTTGTCTTTCCTAAAATTCCATTTGGGTAAAACCTTGATGAGATCATACTTGGTCAATTTTGACAAGTTTTCTATGCTAGAATGTCATAATCTATGATGCCACATGTAACGGCCCAAATAATATTTGCCGTTAATTATGATGTCATGGCAGATGTGGACGCCAGCGAGGACGGTCGGGGGTCCCACAGCGAGACTGGAACGCACTCGAACTAGGTATATAGTCAGTTTTGTATGCTGTTGTGGTAAATTGTGATGAAAATGTATAAATTAGTTAATTTCATTACAATATGTATGTTAAGGTAGTTTGTTGACGAGTGAGGAATTTCTCGGGGTGCGTGCGGACACGGGACACGAGGCGGGGTGCGGGTAGTTGGGGGAACTAATGTGAGCTTATTTGCAAATTATGGGAATTTATCGAATAGAGTAGATAATTAATACTAGCTAAATCAAATTGGTAATCAAAGTGCTATAGTTAGCTGAATAAAACAACATCAGTTGGATGATTCTCGAGATGCACAATGGAGAGATTTGAGGTGGGAAATGTCATGATAAGGTGTGTGTGAGTTGGAGTGACACAGGGTGGTTAGTGGCCCTTGGATCGTTCTCGAGATTTGTACACACACTTGATCAAATGATCAAGTATATATATATACATGTTGACTGATCAAACAAAGGAGAGGGAGATTGTGGTTTTGAGAGATTGAAAGAGAGGAAGAGAGAAATCGGTGGGGAAGAAGAGGAGGAAGAACAACAACATTTAACTTGTGAAGTGAGTGATTTTGGGCGTCCTACCACAAGAATCAAAGGTATGGACACATTAAACTTGGATTTTTAGGAGATTTTTGATGTGGGTTTGAATTTGTAAATTCGAATTTCTTGGAGGGACTAAACATTGTATTTATGAAAATTTAGTGTTTATGAGAATGATATGATATGGGTTATATGTTTTGATCAAATTTGGGAGAAGTTGGAGGATTTTCCAAAATGGGTTTTGAAATGTGATTTCCATGATTTGTGGATTTTGGGGTTTGATTATGGTAATTAGTGTTTAAATGGTGTAATTAAGGTCATTGATGTTTTATGGAAACATGGAAATTGAATTTATGGGTTTGGAGTTCAACTTTGTAATTTGGAAATTTTCGGACGACGAGCAATTAGCGCGCTAATGGGAGAAATTAGCGCGCTAATCACGCTGAGTAATGAAGATGATGAACAAGTGATTGAGATTAATTAGCGCGCTAATTTATCTCATTAGCGCGCTAATTGTTCTCTGGACCCCAAAAATTGGAAAATGACAAAATGAGTCAAACCAACATTATGAACCCATTAATTGATCATTAATACTCATAAATGAATTCCAGGAGTCTCGAAATAGTAATTTGAGTCGGGGGTTAGTCAGAAATCAGACCGGGAGTGATACCGGGATTTGGAGGTATTGGACCTGGGGGGTTGATTTGTGGAGCGAGGAGTGCGGTTTGAGGTGTGTAGTATCCCAATTGAACTTCACTTTAAGTATTTACAGTTTGATTTATTTGAATTCAATTCCGATTATTCATTATTCCATTCCATTACTGCTTTACGGTGGTTGAGTCCTCTCACTTGGTGTTTTTACGGTAGTGGAGTTTACTCCTACCTGGAGCCTTTACGGTGTTGAGATCACTCCCCACCTGGTGTTTATTCGTTACGGCCATAGAGTCCACTAAGTCATAGCACTTGTCTATGCATATACCGGTGAATAGGCTACCTGGTTATGGTAGGCTCGTGTGGGTGCGTCGTGGGTCTACGCCGGCCACCTAGAGGGTCCAGGGACAACTTTGTTGGTGTGTTTGAGGGTTGTGCCCAAGGAGAGGCTCGAAGTATGACTTAGTCGATTTTTTACTGTGCACGTACTTTGCTTCGTTACTATATTTATACATGCGATGATCCTTTCACAGTTGTCTGTATTTCTTTTGTTCCGCATGTTTATTTATGGTATTTAAATTCCAGTACTTTTACTACCGTAATTACTTAGTGAATTTCCTTGGGATTACTCACTCTGGACTCGTCATCTGTCTTTTTATGATGGCTCGAGTGCAGATCCGGGTACGAGTCGAGGGAAGGGCAAGCTTGAGGACTACATTGATTGATAGCTCTAGCCCTACTCGTACGTATGTTTATATTTACTTGTTTTATGCTGGGTTTTGGGATTGGAGAGATAGGTTGTATACTTTTGATATTTTGTGGATCTCAAAGGACATGTATATGATGTATATTTGGTATGGTTTCCACTTAGGCATTTTGATCATGGAATTCAAGATAAATCTTTATGTTGTTCATTTAATTTTCCACTGCGTAATTTATGGTTGAATGATATTGAGGAAATAAAAGTTAACTCATAACATCAAGGTTAACTGATAATTGATTGACAATGGATAATTGGGCGTGGGACACAGCTGGCGGTGACGTGGACAGCTGTGGGCCCGCATGGCCTCCCGTGGCGGACCAATGTGGAAATTGGGGCCGTCACACCACAACCATGCATCACATTCACTTTGTGCACTCAAACATGAAGCATTTTGCATATGCATCTCATCAAAGTTAATGGCATAAACATTCTTATATCTATGTGGAACAAATAGAGTTTCATGCTTCTCATTCCTAACAATGCATTTTGATGATTCAAATATGACATGCAATCCTTTGTCACACAATTAACTAATGCTAAACAAGTTATGTTTCAAACCATCAACAAGATAAACATTAGAAATAGAAAGTAAATAGTTACCCACGGTTCCAAGGCCTATAACCTTTCTTTTATTGTTGTCTCCAAATGTGACATTTCCACCATCATTCCGCTTTAATTCAATGAATTGATGTGTATCTTCGATCATGTGTTTTGAGCACCCACTATCCAAGTACCATTGGGTGTATTTCCTCGCGTCCTATACAATGGAAAAGATACTATATTTTTCTACCCAAACACCTTTGGGTCTGAGAAAGTTAGTATTATAAACATTCATAACTACCTATACTAGTCTACCTATTTTGGCTTTTTGTAAGGCACATTTTTCAACCACATGAAACCTATTGCATTTTTAGCATCTACGGGCATCATCTAGCAATTTCTTATAACTCAATAAGTTTGCTCCATAGCCTATGCCTCTTTTGTTGAGTGCACGTCATTGTGCTCCCAACATCATGTTAAACATCTCTCTACCATTGATGAACTTATGCACCGTGCTAGTTAAGTCCTCTACTTCTTTAACTAAAGCATCTCTCTCCTATAGGACTTAATTTAAGTCACTTTGGAGATCATTAATAGTCTCATTTTGTGACTCAATCTCACTAATTGCTATGGTCAAGCTCTTTTTTAGTTGTTTGGTCTTTTTGACCTCCTTTTCTAACTCTTTCCAAAGCT
Organism: Stephania japonica; assembly: GCA_039657345.1. Taxonomy (NCBI): domain Eukaryota; kingdom Viridiplantae; phylum Streptophyta; class Magnoliopsida; order Ranunculales; family Menispermaceae; genus Stephania; species Stephania japonica. Next base: position 28,272,280 of record CM077560.1, read on the forward strand.
TATTAACATTAGGAACATCATCAAAATTGAAATTGTTAGAGTTTACCTCACTTTTTGCCATGAAACAAAGTATTGCTTTCTTACTTTCTGACTCAGATTCAAAACTTGATGAGGATGAATCATCTCATGTCGCCTTGAAGCTCTTCTTGCCTTTCTTCTTGTTCAATACCTTCTTGGACTTGCATTTTGCATTGATGTGACCTGATTTGCCACACCCGAAGCATATGGTCTCACTTGATTTTCTTCCCTTGCTTCCACTCTTAAACTTCTTCTTATACATGTCTCGCTTATACATAGCCTTGTTGAGCTTTCTTGAGAGCATAGCTACTTCCTCTTCAAGATCATTGTAATCACTAGATTTCTCATCTTCAATGATCTCAACCGATGCAACCAATGGGCTATTTGCTTTCAAAGCAATCTCTTTTCTTGAACTCTTTATACCCCTACTCAATGCTTTCAATCTAGTATGGTCCTTAAGTTTATGTTCATGGATCCTTAGCTCTCCATATAAGGCGTCAAACCTAAACTCTTCAAGGTTTGACATCGATTGGATGGAATACTTCTTGACATCCCATTCCTTAGGCAAGCCTCTAAGGAATTTGACACCGAAGTCTCTTGATCATAGGTGTTTCCAAGATTCTTAATCTCATTCAAGAGCTTAGTAAACCGAGTGATGGCAGTTGCTATGTCTTCATCGGATCCAACTCGAAAAGTCTCATAGTGCTCCTTAAGAATTCTCAACTTCGACTTCTTCACTTGAAGGGTACATTCATAGTGTACCTCAAGCTTATCCTACACTTCCTTGGCTGTCTGATAAACACTAACTCGGTTGAATTTGTTCTCACTTAATGCGCAAAACAGATGTTTCATGGCTTGATTATATGAAAGCTCAATCTTGATTACCTCGGCGATAGATTCTTTCAAGGGCTTGCCCGGTGGAGTGAACCCATTTTAAATTGCGTCTTACAAAAATCTATTTTGCGCCCTAATGTAGAACTTCATCCTCATTTTCCAATGAGCGTAGTTAGTTCTATCAAAATACGGAGGCCTACTTGAGGAGTTGCCTTCCCTAAGGCAAGCCGGATCTAAAGTTTGATTCCTTGCACAAAAACACATAAAGATACGTTAGCAACGCTTAGAGCAATAACTCACTCTGATACCAATGATCTATATCCACTACCTAACCTCTCAGATTAAGATTTTTAAACCCTCACTTATATTACCACTAAGTGTTACAACCCAAACTTACAAGCTTAAAATGTTTAATTACAATTAGGACTTTCTATCTAGCCGCAACTATGTCTTATAACTAGTCTCAACTAGGTCTTCCTTTTGACTTAAATCCCACTAAGTCTTACAATCAACCACTTACAACGAATAGATAAAAATAATGAAATACACTTTACAAAGTAAAACGACACCAAGTTCAAATACAAGCAAGCCTCCTAAAGCCTAACCTCTCTAATGCATGCAAGTATGAAGACAAATATGAAATGCAAATATATCACTGATTTTATGCAAATCTCAAATATGAAACTGTTTCAAACAAATCAATTAAAACAAATCGGGTTTCAAATTCAAGGAACATGAAGTTTGATAAAAATCAAGTTTGTTCTAACATGCAAATTGAAGAAATGGTTGAATGGGGTTTTTATATGTGTTTCCATCAACCCTCCCTTCTCCATCTCCATGAAGATCCTATAACCATTATTTACTCCTACAACCCACTAATGATCAGCCAAGTGACACAAAATGTTGACATAATTTTTGTGGGAGTGTGTGCTAGCACACATCCCGAGGTAAGTCCTATGGTTGTTTTATTTTAATTTGAAACTATAGGACTTTCATGTGATATGTATTAATTTAAATACCATATGCTTATGAAATAAATGAATTGTATTACATTAGACTAAGTTTAGACTTACCATTCTAGCTACCTGATTCCCCGGCTCGCATACAACTTAAGGTGTGTCCCCGCTCACGTCTCGACGCTTATAACTGCATGAACCGACTCAGTTAGTCAACTTGTATACATAGCACTAGGCATACACCACAACAAATGTAAAATATACCTCAGCCATGTGCCTCGGTCAGTGTGCGCATCTTACATGGGTCCTGCACACGGGTCGGTGATCGTAATTCATGAATTAATCAAGGGTTAGAAATTTGGGACATGGCAAATATTACAAACAAAATGAAATTTCATCCTCGAAATAATAAATACGTTAAGGTTTAACCTGAATAAAAGAGGTATAGGAAACGGTTGCGCATGTAGTCTTCCCACTCCCAAGTGAGTTTCGAATTGTTATGGAACTGCCACTTGACGAGCAACATAGGGATAAACTTGTTCCTCAGCTGTTGTACCTTCCGATCCAGTATCTAGATAGGCTACTCCTCATATGATACATCCTCGCTCTGGTCGATCTGACTCAAGTCAACTGTCTGTCGTGCACCTGCCTTCGACTTATCCAATTGAAACATAGAAATATGAGTGATCGGATGAACGCCTGACATCTGCGGATGAAGCTCAAACTCATACGCAACCTTTCTAAACCGTTTCCTAAACCTGAAAAGATGAAATGCGGTGCAAGCTTGCCTTTCACACCCTTCCGAGGGGAACCCTTAAGATACACATAGGCTCCCTCGGGATAAGTGAGATCATTGTGGTACCTGTCTGCGTATTTTTTCTATCACTCTTTGGCTCCCTTAAGTCTTAAGCGAATCTGTCATACTTTCTCTGGGTGGTCAACAACAATCTCAAGCCCCACTAGCTTCTTATCCTCTGGCTAAGCCCAACACGATGGCGAGCGACATGGCTTGCTATATAAAGCCTCAAACGACACTATTTCGATGCCAGCTTGATAACTGTTGTTGTATGCAAACTCATGCAACGCCAGGTACTCCTCCCAAGATCTGCGAAACTCTATCACATAAGCCCGCAACATGTCATCGAGGACCTGACTCAGTCTCTCAGTCCCCCGTTATTCTTAGGGTATCATGTTGTACTAAACTGAAGGCGCATACCATACTGCTCATGCATACTCTACCACATCAAGGATGTATAGGTAGCATCTCTATCTGACATAATCTTCAACGGTACTCCATGTAGCCTGATGAATTCTCTCTCGAACAATACACTCAACTTAAAAATGTGAAGCAACTAGTAGAAAGTAAGCAGACTTCTTCAGTCTATCAACTATGACCCATATCGAATCATGTTGGGTTTTGGGGTTCATGCGCAGCGAAAAATTCAAAACAAATTTGAAAAACCCCAACAACATCTGACTAACTCACTGTCATCGTTGCCTCGAGTAATCAGTACTCATGCGTCATGTGACAACTGACAACCTCAGCAAGTCTAGTCGGTATCCTACTCAGTGCATTGGTGACTACGTTCGATTTTCCTAGGTGATACTCCAAAGGAAAAGTCATAATCCTTCAAGAACTCTAACCATCTGTCGTAGTTGTTTCATATTCAACTCATTCTGTGTGAAGAGATACTTCAGACTCTTGTGGTCAGTGAAGAGTGTGAATCTCACTCTATACAAATGGTGTATTCACACCTTTAACGTAAATATGACTGCTGCTAACTCCAGATCGTGTATCTGGTAGTTCTTCTCATGTATCTTCAACTGTCTAGAAGCGTAAGCAACAACTCATCTGCCCTGCATTATCATGTAGCTAGGACCCATATGAGAAGCATCGGTGTACACTAGGAATCCCTATCCAACCTTTAGTAATATTTATACTGGTGCAGTCGTCAACAACCACTTCAACTGCTCAAATGCACTCTCGCATTCCTCGGACCAGTCAAATGTGACGTCCTTCTGTGTCAACCTTGTCACCAATGAAGTGATATGTGAGAAATCCTTCACGAACCTGCGATAATAGCCTGCTAACCCCAAAAAACTCCTGATCTCTATCATTGACATCGGTGCCAGCCAATCCATAATTGCCTGAATCTTAGTGGGATCTACTGCAATTCCTACTACCTAATAACGTGACCCAGAAACTTAACCTCTGTAAGCCAAAATTCACACTTACTGAACTTTGCGTATAATCAGTGCTCCTTCAAAGTATGCAACGTCTTCATGAGGTGCAGTTCGTGATCCTCTCGTGTCCTCGAATAGATTAGAATATCGTCAATAAAGACTATCATGAATTAGTCAAGAAACGAACTAAATACTCGGTGCACGAGCTTCATAACATAGCAGGGGCATTTGTCAGCCTGAACGGCATGACCGTAAATTGGTAGTGTCTATATCTGGTACTAAACGTGTTTAAAACCAATCCTCATCCCTGATCCTTAGCTAATGATACCTTAATCTCATGTCTATCTTGGAGATAAATTGTGCTCCTCTCAACTGCTCAAATAGATCATCAATCCTCGACAGTGGGTAATTGTTCCTAACTGTGTCCCACTTCAGTTGCCTGTAGTCGATGTACAGTCATAGAATACCATCCTTCTTCTTCATAAAGAGTATTGGCGCTCCCAAGGGTGATATAAAAGGTGTGATGAATCCCTTATCCCCTAAATCCTTAAGCTGAACCCTCAATTCCTCTAACTTCTTTGGGGCCATATGGTAAGCTAGTATCGTGATCGGTCTGGTGCCCGGTATTAGTTCGATGATGAAGTCTACCTCTCGTGCCGTCGGCAATAAATGCAAATAATTGGGAAAAAGTCAAGAAACTCTCTAACGATCTGTATATCCTCAATTCGGGGTATTTGACTCTCTACTACAGTGTATAAGGCTATTAGGGTCTACATCTCTCCATTAGATGCTAATCTAACTCTTATGGTACCGGCACTTAGTGTACTACCCCTATGAGTGAAGGTTGGACACCCTGGGATCTTGAATATCACTGCCTTACGGTAGCAGTTGATATGTGCGTAGTATGCAGCTAACCAATCCATCCCTAACAACACGTCGAACTCAAAGGACTCGAGTACTCTAAAATCCGCAGGTAACTTTACCCCGCCTATCTCTACCAGACATCCCTCTACTAGGCTATTAGGATATACCCTGTCCCTAGTCGCAGAACTAAAAATTAAATGCACCCTAAGGCTAACCGATGTCAATCCTAAAATGCCTATCATGCGACCCGTAATAAATGATATAGTGGAACCGAAATCAAATAAAATATACGAGTCTCAACCAGAAATGGAAATCGTACCATCAATGAGTCATCGTGTGGCGCTGGTGTCCGGCTGAGCCAGCATGTGAGCTTTCTCTTGACCATGTTGTGGCTGCCCCATCTGCTACATTCCTTGACCTTGTGTCAGTCTTTGTCCCTAACGGAGTACCTTTTGGCCTATGCCTCTGCCATGACCACCCTTATTTCGATATTGTGGTGCTGGCGGTGTTAGATGTGCAAATCTCACTAGTGCTGGCAACACTAGCCTGATTGGTGGTGGTGGCAAGGAGCATGCACCACCTAAACTCTGCGTTGAGGTGTACTATGAGGTGTAGGGTGAGGCTAATTTGTGTGGTACGGACGTCCGGACTCCTAGAAACCTCTGCTCCATCTCTTCTGACCCTTACCCCTCTGTCGTCCCCTCTCATACTTTGCTAACTGCTCAGAGGACAAGGTCTGACTTGAAGCACTCCCGTCAGTAACCTTACATAAATAATAGGCCTCGTGTGAAAGTGCGCGCTCATATATCTTGCTGAGTGTCCTGGCGCCTGTGCTGACCACGTTGTAACCAATGTTTGCCCATAAGCCAACCTCAAAGTGGTACACGTCTTACATCTCATCTCGGACAAAATCCCCAACAAACTGTCTCTGGTACCCGTATTTTTCCTGGTACTACATGACTGACTCATCTGCCACTTGCCTCAAACCAATGAACTCTCTCCTTAATCTTATCATCACTACCAGCGGGAAGTACTGCTGATAAAATTTCTCCTTAAAGGCCTTCCATGACAAAAAATCCCCATCAGTCGCTATTGTGGTGGGCCACCAGACGTCGACGTCCCTCTAAAGTGTATATGAAAACAAGTCTTGGCGCAATCGGTCCTCAAGCCCCCGAATCTGATATAACTTCTCCTTACATAATATCCATCCCTCTATCTTCTCAAAGTCTCTCACGCCATCGAAGTAAATCAGCTGAAGCCGGAGGAAATCCCTAACCAGCTGAATCACGACTGCTAAGCCCGAAGGTGTAAGTGTGGAGGTCGATGTCACCTCTGCTACTTCTGCCATTGAAATGGTCACTGTTCGAAGAGTCGGCATTACTATCACACCCTGAATAGCGGGTGTCTCTAGTACCGGTGTTGTCGTTGGGATAGTGGTCGGTACAGTACTAGGCTCTAAAGTCAGAGCTGTAGTAGCCGTAGGAGTAGTGACGACTGCCTGAGTAAGTGCGGTGATTTACGTTGTCGTGAATGTCATGAAATTTTCCATTTGTTATCCATATGCCACTACTCAGTCAGACAGCCTCTAATAGTTGTCATCTAATGTAGTAGGAGGCTGACTGCCGTTAGCCCTGTTATCACCAGCCTCGTGTGTGTCCGTCATCGATATATGCACGTTGACAACGAGCTCATATCAGCAACTACGTAAAATATCTCATATATATACATTATGCAATTAACAAGTATATATAACTACCCTCAGCTCACTTTCACTCAATTCTCTACAACATAGTCTCTAGGCAAGGGGTCGTCTAGTTTCCACTTCTAAGATTTGTGTCTAATTCAAATTTGTATTACTTATCGAGAAAGTTGTCTCTAACACCAACTGTAAGGACCCCTCTCCTAATTTAAGTCATCGCCTGGCCTAATCCTATAATTAAACCCTAATTTGGTCGTATGAATTAACTACATATTAGTCAATCTTTTCAACTTAATTGCCAACGTGATGGCGTTCAGGATAAATAATACTCTAACCCTACCAATTTTATTGATTTAGAATTGTTAAAAAATTTAACAGTTAATTAGTTAAATAGAAACAATTTAGTAATCCTAAATATGGAAAGCAAGAAATAACGATGAAAATATATATATATATATATATGAAATATGTGGAAACATATAAATAGTATGAAAGTCAAAAGTCAGGGAACTAACGCTGAACCCAATAGATATCCAACCCAACAATATGAACGACATAATAAGTAAATTATAAAAAATATCAAAACTATAATTAGACAGTAGCACGCTCCCCAAGCTCAGAGGTAGTCGCCAATTTTCTCTTTGCCAGGTCTACTGCTCAACAAATCTACACCCAGCGTCATTAAAAGGACGGGGAGTACAAATGTATAACAATAATTCCCAATTGACTTATTTATTTACATTTACAATATAAATGAATGGTATTTAAATGCATAATGGTAGCCAATGAATGTTCTAAATAAACATGCTAGAAAATACCAAAAGTACAATGGAAACTGACACAAGTTAAGCAGTCTGATCTAGGTCCGATCAACGGTAAGAACTATCACTTAGCGTTTTCCACTATTTCTATGGAGTTGTGTGCTCTACATATTATCATTTTCTAATAACTCTAATAACGGAGTTGTGCACTACGCGTATAAATCATCTATCTCAAAACTCGCCGAACATTGCATTTCATTGTCATGAGTCGCACGAGTATAGTGGAGAGTGTCGACATCCCCGAGGTCCAATGACCTCGTGAGCCACCCACTCTATAATGTGCAATAGACCCTAGATTCCAAAACTACTTTTAAAGCCAATAAAAGACTCGGTAAAGGAATTCAAGAATAGCAATGCTACAAAGCTCAACAAACCAAGAATACAAGTTCATAAATTAATACCATATAATCCTAGTAGCATGCTATTTAAATCAATCTTTCACTAATACT